>CM053599.1:188898331-188927639 GCA_028646575.1 Pseudocheirus occidentalis
CAGTTCAGCTGGCCCTAGGACCCAGAAGGAATATCGGCCTTCTAGGTGGCCTTCACTGAATTCTGGTCTCAGGAAAACTCCATCTCTTTTCTCAGTCAGCTTCCAGATGCTGGGAGTAAAACTAACTCTCTCTCTCTCTCTCTCTCTCTCTCTCTCTCTCTCTCTCTCTCAAGAAAACTCCAACTCACTTCTTCAGTACAGGAGCCCAGCTCCCAGATGCTGAAACAATCCTTCTTCCTCCAACAGGAAAATTGCAATTCTGTCTCTCCATCTCTGGAATTCTTGCTTATATACACACACTGGCCTCCTGTCTCAGCCAATACCCTTCTTCCACATCAGCAGGGGAATTCACACCCTCTCAACAGGGGACAGGGCTCACACCTTCCATACTTAGCCCTAAGTTACTAAGTGCTAAGTATCTGCTAAACTGATTGCTATTACACTGAGCTGTTTCAGTCATATCCAACTCTTCATGACCTCATTTTGGGATTTTCTCTGCAAAGTGTGCCATTTCTTTCTCCGGCTCATTTTACAGATGAGGAACTGAGGCAGTGGGGTTAAGTGACTTGCCCAGGGTCACACAGCTAGGAAGTGTCTGAGATCAGATTTAACTCATGAATATGAGTCTTCTTGATTCCAAGCCCAGTGCCACCTAGCTGCCCTTGAACCTCTTATGTCCTTACCCAAAAAAAAAGTACACAATGAAGATCTGAAATCTTATCTACATTCCTCTTTTTCTGATCTACCATGCTTCTGGAAGGCAGCTAAGTGGCACAGTGGATAGAGTGCCAGGCTTGGAGTCAGGAAGGTGCATCTTCTTGTGTTCAAATCTGGCCTCAGATACTTCCTAGCTGTGTGACCCGGGCAAGTCGCTTAACCCTATTTGCCTCAATTGCTCATCTATAAAATGAGTAAAGTAAAAACTACTCCAATGTCTTTGCAAGAAAACCCCAAATGGGCTCATGAAGAGTCAGACACAGCTGAAAAACTACTGAATAACACCAGCTATTATATATATGTTATATTCCATATTATATATGGAAATGTCCATTCTATTTGATACTTGCTAAATTAAAAATAAATTTTACTAAAAATAAATTTCAGGCTTCAGTGGGAGAGATCTTTATAAGCATATACTTTGCCAAGCACCCCTCACATCAGAGTAGGCCCACTCCTCCAACCTCTGACCTCCTCCAACATTTGGAATCTTCAAGTCATTAGAACACAACAGAAATCTGAAGTGGCCTGTTCTTCCCAAGGTCTAGGCTCCATCCTGTGGCTCAACACTTCCAGCAGAGAAACAACCTTCATTTCATTAGAGGAGAGAGAACCAGGCAGTAATAGAGGCTGACTGCTCCAACCAAGCTGGAGGTCCCCTAGGACTGAGCTCATCCTGTAAAGTTGTCATGTCCAGCATGGACAAGAGGAGTGTGTGGTTTAGAAGATAAACTGGGACTGGGCAGGTAAGAAATTATCAGAACAGAGAGCTGAAGAAAATGAAGAAGATGATATCTCTTCTCTGGCTCAAACATCCCTGGTTCAATCCTCTTCCAAAGTAGTGACCCCATTCCCATGCTTACACTGAGGTCACTGGGGTCAATACCTATCCTGCCCTCTCTTTCTCTGGTCCCACTACCTCCAACCCTCTCCTGACACTCTGCTTCTACCCATCCAAAATTTTTTCCCTACCTCCCACTCAATAAACCAAGAAAAGAAAAAGGGCATCAATGTTACTGATACCCAAAGTCAGCCTGGTAGAGGAAAAGACCTTAGAGGGAAGCTCTCCAACTTCCCAGCCCGTCTGAGCCAGAGCTGAAGAGAAAACTGTTCCTACCTGTACCAGTCATAGAGATCGACCTGAACAGCTAGATCCTCCAGCGACACTGCGCTGTTCTTCCAAAAGGGAATCTCCATTGTCTGCCGAACCAAGTCATACAGAAGCCCCTGGAGTTTCTGGACAATGTGCAGATAATCAGTATGCTTTGTGTAGAGTTTCTCCAGGGTCTGAAGACTGGTCTCCACTGTCTGGTTGAGGGACATTGTAGTATCTGTCACCTGAGGGGGAGAAATTGGGGCAAAGAGATCAGGGAGAGAGGACAGGGCAGATGATGAGTTTTAGGTGGGCAGTGAGGTAGGGGCAAAAGGTAGAGCTGCTCCTGGGGCAAGTTTTAGAAACTTAGTATGTTACCTCTTTAAGGGGTTATTTTTATTTAGAAAGAGGATACAGATAGTTTTGATATTGACTAAGGAAGTCACAATTTGAGAAACTGGGAAATTGTTCTCTCTTACTTTATAAAGGAATGGGGCTGGAGTAAGGCAACTAGGGAGATCAGTGGATAAAATGTTGGATTTGGAGTCCAGATCTGAGTTCAAATCTAGCCTCAGACACTGACTGGGCAACCCCGAACAAGTCAGTTGACAAGATTTACAAGATGACCTGAGTTCTGGGGCAGCTAGGTGGCACAGTGAATAGAACACTGGTGGCCCTGGATTCAGGAGAACCTGGTTCAAATATGACCTCAGACATTTAATATTTACTAGCTGTGTGACCTTGGGAAAGTCACTTAACCCCAATTGCCCTACCTTCCCTCTCCAAAAAAAAAAAAAGACCCTCCCCCCAAAAATGACAAGTTCAAATCTAGCCTCAGAGACTTACTACCTGAGGGACGTTGGAGAAGTATGTCTCATCTGTAAAATGGAGCTAATTATAGTACCTACCTCCTGGAGTTGTTGTGAAGAGAAAATGATATAATATTTTAAGTGCTTTAAAACCTAAACCCACTGTATAAATGCTAGTTATTATTAGCTGTTGGTGGGAAGAGCACGGGATTTTGTGCCTTTGGGTAAATCACTTCCTTTTCCTCTAAAACAGAGCCTTCTCACATGAGGGGATTACTTAAAAGTATTCTTGAAGTCAGGATGAGAGATGAAGGGGACCTTAAAAGCCACTGAGTACAACCCTCTCCCCCATTTTGATGGCAGAGAAATTAAAGCTGAGGAAAGTAAAGTGAATTGCCCAAGGTCACAAATATAGTAAGAATCAGAGGAGGGATTTGAATCCAGATTAAATAAATTCATAAAAGATTACAGATCTGGGGCTGAAAGGAACTTCAAAAAAACACTTTAATCCCACTCCTTATTTTGTAGATGATATATAGCTGAAGCTCAGGACAGCTAGATGGTGCAGTGAACAGAACACAGGGTTTGGAATCAGCAAGAGCTGAGTTCAAATCTGACCTCAAACACTTACTAGTTGTATGACCCTGGGCAAGTCACTTAACCCTGTTTGCCTCAGTTTCCTCATCTGTAAAATGAACTGGAGAAGGAAATGGGAGTATCTTTGCCAAGAAAACCTCAAATGGGAACATGAAGAGTCAGACACAACTGAAAACAACTGAATAACAGCTGAATTCAGAGAGCATGACCTGCCCAAAGTCATAGACACAGTAATTATTAGAGATGGGACTTGAACCCACGTCATCAGATCATAGATCTAGAATTAGAAGGGACCTCAAAGGAAGCCACCTAATCTAACCCCCTCATTTTACAGATAAGGAAACTTAAGGCTTTGGTCAAGTGAATTGCCCAAAGTCATACAAATAGCATATATCAGAAGCTGGATTTGAATCCAGGGTCGGTATTCTTTTCTTAAACAACCAGGGTCGGTATTCTTTTCTTAAACATTCTTGAATGTCCAACTTAAACACTCCTCCATTCAGATGGTCCTGGGAGACGAAGGGAGTGATCACTTGCCTCATCTAGAGATCACTAATAGTTCAGAGGTAAAAATGGAGGCCTCCAGCCCCCCCACAATTCAGGAACTCCAGAGAAGCTGATAGGGACTGGAGGAGAGGTGAACAACAAGATCTGCTATTCAGATGGTGTTAAATATGTCACTTGAACAAAGCCACTCATTAAGGAGTCTCTTCTGCCTACTGAAAAGGCGAAATTCTTGTCTTGCCACTTTTCTCAGGAGTGTTAACCAGAAGCTGTTGCTTTACACACACACACACACACACACACACACACACACACACACACATACTCTCATCCCTCCCCCTTTTCTCCCATATATGCAAATCTACCTCAGTCTCTCCCACTCTGCCTTTTTCTCCTTTCAGAGACCACAGAATCATGGACCTGGAGCTAGAAGATACCTCTGAGGTCATTTAGTCTAATCCTCTCATTTTATACAGAGGAAATAGACTTGTAGAGGTTAAGTGACTTGCCCAAAGTCATATGTACAGGAAGAATCAAAGCTAGGATTTGAACTTAGACCCTCAATTTTAGAAGCAATGCTCTTCTGTTATAATAATTATATAATTTTATATAGTTATGTATTATACAACATATTAATAAAATATAGTCTGTTGTAAACTATATATTATCTATTTTATTATTTCCATTATAATAATCGTACTATTATTATATAATAATAATTTCCACCTCTCTCTGTTATACACACACACACACACACACACACACACACACAAAACCCTTATTTTTCCTCACATACAACCAAATCTCCCCCCACTCTTACCCATACGTACCATAAACCTCACTTCTCAGCATGCCCCTCCTACATCCCACATACACATACACACATTGCCAGTAAAACATATGCTTTGGCTGGCAAGACACAGCACTCAGCATGAGGTTTCTTGGGAACAGGAAGAAAGAACACAGCAAACTCTCTCACCAAGGCCGTGGGTAACCCTCACTCTGAAGGCCAGAATGGAGGGGGGATGAGCTAAACATCCTTAAAGAGACGGCTTCTTCTCTTGGCCCTCCCCACCAACCTTAAGGCCAGTTCCCAGGCCCATTTTTCCCCCACCTTACCCGATCCTGGACTCCAGCCACAGTGCGGTTTGCATGGCGAAGTGAATATGTGACCCGGTGAATGCCGTCACTGGTCTCTCCATTGCCATAGAATCCCACTGCGATGCCAGCACTAAGGAGAAGGGTGAGAAGCTGGTTAGGAAAATGCTGTTCATTCAAGAATTGACAAGCTCTTTTTTTCTGTCTCTCCCACCAGGAATAGCCTTCTCAGCACATAAGCTGAGAATACAAGTGAGAAGACAGAGGAAGCTGAAGTAAGACTCAGTCTTCCAGAGGAACCCATTGGCTTCAGCTTCAGGTAACAGGATTCACAAGTACCCAGAATGGAAAAAAGTGAATAAATCAGATGACTAATATTTATTGATGGCCTCCTATGTGCAAAGGGTCCTGTCCAGGATGGTGGGAAGTTTACAAAACATAAAGTAAATTAAGTGATAATTTGTAGAGCGTTTTAAAAATCTGCAAAATGCATTCCATAGTCGGTCAACAAACTTTTATTACATGCTTCCTATGTGCCAGACACTATGTTAGATCTGGGAATACAAAGCATAAACAGTTCTAGCCCTCTGGAAGCTTAGATTCTAATGGGAGGGACAAAACATCCTTATCTCATATAATTCTCACAACAATAAAACAATAACCAAGCATTAAATACCTACTGTGCATGTCTTCATTTTAGAGAAAAGGGGAAACTAAGGTTTGAAGAGGCTAAATGATTTGACTCTTAATCCTCTGGGTCTGATCCCCTTAATTGCAAATGTCTCTTTTACCTTATGTTTATTTTGTCAATATTTCATATATCTTTATGTGTTGTCTATTCCAAGAAGTTAGTTCCTTAAGGGCAAGGACAGAACCTAGCAATAGGACCATGAGATCTTTGATTTAGAGGTGGAAGAGAAACCATTGAATCTAACCCCTTCATTATACAGATGAGGAAACTGAGACAGAGGTCAAGTGACTTGCCCAGGGTCACAAAGCTAGTAAGTATCTGAGGCAGGATTCAAACTAGTGTCCTCTGACTTAAGGGTGAAGACACTTATCTCTTAAGGCATTTAGTTGTAAGCATTTAACAAATTCTAAGTGATTGCTCAGATCACACAGTTCCTAAGTGGCAGAAGGATTGGAACCTAGATCTTTCCTGACTCCAAGTTCAATTGTCTTTCATTTAAATCACGCTGCCTCTCATGGTAGAGTCCTCTGTTCTCCAAGAATTTATTATCTAAGTAGACTGGATAGACAAAATTCAAAATGATTTAGGTTAAATTTCAGATGAGTAGTGCCAAAGAAACTGGAGGGAGGGGGCAGAGATAGACCTGGATAGAGATGGCTATAGGCTAGGGGTTGGAATCAGAAAAGATTCCATCAAAGATGTCGGACCTGAAAGTTAGGTTGAATTTAAATTGACCCATAGTAGAGGAAGCATGCTATGGATAGTGTGAATAGGGCATTGTACTCAATGTCAATACAGAACATTTTACAGATAAGGAAACTGAGGCAAACAGGGTTAACTTGCCCAGGATCACACAGCTAGTAAATGTCTGAGACCAGATTTGAACTTAGGAAGATGAGCCTTCCTGACTTCAAGCCCAGTGCTCTATGCACTGTGCTACCTAACTGCCCCTTGACTTGATTTAACTTGACCCTAACCTGCTCAGGAAGGGGAAAGGAAGTTTTGGGAAAGCTTCCCTGTTAATTCACAAAGTAATAGCTTTTTCCAAATAGGAATCAGTCTCAGAAGATCATCCTATCCCAGGTCCCTTAACCTTTCTGTGCGTGTCATGGACCCCTACTCAAAATGTTTTAATGTATAAAATAAATACGTATATGTATAAAATATATATTTATAAAATATATGTATAAAATAAAGGATATCAATGCCGTTTGGGGGGTTGGTTTTTTTGTTTGCTTGCTTTTTGGAAGGGGGAAGGCAGGGCAATTGGAGTTAAGTGATTCACTCAAGGTCACACGACTAGTATTAAGTGTTTGAGGCCAGATTTGAACTCAGGTCCTCCTGATTCCAGGGCCAGTGCTCTACTCACTGTGCCACCTAGCCACCCCCTGTTATTTAAAAGAACAACAACAACAATTTTTAAGTTCATGGACTCCAGAATAAAAATGCCTGATAATCTAATCCCTTCATTTTACAGCGGCACAAACTGTGACCCATAGAGGAAAGGTCAACCTGCTCGTGACTGGCCCTGAGGTCCCCAAACCACCTTCTCTCCTCCCTTTCCCTCTTTAGACTTAAAAAATCAAATGCCACCAAACTCAGTCTTAATTATAGGACCTTGAAGATCGGAGGCCTTTGAAGACCTCCAATTCTCAGGAGAAGTGTTAGCTAATTCGCCTGTGTAATTACCACCTTAATACTCCAGGAGGAGAGGAGAGTTGCTATTTTGGGAAACATGGTCTTACTATTTCTACCCCACCCCTACCCCCCTATACTTCCTCCCAACTTTCTTCCCTTTCAGTCTGGTTGCCCATTATACACTGACCACTTGGGTTTCTTATCTTTGACTTCCCTTACCTGGAAAATGCTGTGATAAAAGTAAAGAGTCTTCTGCCCTGGAGCCCACCCAGACATTGAGAATCCTCAAAATATGAGAGATTATGTAGTCTTGTTTCCCACATGATAGGGAGGAAGAAACTTAGGCCTGAGGGAGAAGGAGTTTGTCCAAGATCCCACAATGAGTTAGTGGCAAAGCTAAAACCTGAACCCGGTCTGCCGACTTTTAATCCAGAACCTCATCTCTTCTAAAGAAGTTAGGTCAAAGGGAAGAGGGCCTGGGTCCACCCTGGCAACAATCTAAAAAGGCAGGAAATGCCCCCTTCCCTCCAAATATTCCTAATAGCTTTTAATTACGTTGCTAAGCAGAGTAGGATATTAGACTAGGAGTCAGGAAAATGAGTTTATGCTGCTTCAGACCCTCATTGGCTGAATCCTGTGTGAAGTCTTTCAATTATGCTCAACATCAGTTTCCTTATCTATAAAATGGGGATAATTTTATGGCCAGCTTTACAGGGTTGTTATGAAATAATATACATAAAAGTCTCTGCAAACCTTAAAACACCATAGTGCTCATGTTATATTATTTTATTATTATATGTTAATTATATATTAGCTGTTATTAGCACTTAATAACTCTTTACAGCTTTGTCTTCGACTATTTTCTCTCAACCTTCCTTGAAACTATTCTCCATATATTCTCTAGCATGTTTCACCTCAGAATTAAAGGCTTTACAAATGTATTCTCCTTTATATAAAATAACACCTTTCCATCTATATCATTCTAAACTCATCTTGTTTAGAGTTCAAAGGGAATAACCTAACTGTAGAATTAGGATTTGGTAAAGTAAGTCCACCATTGTTTTTTACAAGCATTGTTTACATCCCATTTCCATATTCCCAAACAAAATTTTTTAGGGGTGTGCTTGTAATGATAATGAGAATTTGAAGATCTTCCCTGCTTTGAAAATATACTCTGCCCCCAATAGGCTGAATGTAATCACATGGAGTCTGCGGTAGGAGTTGGGAAGAGAGGACAATTCTGAGGGAGACAGATAGGCTTGTGAGTAAATATTGGTCTTGTGTTGGCTTATGGGAAGGATGGCATGGCTTTCTGTGCTGTTATGGCTTATTAACTTCTTTGCTACTATGATGGAATCAGTTTACTGGTTTGGTGATTTGTTTATCTGGTGTCAGAATAAATGTTTTAATTCTGTCTTCTACATGGAGAATCTGTTCTATTTTGTGATCAAGAACTATGCAGGTATATTTACAGTGACTGTGGGTGCTGTGAACATTGCATTGGTACTACACTGCTATAAACTTGCAATAAACTCTCAGAGATAGGTGCTATTATTATTATTATTATTATTATTCCTATTTTATAGATATGGAAATGAAGAAGACCTAGGCTAAGTGACTTACATCCAGGGTCATACAGTTAGCAAGGTAGAAGCCCAATTCCAGGCTCAACTCTCTAATCACGGCACCACCTAACTTGTTTAATACCCTATTGGGTATATAAGGAAAAAACACTAAAGATAGGAACAGTGAAAACTTCTCCATTGCCTATTGAATAAAATCCAGATTCTTTAGCATTTAAAGTCTTTCATCATGTGGTTCCAATCTACCTTCAAATCTTGACTCATACTACTCCCACTTAAGATGTGAAACATGTCAACTGAGCCATCCAAGGTTCTGTCTTTGTCATGAAGTCTTCATTCCTGCCCATGGCCACCAAACCAGAGATCTTTTCTTCCTTTGATTTCTGGAAGCATTTTATTTATACCTCATTTGTGGACCTGGACATAGACTTTAAAAGATCACTCACTAGACTGGGAGTAGCTCTTTACTCTAACCATAGCTCTGCCACTAACTGTGGGATCCTGAGCTGGTCACCTTCCCTAACTGGAACTAATTTTCTTTATCTACAAAATGATGTCATTGAAAAAAATTAGTTACATATCTGTTTCTTTCAGTGGATCAAAGGAAAAGCAACTTAAGGAAGACAAGAATGAGTGAGATTCTTCACAGTGGCCACGCCAGTGTCTCTAGAGTATAAGCCTGATATGCAGCTCCTCTCAAGGTTCCAGTCCTCCTTGGTATCCACTTACCATACCTTCATTTCAGAGCTGTAACTGGCTAGAAAAATAAGGCTTTACTCTATAGCAGTGATATTGGAAGGGGTGGGAAGGTTAGGGTGGGGAAATATTCCTAGCCCTGAGGTCAACTACTGGTACAACTATACTGGGAAAGGGAAGATCCTGTCCTCACCCCCAATACGGGCAGTAGGGGGAAGGTTGTATCTCTATCTGACACCACACATTCCTCTATGCTGTGTGCCCCCCACCCCTTCCCATGTCAACTGCTTTTGCTTCAAATGAAAATATTCCTAGTCACAGCTCTGCTTAGGACCCAGGGCAATCTGAGGGGCCAAATCAAAATCCAACTCAAAATCCATCTCCCTCCAAGAAACCCTCCTTGACTCTAGTACTGTATGACTTCTCTATTCTTAAAGATTTTGATATTCTATATTTTGTTTTGATACTTAGTGAACTGAGTTAATCAGTGTGGGCAACTAATTACCCAAAGCTAGTTGGTTGGTCATTGGGCAGGAAGGGGGAAGGAAGTTCTGGGAAAGCTTCCCTGTTGATTCACAAAGTAATCACTTTTTCAAATAGGAAACATTCTTTTTTTTTTTTTAGTAAAGGGACATTTATTTCCTTCAATGTTACCACCTACACCCCAAGTTACAGGATGTATACATCACTCTTCCATCACCCCTCCCAGGCTGTCCCTATTTTCTGTATAGCCCGGATTTCAGGACAATGAAGTAATATAGGAGTGTCTTCCCATCTGCTGCTCCTGCAAGCAAAGAGGCCACGTTTTACTTCCCACTTACTAGTAAGGACTTCTTGTGAGGTGTTCTTCTGAAGTGAGATCAACTGATGGAGCTACCTTAACATCATCTCTTCAAACTCCTGTCTTTGGGGGGGGGAGAAGAAGGGGGCACAGCAAACTGAAAGAATCATACTTTTCTAGAATCCAAAAGTGATTCTTGCCACTTGCCACTATTTGCAACACATGCCAAGGACAAGGATCATTAACTGTAGCACATGAAACAAATGGGAGCAAGGCTATGAGACCTGCATTTTAGGGTAGGAAGGTGGTAAGACCAAGAATAATGATGAGAAGCTGATACAAATGACACCCTAGTGTGTGTCAGTCTCAGTCCCAGAAAGTCAGTCTCAGAAATAAACATCCTAATAGGGATAGTTGGGTATGCAAGAGGGTAAAGAGGGAAAGTCTTTTTTTTCCGGCTCTGCCTAAGTGCTTGCTTACATCCAGTCCTGAAGCTTCAGGATGCTAGACTAAGGGGCCCCCAAAGAGAGGTGTTAACCATAGTCATAGTGTTGCAAACCCTGCAAGAGGATAATAACCCAGAGAGAATTCAGAGAAAAAGTCAGCACAATGACTGGAGGGAGAGGTAAGGGTTTAGACTGTGGAGAATGGCTACAAAAGTTCACTAGCTAAACAGAAGCCCAAGGGAGAGGGAATATGCACTTAAGCTCCTGACACATATGACGTCACTAGGAACAGCAAGACACCAAGTATACCTAGTGAGATGCCTCTTAACAATTAAAATTAAGGAAGTGCAGAACAAACTTTTAGGAGCTGGCCTTGTGACAGATGTGACCCCAAACATCAGGAAAGCTCATGCTGGACAATGATGCTCGTTTTGCCCTCTCCTTTCTAGTCATTTTACAGCTATTCATGTATTTCTGTTGAGCCTATCTTTTCATGACTATGAATTCAGTACAAGAAGCATTTTCCAGTAACACCCGAAGTGCAAGACCAGTCTTCTGACTCAATCTGAGTCCATGTTCAACTGGGCTACCTAAATCTAATCTTGCTCCAACAAGGTCATGCCACCAGGAAGAGCAACTGGGCTAACAGAAAGAAATGCCTGACAGATGTTGGCACCAAATAGAGGCATCTAGACTAGTTATATATGAAGCATAATATTATAAACTGTATGTGGTGAAGAGCAGTTGGGTTGTTTTACAGATTAGATAATGGGTTTTAGTAGCAGGTGGAAGAGCTGGGGAAGGAAAAGCAGGTAAAAATTTGCCTCATCCTAAACCCTAAACCTCAGCTTTTAATATTCTAACTATGACCACTTCATCTCAAGGAGGATTATCCAACAGCCAGGAGTTTCCCACTTTCGTTGAGGGAAAGAAGATGATGTCAGCATGGTAAAGATGAGAGTGGAACTTTAAGGTGCACGAGAGTGGGGGAGACAAGACTTTCTGGAGAGAGGGAGCCCATTAGTCCAAAGAGGAAGGGGACAAATAGGAATGACTTGAGAAAATTACTAAAGAGAAAAGGATTGAGAGGACTCCCTAGTTCCAGGGCCTCTGGGTCAACAGTGCCCATCCCTTCACATAGGGATACTCTCACACTGGCCTGTTATTTCTTTCCATGTTTATGGCTGGTGTTTGAGAGCTTCACTTTCTGGAAACACACTGGCGTGGGCACTTGCTCTAGCTCTAGCTCCTCTCCCTCAGCATTCTCACAAGAGGCTGAGCTTCCAGGCCCTTCCCTCCCTGATGATCTAACTCTTTCTTGTCCAAGGCAGCAGCATCTGGTGGCCACTGCTGTTTTCTACTGGCCCTCGGTGACATCCTTTTCTTGTGCTGCTCCTGCCATCGCCTTTGCTCCTCCTGCTGATCCTGCATCTTCATCAGCTTCTCAAAGCTTTTGGTTGTTGTGGTGTTAACCATGAACCAATCCTCAGCATGGACGGAGTTGATGTGGTACTTGACACCAGTCTCTGACATGAACTCCTTCTCACACAGGAGGCACTTGTATTTTCCAGCCACAAAGTCTCCCAATGTGCAAGTGCCCAGGTGAACCTTGAGACCAGACACACAGTCCTGGTTGGAATAGTAGACAGTAGACAGACTCACAGCCCTGGTTGGGACAATGGACACGATGATACATCTTGATCTCTGACTTCCGTTTGTAGAGTACTTCCTGGCTGAAGGTAGGTAGTTCAGGACGAGTATACTTCAGCTTTCAGTCATCAGGAGCCAAGTCCTGAAGCACCTTCTTCTTAGGCCACTCTTTGGACAGTTTGGCATTGGCCAATTCTTGCAGGTAGTATAGAGTGACCTTGGCTGAATGCCTCTGCACACGACCCCCAGTACCAGTCTCCAAACTCAGCTCTCTTAAGCCCTCAGACCGTCCTGACTCTGGAAAAAAGGGCATAGGTCCATGTTCTGACTGCAGGTGATACATAAGTCCAGCCTTTGATCCATAAGCCTTTCCACAATGGTGACATTTCAATGTCATCCTCTCCAGTTCTGCAGCTTCTTTGCCACATTTTCGGATGTGATACAAGTAGCCCATGAAGCTTGTGAAGCTGCCAGAGCAACTCTCCCATGTGCACTTGAGCTTCCCCATCCTCTTCAGGACCTTCCGGAGTCGCTCTCGTTCATTTGGCTCATCTAGCTCTCCTCCATCTTTCAGGATGGGAAAATTATTATGGTCTGCCATGACATGGTACTTCATCCCTGCCAATGACCGAAGTTGCTTCCCACAGTGGTGACAGGTATACATCTCCTGTCTGCAGTTTCCCATGTGCTTCTTTAGACCCTCTACTGTCTTTCTCACCACTGTCTGACAGGTTGGACAAGACTCTCTGCCTTTATCCAAAATCTCCAGATACCACTGCTCCTCCACACTGTCTGCTGGATAACCTGGCGGATCCTTCCGGATATAATGGCTCTGGATTCTGGGGCTATGCTGAGCTCTAGGCCACTGTTTTTTTGTAGAAAGCTTTTGCTTCTTCTAAGGAAATTCTTCATAATCTTCATCTTCCTTCCCACTAGTCTTCCTCTTCCCTTTGCTTGGCACTCCACCTGTAACTTCACCATGTGGATGAGAAGCTGCTTTGATCCCTCTCACTTCCAACCAATAAGTTGATTTTCAGATAGACGTATGACCACCACTCACCAACTTTCGGGAAGAGGCAGAGAATGCTTCACTCTGGGAGTCATGGTCAGGTGAAGTGCCCTGGAAGCTGCTATCCCCTGTGGCACAATGGGTCTTCTTGGCTTCCACACTCCTCTTGTTCTTCTGCTGCCTCAAGTGTATGGGTCTGGGGGCAGAAGATACCATGGAGCGTCCAGAAGGCATCGCCCCCTCCAGGCTTTTTCTCAAATAGGAAACATTCTTGAAGAAGACCAAAATGATATCAAGTTTCAATGTGTCCAACTGTGGTTGATCAGACCAGCTCAGAATGCTCTACCACAGATAGGGCACAAATAGTCCATGTGAACATTTGGGGTAGATTCTCTAAATTTGCACATTTCATGTTTCTTTTGAGCTACTACAATTCTTCTTTGTTCATAGAGCACAGCACCTTCCCTGATGTGGGCACGCCATGCTGGGGGATCCTGTGCCAGTGTATCCCATGTCAACAATCAATTCCAAAGTTCTTAAGACAGACCTTGAGAGCTTCCTTGTATTCCTTCTTCTGACCACCATGTAGGAGTGGGTCTCTACATTACAATGAGCTGCACTGTTCTGCCTTAGTAGAGAGGCAATGTGAGTTCCTACAGCTGAAGAATGTATCACTGTGACCTACAGGGTGATAAACTTCATCAAACTTGGCTAGATTGGTCCATGATCCATATTCATTCAGTCTGTCACCACACAGAGGGCATTTCTGTTTATTTCTTTGTTTTTCACCTTTCCTTTTAATAGTATTTAATTTATCCAATTATATGTAAAGACAATTTTTGAAGTTAATTTTTTATAAGATTTAGAGTTCCAAATTTTTCTCCCTCCATCTTTCCCCTCCTTCCTCCCTAAGACAATAAGAAATTTTATATAGGTAATATATATGTGCAATCATGCAAAACATATTTCCCTATTAGTAATGTCATGAAAAAAGAAATAGGACAAAAGAAAAAAAAAGTTAAAATAGTATGTTTTCATATGCATTCAGATTCATTTAGTTCTTTCTCTGGATATGTATAGCATGTTCCATCATGAGTCTTTAGAATTGTCTTGGATCATTGTATTGCTGAGAAGAGTTAAGTCAATGATAGCTGATTATCACATAATGTTACTGTTACTGTGTACAATATTCTCCTGGTTCTGCTCACTTCACTTTGCATCAGTTCATGTAAGTCTTTCCAGGTTTTTGTGAAAGCATCCTGCTTGTCATTTCATATAACACAATAGTATTCCATTACATTCACAGACTACAACTTGTTCAGCTATTCCCCAATTGATAGGCATCCCCTCAATTTCCAATTCTTTGCCACCACAAAAAGAGCTGCTATTAATATTTTTACCTTCTAAGTCCTTTTCCCTTTTTTATTATCTTTTGGGGATGCAGAACTAGTAGTGGTATTGTTGGATCAAAGGGTATGCACAATTTGATTGCCTTTTGGGCATGGTTGCAAATTGCTCTCCAGAATGGTTGGATTAGTGTACAACTCCACCAACAATGAAAGGTCATTGTTTTTCAAAGTAATGTTATTTCATAATTTTCTAAAATATTTCATGAGTTTATTTGATAATGATATTTGATCATGAGTTTAATGATAAAGTATGCTAGATACCTCATGATAAACAGATAATGGATACCAGGTACAGAATGAGATATTTTTTGGACACAACTAATATAGAAATTTAGTTTTTGACTATCCATGCCTGTTAAAGGGATTTTGTTTTTCTAAAAGGGAGTAAGGAAGTAGGAGGGAGAAAATATGTTTTTTGTTCATTGAAAAAAATTTAAATTATAACAATTGTTTCATAAGTATATGTACACTTGAACTCCCCAACCAGGCTGTAAACTCCGGCTTATAACTATCACCTAAATAAACTTTCTCTCCATTCTGCCCTGCCTCTCTCCAACACACCCCCAACTTAGAATGACAGAATGTTAAGAACAGGAAGGGACCTTAGAGATCATTCAGTCCAATATCCCTCATTTTATTTATTTTTTGAAGGGGGGAAGGCAAGGCAATTGGGGTTCAAGTGATTTACCCAAGGTCACACAACTAGTAAGTATGTCAAGTGTCTGAGGCTGCATTTGAACTCAGGTCCTCCTGACTCCAAGTCCCACACTCTATTCACTGTGCCACCTAGCTGCCCCTTTATCCCTCATTTGATACATGAAGAAATGGAAGTTCTGAGATATTATATGTTGTCTAAGGTCAAAAAGGAGTAGGAAGGAGCAGAACTGAAACTGGAAAGCAGGTCTGACCCCAATCCAATGCTCTCTTCACTACAGCCCTAGTGCTCACTCAATGCCCAGTAAGTCTTTGTTGGATGAAATGTGCCCAGAGGGCCAAATGTGATGGCAGAAGACTGTAGACCAAGGGTTCATGAATTCTTTTGTGTCACAGATACTTTTGACAATTTATGACTCCTCAGAAGAACATTTCTAAATGCATTAAAAGATATAAGATTGGGGTGGCTAGGTGGCACAGTGCATAGAGCACCAGCCCTGGAATCAGGAGGGCCTGAGTTCAAATCTGACCTCAGTAAGTTAGCACTTACTAGCCATGTGACCTGGGGCAAGTCACTTAACCCCAATTGCTCTGCCTTTCTCCCTCCCAAAAAAAAATACATAAAATTACAAAGGAAATAAATTTTGTTGAAATGCAGTTTTATATACATATATATACACATATATATGCATATACATATATAGATATACAAGATTAGAGTCTCCAGGTTTAGAACTCCTATCTAGACACTAAAGAAAGTTCCTTTTCTGAACTAACCCCCTTCCCAGGCACAAAAATCTCCTTGTCAAGTTGTCTCCCGGACCCATATGGATGACCAGTACATTAATAATGAACAAGTGAGAAAGAGCCACAGAGATAGTGATTGAAATAGACTCAGAGAGTGAATGGACACAAGAGTAGAGACGGGTCTCCAGGGATGGAGAATGACATCATCAGGAATATGAAAAGAGGCTATGACCAAATTAAGGGGTTGGCAAGGAAGGCAGCACAGGACAAACCCATGATACCAACATTTATTGGGAGCATGGGGCAAAGGAACCTGTTGGACAACACTTTTGGAATTAAAAAGCCTTGGCTGAAGTCACAGATCTTTCACATTACTAACTGTGCAACCACAGGTAAGTCACAAACTATCTGAGCCTCAGTTTCCTCATCTCTAAAATGGCAATAATACTTTCACTATCTAACCTCATAGATCTAGTTTAAGGAAAGTATTTGATAAACCAAAGAACATCATATAATTGGGAGCTGCCATCAGGAGAGGTAATATGGTGTAGTGGATAGAAAGTTGGCCTGGAAGCCAAACTGGGTTCAAATCCTACCTCCGATAAATACTGGGAAAGTCACTTAACCTTATCTGGCCACTGGACCAAGATGGCTCTGGAGGACAAAGTGAGGCTTACACAGCCCTCCCTCACTCAAATCCAAGTCAACTGCAAGTCATCTATCTCATCGTTTCCCAAATGCCATGCTCCTCTTCGAAAATGAAGCACAAACACAACCTAGTGCTCTAAGAAACCTAAAACCTAGGGCACCTAGGTGGCCCAGTGAATAGAGCACTGGCCCTGGAATCAGGAGAACCCAAGTTCAAATCTAGGGAGCCTGTTCTATTGTGTCTTTGAATCCTCTGGCTATTTACTCTCCTCTCTCCAGAAAATTTATCTCTTCCCCATTCCCCTAAGTCACTTAACTGTGAAACCTTATCCAGGACCTCTGAGAGAGAGTTCCCTACTTCTCCAGTTAATAGAGTTAAAATTAGATGCTTATAAGCAGGAGGAGCCATCTTGACCATGATATTTCTGTGAGGAACTCCTAGGTATGTAGCTTCATCTCCAAGCATAACAGCAGTTTTCATTATCTCCTCCTTTAGTTTACACATACGATCTCTAAGTGAGTACCAGGGTCTGTCTCCACTAGGCCACAAAGAGTCAGCAGGATGTTGCCTGCAGCATCCCTCTGCAGCTAAAGCTAACAAAGTAGTTCACTCATTACCTTCTTGCATATGGTGATCCCTAAAAGCTTGGTGGACAAAAGGATGCTTATGAATTTTAAGCAATCCATCTTATCTAGTGGTATTCCTCCAGCTCCTTCATCACTGATTCTCACCATCCAAGACACTAAAGACTCTCCCATTCTTTGGGTAAATCAACTGAATATGTCAGTAACCTCCTGTTGAGTGAAATCTTCAGTTATCACCCTGAACTCTGTTTGGCCCTGTCAGTTTTCCTCCCTTCTTCTTACTATGGGTAGAAATTCTGCATTAGAAGACTCCTCATTTAACCTTGTTCTAACCCCCCCCACACACACACATCCTCCTCACAGTTGTTGGGGCAATTCTGCCCAGCCTGTGAAAAAACTGCATGCACATTCTTTCTGCTAGTTTTAACTTCTTTTTAGCTACATGAACAGAAGCTTGCTCTTCTACCTGAGACCCTCCAGTTTGCTCTTCTGAATACCGTGGTACAGAAGAATCCTCAGGCAAACCAGCCAGCTCTCTTGCCAACCTGGTGTTTTCCTCCAGCAGCTTATCTCTATTTTTACACATAAGATGATAACTTGTTAGCAAGACCCAGCCTCTCCTGCACACTCCTGCCAGTTCTTTGCCTGGTATTATAGGTATGCCTTGCAAACATCTTTCCAAATCTCCAGGTTCTCCATTCTGTAGCCTTGGTTTCCAGTTTTCAGCGGGTCCTGTGCTTTTGGCCCATTCTCTTGCTAGAGAGAAATAAGGCAAATCCTCCCATCCTCAGATAGACATTCCTTCCTCTAAAGCATTCCTGCTTCCAAGTAGAGGCCTGACATTTTTGTGATCCCATCCTCGTTGCCAAATATATCAATAAAGCAATATTCACAACACCCATGGTGGTTATGAATATGCTGGTATAGTTGTGAATCAAAAAATGTATCAAACTCTCCACGTGGAGGACAGAACCAAGGTCTTTATTCAGAAACCAGAACATCGAGTCCCAGAACCAGAAAGCCAAAGTCATTATAGTGGTCATGAAGTTGATACACATGGTTAATGCAGTGAACACCCACATTCCCAAGCCTTTACAAATAGAACAGGCTCCCTCAAGCAGGGATCCCTCTCAGACTCAGACTCACGACAGTTCCTCAGCCTGGTTCTTGGAAGTTCTCATAAAAGCTGCAGAAGGAGGATCTCAGCAAAAGGTGCAGTCTCCAGGTGGTGACTAAGAAAAAAATATTACTGTCCTGCTGGTTCTCTTATATACAGTATAGTTCCTCCCTGTTCTGCCCCTTCCTGTTAAGGTGTTAACTACTCCCAAGGAGTTAACCTGAAGTAAGGAGCTAAGTGCCTGTTTAGTAAGTGCTTAACATGAAGTAAGGTACTAAGTGCCTTTACTAGGTGCCAATAGAAAGGGACATGGAAGACCTTCTGATTTCATTAACATTACAGGCTCAGACACTTAACACTTAGTAGCCATGTGACCTTGGGCAAGTCACTTAACCCCAATTCCCCTGCCCTTCCCCCTCCAGAAAGAAAGAAAAGAAAGAAGGAAGGAAGGAAGGAAGGAAGGAAGGAAGGAAGGAAGGAAGGAAGGAAGGAAGGAAGAAAGAAAGAAAGAAAGAAAGAAAGAAAGAAAGAAAGAAAGAAAGAAAGAAAGAAAGAAAGAAAGAAAGAAAGAAAGAAAGAAAGAAAAGGAAGAAAAGAAAGAAAAGGAAGAAAGAAAGAAAAGAAACTTAAAACCTAAAAGAAAACAAAGTTGCAGAGGAGCTGCTGAGCTGTGTGGGTAGAGGGAGGTGGGTAAAGAGTAAAGGGAGCTTTCTCACCTAGAGTCACCCTAAACAAGGGGTGGAGAATATGTGGGCTCAAGGCCACATGTGGCCTTCTAAGTCCCTGGATGCAGCCTTTTGACTGGAGTCCAAGTTTTTCAGAACAAATCAGGATTTGTTCTTTGACGTTCACATTCAGTCAAAAGGCTGTACTTGAGAACCTGGACGGCCACGTGTGGCCTTGAGGCTGCGGGTTCCCCACCCCTACCCTAAACCATAAAATATCACCCTCATCATCGTGGGGCTTGCTAGGCTGTTCTTGAGCCAAAGAGATCATTGAGCCTGTTGTGATAAGAGGAGCCAAGGCTAAGGAAAAGGACTCCAAGGCTGAGGGGAACTGGCCCCTGGGTTTTACCTTCTGTATACACCAGAGGTGTCAAATGCACTGAGTCCAGATTAAAATGTAATTAGGAGATATTTAACAAAACAAACACAAATACAATAACATAAGTATAATGAAATATATATTTGAAACTCATTCAATGTGCAGCTTGCATGGATTTTTGTTGCTGCTGCTGAGTCGTTTCAGTCATATCTGACTCAATGTGACCCCATTTGGAGTTTTCTTGGCAAAGAGTGATTTCTCATTTCCTTTTCCAGATCATTTTACATATGAGGAAACCAAGGCAGACAAAGTTAAGTGACTCACCCAGGGTCACACAGGTAGTATGTATCTGAGGCTGGATTTGAACTTAGGAAGAGGCATCCTCCTGACTCTAGGCCTGGTGCTTTATCCATTGTACCACCTAGCTGCCTCATGTATGAATGAGTGGTATGACTGCTATCTGAGTCTGACACCAATGGCATATACCCACAGAGGCAAGAGGGGATGATGGTGGTGCAGAAGAAGGAATCAATCACAGCGTTTACCTGTCCAGTCACTTCTGAAACCCTCCTCTTAGATTTTACCCATCCCTGAAACCTGGACCATTCTCCTGCCAAGCCCAGCAAGCAGCCCCCACCTCCTCCAGGCTGGGGTCTCCCTAGGACACTCTTTCTGCATGAACAATAGCTCCAGGGAGTCTGCAGGCAGGGTAGCAACAGCAGCAGCCTTCAAGACGCTGCTACCACCAACCACTGGCTAAAAATAGGAGTGGGGAGGATTCCTGGAAGAAAGGGTTAGGAACTATAGCACCTACACAGGATCGGGATTAGCTCTTACGGCAGCCACCACCAATGCAGGCCGGCTCTGGCAGGGGTGGAGGGCGTAGGAATACTGGCTTCCTGCAGCTCTGCCCTCCTCTGGCCCAGGCCACCGTAGCACCTGGTAGGGCATCTTAAGAGCAGCAGGCTGGGTCACGGAAGCTGCCGCTTCCCCCACCCCCAAAATTGGGGATCCTGGGCCTCCAGAGGCTGATCCATCTCTGGATTTTGCCACTCCCTGGTGCTGTGGATTCGCTTGGTGCCTCAGCAGCTGTTCCTGCAAAGGGGTGGGGGCACAGGGGGGCTCCCTGTTGCCTTTGCCAGTGCCTTGTGCAAAGAAGGACTGAAAATACCCAAATGATCATAGCTAACCCCAAGCAGAGCAGCCTGGCTTTATCCCTAATGAGCACTCCTCAAAACCCCAGGGTAACCCATCGGCAGTCACGTTGCAGGCAATGAATCTGGGAAGGCACCCTTCCTAGCCTCCTCTTTTTCTGTCACTAGCATAGCCCCCCCCTATTTTGTGTCACAGACCCCTTTAGCAGTTCAGTGGAGCCCTGTGGTCAGTCCCTTTCTAAGAGTAATAGTTTTTAAAATGCATGAAATAAAATGCACAAGATTACAAAGGAAACCATTTATACTGAAATAAAGATGTATTTTTTTCTCATTCAGTTTCAAGGACACCCCTGAAATCTATCCATAGACCCCTTGGGAAGATGTGGACCCCTGCTTAAGAATCATCCTAAAGGAAGCTGGCATGCAGATGGGGAGCTCACCTGCCAAACTCAGTGGGGAGTAGCTCTCTCCCCAATCCCCCAACCCCCCCCCCCACACACACACAGTTATCCATAGACTCCCGCCTCTGAGACACAAAGCATGGTTCTTGAACCACTAACAAGGCCCAGTTAAGTCTGTGCTGGGCAAACAGGTGATGAGATGCTCTCTGAGCATCTTGCTCTCTGAGAAGCCTAGTGCTGAAGGTGCCTGCCCACACTCCAGGAAGAGCCAAACACCTAGACAGGTGAGATTCTACCCAGGCTTTTCTGAGATTTCCAGGAAAAGAAAATTTCACAATCCATGCCAAAGCTAAAAAACCTTCCTTAAATCTAACCCTGAGTCTCTCATGATGCAGGAGCTTAAAGCTGAACCCTCTTGCTCTGAAGAAAACAGAAAGGACCAACACTACTCACCTCCCTCTGAATGACATCTTCTCCTAGGCAAAAGGAATATTAATAAATTTAAAAATAAGTCACCTCTCTGAGTATCTACTGGACAATAAAACTCCAAGTTCTTCATCACAGGGATCAACCAATTCTGCATGTCAGGGGCCAGTTAATTTCTTTTTTCTCTTTTATTTGGAGGCAATCACAGTTAAGTGACTTGCCCAGGGTCACACAGATACTATATGTCTGAAGCCTGATTTACTCATGTCCTCCTGATTCCAGGGCCAGTGCTTTATCAACTATGATATTTAGATGCCCCTGGGCCAACTGATTTCAAATGTAGCTCCCATTAATTTGACTCATGTTTGTGGTTTGTTTGTTTAAGTGTGAGAAGAACTTCATTCTGTTGATTCATACATGTTTACTTATTACTCTGCTCTCTCAATAACCTCAGAAGGAGACTACCTTGGGTAGTAGATACAGACCTGGTCTTGAAATAAAAAAAAAAATCCTGCATTCAAATTCCACCTTGGGCACTCATTCACTGTCTGTGTGACTCTGGGCAAGTCACTTAACGTCTGAGTGTCCCCAGTACCTACCTATAGGGGTTCTTAATCTAGCATCTATGATTTTTTAAAATATTTTGATGATGGTATCTCAATATAATTGATTTCCTTTGTGATCAAAGGATTATAAAGGAATTTTATTTTATGCATTTAAAAACATTTCTCTGAGAAGGAGTCCATAGCTTTACCAGACTGTAATAGGAGCCCAGGACACAAATGGAGCTAAGGCTAATCCCTGCTCTAAGACTGTAAGTAGGAGAGAAGAAAATAAAGTTCCTCATCAGAAGTTCTTTATCCCTATGAAATCACTGGTTCAATATTTTCCTCCCTGCCCCTTCTAGCCCAAAACAAACAAAAAAAAAACAGCCAAGCAAACAAAGGCACTTTTGAAAGAACCCACACCCCCTAGACAGTCAGCCTAGATAGCAACATGGACCGTCCACCTAGGATTTTATCAATGGACACACCGAACAACCTTGTCCAGCTGAGGCTGGAGCTATGCAGAGAATTTATTTCATTCTTTGCATCTTCACTGCCTGGTACAATGCCTGACACACAGAGGGTGCTTAACAAATTGTTGTTCAGCTGTTTTCAGTTGTGTCCAACTCTTTGTGACCCATTTGGGCTTTCCTTGGCAAAGGTACTGGAGTGATTTGTGCCATTTCCTTCTCCAGTTCATTTTACAGATGAGAAAACTGAGGCAGACAGGGTTCACACAGCTAATAAGTGTCCAAGGCCAGATTTAAACTCAGGAATCTGAATCTTCCTGACTTCAATCCCAGAACTCTATCTACTGTGCCACCTAGCTGCCCACTTAAATAATTGTTGATTAATTTGGTACCAAAGCTTCCACCCATATACAGATGGCACAGTAATTACCCAGATGTACTCTATGGCACTTTCTGATCCTTCTATACATTTCCAGTGATGCTAATTTGGGTCTGGACCTGAATGTAGGAACTAATTTATCTAGTCAACAAGTTGACAATCACTTTTTAAGCACCTGCCATTCGCCAGGCAGAAGTAGGGAACCTCTGGCCTTGAGGTCACACATGACCCTCTAGGTCCTCAACTGTGGTCCTTTGACCATCGGAGGGCTGTAGTTAAGGACCTAGAGGGCCATATGTGGCCTTGAGGCCACAGGTTCCCCACCCTTATGTTAGACACAATGCAAAGAGCCAGAGATACGAAGAAAGGTAAAAACTAGGCTTTGATCTCGAAGAGTTCACAGTCTAATGGGGGAGACAATGTGCAAACAACTATGTATGAGCAAGATACATGCAAGATCAATTAGGAGTAATATCAGAGGGAAATCACTAAGATTAAGAAGGTCTGGGGAAGAGACCTCAACTGAGAGGTAACTACAAGAGAAGCTGGGGAAGCCAGGAGAAGAGATGAGGAGGAAGAGAGTTGAAGGCAAAGGGTGTATATGGGTGTGGATAGATTATAAAGAGGCGTGTCTCTGGACTGCAGAGGGGATTAGTAATTATTAATGAAACCATTTATTTTTGCTTTCACAGGCCAAATAGTCCAGCCCACACAGATGAGAAAACTGAGGGCCAAAGAGATTAAGAGATTGCTTAGGGTCAGAAAGACGATGAGCATCAAACGCAGGATCTGAACCCCAGTGGTCATCTGAGACCTGAACCAGTCTTCTAAAGCTTGAGGGTCGAGGCAAATGCGCCGAACCCTGGTATAGCAAATCTCCCTAGTTGAGGCTCATGTAGGGCCCTGGAAGGGACAAAAAAAAAAAAGACAAGGATGCCATTCTGAGACCCTCTCGCACCCCATGTCCCACTAAACCCATAACCTGGAGTCTGAAGGTCAGACATCTTTACAGCTCCCAGCTCCCACAGAGCCAAGCACTGCACCTGGCACAGAGCAGCAGCTTTGCAGGTTTCTCTAATTGTCGAATGAGAGAAGGGGAGAAAAAGAGAAAGGAGGGAGGGCCAGAGCAAGCGCTCACCTGCAGACCAGAGTTGCAATGATGACACACCAAGCCGTACAGCAGCAATCAGCATCGAGATGTTCCTCACTTTTCCGATGGCGACAGCACAGCCAGAAGGAGTAGAAGAGGAGGAAGAGGAGGTCCAGAGCCAGGCAAGATACGGCTACACTACCCAGCAGCAACAGAGCCTATGGAGAAAAAGAGAGAGAGAGAGAGAGAGAGAGAGAGAGAGAGAGAGAGAGAGAGAGAGAGAGAGAGAGAGAGAGAGAGAGAGGAGATCTGTTATAAAATCATTGGTCATCAAGGCCAACCTTTGGACTTTACAAATGAAGAAATGAAGACTCCAGAGAGGTTAAGTGATTTGTACATGGTCACGTAGTAGGTATCTTATGTAGGATTTGAACCCAGGTCTTCCTGACTCCAGACTCAGTATTTTATCAACTAGTTGGTCAATAAACATTAATTAAGTATCTATTATGTTCCAAGCACAGTGATTGGAACATAGTAGGTGTTTAATAACTACACTCTACCACATTGTTTCTAAATGTCTGTATGCTTGGGGAAAGGGACAAGCTGCAGGATAATATCTTCCTCACCCCTAAGTCACTAATGAACTCAGTGATGGAGGGGAGAGCTAAGAAGAAAGAATATGGCAGGAGGGAGAGGAGAGCAGGTTGGCATGGAGCTGGTGGCAGAGTGGTTTAGAAACAAACAGCCTGCCCTACTGGCCTATTTCCTTCAAAGGAGGATGCCAAGAGCAAACCAATAATTAATATTGAACACACAGGCAGCTCTGCCTATGTGCAAAGTGCTTTAGAATCGTTAATTAATCCAGCTCTAGGCCATCTGCAAACAAAACACTCCTTCCTATTCCAGATAGTCCCGCCTCTCTCCAACTGAACTATATGTTTCTGGGGAAACCTAGCATTCTACTGAGAAATGAAATGATATAAATAAAACTAGTTTCCTGAAAGGTTGCCATATTGTTTTCCTATCTCCCTTGACAGTTTTTTCAGTGATCTCAGTACCACTGGCAGGCCCAAGGTATTGGGGGAGAAGGGGAGGCAGAGAGGTGAAGGAGGGATTAAGGAAGAAAAAGGAGAGAGAAAAAAGAAAGGGAGCTGAGAGATGAGGGAAAAGAAGGGAAGACATACAGATAAGAGAGACAGAAACAGAAAGTGGAACAGAAGGATGGAGAGAGGAACAAAGCTATAGAAAGGACATCAGAGGGAGAAAGACAGAGATAGAAAAAATACAGGAAGAAAGTATTCAGTGAACCACTGACTCCCCATCTCCCTAATCTCCAACACCCCTCCTTTTGGTAGGTGCTTAGTGGTTTTTTATTTCACACCAATTTGCAACTGGTTTACTGCATGCCATATCGTGGCATGGAGTATACTCATTGGGTTCCTAAAGGCTATGGTCAGTGGGGCATAAATCCTAACAAGGTCTTACCAGGTTGGGACGTGGTTTAGGTACGGGCTTGGTGACAGATTGTGTGTCATCTGTGGAAGAGCTGAGTACAGAGAAAGTCACTCTCAGAAGGCTGGCCACAGGGTCACTCAGAAAGACTATCTATTTAAAGGATGGAGAAGTGATTTACATGAATGGAAGAGGAACCCATACATACCAAAGAAATCACGGATCTTTGGTATAATGATGTATTTCCAATCTGCTTTGCGTTGGGTACAGATTAGGTGAACTGGTTCCTATCTTCCACGAACTTATAGTCTATTACCAACCTTTTTTCTAGGTTGTCTCCTCTCCACCCCAAAAGGAGTGGGCTTTCACTTCCTTGGGAATTCCCTTCCTTGTTTCCAAGTGGATCCTGGAGTTGGTTTCAATTCCCCTTTCTCTCATAAAACATCTAGGGTGGACACTTAACAAGGGCAGATCAGGGGTCATGCTAGAGCAGTGCATGACTACATAATTGCACCTCTATAGCACCTACCACAAGGTCACACATATAGGGCCTTAGTAATATTTCCTGAGGATGATGAAGTTTGTGAGACAAAGCTTTTGCCCACCCACTTTAGCACCAATCACACTAGCCCTGGGGGAGATGAATTGTCCAGGTTGCCGTCCAGACCTTCAAAGGCAAGAGGAATGGATAGCAATTCCGATCAGAACTCAAATGCCTTGTTTCTACAAAACTCATCACTCAGTCTTCCCAATCCCCAGTCACTCTAAGAGGGACATCTGACATCCAGAGAATGATTCTGATCTCAAAAGCTGACTACCCTGCTAACCACAAAAAAATAACAATGAATCACCCAAGCTGAGAAGTAGGACACTCCCACAGAGCTTGCGAAAGCGATGTCTTATAGTAAATGCTTGGGAAAGATTCCGTTTTTTCCATTGGCTCCCATTCCAGAGTTCGCTGTTTCCATACAACTGCCAAAAAGATTTTCCTAAGGCATAGGTTTAATCACATTTCACCCTTTACTCAATAAATTCCAATATCTCCCTATTACCACCAGGATCAGATAGAAAGTCCTTTGGCATTTACACAAGTGCTTTACAACCTGATCCCTTACTATCTTTCTGGGCTCACATTTTGTTCTCCCCCAATTACTGTGGAGGGGAGAAGTGATTATCTCTAATAATGGCAATTTTGGAAACTCTGTTAGCAGATTTTATTTTCCCTGGGAAGTCTCAGGCTCCCTTTCTATGATTGGCAGGCTTTATAGAGAGTTGGTACAGGATGGCTAATTCTGTACAAAGAATGAACCCCATCTCCCATCTCCCCAGTTACTCTACAGTCCAGCCATACAGCCATACCAGACTGTTGCTCCTTGTACAAGATACTACCATTTTCCATTTTCATGCCTTTTCGCTTGCTTCCTCTCCACCCCGCCTCTACCTGGCTGGCCTTTTAGAATCCCATGTTTCCTTCAAGACTCAGCTCCAACAATACCTTCTAGGAGCAGTAGATCTTTTCTGTCCCCTCATCTGCTAGGGCCTTGTGTGCTAAGGCTGCATTCTACCTACTTTGTATGGATCCATCATATCCCTCTTTTTGGTCATCTTTTCTCCCCCATTAGATTGTAAGCTCCTCTAGGTAAGGCACTGTTTTTGCCTCTCTTTGTAGCCTAGAACTTAGCACAGTACCTGGAATATAGCAATACTTTAAAAACATTTGTTAATTCTTCGTAGAACTAGCCATCCTGCACCATCCCTCTTTAAAACCTGCCAGGCAGAGAAAGGGAGCCGGAGGCTTATCAGGGAAATTCAAAACTACTAGCACAGTTTCCAAAACCACCTTTATTACAGATACCACTTCTCCCTTCCACAGGAAGGGGAACCTCATGCTGTAACCAACTACCCTGAGAAAGCCCTTTCCAACTCCATATTACAAAAGGAACACAATTCCTGCTACCTGAGGTCCTTCTACCCTTTGTTAATATTGGAAGGATAGGCCAATAGGCTTCTTTCTCACCGCCCAGGAGTGCTGGGGAGTGTGTTTTTCCCAAATTACCGATCTGCTGGAACATAAGGTCATTGTGTTTAGTGAACAAGTACAAAGCATTGTTCTAGGTGCTCAGATGCAAAGATAATGAATGAACTATGCTCCAAGAGACTTAGGATCTGAGAAAGGACTTTTTATATGCTAGCTGCCAAATGGGTGCTTCTGATAACACATCCTGGAGATTAAAGAGCAACCCTGGCAAAGCTCACCAAGGGTCTCCAATGTCGGGGCTAATCCTGTGATGGTACATGCTGACTTTGGCCCCAAACCAAAATCATTTTCAATATGATGCAGGAATACCTCCCCAGTCACACTCACCAACCTGTTGCTTATGTAATCTCTGGCTACAACCTAACTAGTCAGCACTTAGAGGGATAAGGGTTACTAAAGTGGTGGGTTTTTGTTTTTGTTTTCCTGATTGAGGCAGTAAGGAGAATAAAAAACCAAAACCAAAAACCAGACCACTTAATGAAAAAGACTTTCTTTAAAGTTAGAAAACACAGCCTAGGACACTACCATACTATAAAGTACCATTGTTAATAATTAACATTGGATAAATGAGTGAACCACAAACAAGGTGTTGGCTCAAACCAAACTGTCCCTTTAGAGTCAATCAAAGGAGTTCTGCTGACTCCAACTTCCTAATGTTGGCAAGACCACATTATTCCCTAAGCAAGCAGAAGGTCTGACTTCTGGGAAAGAGACTCTTTCTAAGTCTGGCTTTAAATTAGAAAATAAAAGGGCAGAAGTTGTAACGGTAATATAATTTGAATTTGAAGACCCCTTTTTATATCGACAAGTAAGCAATTACTTAGCACTTAGTAATTAATCAAGCTTCTGTTGGGGAAACAGAAGATATGAACTCCTGTCTGCAGTTATTGACATAACAGGAAGGGGTTGGCTGAAACAGGAAGCTAATGCTGTGTGTATCTAAGAAAAGCCCCAGAGAGGCACAATTAGAATTTCTTGGGACCAGCATCTGGAAGCAGAACAGCTACAGAAGAGAAATGAGAAGACAGCAATAGTCAGAATTTCCTGAGAACTTGTGGTGGCAGAGCCTCTTCTGAACAGGAGCCCAGGAGCCCCTCTCCCCCTACCCCCAGGCTGGCCAAGATGATTCTGATTTTTTGAACCAGCTGCAGAAGACTGAGGAAGCATGACCAGGATGCTAAGACTTTGTCTGTTTGTGGCTTGGTTGAGCTTTGAATTCCAGGGAACAGAAATTGTGAAGGATTTGAGACAGGCTAGACCCTGTGAACTTCAATGTGGACTGTGGCAGGACCTATATGGAGAGCTGTACAAGGACCTGGAGCTGTCTGCCTTTGAGCCCAGGTGACAGTTTGATGAATCCAGGTAGGATCTGGGACCATGGAAGGGGATCCAGAGAATCTGAGAAACCATCCCCAGTCAAGCTGAAAGAAGACTTTACTTGGATACTGTGTACTGACTGAGGAATTGTAAATTTACTAGTGACCTAGGGGTGGAGGGTCTGTGTATTTTCTTTTTTTTTTTTTTTGCTGAGTCAGTTCAGTTGTGTCTGACTCTTTTTGAATCTTAATTTATTTTCTTGGTTATATCATTCATTTCCACAAGGTTTTGAGTTACAAATTTTCTCCCCTTTTTGTCCCTACCCCCCAGCCCAGAACATTGATCACACTGTAAGACCCCTCCCACAATCTGTTCCCTTTTATGCCATCCTCCAACACCCCTCTAGCTTTCTAGCAGGGCAGGGAGCTCCTCCCTGCCCCCGTCCCTGTATGTATTATTTCCCAGTTGCATTTGATTGTATAGCTTTAAATACTAGATTCTTGCAATTCCTCCCCTGTCA
>CM053599.1:188928139-188946402 GCA_028646575.1 Pseudocheirus occidentalis
TCCTCCCCAGTTAGCAAAATCCACTGACCTTTCTCTTAGCCTTTTTTTCTTCTGGCCTGATAGATGTGGTAATTGTGCCTCCAGTGCAGCTGATCAGCTCTCCTATAGCCCCGCCAGATGCCCCAGGGCCTGAGCCAGCCGGGGTTTTGGCCACGGGTCCCAGACTGCTGTGAAGAGCCCTGCCTGCTGCGCTGCCTGTAGCGACAGATGTGCTTTCTGTCTTGTGGAGAGTTTTGGAGCTTGAAAATCTGTTTAGCTTCCCATTTTATGAGTTTTTTAGTGTGTTTGTGTGGGAGCTGTGGTGCTTTGCTGCTTCTATGCTGCCATCTTGGCCCCGCCCCTGTCCTTTCCTTTTAAATGAGGACAAAGTGAGATGTGGTGTGCTTCCTCTGTAACCTCTTTCTTAAATCCTGGAGTAGAGAAATTTCACAGTACTTAGGATGCCTTATTCTGGCATTTAAGGCCATCTACTTATCTAGTTCTGAGGCAACTGTGTCGTACAATGAACAGGATGTCAAACCTGGAGTCAGGAAGATTTGAGTTCAAAAGTAGCCTCAGACACTTATTAGCTTTACTACACTGGGTAAGTCACTTAATTCTGTTTGCCTCAGTTTCCTCATGTGCAAAGTAATCTGGAGAAAGAAATGGCATATCACACCAGTATCTTTGCCAGGAAAACCTTAAACGGGGTCATAAAGAATCGGACTTGACTAATCAACTAAACGCCACCACCACCAAAACATGAGACCAAATCCAGTTCTCTTTTCATTGTGCCAGAAAAGAACTCAGGTCTCCTGACATGTAGACTGGTATTCCTTTACCACATCTGGCAGAATGGCATAGTCCTTTCCATCTGGGACCTGTCTCCTAGGTAGATCTTTCAGCACACTGGCATCTGGCTTAAGACCCTTCCAACCCTGGGTTAGAGTGGGAATGGGATTGAAGGAACCTTAGAGCAGCCAGTTTTAGGGTAGACTTTCCCCCCTGGAATGTATTAGATGTTTAATATTGAGTGGGAGCAAGGTTGTCTTCCCAGGTCAGGGCAGGGGACCATTCTAGGTTAGGGTAGAAGAAACTTATGTGGATTCTGTTGGGGAGGGTGACAGAGAGGCCAGCCACATACAGAGTATAGGCTCAGGACAAAGGAACAGGGAATTGCCTGTCAGGGATGAATGAAGTTTTGGTATTTTAGGTGCTTTGGGAGAAGCCAGGAACTCCTGGATTCTGTTTGTATTGTATCTATCTTCATGCCCTCCCTTTCTCTTGAACAAGGGGTGGGACTGGGCAGCAGAATGAACAAAACAGGTCTATGCTAAAGGAATTAAGAGTCAGGCTTGCACTCCATGGGGGGAAAAGGGGTGGGGAGGGGAGAAAATTTGAAACTCAAGGGATTGTGGAACTGAATCTTGTGAACTAAAAGTAAAGAAACAAATCAATTTAAAAAATAAAAAATAAAAAAAGAGTTAGGCTTGCAGGATTTTAAAAGATTGTGTATGTGCATGCACACGTGTGTGCTCAAGGTTTAGTTCATCTTCCACACAGTTAATCAGATGCAGGGACTGGAAAATATCATGCAGAGAAAGATAAAGCCAGCTGCTTTAGCCAGCTGGAGCCAGGGGTAATGTGATGTCTTTTTAAGGGCTGGATAGATAGGTGTCAGCAAGTGCTTAGCTCTTTTTGGAATAGAACATTAGGAATGAATTTATGGTTGGTTCATCAGGGTCCTGAGGGATGGGACTAGACTTCTTCTTTCCCTTCTTTGAGAAGGATTGTGGAGTGAAGTGGAAAGAGGGCTGAACTCTGGGAGTCAGGAGAACCAGATTTTAGTCCTGGCTATGCCATTTATAGCTGTGGAGTTTGGAGTGAGACATTTTACTTTGTAGAGCCTCAGTTTCCTCATTATAAATGAGAGGTTGGCCTAGATGACCTCTAAAATTTCTCCTAACTCCTAAGGTTTGATATCAACCTGACTTAATTAAGCAAACATTTATTGATACCTCCTATGTGCAAAACACTGCATGAAGTACTGGGAATGCAAAGAGAAAAAAGAAAGAAAGAAGAAGAAACATTTCCTTCCTTCAAAGAGGAGTGGGAATTTGTTTTGTTAAGGAGGCAGGAGGAGTACAATTAATATTTAAAGTTTAAGTGAAACCTGGGAAGATTATATAAACTGATGCAGAGTGAAGTGAGTAGAACCAGGAGAACAATTTATACAGTAACAGTAACTTTGTAAATACAAACAACTTGGAAAGACATAACTCTTATCAAAGCAATGATCAATATGTTTCTAGAGGACTGATGATGAAACATTTTATCTACCCCATGACCTAGGGTGATGGACTTAGGACACCAAATGAGGTATATACCTTTGGATATGACATGGCAAACTAGGAATTAGTTTCCTTGTCTATGTATATTTCTTAGAAACTTAGTTTCTTTGAAACTGTAGGTTTTTTTTTTAATGAGGAGAATGAAATAGTAGAGAAAGAAAATTAAGAAAATGGATTTTTGTTTATTGAAAAAAATTTAATTTCATTGAAAAAAAAAAGAAATACAGATGCAGGAAGTTTTACTCAATGAGTCTCCTGATCAGCTTAATGAACTCATCTCAAAATGTTTAGCCAGTAGCCTTTGGGGAATTTGTAGTTGAAATGGAAGATGGGTCTTAGTTATTCTAAATGAACTAATTGACTTGGATCATTTTGGGAGGAGTCATTCCATTTTTACTAGCCTTTAAGATGGAATTTTTAATTATACATTTGATTTTTTTCCCCTCCTGCTTCTTTTTTTCTCTCTCCATCCACCTTCTCCCCCTTTTTGGAAAACAGGCCAGAGTATGGCAGACCTAAGACTTAGATGGGGGTTGTAGCCCTCTTCCCTCTCTTCATAAACAGGAACTGCTAATGGTTGTCATGGGACAGAGACATATGTGAACTGGACATTTTCTTACACAGGAAGTTCAAGAGGGAAATTCTTAGACCCCAAGTTTCTAGTCTTAGACTTAAGGGTAGCAATGACTTGTACCAAGGGATTGAAACTGTGGAGAGGGGACACATGTCATTTGAGGGGTAGAAGCTTCTGAATCCCAGCACTCTGGAGGAAAGTAGAGTCTCAAACTCCAATCATCTGGAGAGAGAAAGGGGAGTTTCTGGATCAGTCAGTTAACGAACATTTATTAAGGACCTCCCTACTGTGTGCCAGGCACTGTGCTAAGCTCTGGGGGTACAAAGAAGGATACAAAAGACACCCTTTGCTTTTAGGGAGCTCTCAGGCTACTGGGGGAGACAACATGCTTGAATTGAGTCTTCTTGAGGAAGTTATACTATGTAGTACCATGCTCAGTGTCAAAGAAAAAATATGAAAACTCGGTTCTTTGTTTTAAGCACAAGTCTACCATAAACAATTTTATATATTTATCATTATTCTAAATCCAGGTGTTTGAGAGAAATGCCCCCAAAAATAGCATGGTCCGCCTATGACTTGAAACGTGAGTCTAACATAAGACATTTTGCAGTAACATTTAGGAGTCTTGAACAAGGCCGATTTCTCAATATGACAAAACGTGGTTACTCAATGTAATGTTAACATTTTATTTGGGAAAGTAGAACTATAATAACTTAATCTCTTGGAAATTTCCCCAGAGAATCATCCTTCTAAAATTATCCACTTCCTCTTATATCACTCCCAGCAAGGGTTCTCTTGTCTTCCCTCACCTCAAAGCAGGTAATTGAAGTCACCAGAAGATCTTTTCCTTTACCCAAATCCCTTGGATTGGGGGAAGAGGGTGCTACTCACAGGTGAGTCATTAACTCTAATTCTTTCCAAGGATGAGGGAAATGCCTTGATCTTAACCAGACCTAAGACATTTCTCCTTCTAAATTTGTTACCACCATGTATCTTCCTGGTCCTTAACTCCTTTTTTATGTTTTCCTTAAAGAAAGGGATGAAGCTTAAACCAGGGGTTTATAACTTGGTTTTGTGAATTTCTTTTAAAAATATTTTGATAACTGTATTTCAGTATTACTTATTTTCTTTGTAATCCTATGTATTTTTATTTTATCATTTAAAAACATTATTTTGAGAAAGTGCCCATAGGTTTCACCAGAGGCTCTGTGACAGAAAAAAAGCTTAAGGATCCTAGGACTAAGAGGGGGGAGAAGGGGGAGGGGGAAGGATGTTTAGTGAAGGGCATTGTTTCTTGATAAATTTGATTAAGTGGTGATAAAGTTTCTCCTTTTCTTTCCTGGAGGAACCAAGGAAAATTGGGACTTTGCACAGTGGAGGTCACTATGTGGATTGTTAAGGGGTTATTCTAAGTCATTTATATGTATTCTGGTTTTTCCTGTGGGGTGGAATAAAGGTTGTTCTCTATAAGATATCGTATATGTATCTTTTCCTTGAATTCTTGTATGAGCTTTGGGGACCTGTTTATATATACATATATATATATATATATATATGTATATATGTGAACACTTACACACAAACTATATTCAAATTATGGTGAGGGTTTTTTTTTTTGGAGGGGAGAAGGCAAGGTAATTGGGGTTAAGTGACTTGCCAAGGTCACGCAGCTAGTAAGTGTCAAATGTCTGAGGCCAGATTTGAAATCAGGTCCTCCTGACTCCAGGGCTCTATTCACTGTGCCCCCTAGCTGTCCCTATATTCAAATTATATTTAGAGGTGCCTCTGGATGGGGGCAACATGAACTAAAGAGATTTATTTGGTGGGGAGAGGGTTGCCCCCAGTTGAGCCAAGTCTGTGTAAACCCAAAACTCTCTATCTTGGACTATGTGTTATAAGGTAATTTGAAGAGGGAGAGAGCACGGATAAGTTAGGGATGGGAAAAGTTTGGAGAATATTGGAACCTAAGTAGAGTTTTAAAAGAAGTTAAACATTCTTTGGTGGATGGGGATGGAGAGCATTCCAGACTCAACATTGAGACGGTGTGTTTATTTCAGAAAACAGCTAGTTGTCAGGTATGGCAGAAATGTAGAGTCTTTGAAGGATAGTAATATAAAAAGAACCTGGGAAGGTTTATAACTGTATTGGAAAGGGTATTAAATGCTAGGATGGAGAGTTTGTATGTTTTCCTAGAGGCAATAGGGAGCCACTAAAGGTTTTTGAGCATTTGAGCGACACAATCAGTTTGACGACTGGTTATTCTGTTAGCTGTGTGGAGGATGGATTGTGGAGGGGAGAGAGAAGTAGGGAGGTGAATTAGAAGGCTATTAGAATATACTGGACAAGTGGTGACAACAGCTAGGGCTAGGGAGATGGAAAGAAAAGGGAATGAATTCAAGATTTGTTGTGGAGGGAGAATCCACAAGACTTGGCAATTGAGCAGATGTGGGAATTGAACAAGAGAGAATAGTGATGCTGAGGTTGCAAACATGGGAGACTGAAAGAATAATGATGATTTCAACAGGAATTGGAAAGTCTGAAGGCAGGACAAGCATAGGGAACATGTAGAGTGTGGGATGCTAATGGATTATGCTATGTTTTATTGGGGATGAGAAAAGGGAAATGACATATAAAGATCACATTTGAGGCACTTAGGTAGCACAGAGAATAGAGCACTGGGAGGGGAGTCAGGAAGACCTGAGTTCAGACTCAGTCTCATATCTGAAGAGTTAAGTAAGTTACATAGTTAAGTAGTTAAGTAGTTAAGCCTAATCCTGTGACCCTGGGCAAGTCACTTAATTGCTGTCTGCCTCATTTTCTTCAACTGTAAAATGGGGATTATAATAGTACTTATGTCATAGGCTTGTTGTGAGGATCAAAGGAGATACTATTTGTAAAGCTTTTAGCATAGTATTTGGTACATAGTAGACACTTAATAAGTTCCCCCCTTCCCCATTTCTGGAGTAGTAAAAAGATTCTTTTACCATATATTTAGAGCTCAAAGGTCATCCAGTCCAGCCCTTTCATTTTTTAAAATAATTGATGTCTTTTAATTTACTTTTGGCTTACAGCATTCAGTTCCACAATCTCTCAAGTTTCACATTTTCTCCACCTCCTTCTCTGCCCCCCCCCCCAGTGGCATCTAATCACATATAGGTTCTGCAAATACCTTCACACTGAACATTAGTCGTGTTGTAAAAGATTATAACCACTCAGCCCTTTCATTTTACAGATGAGAGGCTGTTAAGTGACTTGTCCAGTGGTGCAATGGCTAGACTGCAGGCCCTGGAGTCAGGAAGACCTGAGTTCAAATCTAGCATCAGGCACTTCCAATTGTGTGACCCTGGGCAAATCACTTAATTTCTGTTTGTATCAGTTTCCTCATCTGTAAAATGGAGATAATAAAAGCACTTAATTCACAGAGTTGTTGTGAGGATCAAATGGGATCATAATGATAAAATGCTGAAAATTGTCAGAGCTGAAACTTGGACCAAAGTTCCCTCACGTTAAATCCAATGCTTTCTCATTCTACTAAGCAGCCTTTCTGTGGGTGTATAGCTTTTTCCTCAGCTTTGGGAAACATCAAAGATCACTAACATGGATCGTGATCATGAGGGGAATTGGGGAGGAGGGTGGGGAAGCAAAGGAAAGAGGGACTTTTGTGGTTCTCTTGGTCTTAGAATCCCCCTGTCATAAGGCAGAGGAGGAAGAACCCTTTTCCTTAGACTGACCTTGCTCCCACATCGCTGTCATTGGGCCCCACTTCCCCTAACACTAGCACATTTTTGACCCAATCAGTCAGTCAATAAATGTCTGTTAAGCACCTACTATGTGCACTATGCTAAGTGCCAGACCGACCCTAATGGCAGGCTTCTCTCTCAATTTGAATCTGCCCAACTTTCCTCTGTTTTTAAAATTTCCTCCGTTTTTAAAATTTCCTCCTTTCCTAGGTGATAGTGTCAAGATGCATAATAAGACGTATGTTTTTGCATATGACCAATATGGGAATTGTTTTGCTTGACTATGCATATTTCTTGTAAGAGTTTTCCTTCCTTCTTTCCTTCCTTCCTTCCTTCCTTCCTTCCTTCCTTCCTTCCTTCCTTCCTTCCTTCCTTCCTTCCTTCCATTCTGTTTTCTCCTCTTTCTTTCCCCTTTTTTCCTTCTTTATTTCCAGTGGAGAAAGGAGCTAGGGATAAGGTTACTTCTTCCCTACCCCCATGAGCACAGAAAGATGGAAGGAAGGCCAGAAGGAATTGCAGATGGTCAGGATAACTTTGAAAGTGTCCCAAAACTTATGAGGTGTCCCAAAAAGTCTTCATGTAGTTTTAAGGTATTAGGGCTAAAATACCACATTTTCCACTATTTTAAGCCACTAAAGTTTAAAATTGCACAAAGACTTTTGGGATTCTCTGTATGCTTAAAAGAAAAGCAAGCTGTACATAATAGAGATCCTCAGTTTCACATACTGTCCCCTCCTTCTATTCTACAGTATATATTAAAATGCCTGTTTTATTTGGTATTTAAGTTCAGAGTTTTTAAAAAGGAGGAAAAGGCACTTGATCTCTGCTTTGCTCCCAAATTGATCCAAGAGTCAGAGGAAACAACAATGTAAAATGCTAGAAAGAACACTAGATTTAGATTCAGAACCTGAGTTCAAATTTACGCTGTTTTACTTGCTACCTGTATGAACAAGGGTAAATCAGTTAACCTTGCTGGGCCTAGATTTGCTCATCTGTAAAATAGGGGCTCAAACTTGATTAGATGATCTTTTATGACTCTTGTCCATTCTAGTTTCTATGATCTCAAATCCCTAAATAGAGCTTTCTCTTCCCCTCACCAACCATGGCCCCATTCATTTCACACCAATGGAAAATATTTCAATTGGGAGCCCAAGACTCCATGTTTCAGAGGGACCTCTCCAGCTTAACACTCCAAGGAAATTCAATTCACCATTTATCTACTGATAATCAAAATTACACATGACTAGAAAAGGAGTCAGACTAATTATGTTGGAAGAATAAGATCAGTAAATTGTTGGATCTCCTGGATCCCATAAGTACCCTGGAGCCCCAGGGATACCAAAAGAGCTGGGTCATTAGGACAATAGATACAGGACTGAAAGGAACCTTTAAGGCTATCTAGTAAATCTCCTCATTTTATTTGTCACAGGTACTGTACTAGGTGGGGATGCAAAGACAAATATGAAACCAGCTTTGCCTGAGAAGGACTTGCAGTCTAGGATGGGTGGGGGGGTGATGGATGGGTGTATACAACCACATGTGCACACATGTACATAGACAATACTGTAGATGCATATATGCATGCATACACATATTTATTTATATGTATTTATATATCATATATTTATATATACGTATCTTGTAAGGGTTTTTTCTTTCTTTCTTCTTCTTCCTTCCTTCCTTCCTTCCTTCCCTCCTTCCTTCCTTCCTTCCTTCCTTCCTTTCTCTTTTCTACCTCCCTTCCTTTTTTCTTCCTTTCTTTAATGAAGAGGAGAGGGAGAAAGGAGCTAGGGATAGGGTTACTTCCCCCCACCCACCATGAGCACAGAAAGGTGGAAGGAAGACCAGAAGGAATTGCAGATGACCAAGATAACTTTGAAAGTTACATAGTGAACTTATATGAGGTATCCCCAAAAGGCATTTGTATATACATCTCTCTCTCTCTCTCTCTCATCTATCTTACACATAGAAAAGCAATAGAAGATATTTGGGGTGGGGGGAAGTACTTGCATCTGGTAGGATTTTAATTCAAATCTGGTAGAGTTTGACTCTAAATCTAGAATTCTTTCCATTGTACTATGTCTGTCTCCACTAATGAAACCAAAGTCCTGAGTGTGATTCCCCTTACAGAGATGTTCTCTGGCTAGCCATCTGCCCACCTAACTCTTCTTCAGCAGGCAATGATTGCCTCCTTGAATCTTTTCCTTTACTCTGACCTCTCCTAAATTGGAAGACAAGGAATGTATAATTCACTTTTTGTCTTTGGATAGAGCACCAGTCAGAAGAAGTGAATTTGAATGCTATCTCAGACACCAACTTAGCTATGTGTGGCTGAGATGGTCACTTAATGTCTCTTGGCCCCAGTTTCTTCATCTATAAAAACAGGGATAAGAAAATCACCTGAATCACAAATTTAGGTGAGAAACAAATGAGATAACATGGAAAGCATTATGTAAACCTTTAAGAACTATGTGAATATGAGTTTTTCTCCTCTCCTTCCTTCTCTCATTCCTCCTTCTCTTCTTCCTCCTCTTTCTTCTTTTCTTCTTCTCTTTTTCGTCTTTCTTCTTTTCTTTCTTTTCCTCTTCTTCTTCCTCCTCTTTCTTCTCATTCTTCTCCTGTTTCCCCTTTTCCTTTTCTTCCTCCTCCTCCCCTTTTGCACCTAGCCCCTAGTAAAGTGAGTGCTTTACAGATGGTAGATGCTGAAAGAAGCAGCTGTTGCATTGCCCTGGCTGGTCGTGATGATCTACAGTGAGGAAAGCTGGTTTGGGGCTGTGGTATTTCTGAATGGTCAGGAAGTTGGTTTTAGGAGTGCTGTGGGGCATATGCTGAATGAACAGTCTAGAATCAGGGTGTGGGAGCCACACCATCAACCCTTCTTATGGTATGTCAGGAGGTAGGGACTTGAAATACTTAGGCTTTGTGTCTCCCTGGTAAGTCCAGTTGCCTTGGCTAAGCTTTCCCTGGCCTCTGGAGGACTAGATTTGCTCTCCTTTAAGAAATAATGAATTTAAATGTAAGTCTCAGACCCAGTCCCACCCCTCCAGTGCAGTCTCTTAATCCAGGTTCTGTGATTTCTCAAATCCACATTGTTTGTTCTCTGCCCACCATGCTTATGGGTTGTGTCAGGCCTGGGCCATAGCTTATTCCCTCTTCCCAGAGCCAGATGTAGTTAGAGAAATATTGATATGTAAGAGATGGGAGACATCTGATAAGAGGCTTATGTACTAAGAGGCATCTCAGTTTGAGGTTGGCTGAATGGTATCATAGGAGCCACAGAAACCATTTCTTATGAAATTGATACCTGTGCAACATTTAGGAAGCGGCTTATATTATCAAGTTTAAAACAACTGTGGGCCCAGAAGGGCTTTCACTCAGAGGCTCTCTATCTCTTCCCTGCAGTCTGGTGACTAAGGCATTTAGACTAGGACTTTCCAGGTTTAGGGTTCCTGTTCTCCTTCTGGCCTACTTTTTTGGGTGGGACTCATTTCATTCAGCAAGTCTTTGCGCACTTATTGTGCACTCAGTTTTGTCATACGAAAGACAAGACTCAGTCCTTACCCTTAAAGAGTCACATTAGGGAGACAAAACACACATGAAATAGTAAGCAGACACTATATCATTAAGACTGTAATACAGTGAGGGTCAAGAAGGGAAAGACTAGTGTGGGTCCTAAAGGAAGCCCAGTGACAGAGAGGTGCCATTGTTGTTGCTCAGTCATGTCCAACTCTTCTTGACCTCATTGTGGTTTTCTTAACAAAGGTATTGGAGTGATTTGCCATATTCCTCCTCTAGCTCATTTTACAGATGAGGAAACTGAGGCAAGCAAGGTTGAGTGACTTGGCCAGAGTCACACAACTAGGAAGTGTCTGAGACCAGATTTGAATTCAGGTCTTTTTTTTTTTTTTTGCTTTTTGGAGGGCATTTGGGGGTTAAGTGACTTGCCCAAGGTCATACAGCTAGTTTTTGTGTTAAGTGTCTGAGGGCGGATTTGAACTCAGGTCCTCCTGACTCCAGGGCCGGTGCTCTATTCACTGTGCCACCTAACCACCCTGAACTCAGGTCTTCTTGACATCAGGCCCAACACTCTATCCACTGTGCCACATAACTGCCCAACAACAACAACAACAACAACAACAACAACAATAACAGTAACACAGAGGTGAAGAACAAATTTTCCCCTAGTGTCACAGTTCTGCTAGACCAGCTATGGAACTAGACCAGTTCCATGAAAACAAAATTTAGTTTTCTGAACTTTCTGTCTTATTCTGCTCTTAGCATTGTGCCCTACACAGAATAGGGATGTGGTGAGTGTTTGATTTAAGTTCAGCTCACAGAGAAAGGGAGATGCTCAGTAGCTACTGATTTGAATGTATAAATAAATCCAGCAAGGTAATTTTAGGGGGAGGGGTCAGGGCCAGAGGCATGTAAGGTTCAGTGACCAGACAAGGCAGATGAATGAGAGGAATATCATCACAAAGAGAAAAACTCCCCCCTCCATCTGGCTGAATGGCAGTGATTGGGACTAGTTGGTGCGTTGACGTGACTGGAGGAAAACCCACTGGACAGAAAGATGGAGACCTTGTGTGGCTAGAGACGCTGGGAAGCTGTCAGTCCTTGTCATTTGTCTTAGACTTCTGAGGACAGCTTCTTTTTTGGTCTAAAAACCTTTCTGAAGGATACAGGTTATTAATGTCAAATGGTTTGGGGGGGGAGGAGGAGGAGAATATGAATACTGTAGTCTGGGTTGGTATTGAGGAGGCGAGGAACATGCCCACCAGGGGTGTTTGGGTTTATTTTAGAACTCCATCTTGCCTCAACCTCATTGTTGCCTTGTGGACCCTTGGAGTCCACATTCTGCTGCATGTTTATGGAACGGTCAAACATTAATACCGTGTGTGTGTGTGAAATGTCATCATCTTAATACACCTAAAAGAATGTCATTCTAATATCAGTCATAAAGCTTTCAATTCTCCAGACCTCAGTTTCCTGATCTGTAAAATAGGGACTGAAAGATAAAACAAAACAAAACAAAACACGCACTACCTATCTTACAGGGTGGTTGTGAGGAGAATAATTTTGTTAACTCTAAGATGTTACATAAGCTTGAGCTGTTGTGGTCACCACAGTTTTGGTATAACTCTGGGAGGTGGTACCTCTGCAGGGTATTTGGGGAGTCGGAGAGAAGTTATAAATGTTAATAGTTTAGCATGTGGATGAAGGCATCTCATTCACCTTCACTGGACTTGCAGATCAACTGAATCACAGATGGAAAATTCCAATGAGTTACAGCACAGATGTTGGTATAAGTCTCTTCCCTGTTTACAAACAGAATGAATAAAGAATCAGAAAGGAGGGGGAAATGGGGAGTCAGAAGTAGAAGGAAAAGAGCATTAAGTCAGCAGTAATGTAATATATAGAACCTTTTAATCTTGGGATCTGAAATGAAGACTTTCTAGAGACAGACATTCTAGGTAGTATGAAGGCTTTCCTCTTGGAAAAGTGCTAAGAACAGATGAGGGCAGTGATACCTTAGACCTATTTGAGTAGCATCTCCCTGAACAGCCTTGGATGGCTCATTCTGTAGCTACATGGGTAAGTTCAGACAACCCCAGGAAAGAGTGACCAGATTGTGTGCCTCATGAGTTCTGAGGGAACTGTTTCTGCACTCTTCTAGGTGACAGAAAGGGCAGCTGGAGTTCTCTGCCTCCACATTCTCATCTGTACACTGAGGATAAAAAGAGCATCTACCTCCCAGATTGTTGTGAGGATATAATGAGATCATATTTGTTAAACGCTTTACAAACCTTAACCCCAAATAAATGCTGTTATTATTATTATTATTTTGCTTTTTGGAGGGGGGAGGCAGGACAGTTATGGTTAAGTGACTTGCCCAAGGTCACATGGCTCGTAAACATTAAATTCTGAGGTTAGATTTGAACTCAGGTCCTCTTGACTCCAGGACCAGTGCTCTATTCACTTCACCACCTAGCTGCCCCCGAAAAATGCTATTATTATGATGATTATTGCCATTATACCCAGAAACTGAGTGGCCCCAGCCCCATACTGCCTAGTATAGCATCTTGGATGTAGTAGATGCTCTATACATTTGTAGAATAAATGGACCTAGAAAATGTATCCAGATTGCTTTCTGAGAACCCTCTCACCTTGCAGATGAGCAGTGGCAAAAGTGGTAGCTCTTACACCCAGGGTAAGATTCCTGACTATGCCTGACTGCCTCTGCAGCCTGTTCACTGCCTTGGAAGTAGGAAAGTTTGCTGTTTATCTTGATAAATAAGGGGCTATTCCAAGCAATAGCTCTCTAATACATCTTGCCTTTCCCTCTGCTACCATTTACCATACACTCTCATTACTGGCCACCTGGACTACTGCAAAAGTCTCTGTATTCTTTTCCTCCTTTTCAGACTCCATTCTTTCTTTCATACTGTGGTCAAGTGATACTCTTCATTGTCAGTCAACAAGCATCGAATAAGTGCTTGCTAAGCACAGGGCAAAGAAAAACCAATGCAATTTTTGCCCACAAGGAACTCACCCTCTAATGGAGGAGACAATATCCAAGTAATTAGGTCTATATACCATGTATATAGAATAGATGGAAGGCAATCTGTGAGGAGGAAGCATTGGAGTTCTTCACCTAGAGTCCACATATGACCAAAGGATTCATGGATAGATTACAAGGCGTCTGTGAATTCATATGGGGAGAAAATTAGACCTTAACCTCTTACACCCCCCCTAAATAGTAAATAGTATTTTATTTTTTCCAATTACATATTAAGATAGTTTTCAACATTCACTTTTATAAGATTTTGAATTCCAGATTTTTTTCTCCCCTCCTCCCCTTCTTCCACGCCAAGATGGCATGCAGTCTGATATAGGCTATACATATATAGTCCCATTAGACATATTTCCACATAAGTCATATTGCAAAGGAAGAATCAGAACAAAAGGGAAAAACCATGAGAAAGGAAAAAGAGAGAAAATAGTATGCTTTGATCTGCATTTATACTCCATAGTTCTTTTTCTGAATGTGGATAGCATTTTTCATCATAAGTCTTTTGGAACTGATTAGTCTTTTATTTCAGTAGTCAGTAAGCATTTATTAAGAACCTACTGTTTGCAAGACAAGCAGCTTGGAGTCAGGAAGACTCGAGTTCAAATTTGACCTCAGACACAATGGCTGTGTGACCCTCTGCAAGTCACTTAAGCCTGTTTGCCTCAGTTTTCTCATCTGTAAAATGAGCTGGAATAGGAAATGATAAGCCACTCCAGTACGTTTGCCAAGAAAACTGCAAAGGGGGTCGTGGACAGTCAGATACAACTGAAATGACTCAATCACCAAGCATATACCTCCAACAAAGCATGTATCTTCAAACACTACATTTAGCACTAGACTAAGTACATACTAGGAGTTTGATTAATTATGTATATAAATCAAAGAACTGCCAACTACCTTTTGTGTTTTGTCCCCAAGCTCTGAGAGCCCAAATGGTTATCTTCCTTTTGCCAAAACAGGCCGTCCTCTCAGTCATCCAGACAAGCAACATTGGTGTCATTTTCAAGTCCTCACTCAGTTCACCCCAGACGACCAGTCTGTTGTCAAATACTGTCTCTCCTGCCTTCACAAACTCTCTCAAATACATCATCTCTCTGCTTATAAAGCCAAGCCACTACCCCAGGACAACTGTCGCCTCTTGCCTGGATGATTGCCTTCTAAATCATTTTCTTGCCTCAAGTCTCTCCTCTTTCTATTCCTCCCCACAGCTGGCAAAGTGATTTTTCTTAAGGTGCAGGTCTGACCGTGCCACCCCTTAATCCATAAACTCCAATGGCTCCTTATTATCTCTTGGACCAAATATAAACTCCTCTAACTGGAATTCAGTGCCTTCACAACTCGGTCCCTTCCTCCCGTCTCAGTCTTCCTGTACTTTATTCCCCTCACACACTCTACAAGCTAGGCTGTCTTTGCAATGGCTGCTCCCAGTACCTGAAATGTTCTCTCTCATTCTTACCTTCACCTCCCAACTTCCTTCAAGAGTCAATATCAAGCCCGCCTTTTGCAGGAGGTCTTTCTGTCCCCTCTTCACCCTCACCCACACCTCACACACTGTCCCCCCCCCCACCCCCATCTCTACAAGATTACTTTTCATTTACTCTGTGTGTACATATATATGTATGTAAACACATACATATACATGAACACACACATATGTATAACGTACATAGCTATGTGCATCTTGTTTCCCCATTAGAATGCAAGCTTTTTGAGGGTAGGGACCATATTTTTGCCTCTTTGTCATTTCTAATGACAAAGAGGCAGCTAGGTGTATAGCAGATAAATCCAGCCTCAGATACTTCCTAGTTGGATGACCCTGGGCAAGTCACTTAAACTCTCACTGCCTCTGTTTCCTCAACTGGAAAATGAGAATAACAATAGCATCTACCTTCCAGGGTTGTTATGAAGATTAAAAAGAGATCATGTTTGTAAAGCCCTTAGCATAGTGCCTGGTACACAGTAGGCACTTTAATGACTTTTTGTTCCCTCAGACATTTCCTAGTGCTTGGCATAGTTCCTAAAACATGGTAGCCTCTTAATAAATGCTTATCAGTTGGTTAAATGACCAAAATTATTCCCATAGTAGGTGGCTTAATAAATGCTGATTCTCTTATACCCTTCCCCAGTGCTTAGCATAGTTCTTAAAAGAACATAGTTTTTTATTAATGCTTGTTAATTGGGTAATTGACTATAACCACTCCCATTCAAACCCTAGGTGGTTGATAGATCATTAAATACATCATTCCACGTCATTCCTTCACTCAATAGCCATTAACTGAGTTCTGGCTATGTGCAACATGTTGACTGTGCTAAGGGATATCCAAAGATATTTAAGACATGGTCTCTGCCAAAGAATAATAGTTTATGATTGCTCAGCAGGATACATACAGTTAGTTTCAAACGCAAGAGCATAAGAAGGGTACATAAAATGCTATATGAGGTCAGATGAAGGAGAGATTTTCTGACAAAGAAATCTAGAGAGGGTTTCTTAAAGAAGGTATTAGATGAGTTGGAGAGGATTTGGGAATTAGAAAGAGGGAAGGATATTCCAGAAATGGACAACAGCATAAGCAAGGGCAAGAAGGCAGGAAAAGATAAGACACACAAAAGGGCATAGTCGAGCAGAAAAAGCCAGCCTGAACAAAGGCACAGGGGCTAGAGAGGGGGGGATGGGAAGGAGAGTTTCCATCTGGGATGGTGGTAGCTCTGATTGGTCATCTAGACTTTGGGTGATCTCCATCATGACAATCTATGCAGTTTTTTTCAGACAACTCTATTTGTTAGAGAATGAGGCAACATATTGTTATAGAAAGAACATTGAATTTAGACTCAGATCTGGTACCTACATTTAAATCTCACTTCTCATTATTCATACTACCTTGGGCGAATCCCTTCATCCCTCTGGGCGCATTTTCCCCATCTGTAAAATGATGGAGGGGAGCAGCTAGGTGGCTCAGTAGATAGAGCACTGGGTTTGGAATGAGGAAGACTCATCTTCCTGCGTTTCAGTCTGGCCTCAGACACTTACTAACTGTATGATCCTGGGCAGGTCATTTAGTCCAGTTTACCTCAGTTTCCTCATCAGTAAGATAAGTTAGAGAAGGAAGGAGCCACTCCAGTATCTCTGCCAAGAAAACCACAGAATGAGGAAATTGGACTAGATACTTCCCAAGGTCCCTTCCAACTTTCATCTATGCTTTATCCCTGGCACTATAGGAGTGCATAAGTGTTGACAATACCCGCCATCTGTAAGTCATTCAGTGACTACCTTCAACCCATTTAATGGAGAGGGAGGGGGCATGAGGTCTTGAGAGAAAGAGTACATCTCTGCCAGGTCACAAAGCAATGTTGGCAAAGCTATCCTCCTTTCAGCCCAGGGTTTGTTTCATATGACCCACATCTTTGGGCAGGAAATCTTTGCAGCTTAAAATAAATCTAGTGACTGAAACCTGTGGTTTCTGTATTAGGGAGCTCAGGTTATTCTTTAAGTTTTTCATTTTATTTTCATTTCTCACTTTTTCCCTTCTTCCCAGCTTCTGCCAAGCAACAATTTTAAACGTTATTTTTAGTCCTAAGCATAGGTCACAGCTTAGATACTTATTAAAATGAAACCAGTTGTGTTCTTACAAATGCCACTTTGGGGCTTTTGAGTGTGTTTTCAAAGAAAGTTTTCTTTGATGATCCCTTATTTTCTGTTGGTTTTTCTTGTCTTATCTTGTGGTTTTTTAATTTTATTTTATCCTAAGCTCTCTAAACGAAGTCATAGGGAGCTGGCCAGAAAGGAGGATTTTTCTCATCTTTCTGTCACCCCCCAGTCTGCCTTCTCAAAAAGATGGAGGCTGAGCTTGGACACGGAGAGAGATTGGGAGAGAACTGGTATGTGCAGGGAGTTCCCTGAGGCCTCTATGGGCTTCTCAATCTCTGGTGGAATGTAAACTCTTTGAAGGCAAAGATGATCTTTGTATATTTGTATTCTCAGAACTTGGCACATAGTAGGTACTGAATAAATTGAGTCATGTCATTTTGATGAGGCATAACTGACCTTCCCATCTCAGATCTGAACTCTTCTTCCCATCTCCTCCTCCCTAGCCACTGTGCCTTTGCTCAGGCTGTGCTTAGAAAACCCCTGCTAACTTTGTTGAATACTGTGAAACCCAACTTAGACACCATTTCCTTCATAACACCTTTCCTGATCCCTCTGGTTCAGAAAGCCTCACCTCCCTCCACTTCTTACATAGACATCTTTGTTTTGTAACTCTCTAATGTACCAATGTAATATTGTGTCTTACGGTTATGTTTTTGTCTCATTCCTGGGGATTATGTCTTATTTCTACTTTGTATCTACCCAGGCCAGTACCGTAATATACTGCTCTGCGTGCAGTAGACATTGAAGTTTCTTTTATTTTTTGTTCTTAGGGCTCTCAACCTTGAAGAATTCTTCCATCGTTGGAGTTCTCTAGACCTGTCTCCCTGAACCGGGGGTGGGGGAGAGGTCAGGAAAATAGGGTGGGGAGAAGTGACTCAGTGGTTAGATTGAGAAATTTGGGAGCTGGGCCTCGCCCGGTGGCTAATGCTTATCTCCTTCTGCCTCAGCTTTCTCATCTGAAAAATGGAGGGTAGAGGGGTAATTAGCATTATAGAGCTCTCTTAATGGTTATGATGAAGTTGCTGAGTTCTTTGATGTAGACTGATGAAAGGCCTTACTAAATTGCCAAGCATCTTTAATGTTGATTCCCTCAGGTTGTTGACTTAGGGGCTGGGCTGGGTTATTCCTCCCTCCCCTTCTACTCTCTTTTATCTCTCTATCTGCTCCAGAGCAGAAAAGCCTTGGTTGGCAGTAGCAATGACTTCAGTTTTGTTTTGAATTGCCCTCTCCTGTGTTGACATCAAGGTCTAAAAGTGCTGGATTAATTTCCAGAGACTTTTTTTTTTAATTCAGTTTTTATTTGTTTTCCTGTTTACATTATTCATTTTCATTACATATTTTGAATTACACATTTTCTCCCCGTCTTGCTCCTGCCCCAACCCCATAACAGCGATCCCAC
>CM053599.1:188946902-188973671 GCA_028646575.1 Pseudocheirus occidentalis
CCATCTTGGCTTCTGGCAGTATGGGTGTATAAGTTCAAACATCCAGATTTCCCCCATAGAACTTGCTGCTGCTGCTGCTATGGGCCCCGAGATTTTTCCTACCCGGTTAGATGATTCTCCGTCCTCTGGTGAGCTGGCTGGAAATCTCTCAGGATGGTTGAGTCTGCTGGATGCCTGGCTGGAGCTTTTTCTCTCAGTCCGCTCTTCTCTGCTCTCTGCTCCACGCTGATGTGGCTTCCTTGAGCTCAGTGTTCTTCTTACCCCAACCTAAGTAGGCACTTTCCTGGGCTGGGAATCCACCTCGCTCAGTCTCTTCGTGGGTTGTGTGGGTTCTGTTGCTCTTGAATTCCTTCAGATTCACTTTTTAGTCTTTAGCGCTAGAATGGCTCTGGCTGCGGCTGCAGCTTCTCCCCACTGCCCTGGGGTCAGGCCGCTTTTGCTGGTCTTGGCTTCAGGCCTGCTGAGATGGGTTCCTCCTGCCGAACTGCCTTCAGCGGGGGACGTGTTTTCTGCAGTTCTGTGGATTTTGGAGCCGTAAAATTTATTGATTTTATGTGTATTTAAGGTGGCTGTGCAGGAGCTGCTGATCTTTGCTGCTTCTATGCTGCCATCTTGGCTCCTCCCTCCCAAAAAAGAAGTGTGAGAACTATTAGGAAAAAAGAGTTATCTCAGTAAGTCTGGGAGACATACAAGGCTCAATAATCCCCTCTCCATTGTCCTCTGTCTCAAGATTCTCTGTATCCAAGGGACTGCGGCAATCTGCTCCTTGGCAATCTCCTTCAGGTCAGAGGTTCTTAGCTTTTGTTGTTTCATGGACCCTTCTGAAAGGAGTCTGGAGAAGTATGGAGCCCTTCTCAGAAGAATATTTTTAGATGCACAAAATAAAGATTATAAAAGAAACAAATTATACAGAAATATAATAATCAACATATTAAGAAAACAAGTTCACAGGCCCTGGGTTCAGAACCCTTGCTTAGGGCAAATCAATCCATACCTCTCCTCTGAAGGGCTCATCTCCTAGTGACCCCTTTCCTTGAACTTCCTTCTAATCCCAGTGCTTTGGATTTTAGGGGCAGAGGACCTTCAGACTCAATAAATATTTCAGGGGAAGGAGGAAAATGTTGGGCAGCTGGAACAATGCAATATCCTTTATGGGGGGCACAGGAGATGGGTAGAAAGACAGAGAGAAGCTGTGTTGAGGTGATTGGTAGAAGAAATGTGACTAAGCATGGTATCCAAGGATAAGGAAGTGCTGAGATTTCTGTAGTCTGCCCTGGTCAGACTTTATCAGGAGTATTGCATTTGGTCCTAGGTGTCCCATTTTGGGAAAGATGTCGTTAAACTGGAGAATGTCCAGAGGAGAGTATCCAGAATTGTGAAGATCCTCAAAGAACTGGTTTATTTAGCCTGGAGAAAAGATTAAAGGTGGGGTGGGGGTGGTGGGCATTATAACCATCTTGAAGTACTTGAAGGATTATCAAGTTTAAGAGGTACTACAATGATTTTATCCAAAAGTAGAATGCTCTGTTTCAAGAGGGAGTGACCTCATTGAAGCAAAGGCTGGGTTACCGCTTACCAGTTATGTTATAGAAGGAATCCCTTTTGCTTGGTGGGCCAGCTAGATGGCCCAATGGATAGAGTTGGGCATGGAGTTAGGAAAACCTAAGTTCAAATTATTAGCTGGGTGACCCTGGACCAGTCACTTAACTTCTGACTACCTCAGTTTCTTCCATTGTAAAGCAGGACTAATAATAATACCTGCTTCCCAGGATTGTTCTGAAATTTTAATGAAGTTATTTGTAAAGGGCTCAGCCTCATTCTTGGTAAGTGTTTAATGCATGTTTATTTCCTTCCTTGTTTTTTAGTTATGGATTGGATCAGATGACCTCTGAGCTCCCTTCCAAATCTGAAATCCTGGTTCTGTGAGCCTTATGGTTCTGAGATCCAATAAGGGACTGGATTTCTTGGTCCTTTGCCAGTTTAGTTATTTACTCCTTATGTAAGGAGTGACTTAGTCTGTGCTCTCCTCCTTTATATTGCTCTTTCCTTGAATCTCCTCACTCCCCTTTCCCCACAGCATGATCAACAAGGACAGTACGAATAATTTAAAGTTCATGAGATACATTTTAAATACATACTGAGCATGCTGCCTTATACAGGGTATAAGTTCATTTTATGTTTGGGGGGATGTCTGAGAACCAGGATACTAGAGAACTACATTTCTTTCTTGTAATGATTTAGCAATGCCAAGGTTATTAAAAGTCCCTCAGGGTACCTTGTTTCCTTGGTCTCCTGTCTTTGAAGGGGCTCTCCTCAGCTCTGCAGGGTTTTGTTTTGTTTCAGATTGAAAGATGAAAAAAAAAAAGAGAAAAGAGAAGTGAGTGGCCACTTTGCTCACCAGGGGGCAGTGATCTAACAGTTGGTATTTCTGATGAGAGGTGTGGGGGCTCCAGAGGTAAAAGAAAACATGTATTTGGGGGCGTGTTTAGTGTAGAAATGTGTTTTGCTTGACTATGCATAATTGTTACAAGGATTTTGGCGTTTTGGATTTTTCCCTCACAGTGGAGAGAGGGAGTTAGGAAGGAAAAAAATAAATTTTCCTTCTTTAAACCCCGCCCCTTCCTCTCCCCCAACCTTGGTTCCTGACCTCTACCAAATGTGCACAGCCTTCTTAAAGAGAAGTCACTGATGGTGGCTCCACCTGCTCAGTGGTCTTAGTGCACTAGGGACAACTCCCTTTGCCTCTCTTCAGAGTATCATCTGGACTTTTTAAGCTATTCGCTGAGCTTCTTGGAGTAACAATCCATCCAGCCTATGGGGCCACAAAGATATCGGAGATGTGAGTCTGATGCTTCCATGTCTTTGATGAGAAAGGTGAGGCCAGTCAGATCCTCTCGTTTTCCAATTAGCTTCATAATAGACAAGTCTTGTTGCCCAAGACTCAGATACTAAGACAAGCTAAAGTGACTAGTCCACGGTCACACAGCACCCAATACAAAACAGGTCCATGATCTTATTTATCAATGGCTTCAAGAAAAACACAAAAACCACAAGATACATATGTTTGTACAGACTGATTTTATTTTTAATCTATGTACTGATTTTAAGATTGGTCAGCAGTTCATACTGATAATTAAAATAAGCTCCATATATCTGTAACCCTGTCTGAACTTTGGTGCTCATTTAACACGAGTTGCTTAATTACTGCCTTTAATTAGCTAACTGTAGTTGGTGCATCTATTCTCTTAGTTCCATTTCCTTTACTCTGCATCATGTCGTATTCTTCCCATATCTTAAAAATTCATCATGTTTCTTATTTCTTATGATGGAATAATACTGCATTATGTTCATACACCATAATTTGTTCAACCATTCTTCCACTGTTTATTTATTTGCTATTATAAATAATGCTGCCAGGAAATATTTTTGTGTAAATAGGTTTTTTCATCCTATCAAAAACTGCCATTGGGTCAAATATATTTGTGGTTCCCATTATATAATTCCACACCACTTTTCCAAAAGGTTAACACAATTCACAATTCCACCAGCAGTATATGAGTAAAATGATAGTACCATAGCTATGCCTCCATGATTTTTATTATCTTTGCCAATTTGTGTATGAGGTAGAATCTTAAGAGTTGTTTTAATTTCCATTTCTTGGATTATTAGATATTTTTATGTGGCTATTGAAAATTTATTTCTTCTTCTGAAAATTTCACGTCTTTTTGACCACTTATCTGCAAGAGGAGGGCTTTTACTCTCATAATATTGTGTCCATTCTTTATAGATTTTGAATGTCACCCCACTATTAGAAACATTTAACCAAAATTGTTTTCTTAGTCTGCTTTTTTATTCTTGTTCTGGTCATGCTACTTTCTGATGTACAAAAGCTTATAATTTTTTATATAATTAAATGTTCATTTGTCTCATAATTTCTAAGTTGCAACTGATTAATATGAAATTTCTCTTCTCCACAGTTATGAAAGATACAGTTAATTACTCTCCATTTTAAAATGCCTGTTAAAATATTTGGATTGATCCATTTGGAATTCATGGTGGTGCACAGTATAAGAAACTGCTCTGCTCTTATTTTTTGCTTAACTACCATCTAGGTTTTTTCATCAGTTTTTCTTGATTAATGAATATATTTTCCTTAGCATTTTGTGATCCTATGTTTCTTGAGCACTAGACTACTGTATGCATTTGTTCCTAGCTCATTATTATCCAATTTGTTCCACTGCTCTAGTTTTCTTTTTTTAGCCAGTAATTGTTTTGATAACTACAGCTTTAGAGTAAAATGTCAACTCCAGCAATGCTAGTCCTCCTTTTTCTTTTTCATTAATAAGACTTTATCCTTCTTGAGGCGACATGATGGGGCAGAAAAAGTGCTGGGCATTGGAGTTAGAGTACCTGGGTTTGCACCCCTAATTTTCCACTTACCACCCTTGTAAAGTCAGGGCCAAGTCACCTGACCATACTGGGCCTGAGTTTCTTCATCTGTAAAATGAGATGTTTGACTAGATTATTTCTAATGTCATTTCCAGCTCTAAATCCCTCATCTTATGATCCTATAACCTCTTTGTAGTTTTTGACACAGATGATAATTCCTTCTTCATGGGTTCTCTCTCCTCCCTTTTGCTCTCATGACAATTCTCTTCTGGTCCTCCTCCTTTACAGTCTGCTTTGTTAGGTCATGACGGATGCAATGTATCTCCCAAGACTCTGCCTGGAGTACTTGATTTCTCTCTTCATCCCTTCTCAAAGATCGTATCACATCCAATGAATGTAATGATCAGTTTAGATGCCTCCCAAATAGACATATCCTTTGCTTATCACATCCCTGAGCCCCATGTCTCCATCTCTAACTGCCAGCTACATAACTCTATGTCCTTCAAACAACCCCAAACTCAACATGTCCTGAGTAAAATACATTACCTTTTCCCTTAAATTCTTTCCTCCTTCAGATGCCCCTATTTTTGTTGAAAGTACTACCCATTCTTCCAATCACCATGTTCACCATCTTAGAGTTCTCTTTGAATCTCCATTTCCCAATCCAGCTGTCAAAGTCTTGTTCTATTCTACCTCCCCAATACCTTTCACATCTGTCTTTCTCTTCCCTCACATAATCATCATATCACAGACCCTCATCACCCATCCTCTGACTATTCCAGTACCCTAATGGGACTCCTGGGCAGCTAGGTAACTCAGTGCATAGAGTATCAGCCATAGAGTCAGGAAGACTAATCTTCCTGAGTTCAAATATGGCCTCAAACACTTATTTGCTGGGTGATCCTAGGTAAGTCACTTAACCCTGTTTCCCTTAGTTTCTTCATCTATGAAATGAGCTGGAGAAGGAAATGGCAAACTATTCTAGTTTCTTTGCCAAGGAAACCCTGAGTCATTAAGAGTCAGATATGAATGAACAACAACAAATGGGACTCCTCATTTCTAGTTCCTGTACTTTCCAACTCATCCTCTATACATTTTCCAAAATAACCTTCCTAAAGTCCAGGTCTTATCATATCTGCCCCTATTCAAGAACTTCAATGGACTCCTGATGCCCCTAGGGTAAAACAGAATTCAGGATCACAGACTCTCAGATCCTATTCTAATCTAATCCCCTCACCTCACAGATAAGGAAACTGAGGCCCAAGAAGGTTAAGTGGCTGGCTAAAAGTCATGCATGTAGTAAGCATTAGAGTTGGGATTTGAACCCGGGTCCTCTGAGTACATATTTCCAGTATTGTTTCCACAATACTATATAGTCCCTCAGTCTGGAATTCAAAACTTTTCACAGTCTTGCTCCAACCTATCTTTTTGCACTTACTTCACATTAGTCCCCTTTTAGAGGGGAATAATTTCATATTACTCCCCTTCACATCATCTTGCCAACCAAATTGTCAAGCTAGGTACTTGTTATTTCTTGCCTCCAGGACTTTGCCTTTGCTATGCTTGGAAGACTCCCTGCAGATACCTGGCCCTGGCTTTGCAAGGGTAAGTGTAAGATCTGAGGCTGGAACCCAAGTTCTCTGACCCCTGAACCCAAGTCCTCTGACCCCAAAGCCAGCACTCTTTCTGCGCCATCATGTCACCTCAAGAAGGATAAGGCCTTATCAATGAAAAAAAAATTATGAAAAAGAAAACAGGAAAAGGAAAAAGGAGGACTAGCATTGCCAGAGTTCACATTTTACTCTAAAGCTGTAGTTATTAAAACTGTTACTGGCTTACAAAAAGAAAACTAGAGCAGAAGAACAAATTGGATGATAGCAAAGAAGCAATAAATGCACATGGTATAGGCTAGTGTTCAAGAAACCCAGGATTACAAAATACTGAGGAAAATATTCATTAATTGAGGAAAAGCTGTTGAAAAAATTAGATGGCAGTTCAGCAAAAAATAGAAGTAGATCAGTTTTTTATAACCTGCTGTACCACCATAAATTCCAAATGGGTCAATCCAAATATTTTAAAGGGTATTTTTAAAATAAAGAATAATTAACTATATCTTTTCACAACTGTGAAATGAAAAAATTTTGATCAGTTACTGCTTAGGCTCATCAGCTTCCTTTTAAGACTCAATTCAGGTACCATCTCTATAGGAGACCAGTAGGATCTAAGCTTAGTCCCTGAGAGACAAGAAATGTTTTTGTTTTCATTAGTGTGAGAGGAAAGCTTGGAAGCCATGGGCTTAAAGCCCCATCTCTGACACATACATTGTGCTTGATCCCCTACTAGTCAGCTGACATCTAAGTGCCCTAACCAACTCTCTAAGATGACGGACTGCAGAAGAGCTACTGATCTCTCTTAGTGAAGAGTTTCTTCCCCGGGGAATACGCTATACCAATGTAATCATAAATGCATTATATATCCCTTTCCCCTAATCTGATTCTTTGCAAAATCCCATATACAATTTTTCAGAAAGAATACAGAAAATGCAAAAAAAAGGATGTTCCACTCCCCCTTCCACCACCCCTCCCCCAATGCCTTTGGCCATTTCAAAATAAAAATCCCTTTTGCTGGGAGATATAAGGGGGAAAGTAGGGAGCCTTTGTGGCTGATGAACCTCAGGTGACCGTAATGACTCTTACCTTCCTTTATTCCCAGTTTGGCCAGACACTCCAGCATATGCTCAGGCCTCTGCTATCAGTAACCTCTAACAGGATGTGGTGGCGGTGGCCTTCCAGTTTTTGGAGAACTGGCTCTACACCTGGACACACCTGCCAGTTGCAGGGGCCACTATAAAAGCAGAGAACCACTCCCCAGCAAGCATGTTTTAGGAGATCTATGTGTGTACAGGTGAGGGTGCTCAGGATAAAGGGACCATGAAAAATTCATGATAAATCATGGCAAAGGGCTCACTGGATACAGTGCTGTGGCTTGCTCTGAGGGTCTCCTGTGCGTATAGTGTCATACTCACAAACACACACTTGTTACAAATACCTTAACAATTATGGATTCATAGAGAGAATCTTTAATCCTCTTTTGTTATTTTGAGCTTTCCCCAAACAAAAGTCATCTTCCTTGGCCAAAAAAGTAGATTCAATCAATCAATTTCTTGATGTCAAAAAAAAAAAAAAAAAATTTCTTGATGTCCTATCAGTGCCATACATAGGGCACTGTACTGGATGACGTGAGGGACAGAAAGTATAAGTTAATATCCTTGTCCTCTAAAAGCAACCTGGCTAGGGAGAAGAGCTGCATATAGTATAAGGTGGTAAGCAAACACCCCATGAGAGAGGTATCTTGGGAACTCAAAGGCCGTAGAGAGAGCATTAAAGGTCACAGAATGGTCAAGAAAGGTTTCCTGGCAGAGCAGACAGATCTGAGCAGAGTATGAGCAGATCTTTGAAGGAGAGGTAGGATTGAGTAAGTTGAGGAGGAGGAGGGGAGAGAGGCATTGAAGGTAGAGGCATCCAATGAAGCATGAAATTTTCTTCCTACTATCATGGGTTGTTGTCCCATGGTAGGTGTTTAATAAATGTCGAATTTAAAAGTTAATATATGCTAAATGCCATCTGAGTAATTGGGATTGTAAATTCAGATGAGGGAGAGATCACTGTTGGGGGAGAGGCTTCCCGGATGAGGTGAGACATAAGCCTAAATCTTGGATAATAGGACAACACAGACTGCCTAATACTGCAGAGGGCAACACCAGTCTCCTGATGCCTTGGGCTTATACCCTCAGTGTCACCCTCAGTTCCTCACTCTCTCTCACTCCCCCATATATCTAAGCTGCTGCCAAGACCTGTCAATTTCACCTTTTCAGCATCTTTGAAATATGCCCCCAAACACCTAAAGGATGTTTGAACCAGAGATTCAAGGGTGGAGAGGACCTCACATTTATAGAGAGTTTTAAAGTCTGCAAAGTGATTTATATCTAGAGCTTATCTGATTCCCACAACAGACTTGTGAGGGAGGTACTTTTACTATCCTCTTTTACAGAGCATCCTTAGAGGACAACACAGCAAGCGTATGAGGAAGGATTCCCATTCTTACTGACTCCAAGCCCAGGGCTTTCTTTCCTGTTCTATTAATTGAGCTTCCTCTCCTGGGCAAGATTCTATTGTAGGATATACCTGATAGATGGTCACCCAGCTTCCTTTGAAACACCTCTAGCAACAGCAAATTCACTACCTCTCATTTCTGTGGTTTCATCTATATAAATTGGCATCTCTATAACTTCTGTCCTTTGCTCTGAGACCCTTTGGGGCCACACAGAATAAATTTAATCCATCTTCCACTTGATAGTCCTATAAATATTTGAAGACAACTATGGTATCTTTCTCCAGGTCTTCTCTTTTTTCAGGCCAAACATACACATTTCCTTCAACAATTCCTTGTATGATGGTTTCCAGATTACTCATCATCCTGTCTGCATTCCATTTTATGTTAATGTCCCTCTTAAAATGTATTGCTATTACTTTACACACACACACACACACACACATACACACACACACACACACACACACACAAAACACAGGAGCTGAAATGGGTTGTGACCAGAAAAGAGTACAATGGGACCGCTATAAACACAGTCAAAGAGACAACTTTTTTGACTTAAACTATTAGGCTGACTGGTTGCTAAAATCCTCAGGTCTTTTGTATATAAATATCTAATTGATGGGGATGGGATTTGAATTGGACACCTAAAAGGAAAAGACCATGTCTTTGGGATCTGAATCCTCAAAAGAAAAAGCCGTCCCCCCCTCCACATACACAGCACAGATCCCCAGCATTCACCTGAGGCATCACCTATCCCAGCAATCCCTTCAATTTTTCTTTCATTCTGCACCCCCCTACCTTTCTGTTTCCCCCAGACCACCCCAAGCTATTTGCACTCCTTAATTCTATCCAGATCTTCCCACCGTCTTTCTGTATAAAAGTGTCCATCTTGCCCCGTTAAATTGCTCAGATTCTTAAAATCTGGCCCGCTTCTACTGGCCACACAATAAACCTTGTCTCTGACTAAAAGAAGGCTTAAGTGGTCAAATGCTTTCGAGGCAGACTTGTGCTCTGAATTTCAGGGTTCCCCAAGACCACTAGATCACAACATAAATCACATCTTCCCTCATCCTACACTTCTACTGTAGTGGTTGCTTGTCCTTTGTTCTCAAAGAGGGTTGTGACATTAGGAAGGTGATGCATGACTTGTAAGTGAATTGGATTTAAGTGAGGGAGGCAGTAAAAAGTCACCAGCCTCACACTCTCTCATCCAGGGCCATCTGGGTCCAATGACAAGATACAGACCAGGATGATTGGAGATGGCCCCAGATGCAGAGGGAGACCTTGATCTTTTCCAGTTAAGGTCTTTCCCAGGTCTCAATTTGCCTGAGACAATGCCCATTCAGTGATTAAAGCTAGGAAAGAAATAAGGCAAAGAATGGTCTTTTACCTGGTCCAAAAGAAAAAAATAATCAATCTGGATTCTCCTCCCTCAGGGTTTCTGGCCAAAATAGAAAGAATTACTGTTTACAATCACTTGGAGCTAATTAGGGCCCAAACAGTGACCAAGTGGGGCAAATGTTGACTTATCCAACTTAAGGTCAGGACTTTAAATTTATACCTATTCCATTTCATTATCTTAGTTAATGATACAAGTTTGCTGAGACATTTTTTAATCTGCACTGTCATTCAGGGTATTAGATAACCTTCCCAACTGTGTCATCTGAAGATGTCACAAACATGATTTCTCTGAATTTTCTAAAACTTGATCAAAATATTGACTGAACCCAGAACAAGCCATGAAAGACCTCCCAGTAGATTGACATCATAGAATCATAGATTTGGAGCTGGAAAATGCCTTAGAGGTCAATCTAGTTCGAGTCTTTATTTTGGGAGACATGGCAACTGAGATGCAAAGATTGTGATTTGCCCAAAGTCATACAGAGGCAGACAGATGATTCAATACTCTAATCTCAGCGCTCTTACAAACTGTCAATCAAACAAAAACAGATATTAAGAAGAGATTATCTGTCAGGCAATGTACTAAGCTCCAAGGATAAAAAAAAAAAAAAGACAAAAACAGACCCTGCCCAGAAAGAACTCTGTGAGTTAATGATGTAGCTAGTATATACTATATGTACACACATACATATACACTCAGATATATGCAGAGAGAGAGGAAAGTGCTGGGGGAAGAAGGGAAGGACTTCCTACAGAGATAGGATTTGAGGGTCTTTTTTTTTAAATACATTTTTATTTTTTATTTTCACATTGCTAAAATTTCTCCCAGTATTCCTTCCTCTCCACCTTGACAGTTATCCCATAAAACAAAGACTTTTTTTAAAGAAAAAAAAATCAGCAACATTGTTCAAATAAATGTAATTGTTCCACATCCACTCACCTCCCCACCTCTCTTCTCTGAGGTTGTTTGTTCTTGATCATTTTGCAACATTTAATTTTGACTGTTTTGTGTTGGTGGTTCTCTCCATTTATACTGTTGCAGTTATTGTATATACTGTTTTCGTGGCTCTGCTTACTTCACTCTGCGTCTTATCATGTAAATCTTTCTATGCTTCTTTATATTGCACATAAGTGCTGTTTCTTATAGAATACTGGTATGCCATGACATTCATGTAACACAGACTGTTAAGCCACTCCCCAGACTTCAGAGCATTTTGTTCTCAGTTCTACGCTGCCACCACAAAAAGTACTACTGTAACTATACTGGTGTATATAGGGACTCTCTTATCAGTGATCTATTTGGCACATATGACTAAGAGAGGAATCTCTGGGTCAAAGGGAATAGACATTTTTGATGCTGATTTTTTTTTAAAAACAAGACTGGGTTCTCCCTACCTCCCCCTCCAGGTTGAAGATACGGGGGATTTTTATGGGCCTAATCTCACCATTGTTCAGAATGGGAGCTTTGACCTACTCCATTTCTGACCTGACCTAATCTGCCCTTCTTCAGGCAACCTGGTGGCCTCCTACTCCCAGAAGCTCACCATATTAAGGCTGGTTTTATTACAGACGCCTGATTAGCATAACTCACAGAAGCTCAGAATTTCAGAGTTCAAGAGTTCTGCCAGCCTTAGCCTCCCTGGGTGCTAGAAGTACAAGACTGTGCTCCTCTGACTGACTTTTAAAGTAAGTCTTAAAGTAAGCCTGAAATTTTAAGAGAGGGAGGTGAGGGAAGAGAACATTCCAGACAGGGGGATAATCAATGCAAAGAAATGGAGAATGGACATGGATAGCTGTGTATGGGGAAGTAGACCAGTATAGCTAGACTGTAGGGGGGGAAAGGGGAGAGGTGGGGATAGGATGAGGTGGAAGCACCAAAAAAAACAAGTATGAGTATTACAACACAGGTTGTAATGGCAAATAGGAGTTTTTATATTTATTTCTGGAGTTAATAAGGAGACACTGAAATTTAATAAGATAGTTGATGTGGTCATACTTACTTTAGATAAATCACTTTGGCAACTGAGTAGAAAATGAATTTGAGGGGGGCATCTCCTTGAGGCAAGGAGACCAATTAGCAGGCTATTATAGTAGCTCAAACATATGGTGCAAGAGGGTGGTGGCTTATGTGCATAGAAAAGAGGATCTATACATGAGATGTAGGGAAGCAAGGTTAAAAACGAGGGGTGGCTAGGTGGTGCAGTGAATGGAGTGCCAGCCCTAGAGTCAGGAGGACCCAAGTTTAAATCCGGCCTTGGACAGAATCTTGGACTGATATCCAAGAATGTAACAATACATTCTTGCAGTGCATTTACTTTTAGCCCAGAATTGCTAGTGGGAAGGGTAAGCACCTTCTCCAAATAAAAACTGAATTTCTTTACATTAGATTGTAAGCAAGGGCTCTCTTTTTAAATATCTATATCCTTTAGGACAAGGCCTGGCACATAATAGACACTTAATACTTACTACTGACTTTTACAGAAACATCATGAAAATTCTGTATCTTCCCTTAAGTTGTAGGAAAACTTAACCCCAACTGCCCAGCCCTCCAAAAAGCAAAAAAAGAACCAAAAACAAAAACAAAACCACAAGATTTGGCAGTGGATTGGATATGTGGAGTGAGAGGAGTTGAGAATAACTGAAGGTATGAACCTCGGCAAATGAGAGGAAGGTAGTGTTCATGACAATAACAGAGAAGTATGGAAAAGTAGAGGAGCTTGTGGAAGAAGGGGAAGAGACACAGTTCTTTTTTGGACATCTTGTGTTTGAGGTGTCACCCAATCTTAGATGTTTAGAAAGTAGATGGTGATATAGGAATGGAGCTCAAAAGAAAGGTACAAGGGCAAGACATAAGAGTTATAGAACTCATCTTCACAGAGATGTTAACTGAACTCAGAGGACTTGATGAGATTACTGTACCACACTGCCTCCCATCAGCCACTCCATTTTTTTCTATGCTCTCCACAAAGATACCAAGAAAAACTACCATGCTGAAATAAAAATATACTATGTCTCTGGCAGTTCTCTTATATTCCATTACAAAAACAACACAGAGTCGAACTGAAAGACTGTCCTTTCATGCTGCTATACAATACAATATACATGCTGCTTCAGAAAGGAGATACTACTGAATTCTGATTCTTTGTTCTTCCCATTCTGATTGTCTATATAGCCTTTGCTACCATCTTTATAGAATTATATACTGTCTCTTATATTTCTGATAGCTTAATATAAATGTCCTTTTCTCCCTCCCCAAAATTTTAAGTTTCTTGAGAGCATGGATTATATTATTTACTTTTTTTGTAATCTCTCGAAGTGCCTGGCATCTAAGTATTTGATATCCATTAAAGAGAATTGTAATTGGTGGTCATCTCTGCTTTACCACACCCACCCACTGAAAAATCCCAGACTGATTGCAGTATGATGAAGCTTAGTGTAACAGATAATGCCCCAGTTCCCTTCTAGCAATTATTCACAGATAAGACAATACATTCACTATGTATCCTAAAGCGTCATCTGCTACAAGAGAGAATGTTAACTTGATAGGAAACATGGCTTCACAACTTCTATTTTTCCTCTCCCCTAGAAGGGATCCATCCCCCAAATCTTTGTGGATGGGCAGCTTTGCAGTTGGCGATTATTCCTACATTTCGGCAGTGCTCCTGGCCCAGGTTCACTTTGAGACTTTCACAACAGTTGGTTTACAAAACAGTAAACAGGCTGACAAGAGTCCAAGGCAGAGACTGAAACAAGGGTGTGAAAGTAAGCACCTCCATGGAGCCAGAGGGAATAACTTCACACTTGGAAGTAACAGGAAAAATAATAGCTATATGGTTAACAGTAAAGGCTCCTGAGGCCAAGCACATGTGCCTCTGATAGTTTCTATAATAAAACAAAGGCATTCAAGATGAAATTCTTTTTTTTTAAATCACATTTAATTTTAATAAAACTAATAAGGGAGATTTTGATAATAGCAATGACCCTAACTTTTGAGACTGATATCCAGGAAAATATGAAAGGCAAGCATCTCCTCTTTGGTGTACCTCTTAGGCAAAATTGTAGGCTTCAGTAACAATTTTGTTCTCAACTGAAATCAAAGTGATAATTTCATACGTTTTAACAATACATTCTTGCAGTGCATTTACTTTTAGCCCAGAATTGCTAGAGTGGGAAGGGTAAGCACCTTCTCCAAATAAAAACTGAATTTTTTTACATTAGATTGTAAGCAAGGACTTTCTTTTTAGATATCTATATTCTTTAGGACAAGGCTTGGCACATAATAGACACTTAATACTTAGTACTGACTTTTATAGAAATACCATGAAAATTCTGTATCTTCCCTGAAGTTGTAGGAAAAAATATTAACTGTAGGGCCAGGTCATACAAGGGTAATAGTGTGTACTATTAGACCCATGTTGTCTCCTGTAGGCAAAGAGATAGGATACTGAGTTTAGGTGGGAATATTCCCCTACAGGAAGTACAGTAAGCCTGGAGGCTGGGATTCATCTCCAGACACAATTCTACAATCTCATGTTCTTCTCTAAATCTCAAATCTTCCATTATACCCCAAAGCACTAACATTCTGAGATATGAGCTAAGCAGGACTGAGAAGCCAAATTTGATTTGTCTCAAAACAAACTACGCAGTCACTGTAATTTTCAAATAAAATTTATTTTGTTTAAAAAATAAGACATTTCTTTACCTGTGAAATCTAAAGATTCTATAGTTTGAAATCTGCTCTGTGTGTGCATGCCACCTGTTTAGTCCTCATCTGTCACATGATTTACCTTGTTCTGGTAGGCTTAAAATTATAGCCTGATTTAAACAGGACCTTCAGATAACTCATGTGCAGAAACAGGCCACTGAACCTCCTCTTGGCTGTAATCACTATCTCAAAGTGATCTATGTGCTCCCTTGCATGTCTTTCAAGGGAAACTGTTTTTCAGCTCTGGAATATGCTATTTCCTGCTGGGTTAGTAGCAGTCAGCTTCATTTTCTTCCAGGATCCCTACAGTGGCCAGCATATCCTGCAAGAGGGACTGAGGACTTTTCTCAATATGGTCACTACTCTTAGCTAGTGTCCCTTGAAGTCCCTCCAAATCTACTGACCTTAGGACTTCTAACACATCATCAGGCTCTTGGCAATCCACTCTGTCTGTGACCCCACTGGGCTGACCCTGGTCCCTTGCCCTCCACTTCCTTAAAGTTGTTTCCAACCAGGCAGTGTTTTGGGCACCTACGGTACAAGCTTCCCCACTCCCTTGCAGGCTGCCATGATGAGCCAGTTTGGCCTTCAGATACAGGAGGATATCACAGGACTTACGGGCCACTGGCCTGTCACAGTCACATAAAGCGCTAAACAGAAACTCAAATAGCTTAACCCGACAGAGTATCTGCAGTGATTCAGTAAGCAGGGTAGACTGGGTTGCTGAGGACATTTCCACAGCATAGGGGCACTCAGTCCCAAGCTGCCCAAGGGTCTGAACAAGAAACACCAATGCCAGTTCTAATCCTTGAACTCTGACCTCCCAATCTAAGTCACAACTCACAACCTGGAGCACTTTGGTTACAAATTGCTCCTTATCCCTTGACACATCTGTGTGACCTTCCCTCAGCCACTCAGTGAAAACCTGGATCACAGCCCTCCGAGGGAAGCCTTCTGAGTCAGTGGAGAGGATTTCTAGAAGTTCCAAGAACAGGCTTTTCTAGAGAAAGCAAATACAAGGAATGAGAAGGGCAAATGGGAGACTGACGCATGGTACTGAATTGGATAGATAATAGAAGTCTACTTTATCTTATGTTAAACCTCCATTGTGCTGAACCACTCAGCTTGCTTCAAAGCAGTGAAAATGAACTGCTCTTGAGTTAACTCTTGCTGCCAGAATGTACTATCAATTGCCAGCTAAGTTGGGTAACAAAGTAATTATAAACAAATGGCATTTATTTAAGGTGGAGAAGCAAGATTTCCTTTTGTCTCCTACCTTTTCATCATTTTTGGTCTTGGTGCCAATGGGGTTTGAACACAGGCCTCTGCTGGACAACTGCCCCATGGCAGTCACGGCACTCGCTCGGACGTAACTTTCTGGATCTCGGAGGAGATCCTCTGCAAGCTCTGGCACCTCCGAAGAGAGGAGAGCTTGTCTGAATCCAGCCTGTCCTGGAGATATATATCCAGCCACAAAAACAAGGCTTAATGGTCTACACAGCCATGCAGTTTCTAATGCAAACATCTTTCTGTCCTATTAATTCCCAGCTGACAGCACCCCCCATTGCCACAGAGCCATGCTGCTCCATTTTGGATCCAACCACTCAGGGCTGACCAGAAACCCACTGAGCAGCTGCAGGCTTCCAAACGTTGAGCTGGATGGAGTCAAGTCCTTCAGTCTAGGGCAGCTGCCACACCCTAGAAGGGAGACCAGCCTGATATTCAATACAAGCTTATCTGGGGTCAAATCCTCCGTAAGATAGCCCTCCTCAGGCACTGAAAGATGAAATTTCCCCTTGACACTTACCTCCCCAGTGTTTCATTAGATGAGTGAGGAATTCCAGGGCTGAATCCCTTACCTCCCAGCAAGGGCTACACAGACGCTTCTGCAGTATTGGGAAGAGATCTGTCCAAAAATGAAAGAAAGGACACAAATCAAGAGTCAGGGCTGGAGCTCCTAACTCCTGAGCCAATGTCCACATCTTCCTCTTTTTAATGCCACACTGCATGTATCAGTCTTGAGTGTCCCTAGCCAATTAAGCTTAATGCAGAACTCATACGGGGGTGGGACAAGCCTACCAGAGATCAGTCACTCATTATACCACTCAGGAGCTGTGGTTCCTTCTCAGTTTACATCAATAGCGACTGTTTAATTACCTCTAAGGAAATGCTGGGTTTGTGGGCAGAGGTCACTGGAGGTAGAGGTTTTGGACAAACTCAGCAGCCATTTGAGAGTGGCCTGAAATGTCTTCTTCAGAACCTGGAATAGGGCAGAGAATGACTGTAAAAATCTGAGGGGGATGCTGTTCTTCCAGACCAATTGCTAGTTAATGTTGCTTCTTTGATATCTACTACACAATTAAGTTCTCAAAAATGGCTTTAAGGATAGGTTGGATTCCCTCTCTAAGGTGGAAGCAGTTGGATCTGAAGTTTTAGAACCAAGGTGAGGCAAGGCCAAGGACCAACATCTAACTTGCTAACAAAAAATGGGTCACTTTTTTTCACTGGTGGATAGCACTAATGCTTGCCTGTTCTGGGTGACAAGAGAATAGTCTAGGTTGACTGAGTTCTGTTCAACTTATTCCCACAAGTGTGGAACTTACAAACTTCACAGAGTCATCACCACTTAACCACTCTGGTTTCCCCATCTGTGAAATAAGGGGGTGAGGCTTTAAGATGAACTGTAGGCATCCTTTCAAGGCTTAAATCCTAACATACAATTCCCTCTCTCTGATCACTATTGCTCAGTGACTCCATTGCACAATCATGGGAGTGGCAGTCTTGTGTAATCCAGAATGAGTTTTCAAGAAGTGATTTCACTGGAAGCACAGTTTCTAAGATCAGGCTGTACTATGAAGTGCAATGAATTTTCATTAGAAGATATTGCTGCTCGTAGCTTTCTTTTCCCTTTCTTCTTCCTTTCCGTACTTACTGTAGGACTAGAGTCTGGGCTCTTGAGGTACACCAGAAGGATCTCAACTACTCGTCTTAACAACACACTGGAGCCTAAAACAGAGAGACGAGCATGAAACACCACAATAATACTTGCTCATGTTTATGAGTTAGCATTTTGAAATTTACACAGTACCTTCTACACACTGACTCACAGACTATTAGAGTGAGAAGAAGCCTTCTGTAGCATCTAGTCCAACTTCCTCATTTTATACAAAAGTAAACTAAACTGAGTTACTTGAACAAAATAATTAACTCCCAGTCCAGTACTTCTACCACACCAATTATCAACTCAAACCAAATCAGTATCATCATCAAGAGACCCTATGTCAGAATGGTAAAATGTAAGTCTTAAGCCGAAAGTCACTGTCCAAATAGCGAACAAAACAGAGCCCAATTCCTTCAAAGATTACAAATGGCAGAAAGGAAACCAAAAACAAATCTTTTTGAAAGGAATTGCCTAGAGTCCACTTGGCAGGGAAGAGACAAAAAACTAAAAAATTAGGTTTGGAATTCATTCACCAAATACATAGCCTTGTGGAGCAGCTTTACCAACACATTCATCCCTTCTAAGGAAAGAAAAATCTCACTTACTTGCCCCTTGAGAAAGGGTCCCCAGGAAATCAAGTGCTGATCGCTGAACTCTGAAGCAACCAATCAAGATCCCACAGAGCCTATCTCCCACACTGGAGGCTGGCGTAGCCAGACCACTACAGAACTGCAATATTGTCATTACAGCATTGAGCAAAGGGACATGTGGCCAATCTACCAGTAAGTGGCTCTGAAAGACAGAGAAGAGAGACCACATGACAAGTTTCTAGTACAAACACAAAGATCGTCAAGGCATCAGGAATGTACTGCATTACGAGCAAGCTCCCTATGTTCCCATACCAGAGGTTGCAGCTCTTCCAGATGAGCCAGAGTCTGACACAAGAGACCAGCACATGATGATTTAGAGGAGAGGAGGATATCGGTGACCACAGAATCATTCACAGACTCATCCAGCAAACCTTGAGAGACAGACAAGAACTGTTTCACAAGGCAATGAAAACTAAAGGAAGAGCAACATTCACGAACAAAGAAAAGTCAATGAAAAAGTCATAGAATTCTCTATGTCCTCCTCTACCAGTGATAATCAACCTGATACTAGACTACACTTCAGGAAGCTCCAAGTATGCTTCAGACATCATCATAGCTTAGGAAACACTGATAGGATGCCAATAATGAGTCCATTTCATAGATGAAGTTAACTACTTCACAAGCAAAACAAATCAAATTGTCTAAATGTCACCTTGAACCTATAGAAGGTCCAAGAACTAGGACCAGGTGTACTTACCCATCAGGTCCGTGTACTGTTCAAGAATTTTAAAGTGACCAACTTATAAGGACCAAAACCCTATCAATTGTTAATAATGAGGGCTGCCTATCTTATTAATGCAAACAAGTGATGTTAATGTTGCTTTAACATCAGTGATATGTGATACCAGTGTCCATGGAAGTACCTTCCCCACTTCCAAGGTAAACATCTGAGTCACTTATTAGAAACTCTTGTTTTATTCAATAATATCTTTATTCAAAGAAAAATGCCTCAATGATGTACTAGCAGCAAGTGGAGAGGCTGAATGTGTTAGTCATTACTGGCCCCCATCCCCATCATTACATTTACCCACGTAGCTGATATAATCTGCAATTAAATCTCCCATGTTGCCTTCCTGGGTCCATATAACCTTAATTTTTCCCAATTTTTCCCTACCAGGGCAGCATACCTGAGGATCCAGGAGGCTGATAGGCAGCTCGCAGAACACAAGCTAGTGGCTGAAGCAGGATACTTAAGGCCTGAGTCCTTAATGTCTGTGGGCTTTAAAAAAAAAGAAAAAGAAAGAAAATATATTTCCTTCCTTAACACTGGAACTGCCTCCCAACAATCCATAGAATAATAAAACTGAAAAGAAGCTCAGAGTCATCTGTTTTTTCATTCTGCCTCTAGGAAGGTGAACACCTAAACTATCCTAAGACAGATGAGTATCTGGTCCATTTTTAATGTCTTTTGGGGACAGATAATTCACAATCTCTATTGGTAGCATATTCATATGTTCAGTCATGCTTAAGAGTCAAAAAAGTTTTCCTTAAATTGAATAAAAAAGCTTTTGGCATAATTTAAGTTCATACTCTTTTAACAGTTCCCAGAAAGAAAGAGATCCATGTCCTTATACTAGCCTTTCATATATGTAAAGATTAAGTTATTCTTTAGCTTCATCCTCTCTACACTAACCACTCAAACTCCTATATTCTTTCCATAGAGGGCTTACTTTCCATCCCTTTAGTCATTTCTGGGGCTCTTCTATAAATCCTCTCCAGTCTGAACCTGGCAAAATCAAGGGATAGAACAGGGATAGGGGTTAGATCTATGACTTCACTGATATACAGAATTTCCTGATGAGGAAACTCCCTCTACCTCAGCAACTTATCATCTTTGAGAAATGCCTAAAGCACTAAATTGAAGGGTCTTGCACAGGGCTACATAGTCATAGAGTGTCAGAGATCGGACTTGAACAGAGGTCCTCCTCAATTCAAAGCTAGTTCTCTACCCACTATATCACTCTGTTAGCAAAATCAAGTTGGAAATAATAAAGTTTCTAAGCCATTGTAGGAGATGGGAAAATCTGTCATTTTTCCAAACTCTGGCCTTGGCTAGGCAAGCAGGTCTTGTTTCCTTGACTGTATATTCTTACTCACACCATGTCTATGCCTGATCTTCCTTGTCCACCTAAAGCCATTCCAAGCCTTTCCAACACACTTCAAATACCTGTTCCATGAAACATTCTCAGCCCTTACCAGCCATGGTGACCTCTCCTCTGAACTCCTGCACTATTTCTTTTCATTACCATTTATTTGGTCAGCATGTGACTACCTTATAATAACTCAAATAACAATCTAATAAAACAACAGCCCAATAAAATAACATCTTACATTATCATTTAAATTTTCTTGTCCAAATGTCTTATTTTCACAATCAGCTTCTCAAGGGGAAGATGTGTTTTTAGACTTCTTGCAGGTCATTAATATCTGACTTAAATATTTCAGACTGATCAATGATATAATAACATAAACCAGAATCCATACCAGTCCTTGAGATTCAGAATGCCTAAAGCCAAAGGCCCTGCTTGGGTCGGGCTTAGACGGTTCAGGGCCTGTGTTGATGACGTCCACAGATCACATTCCAGATGGCTGAACACAGGAGAACTGCAAAGACAGAGAACCAAGGAGAGAAAGTAACATCCTGCCCTACATAAAGATTCTGTGAATGCAGTGATGGCAGTCTGTATTTTTACCCTTGTTTACATTAGCAAAACATGCTTTCTTTGATATCAGGATCTTTTTCTTTTCTAACTTTTTTTTAATCTATGCCTTTGATTCCTTTTTAATTTAAAGAGATGCTCTCAGGACGAGCTCCCTCATTCTGCTGCCTGCCACATAGCATGTCTACAGAGGATTATTCTTTAGTAATGATTCAGTCAGAGTAAAATAATCATACTCTTTATAACTTTACCGTGCCATACTAAGGAAGAGATCCACCAGTGAATGTGCAGCCAAGAGTGGTTCTTTATCTAGGAGCGATCCCACAAGTGGATTCATCTGCATCCAAAGGACTTCAGTCCATGGGTCATGGCAACGTCCAAACAATGTAGTCAGTACATTTAATGCCTGTGTGATCTGAGGGACTGTCCCTGAGCGAAGGGATTCTTCTATGTGCCCTATAATCATTTGAGCACACACTGGCCAGTCACAATCCTGTGTCCTGAGGGGCACAGCTCTCCGGGAATGCATGGTGAATCCCAAGATGTGCACAAGCAGCTGACTAGCTGCTGAAGCGACAAACAGGCTGGTATCTCCTTGTAAGGAGAAGATCACATCAATAGCACCTAGCAAAAGAGAGAAGAGAAAGACAATTCAATTACCAAACTACAATTCAAATTTTGTATTGTATATAAATTTAAAAAATATTTTAAAAACATATTTACTATGTATAGAGTTAAAAGAGATATGTTTAGATAATAAAGGAAAAAAAAGCGCTTATTAAGTACCTACTATGCACCAGGCACTGTGTTAAGCACTTCTCAAATATTATCTCATTTGAGCTTCGCAACAACCCTAGGAGGCAGGTGCTATTATGGGCTCCATTTTACAGTGGAAGAAACTGAGGTAGACTGAGGTTACATAGCTAGTATCTGGGACTAGATTGAAACTCAGGTTTTCCTGACTCCTGGTCCAGTGCTCTAACCACTGAGCCACCTGGCTGCCTCCTAATACATAGTCCCTGTCCCCACTGAGTTTACAGTCTAAGTATATAGATATGACATTAAGACCGATAACAACTCCAGGCTGAAAAATAAGAGACATGACTGCCATCTATCACTACTTCAAATATAAGAACGTAGGAGTTTCCTCTATTGACACCCACAATCACCATACATCTATGACTCAGTAGATAATTCCCGCAGTGTTTCCTGAGGGACTTGTTCAGCATCACATAACTGGTAAGAGTTAGTGATGAGATCTGAAGTGAGATTTTCATGACTTTAAGCTCGACACTTCATCTACAATACTGCTTGCCTCTATTATACTTTAAATGCTATGATTAAAAATGAAAATGAGAAACAGAGCCAATACAGCAGAGCAGCAGGAAGCAATCAAATGAAGTCTCCCTGCAAACAAAAACAAACAACAACTAAAAATACAAGAGTGCCAAACAGATCTAGAAAAAGCAAAAGATTTAATTTTGATGGGATACTCTGGAAAAAAATCACAGTGAGTCATTTGCCCAGGCCAGGCTGGCATAGGGAAAAAGACAGGGAGGTCTGCAGACACTTGGGATGGGCTCTAGCTGGGTGTATGACTATGATACACAACAGTCCAGCATCTAGGAAGAAGCAATGCATCGGAGCAAGAGAAGGTAAAGATACTAAGATACCACTTGCAGAGAGCAGGAACAAGTACCAACTGGCAGCTTTGTTGTCCTATTCACTTGCGGTTCACAAATCCAGCCAGGAGGGACTAAGAAAGAGACCTCCACCCTAGGTAGTGTTTCCAATTAGGGAGGTCCTAAGGTAAGGAACCAGGAAAGGAGTAGGTTCAGAAACCAGTACTATTCAGTGTGGCTTAGACCTCAGGTGCAGAGCAGGGTCTCAGTTCCAGCTTCTAGACCAGTCTGAAGTTTATCCTGCTACAAAGGCAAAAGTCCCAGACCAATGGGGAGCCTATAATTCTGTTACTCTGAACCATCAGAGCTTTCCACCAGGCTGATGATGCTCAGTCTACTGTTGCTCATATCCAGAAAGGGAATTTGCAGAGCTCAGACCAGGAAGGGTAGCAATTAGTTTGCCCTAGATGAGACCATTTTAGCAGCACTGAAAGTTTGCAGGTCACTATCCTTTACCTGAGGTCTTGTAATAATGCAACATTCAATATGGAAAAATATTAATTGGACAAGACCCAGATCTTCCCTACAGAAGTGTGCAGTGTGCAGAGCCCAGTCCTAACATCAAATTCAAAGTCAGAATGCAGACTAGAAGAATAAGAAAACAAAACAAAAAAAGATTTCTACCAGAAAGAAATATTACTGTAGGGCCACTAGACACAAATGCAGAAGAGAATGACTTGAAAATATATAGAAGCAAGGCCTCAAAGAAAAACAGAATTTAGTCATACATTCAACCAGAATTCTTGGAAGAGATGAAAAAAGAGTTTTTTAAAAAGTGTTTAAGATATTTTTATAAACAAAATGATACCCTCAATGATACTTGAGGGAAAAGATGAAAAAGAAATGAAAGCTATGAAAGGGAATTAATAGTATGGCACAAGAATTATAAATAAAATCTTACCCAACCAACAAACTCCCTGAAAATCTTAATGGGCCAACTAGAAGTCAGTAACTCATATGACAACAAGAAATATTAAAATAAAGTCAAAAGAATGAAAGAAATCGAAGAAAATGTAAAGTATCTCATAGCAAAGACAACTGATCTGGAAAACTGAAAAAATTTAAGAAGCACTGGATTATATAAAGACCAAAAAAAGAGTTTAGGCATCCTTTTTAAAGAAAACTTAAAATAAAATGCCCAAATTTCTTAAAATCAGAAGGTTAAGTAGCAGTAGAAAAAAATCTATTGGTCCTCTTGAAAGAAATCCCAAAATGAAAACTCCGAGGAACATGACAGTCGAATCCAGAGATTCTAGGTCAAAGAAAAAATACCACAAGAATCCAGAAAGAAAAATTCAAGTACCAAGGAGCCACAGTAATGGTCACTCATGATTTAGTAACCACTGCTATAAAGGAGAGGAGAACTTGGAATAAATATTCTAAAAGATAAAGGATTTTAGTTTCTAGTCAAGAATAATTTACCCAGAAAAACTGCACATAATGGGGGGAGGGGGGAGCAGGAAATGAACCTTTAATGAAATAGAGGACTCTACACATTCCTGTTGAAAAAACCAAAGCTGCATTAACAGCCCTGAAGTTCAAACACAGAAGTGGAAAGTTACATTCATTTCTCAAAATATTACTCTCCCTCTCCTCTACCTATTGAGCTGTCCCTTATTTTTAAAAATGAGAAAAAAAGCAATTTGGTAAAACTAAAATACTAGTGCTCTCCTGAGACTATCTCAAATATTTCATATATGAACATATGTATAGGTGCATACATACACACATACATATATAGTTGCATATTATCTATCACATATATAAATATACTAGAGATAAAGACAGAATTTATACAGCTATTTGCATGTTGTTCCTCTCATTAGATTGTAAGCTCACTGAGGGCAAAGACTGTTTTCACCTTTCTTTAAATTCTTAGCACTTACTACAGTGTCGGGCAAAAGCAAGCATTTAAAAAACGCTTGCTGATTCCTCAAAACTCTCTCACATCCAACATGGACCTCTTCAGTGTATGCACAGTCTGGTCCTGCTGCTCTCCCCTCTTCCAAACTTCCCTGCTACTTTTAAGGATTCCACCATCCTCCCAGTCACCCAGATTTGCAACCTAGGTGCCATCTTCTGATTCCTCACTTTTTCTCACCTTCCACATCTCAAAGACATCTCCTTCTCTTATAATCTCATACCTGGACTACTGTAACAGCCTACTGGCTGGTCTCCCTGACTTAACCCTCTCCCCCTTCCAATCGATCCTCCACCCAGTTGTCAAAATGATCTTCCTAAAGTACAGGTCTGACCATGTTACCCACCTATATGCAATAAACTTCAGTGGCTCCTTACTGTCTCCAGAATCAAACATAAAAGCCTTTTTGGCTTTTAAAGCCCCTTTGTAACCTGTCTCCCTCCTATACTTGCAGTCTTCTTTTCCCTTACCCTGCTTGCCATCCCACCTGTAATCCAATGACACTGTATTCTCTGCAGTTCCTCACACAAGACACCCCATATCCTGAATCTATATTCTTTCTCTGGCTGACCCACGTTTCTGGAACTCTCTCGCTCCTCATCTCTGCCTCCTGGCTTCCTTTTCAAGCCTCAATTAAAATCCTTCTGTAAGTAGCTTCTCTTGATCCCCTTTAATGCTAGGACCTTCCCTCTGACCTTATGTCCAATTTATCCTGTTTAAGTTTGTTTGTACATATTTGTTTACAAGCTGTTCCCCCCATTTAGTCTGTAAGTTCCTTTAGGAACCAGCATCTGTTTCTGCCTTCCTTTCTATCTCCAATGCTTAGGCTCGTACTTGGCACAAAAGGTACTTAATAGAGGATGGCTGACTTCTCTTTTCTACTTATGCCCGTGACGCATTAGGGATTAAGATGTTAGAATTAAAATGTGGTGCTTCCATTACCATTGATGAAAAAAACAGTTGTTACAGAACTGGTGATATTCTTTTCCCTTCGCTCTTCATCTGCTGTGCTCCTTTCAGTTCCTTCTTGAAATACTCTCAGTGTGATCTGGCTGAACTGATGCCAAATTTTCTGCAAACTAATTTTTTGTCTCTACTACTTCTTCCTGTTTTATGAGGCAATATTTCTCATGATCTTCTACTTGCCCCATCCAAGAGATCTTTACAAGTGAGCTTATATTCTAAAACTACATTGTGCTTGGTGGCTATGTCTCACTGCCTGAAAAGAAGACAAAGTATTTGCTGACTGGAATGATTTCTTTCCCTTTTTGGTCTACTTGTAGTAGCAACTGCTTTACATCAGTTGAATTTCTGTAGAAAACGGTGATAATCTGTGTTATGTCTGATCCATTATTTATTTTCCATTTTTTAAAACATATAACTTGTCAAAATAGGTCAGGATGGAACTGTTTTATTTGCACTGTATATCTTCTCATCTTTATCCTTTCTTCAGATTCGGTGTGGAATTTAATCTTTGATCTAATATGTATACATATCAGGTGACAGTATACAATCAGGTAATTAAAAAATGTCTGTCACATCAGTAACAGTAGTTTCCTATCTGTTAAGATAAGAGTCAATTTCACTTTGTTAATTCTGATTCTCTTCTTAAAGAGAGGAAGAAAAACAGAGTTAAAAGTAGTAGGACGCTGGTAAGATCTAAAAGGTGACACAGAGAAAAAGCATTTTCTTTCCTTATTCATTCTTTTAGTTCTGTCTTGTCAAAGTTATTAAGTTCTGTTATTAAGTTCTGTCTTATCATGGTTATTAAGTTCATAATAAAAATGTATTATTTTGGGGTGCGGAGCCAAGATGGCGGCGTAGAAGCAGCAAGGTCCCGCAGCTCCCACACCGCCACCCTACACACCCATAAAATATGAGCCCAGACAAAGTCTAGGAAAGCCTACGACTCTCAGACTCACAAAAATACAGAGAACACAGCTCTCGCTGAAGGCAGCTCGGCAGCAGGGCCTCATCGCGGCAGCCAGATTGGAGGCCGGAACAGCCGGAAGCCGAGACCGTGGCCAGGCCCAGGCAGTGGGAAGGAGCTGAGCCGAGCCCCGCAGCCAGCCTGCAGCGGTTCTACAGCCTCCAGTACCCCCACATCTGCCAAGGCGTGAGGAGCAGGACAGGAGAGAGCGCACTGCAGCGGCCAGCCCAAAACCTTGCGGCCAGGCAAGGCCCCAGGGCGGCCAGGAGGAGCAGCGGAGCCTCCAAAGCTTGAGTCTACTTCAAAGAAAATCTAAAGCACCGGCATGAGGGGAGCTTCGGTCACGGTTAGTGAAAGCTGAAACTTTGAAACTTAAT
>CM053599.1:188974171-188997732 GCA_028646575.1 Pseudocheirus occidentalis
CCAGTTGGAATCCTCAAAGACTCTCCCAGACTCATTTACACTCTATGTATAGACTACATCTTCCCCTAAAATGGCTCCTTAAACCTCTGTAATCACAGTTTAAAATTTATCCACATCCCATTACATCTGTGAGATGTCCCTCCAGCCAATATAGCACTCCCTGCTGATTAGGAAACTATTTCTTTTTTGCTCTTTATTTTGGAGGGGACTAGACCTGTGACTTCATCAGTGTAAGCAACTCCCAGGTCATGAGTTTCCTCTACAAATTCAAATTGGCACTTTCTTTTCCTGGACCACTGAGAAATGAAGATAATCCCCGTGTCATATAGCCAGTTAGGGTCAGAGGCAGGCCTTAAACTTAGGTATTCCATCCTCCAAGAACACCTCTTTGTTCATGATGGCACACTGCCTTTCAGGACCCACTTCCCCGGAAATGTGTGAAATAAGATATCTGAAATAGCTCTGAAGCTTCAGTTTGGCCCCAAGTGATAGAAGCCATAAGAACAACAAGGCCTGGTTTCTAAGACTGGGAAACACCTGTCCTGATATACGTACCTTGCAGCATTGGACCATCTCCAAAATGCTGAAGAATAATGTCCTATTTCTGTCCCTCAAAGTTATCTCGGGTACCTTCTGGGTGATCTCTGGCATTTCCTCAGCCCCCGGAGCCTGGCAGAAGTCAGCTGAAAACCTGGCAAAGCTGCATACTCCTACTTCTGAGTAAAGGAGACAAGACCATATAGTGAATGTCCTACTTTAGGGTTAAGACTGGCCCTGGGGAAGTCAAGAGAGCCTAGGTAACTAGGAGTTGTCTTACTCCCCCCCCTCCTGTCCAAAGGGCCACCTCAATGCTCCCTGAAAGGGATAAAAGTGGCCTCAGAAATCCTGCATCAAGAAAAACTCATATTCTGTCTACTTTATCACTGTGGTGTTCACTGGGCAAAGAGTCAGACTCCCTCACCTTGTGACCTTCTCCAGCTGTTTAAAAAAGAGTTCTTTCCCCCAGAAACTGACTTTTCCCAGAATTTTGGGTTGCCAGTAACAGAAACTATTTTCATTCATTTCATCACCTATATGATCTCATTAGGAAAGCCAAACAATTGTTTTTTTAATGGGAAAACGGTATATAGGATTATACATTTAGAACTAGACCGTCAAACACAACTCCTGCATTTTACAGATGAGGAAACCGAGGCTAATCAAAGTTCAGTGATTTGCCCAGGATCACACAGGTAGGGAGTGTCTGAGGCAGATTTGAATTCAGGTCTTCTTGACCGTAAGCCCAACACTCTAACCTAGCTGGTATTTACAAGTCCATGTCTACAAGACTTCCTTTTCCTCCTTCCTCCCTGACCATGATTAATTAACTGAAGGCATTTTATTTTGTTTCCAGTATGCTTCCTACTTCTATCCCTATCTTAAAAAAGCCATCAGACCTCAACTCTTATGACACTTATAGAATGACTTCTATTTTATGTTCTTTCACCTTGACAAGCATAAGACTTTCATCACTACTACCCAGGAAATGTCTTTGCCTACACTGGTCTTTGAATGGAAAGGCTCCACCCAAATTTCCCTCATGGATAGAAGGCATTAGGAGCCAGATCTCACCTTGTCCTGGAAGGGATTTGCCAAAAGTGAAGCTCCAGGTTTCACAGGGATAAAGGTCCATGAGTGTGAGACCCAGCACACACAGGGCATCCATAGGTTTATTGTTTTTCAGGAAGGTCAGAATGCTGTCTGGTGATGAAATACAAAAGGCAGTGGGTTCTTACAGTGGAAACCAGACAAGGTTTTAGATGGCGGATAATCTTAGAGTAAGTCACTTAACTCTTCTAGGTTTCCCTGGGCACCAACAATAATGTTTCAGCTGCCATAATTTTAGTCCCTGGTCTCTTCCTTCCCTTCACAACATAGGCAGCTTCTCTTCCTCTAGATCTGGAAGATTGCTGCCCCTGCGATTCCTGGTCAGCTAGGGCACCCTCAATTCTTCTCTCTATCTGACCTAAATTAGACCTTTTCTTTCATCACATAAAATAGGTTGGAATTTTTTTAGAGAATTTGCAACCAGCATTTGAGTACAAACAGGAAACAAAACAAAAAGGGAAAGTTTCTAGACTCATATACTCTGAATCATCTGGGTTCTAATTCACACTAACCTGAAACCTAGCCGAACAAGCACAGCTTCTGTGTTGGAGTGAATTAGCCAACCTTCCTAATGGATTCAGAGACTTATGTACTTGAAGCAATGTAGATTGAAATGAGCTGAAGCAGAACAATCTCTGTGATGCTCACAAGAGGAAAGAACTCTGGAGAGACCTCAGAACTGCTTTCACCAAAGCAAAGACCAACTGTGATTTAAAAGACTGACAATAAAACATGCCTGCCTGCCAGTCTTAGCAAAAAGGGTAATAAATGAAAGGTAAAGAATGAGATATTCATTTGATCTGTTCTGCTTGAGTCTGATTATTTGTTATAAGGGAAGGGAGGATATCTATTCGAGAGACAGAGAGAAGTGAGTTAGGGGTTAGTCAGAGATATGAAGACAGGAGCATAAATCATGCTATCCAGTGAGAAGTTACTGTAAGTGACTTTTACCCCAGAGCTGCACAGAATGTCAGCCAGCAGCCCATAGGAAAAGGGGGGCAACAGTCAAGCCAGAGACAGCACAGGCAAACATACCTCACACCAAGACCAGAGGAGGGACTGAGATAAAGGGAACACCTTCAGTGAACCAAAGTCTAGCCCAAGAACTCAGGTGAGCTGGGGCAAGACCAAGGCTGACCACCCCACCCAAAAGCACAGCACAAGGCTTGTAGATCCCCAGACCTGGCACAAACTCCAGGTATGAGATATGAGGAAATATTAGATATTAGAGAGATGAGTAAATCAAAGAAAACACTGACAAGTATCATAAAAAATATTATGAATATAGAGTTCCCCCAGAGAAGGAAAGAAGAACATTAAAACAAGCAAAGGCTTATAGAGGTGGGGAGGAAAGAATTGTCCACAAGAACTACATTAATACCTTGAAGAAATCAAGCAAGGAAAATTTTTTGTAATGAAATAAAGTTTTGGAGGAAAGGATTAGAAGGAAATAGAGCTGCTAGGTGGTACAGTGGGTACAGTACCAGGCCTAGAGTCAGAAAGACCTGAATTCAAATCTAACTCAGATACTTACTAGCTATGTGGCCCTGGACAAGTCTCTTAACTTTTGTTTCTCAGTTTCCTCATCTATAAAATGGGGATGAAAATAACAGCACCTACCTCCCAGGGTGGTTGTGAGGACCAAGTGAGATGATATTTGTTAGTGCAGTTAGTGTAGTTAGTTACTGGCACACAGGAAGTGCTATGTAAATATTAGCTATTATGAAAGAGCTTGGAGGAGAAAGTGGTCAGTCTTGCCCCCAAATCAGAACACCTGAAAACCAAAATGGGCCTAACAAAAAAATCACCAACTCTGTGAGTCAATAAGAAATATTAGGACAAAATCAAAAGACTGCCAACTAGAAGGAAATGTAAGTTCTCTGATATAAAAAAGCAAGTGGCTTGGAAAACAGGTCAAGGAGACAATTTAAGAAACACTGGAAACTCAAAATCTTGTAGAAATGAATGTTAAAAACTAAAAATAAATAAATAAATAAATTCTGAAGAAAAAAAACCAATCACTAGACTCCCAGAAAACCAGGATTAAAAAAAAAAAGCCTGAATACTGAATTTCAGACAGTCATAAATGTAACTGGCCCATTGGAGCTCTATTAGAGCCAGAGGGCAAAGTAAAAATACAAAGAATTCACTGATCACCTTCTGAAAGAAAGGACAAAAAGAAAAGTTCCAGGAATGTCATAGCCAAGATTTAGAGCCCTCATATCAAAGAAAAATTACTGCAAGCATTTAGCCCAAAACAGTGCAATTACCAAAGATCTCCTACACTCACAAAAGACTCGGAAGCTTCTACTATAAACAAGAGGAGATCTTAGAATGTGGCATTCCAAAAGTCAAAAGAGATGGGTTCACAACTAAGGATGACTTACCCTCCAAAGCTAAGTATAATCCTTGGGAGAAAATGGCTCTTTAATTCAGCAGAGGATTTTCAAACACTTCTAATGAAAAGGCTAAAGCTGAGCTGGAAGTCTAAGATACAAACACAAGAGTCCGTAGAAATCAAGAAAGGTCAACGTTTGAACAGTTAGAAGGAGTTGTATGGTGACAGAGTACCAACATTCTAATAGATAGAGGAAGAAAAAACAAGTGTTGCTTCAGAACCTTGGTGTCTTCAAAGGATGTTAAGGAAGTTTAATAAGAAAAACGGATGTTCTCAGGGTAGAATGATCATAGTCTGAGTGTTTTAAGAAGGGAAAGAGAAATGAAGGCAAAAGAATGAATGTACTAGTGTAGAAAGGAAAACGGGACAAAATTTATAATTAAGATATGTGAGAAAAAGAAATAAACATAGAGGAAGGGTTGGGAGGAGTTACCATTAGGTGAAGCTCACTTATGTGAAACAGAAAAAAGAGGGTTAAACACACAATTTAATGTAGAAATCCATCAAATTCCTAATAGGAAAACAAGTGGGGGAGGAGGGGGAAGAAGGGTTAAAAAGGGTTAATAATATCATAATAACAAGGAGGGAATAATTACATGCAAAACAAACTTGCTGGCCAATTGGGGGATTTGTTTTTCTTAATTATACATATTTATAACAGAAGTTTTGCTTTTCTTGCTTTCTCTCAAGGGGTATGGGGAATGCACATGTGAAAATAAAATTTAATTAAAAGAAAAATGTGCTGATCCTGAAGGAGAGATCAAAAGAGGGGGGAAAGAAAGGGAAAGAAGTAGAATCTAAGGGAGAGTACCCATCAGTTGAGGAATGATTGGACAGATTGTGGTAGGGGAACACAGTTGAATATTATTACACCATAAGAAATGATGAAAAAGATGATCCCAGAGAATCCTGAGAAGTAGGAATTGGCATAGACTGAAGTGAAACCAGAGTGAACCAGGAAACAGAATCTATACAAGTACAACAACACTGTAAAAAGAAAAAAATCTTTGAAAGACTCAAGAACTTCAGATGATCAATGAAATAACCAGCCATTTCTCCATAAGGCATATGATGAAGCCTCTACCTCCTGACAGAGAGGTGGTGGTCTCAAGGGAAAAAAAGGAGACATACATTTTTGGGCATGACTGTCCTGTGAATTTCTTTTGTTATGAGTGTGTTTTTTCTTTTTTAATTTCTGTTGTTGTTAGAGAAGGAGGACAAGGAGACAGGGAAATGGAGATGGGAGTCTTGGTGCAAAAAAAAAAACCAAACATTGAAACAGTTTAAAAATGAATAGAACAGAAACAAAGTCAGAAGAAATCACAAACCAAAAGATCAGTTTAGAAAGTAATGGGCAGAATTTATTATATTCATTAAAAACACAAGCTGCATGAAGTGAAGATTCACAGTTACATTTACAATCCTCCTTTTCTGTTCTGCTATGAATATGGAAATGCTCTTTTTGGTGTTTAAGTTAAGAATAAAAATAATTTTGAGTAGAAATATCAATAAATCATTTTAAATGGACAAGAAAATAAGTACAAAACATCACAAAACAAAACAATTTTGTTACTACCTTGTTATTATGTGTGTATAGAGAGAATATACATATTCTATATACATACACAAATATATCTATATTATAGTTTCTTTTTCTAAAAATCTATTTTAGGCTTTTCAATGTCCTGTCCAATTCTCTTCTTTGAATATTAAAATGTTGATGATTATGAAGTTCAGATTTAAAAAGGGAAAAAAATTAAAATATTTTTAATCCCATTCCTTTCCAAACATCAGACAGAGTTGAGTGTTTCCACTTTTAAAAAAAATCTCCAATTCCTCCTCCTCAAGCAAGAGAGGTTGGCAGTAGCTCTCCTAAGGAAACAATTTTTTCTCCCCATTATTGGTGAAAAGAAATCCTTAAACTTGGGGAGGAGTATGTTAACATCCCAGTGATATTGGCAGACAGTAACACATCTGCCCAGCGGTTTCTCACTAGCCTCGCAGGTAAGAAAAGAGGAGTCATTTCTCCACAGGGCCCCATTTTCCTCATCTATAAAAACCCCTTTCTCTCCAGTTAGACACCTATAAAAAGTCCCTTGGAGATCAAAGTGCTAGAGAGATGTTCAATTCCTAGCCATTTTAAGGGGAATCTTTCTCTCAACTCCACTGCATTCCTTTGAATATCTTATCATAAATAAGGCTTCTTTTTTCCTTTCTTTTTTTCTTTCTTCCTTTTTTTGTTTAAGCAATAACCTAGGGGAGGGGAAATAGGCACTAACAATCTAGTTGTGGAAATTTTCTTTTCCAATGTGCTTAACTTTTTTCCCCCCACAAAAACAGGATTTTATCCACCCCATCTGCCTTTTTCCACACGGCATATAGGTCAAGAATGGCATTTTCCCTAACTGATTAAAACCAGTGTAGTAATGCCACTCCCTGTCTTTACTCCTAGTCCAAACTGACCCGCATGGAGCTGGATCTTGTCAGAGTCCCGATTATGACGGAAGCAGCAGTGGATAGAAGAGATTGGTACGGAGGGAAGGCACTTTACCCGAAGCCCCAGAAAGAAAGATTCCACGAATCCCCGGAGACAGTCCAGGAGGGAACTCCCCACAGGCCCTTCGCTTAGATCTAGGAATATAAATAGTATAGTCAGTCTCTGCCACTGTCTGAAGAAATCACCTGTGCCCACAGGTACAGGAGACACAATCATTTGCATTATAATTTCACAGCCATGGTCACCTCTACAATGCAAGGGCTGAATTCCCCATCCACAACGGACAGGTACTGTTCCAATGACTGGTTTTCCAGGGGCTGGCTCTTAGTAATGCATGCCTCAGTAGGAGGCAAGGAGCTCATTTCAGTCCAGAACTTTGGAATCAGGGTCCTTTCCTCTCTGAGTGTGGTATTGCATCTGAACCCTTGAGCAGCTACAGCCGTTCTTCCTCTCCATTCCTACTTCTGGATTGACACCTTTATCTAATTTAATTCAGCAGCATACCTGATGGACCACTGTCCTCTCTCACATCTAGGATATAGCTAATGCTCAATGGTTAGTGCTTCTCTATAGAGTCAAAGAAAGTTCCATCATCCCTAGCTCTAGAACTTAAGGAAGCAACAGTATTAGGAGATGGATGGGAACGGGGTAGAAAGCCATCCCATTTCATTTCAAAGAACCTGAAACCACATCATTTTTTCCTCTCTTCCTCTCTCTTATCACTGGGATAAATAAACCTTCCGACCTACTTGTCTCCATTGCTGTTGTTGCCAGTTGAAATTATTAGCCAGATCCTGCTGTCCCCCCCCCCAACCTGTTTTTGTCTATCGGTCTGTCTGTCTCTCTCAAATACACACACACTCCCTTCTCTTTCCCTTCTTCCCTCCCTCTCCCTCACCCTTCTCTTTAAGTACTGCCTGAGGCAAAATACTACGGCAGCTTCTGGAGAGCTCAGAGTACTCTGGGTTCTAACTCCTAAAAGCTGTAAATTACAGAAGGCTACCTGAAGCGGGACCAGAGAGACTCTGATTATAGACCTAGACCCTTTATCATCCTGGCTTCTGCACAGATCCAGCTGTGAAGCCCAGAGCCCCAAACCAAGTGGAGTAACACCCCTCCACCCCACCTAAGGTACCTATTGGCTGTAGGTAAATATGCTTCCGGCACATGCTCTGTTTCCTCCTTAAGAGAGAGTGGTAGAAGGTCTCAAAGTCCTCTGGGGCATCAGGGTGGCTTAGAAGCCAGTCAAAGGCAGTCCTGATGACCAATGTACAGAAGAGGGTCCTCTGTGGGTTGTATGCTTCAGAGAGGAAAAGCCTCTCAGTGGTGGAAAAAGCCTTCACATAGAGTTCCTGTAGAACAGGGTCGGTGGAGATGAGGGCATCCTTTAGGGCCCGGGGACCAAAATTGAACTCCTCAGCATGCTTACACTGCAACATTGCTGCCAGGTGAACCCTCAAGCTAGGAGAGAGCCTTAGGAGGGGGAGGCCGATGATCCGGCCTCAGCAGACATCAGCCCTCAGGAACTCACTTCACCCGGTGTTTCTTCTAAGGAAAGTCTGTGAGGAGAGCAGGAGTCAGGAATGAGGTGCAGCCAAACTCCTCAGGTTCAAGGTTCACCAAAAGACCTTTTCTTTCTATGAAGAGGATTGTGACCTAGAAGTTCTTCTTGAACTGATCTAAGTGGCTTTGGAGAATGCCAACAGGTGGGTACAAATTGCTATCTAAGAGATCCTGAGGGTTCCTTCCAATGAGTGCCCAGGGTCCTGGTACTGGATTGGTACCCAGAATCAGGAGAAACAATGATGAGGTAACAAAAGTGCCTGTCAGCCCACAGGTTTATCCTGCAACAGCAGAAGAAGAAATCATGGAAACATTGTCATCATTACTCCTATACTATTGTAGAATCACAGAATTTCAAAATTAGAAAGCATCTCAATGACCATTTTCTCCAACCCATGCCCTGAAATTAATTCCCCCCATATTAGATTCGACAAGTACTTATCCAGCCTCTGATTGAAGATGTCTGAGGAGATGGAAACTGCTACTTCCCAATGGAGCCCATTCCACTTTTTAAAAAATGTTTTATTTTTAATTTATGGACTAAAACAAGCATTTCTATAACATTGTACAACACAAAAGGATGATTGCACATTCCATGTTTTAGACAGCTCTAATTACTAGGATGTTTTTCCTGACACCAAGCCTAAACTGTCATGTCATCAGTAAGCATTTATTACGTACCTGCCATGTGCCAGGCACTATTCTAAGTGCTGAGAATACGAAGAAAGACAAAAGATGACCCCTGGTCTCAAGGAGCTCACAGTCTAATGGGGGGGTCAACATGTAAAATCATAGCAAACTATCCAACATAAACAGGAGATACTCCATAGAGGAAGGGTGCTAGCTCTATGGACAGGGAACCTGCAGCTTCAATGCCACACGTGGCCCTCTAGGTCCTCAAGTGTAACCCTTTGACTAAATCCAAATTTCACAGAGCAAATCCCCTTAATAAAAGGATTTGTTCTGTAAAACTTGGACTCAGTCAAAAGGTCACACCTGAGAACCTAAAATGCCACATGTGACCTCGAGGTTGCAGGTTACCCATCCCTGTTAGAATTAAGGGAAAACAAGATTTCCTATAGAAGGTGAGATTTTAGATAAGACTTGAAGGAAACCAGGAAGACAGGAGACAGAAAGGAGCAGGGAGAGAATTCCAAGTAGCAGTCAGTGAAAATGTTGGGAGAGGCAGTTTTTTGTTTTGTTTCATTTCGGGTTTTTCTGCAGCCTCTCTGTAAATTCCATGCTTTCATTCTTTCTGGCTATACCCTCTGGAGCATAATGGAATAAATCTAATCTTTCTTCCAATGGCAAGGCCTTTGTATACTCAAAGGTAGCTATGCTATCATGTCTGTCCCTCTTGGGTCTTCTCTTCTCTGGGCTAAATATCCCCAGTCCCTTAATACTATCTCTTTTATGACATTGATTGAAGGTCTTTCACACATCCTGGTTACTCCCCTCTGAACATTCTCAGACTTATCCATGTCCTTAAACTAAAGCATCAGAAACTTATACAATACTCTAGACCAGGTGGAGTGGACCACAAGAGAGAAGAAACAAAACAAAACAAAAAAGAGAGAACAAATAGTATGCTTCAGGCTTCAAGAATTCTCCATCATGAACCTTTTGGAGTTGTCTTAGAACTTTGCATTGTTGAGAAGAGCTAAATCTATCAAAGTCAGTTCCATTCTCCATAAATCTGACAAATAAACTATTCCTTGCTCTCCCAGTTTGATTATAATCAAATATATAATATCAGCCTTTATAAATAAATTGTGTACTTATTTGACTTTATTTTGGTATGTGGTTGTAAGATAAGATATGGTGCAAACTTTATTGTTTCTTCTTTGCCTATTCTAATTCCTTCAATTTCTTTTTCTTATTGCTATAAATAACATTTCTAGTACTATATTGAATAACAGTGGTGACAATGTACATCTTTGTTTCACCCCTGATTTTATTGGAAATGCTTCTAACTTATCACCATTACATATAATACTTTTCCCCCCTTGTTAGAGTTTTGCTTTTGACTATTGCCTCCCTCAATCTGCTCTCCCTTCTATCAGCCCCTCTCCCTTTTCTTTCCCTTTTCCCTTACTACTTCCTCCCTTCCTTTTATCACTCCCTCCCTTTTCTTTTCCTTTTTACCTCCAACTACCTATAGGGAAAGTTAGATTTCTATACCTGAGTTTGTTATTCTCTCCTTGTGTCAAATCTGATGAGAGTAAAGTTCAAACAATATTCATCGCCCTCCCTTCTTTCCCTCTAATGTAATGTCTTTGTGTCTCTTCATGTAATGTAATTAGCCGTTTTCTGCCTCTTCCTTTCCTCTTCTCCCATTACAATCCTTTTTAACCACTTAATTAAGTTTTTTATCATTACACCAAGGTCAACTTAAAGCCAGCCCCTCTGTTTCCCTTCTAGATGTTTTACTAAATACAGAGTTCTCAAGAGTTATAAGTATCATCTTCCCATGTAGGGATGTAAACAGTTTGCCCATATTGAATAACATGGTTTTTCCCCCTTTACTTTTTACCTTTTTATGCCTTTCTTGAGTCTTGTATTTGAAGATAAAATCAGATTATCTGTTGAGCTTTGGTCTTTTTGTCAGGAAATCTGGAAGTTCCCTATGTCATTGAATGTCCGTCTCTTCACTTGAAAGATTATGCTCAATGTTGCTGGGTAGTTAATCCTTGGTTATAATCCAAGTTCCTTTGATTTATGGAATATCACATTCCAAGTCCTCTGATCTTTTAATGTAGAAGCTACAATGTCCTGGGTAATCCTGACTATGGTTCCATGGTATTTGAATTATTTCTTTCTGGCTCCTTGCAGTATTTTCTCCTTGATCTGATAATTCTGTAATTTAGCTATAATAATCCTCAGAGTTTTCAGTTTGGGATCTCTTTCAGGAGGTGATCAGTAGATTCTTTTGATGACTACTTTACCCTCTAGTTCAAGGACCTCAAGGCAATTTTCCTTGATGATTTCTTGAAAGATGCTGTCCAGGCACTTTTTTTGATCATGGCTTTCAGGTAGACTAATAATTCTTAAATTATCTCTCCCGGATATATTTTCTAGGTCAGTTGTTTTTCCAAAGAGGTATTTTATGTTTTCTTTTATTTTTCCATTCTTTCAATTTTGTTGGACTGATTCTTGATGTCTCATAGAGTCATTAGCTTCCACTTGCCCAATTTTAATTTTCAATGAATTGTTTTCTTCAGTTAGCTTTTGTACTTCCTTTTGCATTTAGCTGATTCTACTTTTTAAGGAGTTCTTCAGTGTGCTTTTTTCCATTTTGACAATTTATTTTTAAAGTAATTGTTCAATTTTTCTTCTATCTCTCTTACCTGACTTTTAAAATCCACCTGGAACTCTTCTAAGAAAGCTTTTTGGGCTTGAGACCAATTCATATTCCCCTTTGATGTTTCAGTTCTGTGTATATTGACCATGTTGTCCTCTCCTGAATTTGTATTTTGATCTTCCCTGTCACCAAGATACTTCTCTATGGTCATTTTTTGCTTTTTGCGCATGTTGTTTGCCTTTTTTCTGGCTTTTAAATTTGATTCCTGCTTCTGGGCCTGGTTACTGGTTTTGTGTGCTGGGGCCTCAGGTGCTGGCAGCTAGATATTGTAATAATCTGGTAGGTTTACCTGGTGCTGAGCTGGAGCTCAGTGGTGGTGGCTGGTGTGTGCCTGATGTTGGTGCTTGCCTGCTCCTCCACCCTGGGACTAAGTATCTCCCACTGGTCCACTGAGGTGGGGCTTGCTGCTGGCTTGGTGGGATGCCTCCCATCTTGTACTAGTCCCTTTCAGCCACAGCAAGAGGGACCTTTCCTGTTAATCCCCCTAGTCTCCCAAGCTAAAAGACTGCTGTACCCCATCTTTCTGCTGGTTCCACTATTCCAAGATTTGTCCTGGGGCAATATTCTCTGGGTTTTTCAAGGTAAATAAGGGAGGGTAAAAGCAACTTACTACTTACTCTTGGCTCCCTACGTTGAAATAGGTGATTTTCAAACATTCCTTCTGTAGACTGAAAGCTCCAGGAGCAGTTGCTGCCACTGCTGCTGTCACATACTTTGCACAGGACTGTGCTTCTCTCCCATCCAGTTCTGACAGATCCCTCCCACTGACCTTCTAAGTTGTCTCTGACATCTGTGGTCTGAGAAGTCAGGAAGCAGCCACTACTGCCAGTGATTCAGTCCCCTGGGGTCTGCTCTGGTTTTGCTGGGATCATGTCTGTGCTAGCACAGCCTGCCCGCCAGAGAGCACTGTATTCCCAGCCCAGATCAACACACCCTTCTCACAGACCTTCCAGGTTGTCTTGGGCTAGAAATCTGTATGGCTTTGTTTCTTTGTAGATTCTACCACTCTAAAATTTGTTCAGAGTCCCTTTTTAGAAGTATTCAAGGATTTGTGGGAGAGCTCAGGCAAGTCCTTGCTTTCTCTCCACCACCTTAGCTCTGCCTCCCTCTCCCCCTTTTTTTAAACTAAATTTGGTATTCCTGTCTCACCTAGGCTAGAAGTTTCTTCATGGGCCTGATCCCAATAAAGTAACATAGAAATTTTAATCAGACCCATTATTTTTCAACTTGGACCAGTTTTTCCTTCTTCAACCTCATAGCCTTCCACTCCCCTGGGCTCACCATTTTGGTGCAGGACTTGATGTGTATGCCTGGTCTGCTCTAGCCCCATTGAATCTCAGAACTGGTCAACTCAATCCTCCAGCCTCAGCCTCCCCAGCAGCTAAGCCCAAGTCGCTGCCTTATTTCTAGGAGCTTCTTGTTGTTGTTCAGTTGTTGCCAGTCTTTTCTGATTCTTCGTGACCACATTTGGGGTTTTCCCATTTTCTTCTCTAGCTCATTTTACAGATAAGGAAACTGAGGCAAATAGGGTGAAGTAACTTGCCCAGGGTCATATAGATAGTGAATGTCTGAGGCTAGATTTGAGCACAGGCCTTCTTGACTCCAGGCCAGTCTGTACCCATCCACTGTACCATTTAGCTGCCCTGATAACATAGTATTACGGCCTAAAAGGCCAATATGATATTGGGCTGCATTAAGAGAAATACAGCAGCTAGGTGGTGCAGTGGATAGAGCACTAACCTGTAGTTGGGAAGATCCAAACTCAAATCCAGCCTCAGACACTAACTAGCTGCGTGATCCTGGGCAGTTCACTTAACTGTGCTGGTCTCAGTTTCCTCATCTGTAAAATGAGCTAGAGAAGGAGATGGCAAATCATTCCAGTATCTCTGCCAAGAAAACCCCAAATGAGGTCATGAATTATTCCTATTAAGCTTTCAGTTGATCCAGAGCTTTTTTCAGATTGTGAAATTAATTTTTGAACACAAGTTCTTATTAAGCATAATTAGAGAACTAGATAAGAAAAACATGGCACATTCCCTTCTGAATTGGTTTTTCATCAAAAACCTTCACTGAATGGGATTCTATGCCAGATGTTATACAAAGGAAACTCTATAGTCCCCACCAGAACACACTGACACTGTTTTTCCACAGGAGTTTTGGAGAATGCACAATCCACCTTTAAATGGGATCCTTTCTATTCTTGTACAATTATTTCCCAATCCTAATTCCTACAAAGTTAGTGTTGGGTCTGTACAGTTTTTCACATTTAAGATGTAAATGTAGATGCTATTCCTGCCTTCTCTCCAACACTGCCCTTCCCTGTTCCCCCCAGCAACTTGGGTAATTGCAGCATGAAATGTGTTTCCACGCCACAGGCTCTGCTGTAGCTGTACTCTATACAGAATGGGCTTGTGGACCTGCACAAACCTTGAAATACAATCCATCACTCTCTTTCTCCCCATAATGCATTCAGCATTGATGGGCACCTTAACTGGCCTCCTTGTCTTTTTATTTAACTACTGCAGAACCAATGGGACCCTTTCACACAGGAAACATGACTTTCCAATCTAATCTGTAATTACTGAGTGCATCCTTTGTGATTCTCCTCATGTCTATGACACCTTTTCATTATTTGAATTACAAGTTTTCCTGGCCAGGGTCCCACATGTTTACACAGAAGCTGTTGGAAATAGTAATCAATGAATCAAAATGGCCTTGGATTTTAATTTGTGGCACTAAGATGATGAAGATGATGGGTAGGCAATGGGAGGAAAAGAAGACAGAGAATAGATGATGAAGAGAAACACATCTACCAAAGAAATGTAGATTCCTGAGACATGCAGTAAAGGCCAGAGACATAAATTAAGTAGTCAGAGTCATGAATACATGCCAACAACTATAAGCTATAAATAGGGAGATCTGTGAAAGAAAACAGAGCTTTTTTAACTGGTGAAATATATCTGACTGGGAGAGGACTCTCAGGAAGGAATATAATGGAAGAAGTATGAGTGTTTCATTTTACAAGTAAGAGAATTCCTTTGGAAACTAGAGAAAGGTGTGTGTGTGTGTGTGTGTGTGTGTGTGTGCTCAAAGAAGAAACATCACTTTCCCCTTTCATCTCCTCCTTCTCCCCACTATACTGGCATCTTCTGACAACATAACAAAGTACTTAGACAAATGAGGAAGACTAGTGAAAAAAGGAAGCTATTAAAGTCTGACTTTGGGGACCCATTCCAATTTCTTTCCCAACCCCCTCAACCCAAGAAAATCAATAATAAAATGAAAGGTACCACTACCCAATATTCATATAAGCACTACTTTGCAATAGCAAAAATCTGAAGATAAATTATGCACTGCCAAAATGGAGATGACTAAATACATTGGGATATAAGAATCTAATTCATCTGTAACTGAATGATAATGAGTATTGACCATGAAGAATTACAAGAAATGCAGGGAGGCTTGTATAAGCTAATAATACAGAGTAAAGAAAGCAGCTCTAAAGAACAATATACATAACATAAATTAAAACATTAAAAGACAAGAAAACTCAAGTCAAACACAATAGACAATACTGATCATAAATTCTTAGCAGTAAACCACAAAATGGCAAGTTTTTTTGTCTTTTAAAGAGACTGGGGAGTGGCATTCTAAGAGGACCCTAGATCAAGTCTGAACTCATGGCTGATTTTCTGGGTAGACCACAGAAAGCCCAGATTTCTAAAGGATTGGGATTTTCCCACACTCACCTTGGTCTGGCTGCTTGAAAGTCTGTCTAATCAGGAATCAATTTTTGTCCATCGGGTATACAAAATCCTTGATACTTTGAGTCTGGGGAGAGATGAGGAAGGAGGGAGAAGGGAAGACAGGATACATTTAGGAAATATTTTAAAATGGGCTTTGAGTTTTGGATTGTGTAAATATTTTTCATCTTTCATGGAGTCGTTATTTTGTAGATGGAGGAAAACAATGGTGGCAGTAGCAGGATCATGGGATTAAGGGCTAGAAGGAAAGAGGCTTAGAAAGGGCATGTGACTTGTCCACAGTCACACCGGTAGTAAACAGCAGAGCTAGAATCAATAATTTTGCAGAAGTCAATACAAGTATCTCATGATAGAATCTACTTAGATTCCCATCCTATGTCCCATATATTGCTGTCTCTCTGTTAATGTATAAAATTTTTATTAGCCTTGAGCTTAAGGCAATCTTACTTTTCAAGTAAAAGAGATCTATAAAATTCTAAAAATGTTCTTCTCTTCCCTACTTCCCACACTTAGATCATCATAAGGAAGACTTTTTACCCTATTTTACCCTATTTTGTACCCTATTCCAATACGGATGGCTGCAGAAGCCATCCCTTTGAGGAAAGAAACCATGCCTTTGAGGACCCATTCTGATTTTTTACCATGCTCTTTAACCCTTCCATTTCTTCCTCCTTTCTAAGCATTTCATTCCCTCTAGACAACCGTGGGTCTGTGAATTGTCATGTAGAAATACCTACCTAATTTACATTAGCTACATTCTATAATGAGAAAAGCAGTGTGGTATAGTATATAGCTTGTGGTACTAGGAACTGGGAAGCCCTACATTCAAATCCTACCTCAAATAGTTAACTAACTCTGTCACTATGAATAAGTCATTTCTTTTGTCTAAGCTTCAGTTTTCCATCTACAAAATGGGTTAATAATAACATAATAAAATAATAACAAAATATATAAATAAATATATAAATAAAATAATAAAACCTACCTTATGGTACTGTGAAAATCAAATGAGAGAATGTCTGTAAATTCCTTTGCAAACCCTAGAATGCTATATAAATGTTTGCTATTATTATCAATTATTATTTTTATTAATGATATTAATATCACTTATATATTATTGGATTCTCACTCAAGGACCCATTGGATTCTCACTCAAGAAAGGTGGATGGATGTCTTTTTCCCTTGGTTCCCTGGTTAGGGTAGGGAGGTCAGGGAGAGGGACAAAACACTCATTAAAATTTTTCTACATGCCAGGCACTGGGCTAATCATTTTACAAATACTATTAATATTTTCTCATGGGAAGATCTCCTGTAAGATTCACTAATAAGTATGTAGAAGTAAGCAATGTACCCTAGCACCTTTCCATTTTCTCTCATTACTTATATCATCTGGTTTTGACTTACTTCTTTTACCAGTTCATCTTCCTCCCCATTTCCCACCCTCCTCACCCGCACCCCCTCACCCAGGCTGGAAATGCAGCAACCACTCATGGGCCAATTCTACTACTAATTGACATAGGAGCTCTGACTCACTGTTTCTGACTTGGGTTGAGTCACCCCTCCTTAAACAGACTGGTGACCCACCCCTTCTCCTGGGGGCTTCCCATATTGGTCCTAGATTTAGTAGGGACAGTTAACTGACTAGACCTATTGAAACTCTGAACTCCAGAGCTTAAGAGGTCCAAAAGCCTCATATTTCCCAGCACCCAACATTTCAAGAGCCAGGAATTAAAGGCATGCATCACCACAGTACGCTGGACCCAGCATATCCCTTCATCTTATCCACCTTGATTTCTAGCCCTGTTTCTGACCTTGTGTTCTCCTTTGGACTTGGCATCACTGGTATCCTCTCTTCCTGGATCTCTTATTGCTGAGGAACTACCCACTGCCTTTCCAGAGGCACACCAGATTCCATCCTGGCCACAGTGAGACCTCAACAAAAAGGAAGTGGCAGTCTCTGTGGAGTAAACTAACAAATGTCACCCCAAACTGGATAGCTGGAGCCTTGTCCCTACCTATCTGCAGCATAAGTTTCTGTCCCAGACCCCAAGGCATAGCATGTCTGGGAATATAAGGAGACTCTATTTTAAATTGAATTTGGCTGGACATAATGGCCCATACCTGTAATCCCTGCTGCATGGAGAGCCTGATGCATTGCCTAAGGCTGGGAGTTCTATGCCACATGAGTGCTAAAGCCAACTGAGTGTTTGCACCAATGTGGTAAACCCCATAGGAGCTGAGTATGGGGGAAGGGGAGGAGGCACCAGGCTGCCTAAGGAGGGGCAAATTGGTCCAGCTCAGAAATGGAACGGGTCAAAGCTTCCATAATGATCAGAAGTGTGACCAGGACCATAAAGGCCACTCTAATTCCTCTCTGGGTGAAATAGGGAAACATATCCTCAAAAGCCTACATTTGGAGTCAATATGGTCATCATAATGTTATGCAATGTGATGAATAATCTCACTTGAATGTAAATTACGTAGGCTCCCTTTCACCATAGACAGAGCCATCTCCTGAACGCATGATGTAAATGTGGCGATTTGGGAGTGCTAATTTATGATTAGCAGTGAGATTGTCTGACAGAAGGTAGAATGGGAAAGGGACAGACAAGTTGGTGCCCATATGGCTGAGACCAGGGAATATTAAAGAAACAGACTAGAAATGATGCTAACAAAAAAAAAATTAGGAAAAGACTAAAAGGAATTGAACATATCTTCATGTTGGGTTGGGTCGGCTCAAGGAGCAAAACCTGTAGGTACATATGGTATTTGCCCCATAGATTGTGCCACCCCCTTGTATATGTTTGTGATAAAGAGGAATTCAGGGGATGCTACATGACTCATTTTATGGTCCTGGAAGCATGTTGGATCGGGAATTCCCCTGGCTTTTGGACTTGGCTGTGTAAGCCTATTTCACCTCTTTATAAACACTTGCCCTTATTAGCTTATACATGTGCTGGGAGGACAGCTTTATCCCAGTGCACTGGAACCTTTTCTCTGAAAGAGAAGATCCCATTCAGAGATATACACACACACACATACACATATTTATATTTATATATGTGTATGTATTATGATACCTAATATATGATACAGTATATAATAATAATATACAGACACATACACATATTTATGTATGTATATTGATATATAATATATGCTATAGCATGTAATAATCATATGTATGTTGTCCAGTTGTTTCAGTCATGTCTGACTCTCCATGACCCATTTGGGGTTTTCTTAGCAAAGATACGAGAGCAATTTGCCATTTCCTTCTCTAGATCATTTGACAGATGAGGAAACTGAGGCAAACAGGGTGAAGTGACATACCCAGAGTCACACAGCTAGTAAGTATCTGAGGCCAGATTTGAACTCAGGTCTTCTTGACTCCAGGCCTGACGTTCTATCCACTGCACCACCTAGCTGCATACATATTTATTTCAACCACGTAGTATTTCAAATATTATTATTTTACCAAGCCTCTTCTCATTCCATTTCGCACAAACCTGACTCAAATCCAGTCCATAAATACTAACATTTTTATTTTATCCATTTGGAAACGATATTTGTGCAGTGGAAAGAGCACTGGCTTTGGAGCCGGGAGATCTGACTCTGAATCCCAGCTCGGCAGGTTACTTAACTTCACTGGCTCTCACTTTTCTCGTCTGGGCTTGTACCAAGGTCCCTTAGGTCCCCGCTAGCTCTAAATCTCTCATGTTATGATTCTACATATATGTGTCACAACTCAATCTTTATTTCTGGAGATGGGTAACACAAACGTTGCTCATGCATCTTTGCTGTCAACAGGACCCTACATTTAAATGCACCTCAGTTGTGCTGAATTGAGTATTTTCTCATCACAACTGATAAAATCACTATCCTAGTATTTTAGCCAATGACAAACTATTCTCTCTACCATCAAAAGTAAACCTCGAAATTATTCTCTTTAGATCCCAGCTTGGAGTCCACTAGTGTTCTCTAGGGCTGCCAGATTTGGGAATGATAGCACCATAACTGATGGGTACGTAAGAAATAAAAAAATAATACAGGTTGGTTAGGATACTTAAAGAGTTTGCCTGTTTATTATGGACTTTCAAAAAAAAGAAAAAAGGCTGAAGAGTACAACATAACCACTGGTCATTTCTCTTGTTCAGTCATTTCAGTTGTGCATGACTCTTCATGTCCCCATTTGGGGTTTTCTTGGCAGAGATATCAGAATGGTTTGCCATTTCCTTCTCCAGCTCATTTTACAGATGAGGAAACTGAGGCAAACAGGGATAAGTGACTTGTCACACAGCTAATAAGAGACTGAGGCCAACTCAAATCTTCCTGACTCCAGGCTCGGCACTCTGTCCACTGTGCCACCTAATTGCCCAGGTGACATTATAGGTAATTCAAGATCATAGGATACCAAATGTTAAGTCTCCAATCAGTGGGCTGTGTGAGAAGATTTTGAGGCTTTACCTCAAAGATCTTTAAATTGCTAATTGCCTTTCGGATGTTTTCCAGGATGTTCAGGGAAAGGCTGAGTGATGTGAACAGTCATTTCCTTTCCTGACTTATGTTCAGGGACTCCACTGTCAATGAAGCTATAATTAGAATAAGGTACCTCGGGCCTTGCCTCAGGGTGCTGATATGGGAGGGAGACAGGCAACTGTTGTGACACATGGTCTTCTGCTACCTGAACAATGCAACTAAGACCCTTTCCTAGTGTGATTGTACCTGTGATCATATGCTGTGCCATTGCCAAACTCAACCAACATTCTAACTGTCAGTTCTAACAGTCTAAACATGCTGTTCCCTCCTCCCAACTCTTTTTTGCTCTAAAGGAAAGAATTCCTAGTTACACACTGTTAACACACATTTTTCTACCCTCAGAATTCCATCATTAGCAGAAGACTTCTGCAAAGTAGTTTTTCTTCTCCAAAAAGTCATGTTCCAAACTTTAATTTGCACACATACTATGAACACTAGACTAGTATTTTCAGAGATGTCTGCATTTCCTTTCTGGTCTTTTGTTCTCTGGGAAGCTGGTGATAATATCCACAATACAAGACGATGAGCACTGATGTGAATGGGATTTTACAAAGTAAAATAAGCAATATTAACTGAACCAGTCTAAAGAAGGGAAAAGACAGCTCCACATGCCATTCAGCACTCAGCTCACAAATATCAGAGAACAGGTTCCCCTCAGCATAATATGATAAGGATGGAAAAGTTAACCTGCAGAAAAAAATTGCCAATGACTTGGATGCATTTGAGCAAAGATGGGCTCAAACTAGAGAAAACAGTTTCTACCATATATGATACCAATGAAGTGATTCAGTGGGACTCAGAATGCTCAGTCAATTAGCCACTTAGGCTGAGAGGCCCAAAGCCCTCTGAAAGAAGCACTAATTTGGAATGGATGAATTAGGTAAGTTAGCTGGGCAGGGAGGTATCATGGAACAATGGAAAGATTCTGGTGTCAATCAAAAGACAAATCTCACTTTTGGCACTTAACACTTCTGGGACCTTGGGCAATTCCATACACTCCCTGAACTTTGGTTTCTTCATCTATTAAGTGAGGGATTTGGACTTAGATGGTCTCTGAAATCCTCCCAGCCCTGGTTCTATGACTGTCTGTGTCCCTGACAGGACTGAATACTTAGGAGGCTAAAGCTGAAGGTGACAGCTTTGATCTACTGGATTCTTCCTAAAGAAATGTTGACAGAGAATACCTTTGAGCATGCTGAAGTTTCAGTCCATGATGTTTTAAGAAAACAAGTTGTCTGGCTATAGTGGTCTGTGTGGAAGAGCCTCCTGGGTCACCACAGCCTACCTCAGTCCTTTCACGTGTAGAACCAATATGTTGAATGCAGGCTTTGCTCTGTTCTCAAGCCCCAGGGGACCAGAAACTTTTCTAGATCTTTCCAAAGGGACTATGATCTTGTGGTCATTAAGGAAAATCCTCTTGCTATCAGAGACTGCCTGAACCTCTTATCTTGCCAGGTCATTTCTCCAGGAAACCATTTGTCAGATTGAAACAGATGCTGGATCTGTTGTGAATATAAAGACTTTCTCTTTGCCAGACACTGTTCTGAGGTTGGGTAGGTCCTCTGGGAGATATATTTGTGTTTGTGCTCACAGTCAGGGGTGGGACAATTTACCTGCTGTCTCTGCTCCACACCAGCCTATTTATCTTGGAAATGACTGTGGGAGGATAGTGTTTACATTAGAGAACTGAATAGAAAATGGGAATTTCCAATATGGAGCTTGTGTTCTACAGAATCCAAGCCACTCTTGGCTATTCCTGGCCACTCTTTGCATATTGCTCCTTTGAAAACTGCTAGAAAATTCTTATATATAATGATGGTTTGTTTTTGACTGAATCACTTCATTGGTGTCATATATGGTAGAAAATGTTGTCTCTCATTTGAGCCTATCTTTGCTCAAATGCATCCAAGTCATTGGCAAACTCTTTTCTTAGGGCCAACTTTTTCATCCTTACTTTATTATGCAGAGGGGAACCTGTTCTCTGATTCTCTCCTTTTCCAGAAAGATTTGAAACACCCATCCTTGGATGTTCTATGTGTCTAGCATGGAGTAAACCAGGGGTAGGCACTGCAATAAAGGAAGTGCATAATTGGGTAGGAAATCAAGGTCAAGTTGCTTTGAATTACCACAGCTTGGGTCACTTTGCTCTTCCCCATATGACTAGACAGATGCCCCAGTCTCCAGACAAAGAAATCACACTTTCTTTTTTAATAATTTATTCTGATTGAGCTTTGAAAATATCATTCCAGCTGCATGAAGCTATTCACAGAAGGATTTCCAAGCACTTACAGATAGTCACAGGATTTTGTGAAGATACCACATACAGAAAGAGGTTTAAGTGTTTGGGGATGGAATACTCAGAAGAATAAGAAAGGAAATAGAAAGATTAAATGGGCCTCTCCAAGGTCACACAGACAGACAGGCTGTGCCTCAGTAAATGTTTGCGGAAAATTTCCACTATTATTTTTCTTAACTCTAACCACTTGAACCTCACTCCATCCTAGCAGGAGAAGGGTATATGTTGATCTTCTGTAGCATTTTAAAAGTTTATCTTCCTGTAGAAACTATAATTTCCCTTGTTTTCCTGATTTTGAAATTTTCACTTGTGTGTAGGGGAGGGAGAGGGAAAATAGATATCAAAATCAACCTAATTTGCAATAAGCAAACAATGTTGACATGCATGAGATTTGTTTCTGCCTTTTCCAATCAGACACAGAATCTCCTGATTGGAAGGGACCTTGAAAAGATACTTATATATTCTACCTCTTCTGCTCTCAGACAAGACCACACTTAGCCACATCCCAGGCAAATGAAAATTATCCCATTTTCACATGTCCTCAGAGAAAGAGATTTCCTAAGCACCCTTTGCCACTGGCTCCAATATTAACCCAAGAAGGTCTTTAAAAAAAAAAAATTAGAAATCCAACCTAAGTCTCTCTTGCTGCCTGTTCCCTCTCATCTTGAAGATTTATTTCACATACAGGCAGACACACGCACACCAGCTGATCCCCATTTCCTCTGTATAATAACCCATGACATAGAGGTAAGTGCCCCTTTTCTTCCTTCTGAACTTGGCTATCTCAAAGCTGGGGAGGGTTTCAAAGTATCCTTACCCTACCCTAAATCCTCCTCTCCGGCCCCTGGCTGAGCCCCCTTGAATTTCCAAAACACCCACAACTTCAGGGTTTCCCTAAGATTGACAATTCTGGTCCTCTGGAGTGGGGGGGGGGGGAACCAAACCACAGCACTGCACCAAAGAGCCCTCCATTCTAATCTAGCTTTAAACAAACAAACTCGTCTTACCTTCCGTCCAAAGTATTTCATTTCTGCTTGGGGACTTTTCAAAAAGTAACTGGTATTTCCGTGGATCTCTCCATTCCGGGGTGTGGCTGGTAAGTAGGTGTCTTTGGGGGTTTCTTTGGCCCCAATTCTGGAATCTGCCGCCCCACCCGTTCTTACAGTTCACTGTGCTTTAGCATCCAGGCTTTTTCAAAGGCACCAACTGCAGCATCTCTAAGAGAAGGTCTTAGTTGTGCCAGGGGCATCTCCCTCCTCCCTTGGGAAAGCCTCCCCTCTCTCCCCACAGCGTGGGATTGCTATGATCTTCCGGGCAGCTGCCGTGTTTTCCAAGCTATTCTAATAGCCAGCCAGCAGCCCCTGCCCCTCCAAATCTCTTTCGTCTGCTGCTCCGACACACACAGACACACACAGACACACAGACACAGACAGACAGACACACGCACACACACACACACACACACACACACACACACACACACACACACACACACACAC
>CM053599.1:188998232-189018189 GCA_028646575.1 Pseudocheirus occidentalis
TCACCAGTCAGATTGGCTAAGATGACAAAACAGGAAAATGACAAGTGCTGGAGAGGATGTGGAAAAATTGGAATGCATTGTTGGTGGAGCTGTGAACTGATACAACCATTCTGGAGGGCAATCTGGAACTTTGCCCAAAGGGCTATAAATAATTGCATTCCCTTTGACCCAGTAACACCACTTTTGGGGTTGTATCCCAAAGAGATCATGGAAGTGGGAAAGGGTCCCATATGTACAAAAGTATTTATTGCAGCTCTATTTGTGGTGGCAAAAAACTGGAAATTTAAGAGATGCCCATCAATTGGGGAATGGCTGAACAAGTTATGGTATATGAATGTGATGGAATATTATTGTGCAATAAGAAATGGGAAGGAGATGGACTTCATAATTACCTTGATTATCAATCTTAAAGAATTTGTACTCAATTTGCTATGTATAAATAAAGATGCCACGAAAGCCTTTTAAGCAGGGTACAGACACAATTAAGGGATGCTTTAGGACCAGGAGTTCTTAACCATTTTTTTGTGCCATGGATTCTTCTAGCAGCCTGGTGAAGCCTATTCAGAAGAATATTATTTTTAAAAATTAATTAATTTTTCCCCAAGTAGGTGTAAAAACAATTTTTAGCATTCATTTATAAAACTCTGAGTTCCAAATTCTCTTCTTTGTTCCTTCCCCACGCCCATCACCCCATTGAGAAGGCAAGTTGTTCAATATGGGTTATATATTTGTACTCATACAAAATATATCTATAACAGTCATGTTGTAAAGAAAAATATAGACAAAAATAGAGAAAGTAAAACAAAAAGTATGCTTCAATCTATATTCAGACACCATCCGTTCTTTCTCTGGGGATAGATAGCACTTTTCATCATAATCCCTTTAGAGATGTCTCAGATTGTTGTGTTGCTAAGTATAGCTAAGTCATTCACAGCTGATCATCTTACAATACTGTTGTTACTTTGTATGTAGTACATCTCACTTTGCATTAGTTCATGCAAATCTTTCCAGATTTTTCTGAGAGCATCCTGCTCATCATTTCTTATAGTAAAATAGTATTCCATCATAATCACATGCCAGAACTTGTGCAACCATTCCCCAATTGATGGGCACCTCCTCAATTTGTAATTCTTTGCTCCCATAAATGAGCTGGTATAAATATTTTTTGTAAATATAAGTTCTTTTCCTTTTTTAAAATCTCTTTTGGGATACAAACCTAGTAGTGGTATTGCTAAGTCAAAGGGTATGCTTAGTTTTGTAGCTCTTTGGGCATGGTTCCAAACTGCTCTACAGAATGGTTGAATCAGTTCACAACTCCACCAACAATACATTAATGTCTCATTTTTCCTACAATCCGCCCAACATTTGTCATTGTCTGTTCTATTAACCAATCTAATAGGTATGAGGTAGTTTTAGAATTGTTTTAATTTGCATTTCTCCAATCAATGGTGAGCTACAGTATTTTTCATATGGCTACTATAGATATATCACCAGAAAACTGATTATATCTTTTGATCATTTATTAGTTGAGGAATGGCTCTTATTTTTATAAATTTGACTTAGTTCTCCATATGTTTGAGAAACAAAGCCTTTATCAGAGAAACTTTCTTCAAAATTTTTTTTACAGTTACTCTTGCTAACTGTCTCTCTCCATCCTGTCCCTTTCCTCTCCCATTTATTCTATTCTCTTCCTCCTTTCATCCTGCCCCTTCTCAAAAGTGTTTTGCTTCTGATTCCCTGTCTTCCTCACCCCTCATTCTCTTATCCCTTTCCCTCCCTACTTTCCTGTAGGGTAAAATAGATTTCTATACCCAACTGAGTATATGTGTTATTCCCTCTTTGAGTCAGTTTTCAGAAGAATATTATTAAAAGCAAGAAATATCTAGGGTTATAAATGAAAACATAATTATACTGAAATTTAGTTATAGTATTTCAAAACCAAGTTCATGAACCCCAAGTTAAGAATTCCTTCCTTAGTATTATTGATCTGGCAATAGTACGCAGAATGGATTTGAGTGTGGGAAGAAAATAAATAGGACAACTAAGTGATGCAGTGGATAGAATGCTGGGCCTGAAGTCAGGAAGATTCCTCTTCCTGAGTTCAAATCTAGACACTTAGTAGCTGTGTGAACTTGGGCAAGTCATTTAACCCTTTTTCCTCATTTGTAAAATGAACCGAAGAAGGAAATGGCAAACTACTCCAGTATCTTTGTCAAGAAAACCCCAGGAGCAGCTAGACGGAGAAGTGAATAGAGCACCAGCCCTAGAGTCAGGACAGACACTCGACAAACTTACTAGCTGTGTGACCTTGGGCAAGTCACTTAACCCCAACTGGCCTGCGTTCCCCCTTAAAAAAACTAAAAAAAAAGAAAACCCCAAATGGAGTCATGAAGAGTTGGACATGACTAACAACACCAACAAAGACAATAAAAATAACAAAAATCCCAGCATTTCCTATTTCTGTAGTGCTTTATAACTTACAGAGTGCCATCTTCACGAGCATCCTTTGAGGTAAATAGAAGAATTACGATTCCGGTTTTGTAGATGAGGAAACACCAGGGGAAGCAGTTGAGAATGAAGGGCTGAAACCTCAGTAGAAGTGGATGATTCACCTTGGGGGAGAATACTTACCCCGACCCAGGGGAGCAGCACGAGTCTGAACCTTCACTGCACCAGGAAGTTTGCCCACAATGGCAGTGGGGAAGGGTGTCTGTGCACAAACCCAGCTCGCTTCCACCCCTACAAAACCACCCACCCCTTGCTTCTCCTGTTCCCTTGTCCCGTATCTCTCCTCCCTTTCAAATCCAGACTCCTAGACAGGGGTCCAACGCGCCCCTTCTATTTCTACGCTTCAGGACAACAACAGCAACATTCTCACTTCCTCGCAGTCTGGTGTCCATCCTTACCACGTGACTGAAACTGCACTCTCCATGTTTACCAATGATCTCGCAAACATTTTTATTTATGTCTTTTGTTTTTATATCACTTTCATATCTTACTACAGCCCTCTTCCCTTCCTTACCCACCGAGTAATCCTTTGTAACAGTAATAAAAAAAGGAGTAAAAAGCAGTTTAGGAAGGCTGACCCACACAAGACCCTGACGGATCCGGGATACAGCACAGCCATACTTCTCTCCCTTCCCTCCCCCACCCCCACCCTTCGGCAAAGAGGAGCGCGGAGCGGGAAGTGCGCTTTGTCACCCCTTCTCTGGAGCCACGGCTAAATCCAGCGACCTTTTCTCATTCCTCCTCCTTGCCTGACCTCTCTGTAGCAGCTTTGATTCTGCAGACTGCCCTCCTGGCTCCTCTCCTCCCTTGGGTTTTATGACGGGTTTCTCTCCTGATTTTCCTCCTATGTGACTGTTCTTTCTCCTCCTTTCTTTTGCTGGATCATCTTCTTCCTCCCACCCATTAGGCGTGGCCATTCCCCCAGGCTCTGTCTGGAAGCCTCTTCTCTCAGCTAGTGGCTCAGTGGATGAATCTGGGATAGAATGTTAGAATCAGGAAGACCTGAGTTCAAATGCTGCCTCAGAGACTGTGACCCCAGGAAGGGTCACTTCACCTCTCTGTGCCTCAGTTTCCTTACCTTTAAAATGAGGATAATATTAGCACTCATTTCACAGGGTTGTTGTGAGGAAGAAATGAGATAATACGTGTAAAGTGCTTTGCAAAAGTTAAAGTGCTGTGTCAATGCCAGTGAATATTCATTACGGTCTCATCAGTTTCAGTTCTATGCCTATAACTCCAAATCTACATATCCAGACTCAATCTTTCTTTGAGACCCTTACCTGCGTCGCCTATAGCCTGTTGGACATTTCCATTTGAGTGGCCCCTCAACATCTGAAGTGGGACATATTTTCTCCTAGAGCCATATTTCCTCCAAATATCTCCATTTCTCTTAATGGCGCACCTATGTTACACCCCCCACGTGTATAGATGTACACATGTATGTGTTCACGTATACATGTGGGCACACACAAGCACACATGTGTATATGTATGTAAATACATGTGTGTGCTTATGTATATAAAATGAATCAATCATGCTCACATCTTTCCAGTCACTCAGGCTCAGCACTCTGGAGTCATGCTTGACTCTCCCTGTTCCCCCCACCCCTGCAGCCTCGACAGTTTGAGCTCCATGACATCTCCTGTATCCTGCATCTTTCCCCCATTTACACTGCCCAGACCCTATGTCATACAGCCCCACCCAGCCCTTTCCCCACACCATTGCAATTTCCTAATTGATCTCAAGCCTTCTTTTCTCCCTCTTCATTCAATCTTCCGCACAGCTGCCAAACTGCTATTCCTAAAACACCAATGTAACAACAACTAAAGTTTCTATCTTGAGCGTATCAGACGTTGTTCTAAGTGCTTGACAATTATTAGCTCATAATCATAGCATCCTCTTGCTAAAAAAACATCATTCGTGGCTCCCTATTGCCTATAGGATAAGATATAAATAAACTTATCTACTGGATATTGAAGGCCATCTACAGTCTGGTTCTCACCTACCTTTCCAGTACTTCATATTATTTCCCTTTATACATTCTCCGTTCCAGTCAAACTGACCAGCTAGCTGTTTCCTGTGCCTGAGCTTACAATTCCTTCTCCTTTTTCATTGCCCAAGTGATCCCACAGGTGTGTAATGAACTCCTATAGCTTCCCTAGCTCCCTTCAGAGCCCAGCTTAGGTGCCATTAAAGCCTTTGCTAACATTTCCTTGAGCAGGCAGGCAGAAGGCAGGACAGGGGTGGGGGCAGCATTAGAATGCAAAGTTCTTCAGGGAAGGAAGGGACTCTTTGATTTTTGTGGCTGTAGCACAGCGCTCTGCAACACAACAGGCAGTTAATAAACATTTATTGAACGAATGTATTAAGGAAATAATGATAGATGATTATAATAATATAATTGCACTTTTATGCAATTAATAAAGTAATTATATTATTAATTATTTTTATTAAAAATAATTAATAATATAATTGCACTTTAATGCCTGCAAAATACTTTTGCTGTTGCTGTTCAGTTGTGTTGAGCTCTTCAGGTCCCCATGTAGGTTTTATTTGTTTTTGGGCAAAGTTACTGGAGTGATTGGCCATGTCCTTCTCCAGCTCATTTTACAGATAAGAAATGGAGGCAAACAGGATTAAGTGACTTGCCAAGGGTCACAAAGCTAGTCAGTGGCAGAGGCTGAATTTGAACTCAAGCCTTAGTGACTCAGGGTCCTAGGGACTCAGGGACTCTTAAGTCTAAATCTCGGCTCCTAATCAAGCTCTCCTGCCCCACATAGCTGCCAAGTTGGGCATTTGCCAAGTCCAAGCCAGGGTCTTTCATCTGAATACAGCCCCACAGAGTGGGGAACACAGTTGTCAGATGCTGAGGGGCTTGGACCAAGAATATTCATTAATTCCCCAGTCTTGGGACAAGGAGTAATGGGAGATACAAGGAAGGTGGCTTGCAGGGGCAGAGCCACTTTCTTCCTCAAAGACTGCTGTTATAGTCTGTTTTTCAAGTCCTACCTCCTCTGAACCTCATTAAGGAGCCTCCATGAGTCCCAATAATATGGAGAATAGAATCTCTGATAATGGCCAACATTTATGAAGAAAAGCTGTCAGTGAAGGAGAGAAGGAGGAGGAATGCCGGGATGGTTTGGTATCACAGAAGTCAAACTGGAGAAGACTGTAAACATGGGAACACATTACAGGTAAATCCAGGAGGCAGCTAGGCTGTGTGGTGTGCACAGAGAGCTAGACTTAGAGGCAAGAAGATCTGAGTTCTAATCCTTTCTCAGACACTTACTAGCCATGTGATCTTGGTCAAGTCATTTAACCTCCATCTGCCTCCCTTTCCCAGTGCCTACCCCAAAGAACTGTTCAGAGGGCCAGATTAGATGACATATGTAAAGCTCTTCCAAAACCTTAAGCTATAGAAACGCCAGCCGTTATTATTATAATAAGGACCAAAGAAGAGGTCCATTGGACTTAGGAAGCCCGTTGTGACCTTTGGGACAACAATCCTACGGTAGGAAGGAGAGGCCAGATTGTAGGTGTTGGAGGAATAAGTGGTGAAGTAATGGAGGGAAGAAGTATACTTTTTTGAGAAGTTTGTTGACAAATCATAGATTTAGAGTTGGGAAGGGTCAGAGGCCCTTCAGAAGCCATTTAATTCAGTCATTTCAATTTATAGATAAGGAAACTGAGGCTCTGGAAGGTAAGTGACTTGTCCAGGGTCACACAGGTAGTAATGAGCAGAACTAGAATTTGAAATTAGATTCTCTGACTCTGCATTCGAAGCTCTGTGGCAGGCAATGGGGGGTGGGGTGGGTAAGTTTTGGGGTTGAAGGCAGGTTTTTAAAGCAGGATGATCAGAGGGAATAGAGCTAGTGGAAGGTTTTGAAGATAAAAGCGAATGACTAAGATGGAACATTTTGCCAACAGGGCCCCTAGCTGGCTTCACTGCAGAAGCCTAGGGAGATGACAAGCCCCAGAAATTCTTGTGTGTAAACTGGGAGGTTTAAAAGGCAGTTTTATGAGAATTTCATGAGAGTCAACCTCTCATCCAAGAAATGCTCTCATCTTGCTCCCTCTCATCCCCAGCCAATGGCAAAAAGAAAGGTCAGGCGGACAACTCTCTGTCCCGTTTCTACTTTTATTTGGGGTTCTTAACTGTGTAGATCTCAATTTCCTCATCTGTAAAACACCAGACTGGCCCCTAAGGTTCTTTTCTTTCCTCTTGTCTCATTACCTACAATGACTGTTTTCACCAGTGCTCTCAGGGAAACTCAGATTATAATGTGAAATTGTAAACATTTATTAAGTGCCTACTGTGTACAGAACCACTGGTTAGGTGATGGAGAAGAAAGAAAACACATAGTTTTTGCCGTCAAGGGGCTTCCAGTCTGATAGAAAATCTCTGGAACTTAAGTTTGCCACTGCCTACCTGGCAAGGCCTCTTAACTTGCCCTCCCCACCCTGCCCCATTTATTAAATTGTTTATTTTTAGCTTTCAATATTCACTTCTATAAGTTTTAAATTTTCTCCCCCTCCTTTTCCCTTCTCTCCCCAAGACAGCTTGCAATCTGATGTGGGCTCTACACACACATTCCTATTAAACACATTTTCACATTAATCATGTTGTGTAGAAGAGTTATAATAAATGGGGAAAACCACAAGAAAGCAAAAAACAAAATAAAACAAAAAGTAATTTTTTTTTGCTTTGTTCTGCACTCCCACTCCATAGTTCTTTCTCTGGATGTGGATGCTGTCCTTTGGAATTGTTTAAGGTCCTTGCATTGCTGAGAAGGGCTAAGTCTATCAAAATTAGTCCTCACACACTGTGGCTGTTACTGTGTACAGCATGTGTCTTCTTAAGGGGAGAATAGAGACGGACTGGGGGAGGGGCAGCAGGGAGGCAGGGAGGCAAGATCATTCTCACTTCATAGCATGTAGCAGAGTGTCAATGAACATTCACTAAGTGTTTTCTGTGCTCCAGGAACTGTGCTAAAAGCTTGGGATACAAAGAGGCAGGAAACTGTTCCTGCCCTCAGGGAGCTCACAGGGTAACGGGCAAGACTACCCAAACAACGATGTACAAACAGGATCTAAACAGGATAAACTGGGATAAACTGGAGCAAGAAAGTAGCGCAGCCTCTACATGCTCCACAAGCCACCCTCTTTGTATCTCCTGTTACTCCTTGTCCCAAGACTGGGGAATTAATGAATTGTTCCAAGCCCCTCAATGTTTGACAACTGTGTTCCCCACTCTGTGGGACTAAATTCAGATGAAAAGACCCTGACTTGGACTTGGCAAACGCCCAACTTGGCAGTTATGTGGGGCAGGAGAGCTTGGTTAGGAGCCAAGATTTAGAGATTTAGAGTCTCAGATTGGGACCCTGAGTAACTAAGGCTTGAGTTCAAATCCAGCCTCTGACACTTAACACTTACTAGCCCTGTGACCTTGGGCAAGTCACTTAATCCTGTTTGCCTCTTTCTTATCTGTAAATAACTGATATTAGCACTAAGTTAAGGAGGACTGGTCAAAATCTTTTTGTAGAAGGTTTAACAAGCTGAGACTTGAAAGAAGCCAGGGGAGGTAGGAGGCAGAGATGAGTAGGGGGAGTGTTCAAGGTGTGGGGGACAGCCTGTTAAAGGGAGGAATGCTTATGTGAGGAAGAGCAAGAGGGTTAGTATCATTGGCTCACAGAAGAAGGGGGAGGGGAAGTAGGCAGCGGAATAAGACTGGAAAGGCAGAAAGGGGCCAGATCATGAAGGGATTTACAAATCAAACAGGGGATTTTATGTTTGATCTTAGAGTAATAGGGAGCCACCAGAGTCTATCCAATAAACGCTGATACGGTCATGCCTGCAATGCGCGCACTTTAGGAAGATCACTTTAATAACTGAGTGGAAAAAGGATTGCAGTGGCGAGAGCCTTCTAGCAAGTGGACCATTGGCTACTAGTTCAGGCATGAGGCAATGAGGAAAAGGGGATACATATGAGAGATGATACAAGGTGAAATCGACAGACCCTGGCCATAGATTGGATATGGGGATGGGGTGAGAGGAAGGAGTAGAGGATGATACCGGGATTGGGAGCCTGGGTGACTGGGAGGATGGTGGTACCTCCACAGTAAGAGGGAAGTTGGGAAGAAGGGAGGATTTGGGGGGAAAGAGGATGAGTTCCGTTTGGGCTGTCTTGGGTTCAAGATATCTGATAAACAGATGGAGATGTGAGACCGGAGGTCAGGGACTGGCTAAGCAGGTTTGAGAGTCATATGCAAAGAGACAGGAACTGAGATGATAGGTACTGATGAGATCACCAAGTGAAATAACGTAGAAGAGAAGAGGGTGATAGCACTTGGGGAGATGCCCCTGCTAGTGGCTATGACCTGGATGAAGATCCACCAAAGGGAGCAGAGAAGTGGTTAGACAGGGAGGAGAAGAGCCAGGAGAAGACCTAGTAGGGTCAGGAGGGAATGTCAAGGAGGAGAGGCTGACGAACAGCGTCAAAGGCTCTAAAGAGGTCAGGAGGGGTAAGAACTGAGAAAAGACCATTAAAATTGTCAATTAAAAGATTAGGGCAAAAGGAAAGTCTGTATGTTCTAAAGCATTTATAGTGGCACTCTCTGTGGTGGCAAAGAACTGGAAATTGAGTGTATGCCCATCAATCGAGCAGTGGCTGAACAAGTTGTGGTATATGATTGTGATGGAATACTGTTGTGCTATAAGAAATGAAAAGCTCATGATCCTTGAAAAACACATGGGGCAGGTAGGGGGTGCAATGAATAGAGCACCGACCCTGGAGTCAGGAGGACCTGAGTTCAAATCTGGCCTCAGACACTTAACACTTACTAGCCCTGTGACCTTGGGCAAGTCACTTAACCCCAATTGCCCTGCCCTTCCTCTCCAAAAAGAACACGGAAAAAAGCTTGCATGAACTGATGAAGAACAAAATGAGCGGAACCAAGAGAACACTATATGTAGTAACAGTAATATTGTTTTAAGAATGATTTTGAGTGACTCATTTTGTCTGTTATAAATACCCAAATTAACTGTAAATTAACTACAATGGACATATGAAGACACTATCTGCATCCAGAGAAAGAACTGATAAATAGAAGTATATATAGAATAAGCTTACATATTTATTTTATATATTTTACATATATCTTTATATTATCTTTAATAATAAAATAAATATAAATGCTTACATATATATAAATAATTTACATATAAAATATCTATTTGTGTTTAATGGTAGCCATCTCTAGGGTGGGAGAAGAAGGGAAGGAAAAAAAAGAAATGTACATGATAATTTTGTTGTATATTTGAAAGGAATAGCAAGTTATACATGGTAGATTTGCAGTTTCCTGCACAATCATCTTTTTTTTTACATTTTACTATGTTATGGAAATGCTTGTTTAATTCCATAAACTAAAAATAAAATTAAAAAAAAGCACATATGTAATCTATACCAAATTGCTTGCCTTCTCAATGAAAGAGGAGGGAGAGAGAGAATTGGGAACTCAAAAAAAAAAAAACCAAATGTTAAAAATGTTTTTAGAGTAACTGGAAAAAATTGTTGGAAAAAAAGAAAAGGTGTAAGTTACATCTGAAAATGCTCCTTTTATATAGTATTAAGTTCAGTATAAAAAGAACATAAAATGGAAAAAAGCCACATACACAAAAAAAGAGGGAAAGAGATCATTAGTAATTTTGGAGAGCAGTTTTGATAGAATGATGAGAGGTTGGAAGCCAGGCTGCAAAGAGTTAAAAGAATGAAAGGAAAAGCAGTGAAGCAAGCACCTGCAGTACCTGGAGGCCGCCTCAAACAGGTGAGTCACAAGTGGGAGAAATGATAGAGGGAGACAGCCAGTGAAGACGGAGGGATCAATGAGGGTTTTTTGGAGGATGAGCAAGGGTATCACAGAAAGAACACTTTAGCAGGAATCAGGAGACCTGGTTTCTGTTGCTAACTAGCTATGTGACTGTGGGCAAGTCCTTTCCTTTCTTTGGACTTGTTTCCTTTTTTGTCAGAATAGGGGATGGGACTATTGCAGGGCTTAAACATTTTTTTTTTAAATCATGGAACCTTTGGCAGTCTGGTGAAATCCATGGACCCCTTTTCAGAATGTTTTTAAATGCATAAAATAAAATGCTCAGGATTACCAAGGAAACTTGATACTTATATTGAATTGTATTGAAATACAAATATTAACGTATTAAAGAAAACCCAACAAAGTTGTGGATTCCAAATTAAGAACCCCTGGACTACAAGATAATGTTTCTTAGTTTATACTAGTTGTGTGACCCTGGGCAAGTCACTTAAATCTGTTTACTCAGTTTCTTCATCTGTCAAATGAGCTGGAAAAAGAAATAGCAAACCACTTCTGGATCTTTGTGAAGAAAAGCCCAAAGAGGGTCACGAAGAACTGAGACAACAACAAAACAACAACAAAAATACCAGGTTGGCTTTCTGAATCAGCGCACATAATAATATTAACAGCTATTTATGTCAGCCTTAAGGCCGCATTTGAACTCAGATCCTTCTGCCTCCAGGGCTGGTGCTTTATCCATTGTGACACCTAACTGCTTTCCTGCTTCAGTTTTGAAAGAAACCTACCAGAGGAAATGGAAAACACACTGATCCTAGAAAGGGATTCCCCTCACCCTTCCAGCTCCAAGACTAACAGGGCTATTCTGTCAGTCAGCTTCAATGATTATCATTATACAGATGACTCTCAAATCTTGTCCATCCTGAAGCTTCCTGCTGACCTAGAGCCTCACATCTCCAACTCCCTATTATATATCTTTTTTTTTTTTAAGGGACTTGCCCGGGGTCAAATAGCTAGTAAGTGTCTGAGACTGGGTTTGGACTCCCATCCTCCTGACTCCATGGCCAGGACTCTATCATCTGCACCTTTTAGCTGCTCCTGCCTATGAGATGCACCGTCTTCTCTTCTCAGACACTACTGTGCCGCTGGTCCAGCCTCTCATTACCTCATGCCTAGATTATTGTAGTAGCCTGTTTCTTGGTCTACCTAGCCCAGGTGTCCCCCTCTGCAGTCCAGTTGTCAAAGTAATCTTCCTACAGTATAGGTCTGGCCACATCATTCCTTTATTCAATAAATACAGTGGGCTCCCTATTACCTCTAGAATCAAACATAAAATCTGTTTGGCTTATAAATTCCTTCCTAAGCTGGACCCTTTCTACCTTTTCGACTTCCTTATACCCCATGTACTGTACTATCCAATGATACTGGTCTCTTGTCTGTTCCTACGACAGTACAACCTATGTCTGTATCTGGGAAATGTCCCTGGCTGTCCCTGCCCCCCCCATATACTCTTCCTCCTCATCTCTTGTCTCCTGGCTTCTTCAAGTCCCATTTAAAACTCATTTTAAAATGTCCCATTTAAAAGGGGGATTGGCTTTCCCAATCCCCCTTAATTTTAGTACCTTCTCTCTATTGATTATCTCCCATTTATCTTACATATGTCCTGTTTGGACCTATTTGTAGTTTGCACATTGTCCACTCCATAAGCTGTGAGCTTGATGATGGCAAGTGACAATCTTGCCTAGCTGAATCCCCAGCCATTAACATAGCGCCTTGTCCATAGAAGCCAGTGTTTATTGACTAACTGAATCAGGGTATTTGCCTCAAAAACTACTGAAATTTGGACATCTGTAAGTGGTTTTAAAGAGAGAAGAATAACCCCAGAGAAAGATCAAGAAACCTAGAGGAAAGGAAAACTAGATTCAATTTGGCTAGCACTTGTTTTAGAAGAGAAAGTAGTCTACAATGTAACCTGAAAGTTTGATGCCTCAGTTTGAGTGTAGTGATGCTGCCCTCTGCTGTTAGCATATCAGATTACCGTCATGCCAATTGATCAAAAAATAGTTCACTATAGAGCACTGGGCTTGGAATTAGGAAGACTCCTCTTCCTCAGTTCAAATCTGGTCTCAGACACTTAATAGCTGTATGACCCTGGGTAAGTCATTTGACCCTGTTTGCCTCAGTTTCCTCCTCTGTAAAATAAGCTGGAGAAGGACATGGCAAACCACTTGAGTATTTTTGCCAAGAAAACTCCAAATGGGGTCACAGAGTCAGATACAACTGAAATGACCGAACAACATTGAAAAGTAGCACACTAACTACACTTAAACTACTTGTGGTCGTTTTTAAATTTTAAAAACAAAAAATGAGGTTATTGCCCATTTGCAAACTGGTGTTTAGGACTTGCCCAAGTGTAAAGAAAAACTTGATTAAGAATTTAAAACATAGGGGCAGCTAGGTGGCACAGTGAATAGAGCACCAGCCCTGGAGTCAGGCGGACCTGAGTTCAAATTCGACCGCACATACTCGACACACTAGCTGTGTGACCTTGGGCAAATCAATTTGCCTTGCCAAAAGAACCCAACAACAACAAAGAATTTAAAATATATTTTTAAAAAATGTAAAGCTTCAAGTACAAAAACAGTTCAAGAAATTAAAATGTCATTCAGTTTTTTTTTAATGAAACTTTTATTTATTGGTGTTTAAATTATTTTCAACTCAAAGTATTTTTTAAATGAACTTCAATATTTTAAAAAGTCCTGTATCATACACATGGGCTGTGAAGCTGAGACTATGTGGGTCCATTTACAAATGAGCCATATGTGGTTCCCATAGGCCTGTCTGCACTGCTAAGAATGTGGAGATGCTATTGTGCCCACATGTGTGGAGGCAGCATAGTTGAGAAACTATCTTGGGAAGACATATTTCTGGGTATTTGAGGTGCATGCTAAAACGAACTATTTCTCCCTTAAAGAAGCATACAGGGGGACCTGGGGAAATAATCAAGGGTCACCTCCTTTTAAGGTATATCTGTGGATGATCCCACAGTGGTCTGATGTGGAGAGAGAAGGCTAGGATTAGGAGAGCTACCATCAACATGGGCTAACTCCATAGCCCACAGCCACTACTCTAGAGGGAACAGAAGCCCCTGCTTTAAAGAGGAAGAGGGACCTGTGATTGATGGAGACTTTCCCCTGGGTGTCAGGAGTCATACACACCCCATGCTTCAGAATATTCAGGGTTTCACTGCACAAATTCCATTTAACTTAATTCCACAAGCACCTATTACATGGCAAGGCCATGGGCCTGGGGGGCACCAAAAATGAAACAGTCTTTATTCCGTTTAGTAAAGTGTGTTTTTTGATGTGTTGGTTGGTTTTGCTGAGTGCCTTTCCCTTCTCCCTTCCTCCCAACTCCTTGTTTTTTCTCTTTGTTATTAGGCTATGGAGGGGGTACAAAATACATCAGAAAATATAAATGATGTGAAAACAAAAGGTAGCAATACAGTTTTATATTTTTAAAAAACTTAACAGTTCCTGCCCTCAAGTAGTTTACATTTGACCATCCAAACTGTAAACTAAATAACCTGATTAAGCATGTGTGTGTCTGCGTCTGCGTCTGTGTAAGGGGTGGACAGTGTGTTTCCCTGGCCTCTAGATTTGTAAAGTGGTCAGCCAAAGCTCACAAGCCATAAGCTAGAGAGATCTTGTTTCTCTTTTCTTCCCAGACAGCTCAAGATACTACAGTCTCCTCCTTTCCTCTCAGTATGTATAAATCATTGCAGAGGAGGGGGGTGGAGGGAGTATGAGTTCTCTAGCCTCAGGGGACTGAGTTTGCGTGGGTGGGAGGGAAACTGTGGGGAGAAGGGGAGTTGCAACTGTTCCAGTCTCAGCCCACTTTTGGGAAATATAATGGTAGAGCTCTTGGCGTTCACAGTGGCCGAGTCATGCAGGAAAGGAAATGATGTAGGCATACACAAGGCTTTCTGCCTGTTTGTGTTTGTCCTAAGTGGTCTGGGAAATTCACAACCCTCTTCTGTATTCTATAGACACCTTTGCTCCATCCAGTTTGTCCTTTGTCATCAGGGTTACTCCTGGGCATTCTGGCAGTTACCATGGACACCATCTGGGGCTTGGCTTACTGCCCTCTGATCTTCATGGGAGCCCAAACAAAAGGTTGTAGTCATAATGGAGATGTACTCAGAAGCAAACAGTCTTCTTAGTTCTTTGCCCAGATCTATGTGAATTTTTGAAATTGAAATGTATTTTTTTCAATGAACAAAAATCTATTTCTCTTTCCCTATTTAAAAAAAGAAAGAAAAACAAGACTCTTATAATAAATATGCATAATGAAGCAAAACAAATTCCCAAAATAACCATGTCCAAAAATGTAGGTTGCTTTCGTCCCCTCTGGCAGGATGTGAGGGGAATGCTTTGTTATCGGTCCTCTGGTATGGTGGTTGGTCATTGCACTGATCAGAGTTCCTAAATCTAAGTGAATTAATATGGAGAATTAAGTCTTGGTTTCTCTCCTCACAGAAACTCTATGCTTGGATTCAAACTGTGACTGTGACGTGGCCCAGTCAGGAGACAGGAGACTTGTCTGTGTCTGAGGATGTCCTCCCTTTCAGCTCAGACTCAGGAATGGGCTGTGAGAATGACTCTGAAGCAGTCACAAGCCTGTCAGAGCCCCTCACCCCAGATACATGCAGTCATGCTTTCTCCATTGGCCAGGAGCTCGAGCCTGAAGAGGGAATGTGCTCCCTGGCAGACCTTGACAGCCAGCAACAGCTAGGAGACCTTTCTGGCTCTTCCAACATCATCAAAGAGCATGAACTCTGGCTGGCAACTTGCATCTCTGCCTTGGAGAGGGACGTCTCAGAAGAAGAGCTGGCTGAAGTAGATGGGGCTGTGGATGCCCTTGCAAGGTGGGAGATGTTCACAGGGCAACTCCCAGCCCCCAGAAAGGACTTGGCTTTCAGTAGAGACAGTGTAGGGCTACGAAAAGTCTTGGGGGACAAATTCTCCTCCTTAAGAAGGAAGCTGAGCACAAGAAAACTGTCCAAAGCTGAAACCTCCCCTTGTCAATGGAAGTGGGAAGACAATTAGTATAGCAATACCAGGCCTACCTTTCTAGACCCTTTTTGTTCAGGGTAGGAAAAAAGTTCTTTTCCATTTGTCTTTCCCTTTTTCCTCTTGAGCTCCATTATATTTATACACAAAATTGAGTTGAAAAGTAACAAGAAATCTATGGATGTATCTATCAGTGGGAGGCCATTCCTCCCCATAAATGCCTATTTATATTACAGAATAAGATTTAGTGTCTAATATTTCCTTTACAGAATCACAGATCAATATTAGAAGGAACTCAGAGACCATCAAATCTGACTTCTACTCATATTAAGAATCCATCATCTGTTCCCAATTAGCCTTTGCTTGAAAAACTCCAAGTGAGGGGAAACCCATTACTTCTCAAGGCAGCCCATCCCACTTTGGGACAGTTCTAATAGTTAGGAAGTTTTAAACTCACTGATTTAATTCTGCCCACCTTTCCTCCCCCCTCCCCAAATCCCAACCCTAGACCTCAGATATCCTTAGAGCTCCAGATACTGAGCCAAGGTCAAATGAAGTAACATGTGAAGCGCCTTGTAGACCCTAAAGTGCTATATAAATGCCATTGTTATTGTTATTATTGTTGTTGGGTTGTTATTATTGTTGTATCTGGATGCTACAGGATATGAAGAGAGTTCTTATGTCCCAGGCTTCTTGAAATATTTGTGGCTTCCTAAGGGTGAGGAGCAGGAATGACAGATCTTATCTTTCAGTGCCCAAGGTGTTGACCTACAATGGGCCAACATCCATGTTGACTCTGAGGAGAAATGCTATCAGCTCTCCACATCTGGGGCTCCTTCTTTTGGGGATCTGGAATCTCTCTGAGGGTGGGACACGGGTCCCTCTTCCCCACAGCCAACAGAGGGACCTGTGCCTGCAGCAGCTGAAGGGAAAAAGTGGCTCAGTCAATCTCTCATTCCAGGCTGAGATTTTAGTGCCCACTGGGTCTCTTTAGTTATTTATATCTAGCAGCTCAAGAGGCTGACAGAACTTCAGGCAGGGGAGTAGCAGAGGGAATACACTGACTCCCTCCAGTAGCAGATTCACTTGGTATTTCAAGGCTGATAATAGGTGTTTCCACTCCCACAATAGAGGAAACTTCAGATTTTTTCCTAATCTATGATGCCTCCCTCTGTAAAGCAAAGTCAATCTTAATGATCAGGACTTCATGGCAATTACTTGATAAAAGTATGAAATAATGTTCACCCCATGTAAATCCATGTGGTCCTCAGGCAGGGTAACTTTCACCAAAAATAATCATTTTTGTTAAAAAAATTGGTGATCATGTAAGAATGTGTCCAATGTAAACCTTGTTCTTTCTTCCTTCCTGTCTTCTTTCTTTTCTTTCCTTCCTTCACAGACTTTGTGGGGAGAGGGATGATGTCAAGCATAAAGATTTGAAAAGTGCTACAAGACTTTGACCCTTTCCCTCCAATCCCCTTGAGGCAGACACCTGTAGTAACTTGCATTACAGTGGTGGTGAAAGAGACCACAGTGAGGTCTGGGACCTAGTAATTCAATAATCTAAAAGGGTAAGGACTGAGTCTCCAGATCTGAAGCCCCTCAACATGGAAGAGTCAGAATAAAGAGAAATCTCAATGCAAAGGGGTTAGGGCAGCAGTTCTCAACCTGTGGGTCACGACCCCTTTGGGGGTTGAATGACCCTTTCACAGGGGTCACAAGGGGTCACTTAACTAAGATCATTGGAAAACACATATTTCTGATGGTCTTAGGAACTGAGACACCATTCCTCTATCCGTCTCCAGGCGGGTCTACCTACATGCTGATATGCACACATACGAGTACTAAAGGGTTGCAGCATTAGGAAGGTTGAGAACCACTGGGTTAGGGCTTGCAGAATGAGCAGGGGTAGTCTTTGCAGGTAAAACACCAGGACATGAATGCTGACTAAATTCAGGGAAGCAATGTTAGAACTCCAAAACAGCATTAATGTGTTCAAATTCCCCTTTATAGTCTTGAGAGGTCTTATAACAAGGACTTTTCAAATAAGAATTAAGAGAAGATAAAAAATAATGTGTGAACCAAGAAGTGATATACTGTGCAAAGAAGACAATATTATATCTAATAGTGTTGCTGGAACAGAGGAATCCAACAACAGTTTCCTGCCTGGCTAGCCTACTGATATCAATTCCTTAATCTGATTTCCTCCTGAAATTCCGTATTTTCCAAATATCATTTCCATATTTTCTGATTTCCTCCTGATCTCTTCTATAATGGGTTCATAGATGGCTGTACCTAGATTAAATAGAGATCACAATAATAAAAGGCACGGTACAGCTCTCTACGGTCTGGAGGTGAGATGCCAGGTATGATGATTTTATCAGTCAGATGGATGGCTTCCAAACAGGAAACAATTGACTCAGTCAACTGGTAGATAAGAGGTACTTTGCCCATATCTCTCTCATCTCCAGTGGTTTTGATATATATATGTATATAAAGGGATCGTTTTGCAGCAGCCTTTCTTGCTTACTAAGAAAAGATGGCAGAAACCCTTGGGGAATAAAGTTTTTAAAAATGAAATACTCTGGGAGCAAAGACTCAAGACCAATGCCCACTAACCACCTCGGCCTCAATTCCTGCTTTTACTCATGCTGACATCTAAGATCCTGAAATATCAAGATAAAGCCAGTCAACATGGAGAAGACAGTAGATCTGCTATTAAATTCACACTGTAGAAATCTCTCCCAATTTTTTTAGGCCTAGGCCTAAGCTAGACCTTATTACCTATGTGTCTTTGCCCAAGTCCCTTAACCTCTTTGGGCCTGTTTCTTTATCTACACATGAGGGATTTGAATTATGGTGACCTTTGAGGTTCCTTCCAACTCTAAATCCATGATTCATGCTCATAAAATGGAGCTAAACTCATCAATTGCAGACTGGTTTCCAAGAAGCTAGAGGGACTATATGAAATTGAACTATATGAAACAGTAGCCTGTTTTCATTTCTGTACTAAAAAAGACCACTCTACCTAATTTTCCCACATTGTAGGCTAGTAAAAATCCTTAAGACTTTCAAAGTACAGGCATCTCCTTGGCCACTTTGACGGACGTATACACAGAATTTTAATTGAATTGGCAGTTGCTTAACTGGTGCCTTCATCAGGGTAGGTACATCAGGGTAGGTAGGTACAGGTGACATGGAACAAAGCAGAGAACACAGGATTTAGAGGATGTTTTCAGATGGCAAATCTATAGATGCTGTGCAGAGGTTCCTTCTGATCTGCTACTGAGCAGGAAGACGTATTCTCCAGCTTGGCAAGATGGGGAAGAAAAAGCCCAGATGATATTGGAAGGGGAAGGTGGCCTTCAGCATTTAAATATGCTTTGGCCTCTTCTTCAAAGCTGTCACTTTCTGACCTTAGACAATTCCCTTCAGTACTCCCGACCTTCCATTCTTCACTGATAAAATGAAGGGGCTGGACAAGGTTACCTTTAAGGCTCTTCTCTTCCAACTGTGAGTCTATGATCCTATGAAAGACACACTGTAGTTCTTTACTAAATTGGTTTAGCCCTGACAGCACAGGAAACAGGATGGCAAAGAAGCCATTGAATGAACAAAAAAGTTCAAAAGCAGTAAGGAAACTTGTAGCCACCTGGTTTTAAAGCAATACCTCTCTCTCAGCCCTGTACTACTTAGTTTATGAGATTACTCAGAAGGCCTTTTGGCAGAAATGAGCAGACTAGGTGGGTGGCCAGGGATTGGGGACAAAGATGCCAATGAAAATAAAAACCTGAGGAGCTCAGGTTTATTTGGTTTGTTTATTTAAAGAGGGAGAGGTTCCCCCCAAAAGAATATTTATATCCTCATGAAGGCCAGAAAACGAGGACTTAGTGTGGCTGTCTTCATAAACTTGCTCTTGAGAAGGCTTACACGTGGCTGTGATGAAACAAAAGCCTTCCTTATAAGCTTGCTATGTTAAAGTTATAGCAAGAGGCAAAGAAATGGATTTTATTGCCTGGTTTCAGGACTAAAAAGGTATTTCACACTCCATTTTCCAAAAATTGCTTTCAATCACTTTGGCTACTCCAGAAACTGATAGTTAAAGAGACCAGTTAGTCAGGAAGGGATTAGATTCGGCCATGGTCTCATTCTAAATGGGGGCACCTACACAAATAGAAGCTTTTACTGCTTCAAAAAAAGTCAAGGAAACAGCAAATTTATGACACCTATAAAAACAGGTCAGCCAAAAATGAATGAAAATAATGTCATACTATTTATAAATGCTTATATGTTTATAAATATGTGAATTCATAAATTTATAAATAATATAAATGTGTTACTTATAAGTAAGCAAATGCAAAGTAATTTAGGAAAGAGCTATTAAAATTAGGAACTTGGTATAGCTAGTCAAGATCACTTTTCTTTTTATAATGTTACATAGCTAAAATTTTTTAATAGATGAACTTTTTTTTATTAAATTGATTTATTTACTTTTAGTTTACAAGATCTAGTTCTACAATCCCTTGAGTTTCAAATTTCCTCCCCTCTCTCTCC
>CM053599.1:189018689-189040796 GCA_028646575.1 Pseudocheirus occidentalis
GCAGGGAAGGGGCTTTACAGTGGGATTGCTGTTTTAGGGTTGGGGCAGGGGCAAGACGGGGAGAAAATTTGTAATTCAAAAATGTAATGAAAATGAATAATGTAAACAAGAAAACAAATAAAAAATAAAAAAATAAATAAAAGAAAAAACATGGTGAGGAATATTCAACCTAACAAGCCTTTAGTGAGAGTTTAATTTCAAATGCAGTATGACACAGGTCTGGTTCAGTTTATTTTCATCACACTGCAGTGTTTTAGAGATTGAAGGATGACTAGAAAAGGAGTTGGGCAGGTCCCAGAGTAGGGAACTGATAGTTTGCTGTTATGTTCCATTGATGTCTAATCTAATCTCAAGAGATTTGGAGGAAAGCCTCAAGAGTGTCGAAAGATAGAGGATTTATACAAGAGTCACACAGAAAGAAAAAGCAGAGATGAGGCTGTGACCTAAGCTATGGGAAGGAGTACCTTCATCAAGATCACAGGTCTGAGTTCCAAGGTAGCATTTCAAGTTGTATTGCCAAATACTTGGTATTTTCATGCTCAAAATTCTGTCCCTCCTCTTCCTGAATGGGGGTGGGGGAGGCACAATGACTGGTTAGAACGAATGGTTGTAAGTAAAGGAGATACAGGAACTATAAAGGGACTAGAATTTGGAGGCAAATGGACAATGAGATTGAAGTGTAGGGATGATATATGTCCAACTGCAAGATAAGGCCCAAGATGCATAAAATAAACTTGATTTATGTGTCATTTCATAGAGCAGTTCAGAAAGGCAAGAGGAAAAATAGACCCCATTTGCCTAACTTGATGGGGTCTACTTCAAAGGAAAATGTAGGGAAGGAAAGGAGATGTTCTTTTCATTTAACATCCTATTATGCTGCCAATTGAAATCCTGTCTACCCTGGAAGGTCTAGCTATGGGATGGATTCCTTTAACATAAAAATTTCTGTCTATTGAGTCTTGGATCAATGGATGAGTGCAATGTACATGTCTTAAGTTTCTCGTTCACATTTTATCTAAACCCATACACCACAACTGAAATTTATGAAACACTTTAAAGTTTGTTAAATTCCTTACATACAATATCTCATCTGTGTCTATGTGCATAATGGACAATACTAAATGCTGAAAAACGACCGTGTTGCCTGGGTTCCATGCCCAACAACAGGATTTTTTAAACAACAGCAGCAGCAGGATATTTCTGCTCAGCAGAAATGGCAAGTAAGGTCAAGAGATCTGAGGCCAGAGTGGAATGAAAGAAGAAAACAAATGGGGTGTAAACAAACAGAAAAGAACTGAGGTCCAGGTCAATGTGGCTCATGCCCAGTTCTTAGGAGTGCCTCCTTACCTTATTTTACTTGAAGGCAGTTAGTGAACAGGACTAGACCTAACCTGTAAATTCATAGGAGGTAGTACTTTAAAAGAGAGAAAAAATATGTACACCCCAAGGCCTTTCAGACAGACACTTGTGGAAAAGCATTCTGTGAAAACCTATCCTTACCAAGGATTTTAGATAACTCCCAATTCAAGGCCACCTGTCAAAAAGTTGACTTTTAAGCACAATAGCAGGTGGAGTAAGGTTTCCTGTACAAGTGCAGCTCAAGGTGGTCACTAGTATCTTGCATTTTTACTTTTTTAGTTTTAGTGATGACTTTGCTTTACTCATTTCTAAATACAACCCTTTTCCTTCCCATTCCCCTGCTCAGTAAACTTTTCCTTATGACAGAGAAAAAAGGCTTGCATGAAAAAAAAGTTTCCAATTGATAAACAGTCAAAGGATATGAACAGGCAGTTTTCAGAGGAAGAAATTAAAGCTATCTATAGTTACATGAAAAAATGCTCTAAATCACTATTGATTAGAGAAATGTAAATCAAAACAACTCTGAAGTACCACATCACACATATCTGATTGGCTAACATGATAAAACAGGAAAATTCTAAATGTTGGAGAGGATGTGGGAAAGTCTGAACACTAACTCATTGTTGATGGAGCTATGAGCTGAACCAACCATTCTGGAGAGCAATTTGGAACTATGCCCAAAGGCCTATAAAACTGTGTATACCCTTTGATCCAGGAATACCACTAGGGCTGTATCCCAAAGAGGTCACAAAAATGGGAAAAGGACCCACGTGAACAAAAATTTATGTAGCAGCTCTTTTTGTGGTGGCCACGAACTGGAAATTTAGGGAATGCCTATCAATGGGGGAATAGCTAAACAAATTATGGTATATGAATGTAATGGAATAACATTGTGCTATAAGAAATGATCAACAGGCAGACTTCAGAAAATCCTGAAAGATTTATATGAACTGATGCTGAGTGAAGTAAGCATTATCAGGAAAACATTGTTCACAGAAACAGTGTGCAATGACTGACTTTGATACTTACCCCTTCTCAGCAATACAAACACCTAAAACCATTCCAAAGGATTCATGATAGTAAATGCCATCCACATCCAAAGAAAGAACTATGGTGCCAAAATGCAGTCTTCTTCACTATTTTTTTTTTGTTTTTTCTTTTTCATGGTCTCTCCCATTTGTTATAATTTTTCTATGCAACATGACAAATATGAAAATGTTTAATAGGAATGCATTGTAGAGCCATCTCATACTGCATGCTGTCTGGGGGAAGAGAAAATTTGAAACTTATGGAAGTGAATGTTGAAAACTAAAATGAAATAATTTTTTTAAAGACATACCACAGACAGAGGTAATGTAAGGCAAGTTTTAATAAATTTATAAAAATCATATATACAAAACACATTAACTAATCCACCATAGCTATAAAATACAATTTTTACACTTCACAATATATATTTTAATCTAGTACACAGTATTTATTCATAAATTGAGACGTCTATCACAGCAAAGTTGGCCACCTATTGTGGATGCTGTTTTGGTGCTACACAGACATTTCAAAAATAAGAAGTCAGCTATGGTGCATTCATGTTATGCATTTCTTGGTATTTTTTTTTTAGTATGTAAAACCCTTATTTAAAAAAATGTTTTCCCCTTGTGAATACTTAAGTGTTAAGGCTAAACTGTCATCTTTTAACTCACCCCCTTTGCAAGAATATTGTGCGGTGCTCAGAGCAGCGTGCACTGTTGGTTGCAAAGGAAATGCTACAAAACCAAAGCACTGATTGAGAGGGTGAGTTAAGGACACAGTGGCAATGAATAGAAGATGGAGCATATTAACACTGAATTTCCTGGCGAGAGTTGTGTGTCAACACTGAACAGCATGCCAGTCAATTTTATTTGGTTTGAATGGTGTTAAGAGAAAGAGCACATTATGCAAGTGTGTAAAGAATTCACATAATAGTTCAAAGTGTCATTATTAACAATTCTAATGTTCAAGAGATCCAACAGAGGGCAAGTTAAGAGTTTTCATTTACCCATGAAGACTTGTTAGCAACCATTGTAATCTACAAGGCAAAATGAAAACTGGACATATACACGAGCGCAAAGCACATTTGTTCTGTTAAGTTCAAGGATTCTACAGGCTGGGTGTGAACACTGCATTCATGATGTATCATGGAAGCCGTGACCATCTATCAAACACGTACTGAAAAAAATAGATGTATGCTTCTGTCAGTCCATTTGTAAGGCAGTTCGGCAAATGTGCAGCCAAACTCACATAAAACTGGGGCTAAAGTTTAATTATGGATTGATTTTCAGACTTATGAGTCTGGTTCAACTTTAAAACTGAATGTCACAGTATCTAGTATGATCAAGTTTTCCTTGCTCATTATTCTCTTAAAACACACACACACAAATTGCTTTATGGTAAGGAACTTGTATGTCATCACAAAGCTGTGTAGGAGAACTTTAAATGGCCCAGTTTATTAGAGGAAGTTTTATGACAAAGATGTTCAAAGGAACATTTTCAGCATTTCTGATAACATAGCAACTATCCAGCTGCTGAACTCTTCTAGGCTGTTTCACTCAAAGGTACAGACTGAGACAAAATTCTGCTTCAGGGTGGAGACTGAAATTTTAGGGAGCAGCATTTAGAAGTCAGAAAATGGATCCTCCCTGTTGGATAGTTTGGCCTTTCCCCAGCAAGCCTGTTCTCAGAGGTATATGTGCCTCTTCCTTTCTGACTGGGGTTATTCTAAAGTCAACTAGAAGTAAACCCTGGACTCCTGCCAAGCCTGAGATTGTAGTAATTATTTATACAGCCTACTCAAAAAGCTCCATACCTCTTAACTACTTGGCATCAAAAACATACTGAACATCTTGTATGTGCAGATGAACTTTTCTTCTGAATTCCAAGTCAGTCAATATTACCCAGTGAAAATTTTTTTTCGCCTTCTCTCTCTCACCTACCTTGAGAATCACTGTCCAAAATGACCCAAGCAGACAAAAGCTGGGGCCATCTGGAGCAGACAGGACTTCTGAGAATCCTCAAGAAAATATAGCTCTGGGAGTTTCCACAGGAAACACATCTACCTTGACTCTGAACTGCTGGGATCCTGTCCACTTGGGTGAAACACGTCAGCTTTTTAATTATTAAAATAAAGTGAATTCAGTGCTAATAAAAAGGCGCCACAGTAACAGCATTGGGAACAGCAGCCCTTTATTTTTAGAGAACAGGACCAGGCCAGGAAAAGAAAAGTCTCCCCTCAGATCACCAACTCAACAACTTTACTGCAGGGATTGGTTTGGTTCTTTGGTCCACTGGCCTCTTTCCTGACAATACTAACAAAAGCGGCTCAGGATTATTTTTTTAAAGCAATCAATTGCCAAAGTATTGAGTTCCTTTGATTTCATTTAGAAATCCTAATTGAATGACAGGCCACAGTGAAAACTCAGGGCAACTCACTTGGGTTAACCAGAAAAGTGCAATGAATAGGAAAGAAAACTATCTTTCAAAGAACCAAATATCCTTTCCAGACTGCTCAGGGGATGTAACTGGATTTTCTGGTTTGACAAGGTCTAGAATTTGACTAAATTTGAGTAATCAAGGTTAAATTTCCACATTACATTCCTGCAAAGTTCATTATGCATGAAGACTATAGGATTTCTTTTGAAATGAAAATCTGACATTCCAAGGTAGTAAGTTTTGCTCAATATCTATGGAATCTTTCTGAGAAGTGACACGGTTTAAATAGTCAAAGATAGAATCTAAGGGTCCTTGTCAAACTTTTGTTCCTCTTTCCAAAGTCTGGTGTCCTAAGGCATATTCTGTATTTTTCCAGGAACAGTGTGGCCTACTACTGACCCCAGGCCCTCTAAAGTCTTTAGTGATAACAAAGGGGAACAAGAAGTCCTGTCAAGGCAAGAGAAATTTATCTAGCCTATGAGGACCTGTGTCCTGCTCCTATTCATTTAAGGAAGCACTATGAATCACCAAATTAAGTGAAGTTATGGCATACCAGGGATAGTTCTACAGAGAATATGAGTTTGTTAGAGGCTTTTTCTTCCCCCTATTGCTTGGTGGAGTTATGTTATTTGTCCAGGAAATGTCATATCTAAATGTTTGGAAACGAGAAGCGACATCAGTTCCTCAATAAGTGCCTAGTTTAAAGCAATATAAAAACAAGAGATTAGTTTTCATACATTGGGCATTTTCATAACCAACAAGTATTCTGGACCAAGTCTCTCTTTCCCCTGGCAGGTTTCAAGTGTTAATTAACAGTGCTAGTTTATACATGCTATTTATTCTAGAGAACCACTCTGAGTTTGAGGTATCCTATAACATTCACTCAAAAGAAAAGGGGACTGGAGAATACTACTGTAGGTTTAAAGGGTAATTATGCATTTTTAGAAGGTGAAGTGGGGTGGGGACTGGAGCTGATTTCATTGATGGAGGGAATTCCAGGTGAGAAAATTCCCTTTACCAATATAGATTGGCAACGACTCTGTCAATTTATGGCTTGATTTGCCCAGAGCAGTAAGAGGTTAGGTGACTTGCCCAGGGTTACACAGCCGGGATGTGGCAGAAGCAGGGCTTGAGTCTTCTTGACTCTAAGGCTGGATCTACATTGATTCTTTCAATTATGCCTCAAGGCACAGAACATTCATACCTGCAGGCATGTACTGCGTTTTATGAACTGGATTAGGTATTTTAAAAGTGTACAAAACACAAAGTAGTAATTCAATTTCTAAGAAACTAGCTAGGGGAAGATGAATTAATTAGTAAAATAATGATAAATATTAGAAGTTGGTCCCTAACTACCTTAACCCCTGTCTTCAGATGTTGAGGCTGTTACTGTTTTCATGTCTGGCTAGTGCCACTGCAGATGCTTTGACACTTAAAATTCAAATAGACCTTCTTCTGACCCACAACTGTACACTTAAGTTTCAACTTTCTTCAAACTCTGTCATGTAAAACATTAATGATACAACTCATCTTTAGCATCATCAGCTTCCCAAGTTTCTTTTCAACTGGCAGCTTCACCTTCAAGGCCCCAAACCAAACCATTACATAAATGCAGGCTGAGACTATATTTTTAAAAACTAGCAAAAACTGGTCTTCAATTAATTTAGTTACAAATTACCCTCTTCAGAGCTACAGATATTCAGTCTCCAAGCTTTGGAACTCAGAACATCCCTTTAAATATGATTATATTTTAAAGTTGGCAAGTGCTTCTCACTCTCATATGAAACATGAGAACCACATACTTAATACTAATGAAAATAGGTCAAACTACGTCCACCTCTATCTTGTATAACTCCCTTAGAATCAATGGTGGAAGCTAATTCAAATTAATTCTTTGCCAGCATGTTTTATCCTCCTCTTCAAAGCAAACCTTTCAGATTCCAAAGCATCATTTAGAATGGGGTGGGCTAAGCATATCCCGTGTAATTTATTGACTTCACACTAAAGGAGCTGAAAGATTTCTCCAACCTCTTGAAGAAAATTGTGCTTATATCATTCTATTTACCTCACCAATAAAACTTGGAACTGAGAACTACCCTTTTTTATGCCACTGAGAAACCTTCTTGAGGCAAGCTATTGGCCAAAAGTCATTATGAAATAGGATATATTGCTGATTATTATTCTAATTAGTATTAGTCTAATGAAACTTCCATTCTGACCATGTTAAGGATTTCTTTGGTCTTTGCTGGGGTGGTTTCCATATCCAATATACTGTAGGTATGTGTAAATATATACTGTCAACTTGCCCACTGTTATGGATGAAAGCTAACGAGTACTACGTACAGTGGTACCTTGACATATGAGTGCATCAACTTAGGAGATTTCTGAGATACGAGTTGTCACTTGGTTGATTTTTTGCTTTGAATTGCGAGCCAGAATCTGAGGTATGAGCCACCAGTAGTTGGCACAGCTAACGCCACAACCCAATGCCTACCCAGCATCCTGTGCCTCACTCATTCAGTCTATGTGTTTACCTCGCCAGTGAAGAAAATTAAGTTAAGCAAAAGTAAAAAAGATATTGTAACAATCAAGTTCAGGAATAAAATGTAGCATTAAGAATGTAGTGAGTAAGTGAACAAAAGTGACCCAAAGAGCCCAAAACAAAACTCCTCTAACCTCCATTTATCTCCTCCACCATCCACCTCCACCAGTATCTTCTGTTAGCTCAGGTCATCTGATATCCATGGTAAATGTACACTTTATAAAACCAGTTTATTTCTTTACATTCTCTTTTATTACGTTTTTATACAATATTTGCTATTTATAAATATTTTTTTTATTTGAAAACACTTAACAAAAAATACTGGGGTGGCATTTTGGGGGCTGGATGGGATTAATGGCATTTCAATTAATTTCAATGGGGAAAACCGATTTGCTATACAAGCAAATTGAGTTACAAGCTTGATAACAGAACAAATTAAACTTGTAAGTCAAGTTACCACTGCAATGTTGTCTAAAATGCACTATCTAACTCTGTTTACAATTATTCAAAAGGATGAAGATTGAAATATTTTCCATAGTAAATTGTTCTGCAGCTTTGCCTGGAAAATAAATGATGCTAAAAGTTCTGATAATAGTCACCCTTCCTGTGGCTGGCTTACTGATTTTTCGGGCTGTGACAACGCCAGGGAGGTGCAACAGGCTTTACACAGAAAGATTCCCCTTTGTTTCCTGTTGATATCTTCTGGGATTTATTAACCACATTGTGATCATTGGGGATTTATCCTTGGTGATAGGTTTTGGAATGTGGTAGCATTCTTCAAAATCCCATCTGCTATGAATACAAGATACTTTTTTGCATTTCCCAAGGCTGTGGCTCTAAGGTTTTACTGGGTATGTGGAAAGACAAACAATTTGTCATTTAAGGGCAGTCCCCAACAAGTCAAAGTAAGGTGAAGTGTTTTGAGTTTTTTAGCTCTGAGAGTCAGCTTGGTGGTGTTTTTTTGCATTATTTTTTGTAAGCACCTTTGATTGAGTGAAATCCAATACTAAAGAATACCAAAAAAAAGTTAAGGATCAAATTTTAAATAAACATTCATTTAGAGTTTGAAGATGATTAAGGGAATGTGCCCAGTCTCTCAATCTGACTTTCTTAGCTAACAGGAACATATTACAAGGCAGTAAGATATGGCCAAGTCATAACTATCAAAATGTGAACAGGTGCCATAATTTAACAATACCAAAAGTACTAGACTATATCTTCAGAATCTCCCTTTCCCCCCACAATTCAATCATAAGTAAAATCATTAATTCAAGATTGCATTTAAATTTGTAGCTAATATAATCTGACCATTTCTTTTTTTTTGTCAAAGGGGCTGTTTTAAAAGCTATATGCCCAAGTGTTCTAGAGAGTATTATAAGCCACAAAGCTAAGGATTCAAGATCTTCAAAATTCATCTTTTATACACAGAAGAGTTAAAAACTATGCTCTTTTAATCAACGCTATAAGTTTTCATGTGTAAAAAAGCAAGCACAGTTGTGAGAAATAGTGTATATTCTTTTATCATTATAACTCGGGTACTTTACCCTACTACTTCCTCAACATATTAATGAAAAACACAAGCATCAAGAAAAATCACTGCAAATAAAGGTATGAAATTTACAAAAGGTAATAGCTCAAAAGCTTGCCTTTAGAGATAAAAACCACTGCAAATTTGAATGCAGTAATTTATAATGAGCGGAGATTTTGCAAATGGCTACTAACTTCCCTCCTCAAAAAGCAGGGAATTCTAAGGTATATAATCTTGGAATCATATAATTTAGAGAAAGTGAGGCTCAGAGTGGCTAAGAGATTTGCTTAAGGCTAGCCAGTTAGTTGGCAGAACCGACAATACTAGAACCCAAGTCACTTAACCTTTTTTCACTCTCCTGTGTACTGTAGCGCAATGTGTCATTTATAACATTCTTATTACTTAATATGCTTCCTTAAGAGTAGGTTAGTAAACATTTCTGGTTGTTTAAAAATATTTCATACTCTTCTGCAATGCTGCTTGGGATCTTGTCAGTTAACTAAACAATCAAGTGGGAAGATCTTTTCAGAAACGTATTTCACAGGACTCCATCAGCTGTTGAGAACACTCTGCTTTTCCCATCACGAAAGCAGCTCTAACACAGATTCAACACCAAAACTGTCGCGCAATATTCCTAAACTGGACTAGTTTGCATTTCTTCCTTGTTTTGGAACCTGACAAGATTTATGAGATAAATACAAAATTGGTCCAGGCAAGTTAATCATTTTGCCATCATACAATTATTAAACAATGGAGATGTGATCTTAAATCCCATCCTAGAGAACACTATTAGGAGCATTAATTTAACAAGACTGATCCCTAGTCTATGAAGACCCACAGGATTAAAAGGAGCCACCAGAAGATTTTTTTTTTCGCATCACAGTGAAAAACCAACCCAGCAAACCCTGACACAAGCTCTGGGATACCACAAAGGAAGAGAATTTCATATTTTCTCCTAACTAAAAGTATTATAACAGTGCTAATTTTTCGCACAGTAGAATTTTTTGTCTTTTGGATCAGTATCTATCACAAGATAACTGGTCAAAAATAAAATGGAGATTTATCTGGTATGATGAATAAACCAGGATGGAGTTTCAAATGGGACACAAAAGTTAAAGATCCTGTTCACTCAGTTTATATGAGCCCTTAAGATATACACATCCATATACACATATCTATGTATACAGAAACTACTGGTGCCAGTTGCACAGTAAATTTTTTGATGATGGAGAACTAACTGAATATACCAGATACACCTTTTAAGTCAAGTCATGCATAGTAGTGAGTGAATCAGCCTTGAAATATGTATATTTCAAAACCAGTGAAAGGCACCTAGCAGGTAACTAGACAACTTTAACCAGTTCGTTCACACCACATTTACAGAATTCTGCAGTTTGAGCTAGATAGGTAGATCTGACACTGTTTACTTGTCACGTCCATGCACTAATACAGAACAGAACTCCTTTACAGAGTTAGATTTAAAGGAGTGGCTAAAACAGGCCTTAGTGTCCAAAGGGCTAAGTGTAGCTGTGAAACTGGGATTCCTCCAGGGAGTTTTGGGGCTTCCTGTAAGGTCAGCTGTTAGCAACTTATCAAGCAGCCGCTGTACTATATAACAAAAGGTTTGCTAGATATAGGAGCTTCTATAGGAAGGAGTTCTCCAAGTGTTGTCAACCAAGGTGTTAGAAGAAGGCAAAACCCCAAGAAAAGTAGAAAGAAGCTAAAAAAGCACCCATACTCTGTGTGTGTGTGTGTGTGTGTGTGTAGCTAAACATTCCTTGTCAAAGTGTGCTTTGGTGCCACAAATCCATTACATGTTGCATTAGGTAGGTTGACTATTTATGAGGCAAGAAAAACTACACATTTTTGAAGTGCAAATATTAAACCCAGTCCGTGTCAGCTAAAGCCCAAGATTTTTTATTTTAAAAAAATCTTGTTTTATAAGCCCAGAGAAATGAGTTCTTATGCACGGCAACTTGGCTTGATTTGCAAAACTGAGGCTCATGTCTTTTGGAAAATTGGCACGTGAGTCTTAAAAGGCAACTATACATTTACCATGAGAAGTGGCGTTTAGATTCCTAGGCAAATGCAGTGTGTGGAATCTGGGGGGAGAGTGTCAATTTAGGTTCATGTGCTTTGAGCTAAGAGCATCAGTTGGAATTTATTTTTTAGTACAACTACTATATGAGCAAAAATTTCAGGTTAGCTGTTCGTTGAGTACCTGAAAGCTAGAGATAAAGCAATCCATATGGCTACTGAGTTTGTTCTTGAAAAAAAAAACACACACAAAACCAAAAAAAACAAAGCAAAAAACCCAAACAAGCCTTCTTTCAGATTATTTTCTTTAAAAGCGTAAAAAAAAGTATATTAATTTTTCTCCAAAAAGAAGGCTGTGTTTCTCAGTATGCCAAACCAGGTTTTTATAGCAAAGCGACCACTTGGTTTTTCAGTAGTTTTACTAGTCCCCATAATTCAGTAGCTAATATCAAAGTTTCCAAGTCCTCCTGCCTAGAGCTCATCTGTTTAGACTGGCTAGTTTTACAGCATTCCTGAGCTGGGTAAATAATGGCATGGATCTTAGAAACATATTCAAGGGTCACATAGGTAACACATACATGCACAAATGTGCTTGCTTACACTTACACACACACACACACACACACACACACACACACACACACACACACACACACACACACACACACACACACCCCCTCATCTAACCAATAGCCCTTGAGTCCATTTAAGGATGACAAAAACAAGGGGACTTTCTCCTTCACTGCAGCATAATATCCTTCAGATTTTCTTGCAGGATTGTGTCCTTCACAGCATGAAACACAAAGCGGATGTTTTCAGTGTCTATGGCAGTGGTGAAATGGTGGAAGAGTGGCTTACTTCGGTTCCGCCTTTTTCTGTCAAAACACTGAACTAAGTAGCACTGAACATCCTCCAGCCTATGAGGGTCACCCTTAAAGTCCGAGAAGTGCTTCTTAATGCTGACAGTCTTCACCTTTTCCACTAGGAGGTCCATTTTATTGAGGAAGAGAATGATGGAAACATTGAAAAAGAGCTTGTTGTTGACAATGGTCTCAAAGATGTTCATTGATTCGACAAGACGATTGGTGCGCCTGTCCTCCATGAGGACCTGGTCATATTCACTGGAGGAGACCATGAACAGGATTGAGGTGATTCCATCAAAACACTGGAACCACTTCTGACGTTGAGATCGCTGACCACCCACATCAACCATTTTGAAAGGTATTTTTTTAATAATGAAGTCATGTTCCACAATTCCTTTCGTAGCTTTTCTGGCCAGCAGAATATCTTGTTTACTAGGAAAATAATTCTGCAGAATAAAGGATTTAGGATGGAGGTAGGAAAAGAATGTGGGAAAAGAAGGATGAGAGGAAGGAAAAGAAAGTTAGATGATAATTAAAAAAAAGCTGAACAAAGATACAATATTAAATGCCATAAAAATACAATAATGCATGGAATTTACTATAATGCATGAAATTCAATGGTTCATTCAAAATTAAGGCTCAGTTTGAGGAAGGGTCTTCATCTCACTACCACTAAGTCAAAAGGCTTGTTTATTTCATTGCCTTTGAGAAAAACATTCCATCTTTTTTTTCTGAGCCATAGGCATACATTTTAAAAGTCCAAAAGTATTTTCTTGCCAAGAAATGCTTTACAAATAGGTGTTAATTCAGGTTTTAAAAATCCTTTTGAAGCTTTCAATATATTTAGTATGCTGTCCCTGGAAAAACCATGTAATCAGTATCAGCATGTTCCATACACAGTGTAATTAACATTTCCTGTACTCCTTAAAGCACTTTAATTTTTAACTCCTCCTATGGTGTTGTAAGCAATGGGATTTTAAGAGAAAAAATTATTTTTTCTCTTAATTTCTTTATTTATCAGTAACTAAAGTTTTGTATCTAAGAAGCTGAGAACTTCCTCTCTTTGAGTGAGGAAATCCTTACTGCGGGAACTTCATTTCCCCTTCCAGTCTGTACATCTTTGTATCTGGTATTCACGTTGATAAAATGAGATAATGCAAAGCATTCTGTAAACCATAATGTAAATGCAAATACAAAAATAGCCCATATTTCACACTAAAATATTTTTGACTTAGAAGAGAACATTGGGCTCAAACAAGTCTTCTAATCTATCTCACAAAATTTTCCCTAATTTCTAGTGGAAGGGGTCTTTGCTCACCAGCTGGCCAATCCGGTCCAAGTTATCCAGGAAATACTTCACAGATTCACCCTGTCAGAGAAGGAAAAAGATCTGTGACTCAATCTCGCTGCTTTATTATAAAGCAAACAGAGGAATTTATCAAACTAAAATGGTTTTCATTTTGCTTCTATGCAAGTGGAAAAGTAAAATAAAAAAGAATTCAAAAACAGATACCAATATACAGATGCTCTAGTGACGTTTTGGCTGGGAATGAATCAGATGAGCTGTGGGCTATAATACAAAACAGCTCTACTGTACTTCATTAAAAACAAACAGTTCTGGCAAAAACACTATAATTTTAATAGTAAATTTAACTACTCAACTGCTGACCCTGCATTTCTGGTAATCTCTCTTCTGAATCCCAAATTAGTGAATATAGAGGGTAGGTGGAATCAGAAAGTTATTATTATTAATAATAATACAGTTTGATGACTTTGTTTTTCCACCACAGCCATTTCAACTTAGATATCCCTCACACACCCCCAATTCCAATCTTTTAGCAAAGGTAAACTAAAAGGTGAGGCAACTATTTCTGATAGTATAGAGCACACATGCATGTGTGCATGTGCGAGTGTGTGTACAAGCGCACACGTGTGTATGTGTATGTAGCCTTAGTTCTGCTTACTCCATTCTGGAACAGTTCATATAAGGCATCCCACATCTCTCTGAATTTCTCATATGCTGTTATTTTTTTATGGAACATTAGTATTCCATTATGTTAATACACCACAATTAGTAGAATTATTTCACAACTGAGACAAGTCTACACCTCAACTATGTCTCCCAGTTTTGGGCTACCACCAAAAATACTGCTGGAGGGGGGGAGAGATGGACAGAGGAAGAGGGAGAGACAGAATGAATCTCTCTTATCTGTATCTATCTCTTTTCTTCCTAGCTTTGACCTATTTGGGGCATATGTACGGTAGTGGCGCTGTTGGGTCAAAGGGTATTAGCAGTTTTTCTCATATAACTCCAAGGTGCTTTCCATAAATCTTGGATAAATCCAAGGCTCCAATGGTGCATTTAATGTGTCTATCTTCCCAAAGTACCTTCAACGCTATTAACTTTCACTCTTAGTCATTTTCATCCCTTCAAAGGATGCCAAGTAATACCTCAAAGTTCTTTTAAGTTTTTCTTACTTATTAATGATTTGGAACAATCATCATATAGTTATTGATAATTTACAATCTTTATGAAAATTATTTATTCATGCCTGTTCACACTTTTGTATTGGGAAGTAAGTTTATTTTACATTCTTACATCAATAGGTTACGTATTCTGGTTTTCAGATTCCATTCCTATGAATTTATTCTCTCTTCTCTCTTGATTTAAAAAAAATGACATGATCTTTTATATTTAGATCATATCTGTCTAGGTTTAGGCCTAGAACCTCAAGGGAAATGATGTGGGGGAAAAGGAAAGATTTGGGGGCACTGCATTATCATAGCTCAATAATAATCAAAGCTATTTGGTCCTGATTAAAGAATAAAAAAGCAGATCAGTGAAATCCGCTGGATAAACCAGGCGCAGAGACAAGTGAGTCGTAGAGCAGTTTTATCACCGATAAGCCCAAGAACAGCAATTATTCTAAGGGAAGAGGGTCTCTGACAGAAACTATTAGGGAGCATGGAAAGAAGTTCAGCAGAAATGAGGTTCAGATCAGAGAATCTTACATTATATCCCATGGTATGAATGTTTTTTTTTTAAAGCAACATGGTAACATTCCACTTCCTAAAATGATCTTGATCAGAACAAGTTTTCCTCAAAGATGAAATCACTGCCAAAGTTAACTCTACAGGTATATATCCCTTGGTTTCTTCTAAAAGCTGACTGTGTTCACAGTACTGCCAAGTGACAACAAAACAGAGAGGACAGAAATCAAATTATAGGGGATTAACAGGGAAATACATGACGGGTAAATGGAGGCAGGAAATGTTCGCTAACTGTTCAAAAATCAGAAGAATATTATTTTAAAACTGGAAGAGGCCCTAAAGTTTATTTGGACCAACATCTTAATTTTATAATAGATTAAATTAATGCCTAGGTCAACATGGAGCGAGATCCCAGGACCTAAGAACTGGCAGGGCCCCTTCAGAGGCCAGCATATACCTGTCTATTTCTTTTTGAGAGAGCTCTAACTTGCTAGTTAAGATTTAACTTACAGGAATCTTATGACTTCCATCAACTGTTCCTACTTGTGTCCCACTCCAAGATCAAGCAGAGAAATTCTAATTTCTAGCTAACTTTGCAAAGATTAAACAGCTAGTTCAGCAGCAGAGTTATCAGAACCAGAATTAGTAGAGTCTTTGCTTATGATTTTAATAAATCTGGGAGTGACCACTGTGGTGCAATTAGTAATAATCTAGTAAGGAACAGAAAGAACTTGGCATTAATTTTACATCTGTGTTATGTTCCACTTCCACTGGTCATCATGTGCCCCTCAGCCTATGGAAATTATTTGACATAATTTTATTCCCCCAAGTATCGTGGAGGCATTAGAGAAATGGGAAAAGGGTAGTTGGAATCTACTAAGTTGCAAGGGTCTCGGCGGAGAGTAATTACAGAAGAACAGAAAACGGCTTATAAAGGAACAAATCAAAGTTTTTAAAAAGCAAATGTTAAAAATTGTTTTTATATGTAATTGTGGAAAAATAAAATACCAAGAATTCAAAAAATTAAAAAAATGTTCTTGCTTTGTCTGCACATCCTGCCTCCTCCCACGTTCAACACAGGAAACAGCTGTGCAAGTGTTAAAGTTGCTGGGATGGATAACAAACTTACCTGATTTATTACTTACACCTTCCTCTGAAATCCCTTCCTCTCTTACCTCCTACTGAACTATATCATAACCAGTTACAGTTTTAAAGCCTTGAAAAGTAAGTTTAATGAAAGCTTCCTAAAAGCATTAAGCTTTCCTCCATCCACTTTTCCTATAAATCTCTGAAGTTAATTACAGTAACTGAAATTTAGTTCCCCACAGAGTTTATCATATTTCAAGAGATTTAAGGACTACAGACATTCCAGATATCCCTTTACTTCTTTTTTTTTAAAAACATTTTATTTTCCCCCAATTACATGTAAAAACAATTTTTGGCATTCCAAATTTGAATTCCAAACTCTATCCATTCCTCCCTTGCCTCCATTAGTCACTAAGCAATCTGATACAGGTTATGTACGTGCAATCACATAAAACATTTCCATATTAGCCATTTTGTGGGGGGGAAAACTTCAAAGAGAAGGAAGAAAGGAAAGAAAGAACAAGAAAGAAAGAATATTAGTATGCTTCAGTCTGAATTTAGATGCCATCAGTTCTTTTCCAGAGGCAGAGAGCATTTTTCATCATGAGTCCTCTGGGTTCACCTTGGATCATAGTATTGCTGAGAATATATAAGTCATTCACAATTTGTCATTGTATAACACTGCTGTTATTTTGTACGATGTTGTCCTGGTTCTGTTCGCTTCACTCTCTATCAGTTCATATAAATCTTTCTAGGTTTTTCTGAAATCATCCTGCTTGTCATTTCTTATGGCACAATAATATCCCATTACAATGATACAGGCCTATATGACCACATGTCCCCTTTTCCCTTGGATCAGAAGCCACGTTCCCAGGTCTAAAGGTACATTGGCATTTCAATCATAGCTGTGATACATCTCGAGTCATGTAGAGCCCACTGGGGGAGGAACCTGCCTAAAAGGAAGCTTGCTTGTAGGAAGACTTCTGCACTGAGTCATGAGGGCTGTCATGCTTTCTGGCTCTGAGCCTATTAGTTGAAAACTATATATACTGGGAGGCTGGTATTTTGCTTTGAGGGTTCACTTATGAGAAGGATCTTTCGATTCCCTGGATGGGACTCTGAGTAGCTGTTTGTTAGGTGCCCCCTGACTACTCAGAGGTTTGTGCTCTTCCAATCAGGTGCTATATATATGTGGTTGTATTACTTTATTCAGAGACTAGGAACCCTGTCTGTTGAATCTCTGTGCTAATTTCTATCCTTGTATTTCCTAATCTGTAATTCAAGTAACATTGTTGGACCCCTTTAAAAGTTGTCTTTCCTTTAGCAAAGCAGATCAAAGAACCTGTGCCAGCAGGGTGTGCCAGGGTGCTTGCTACTACACTAGTACTTATCCTTTTATTTCTGAGAGATAAACTAAGTGGAAGAAGGCTGTATAAAGGCAGCAACTGACACGTCACTTCACTCTTTTTTTAAAAAAATATTTACTTATTTTTAGTTTTCAACAGTCACTTCCATGAGGTTTTGAGTTTTAATTTTTTAATAATTTATTTATTTTTAGGTGCCATTTCACATTTGTCCTCTTCTATTAATATGCAGAAAGACAAGAACTGGCTGTTGTAATAACTATCAAGTAATTCTTCCAAACAAGTTCACCAATGACTCAGGTTGTATACTAATGGGCATGCCATTTTAATGAAATAATAATTGTATAGAATAACTGTAAAATAGTAACATCACCACTGTGAGAATATATTATCTCTATTTTGCTGAGGAGAACCTACAAATAAAAGATTTACTCAAAGATATAGGAATGAGGTGGCTGAAGTCAAGAAATGGTCTTTAAAAATATCCAACCTGGAAGCATCATAAAATGTTCCCAAATATCAAGATAAATCTTCTTTCCTTAGTTTTCTTTGTCCACTGGAACTGTGCATTTAACCCAGTAGTATTCTGTCACCTTAAATTTATATATTTTGATTTGTGATATTTTTCCATTCTGTATGGTTGGTGGCACTACTCATTATAGGAAGGACCACATACTTCAAGAGGAAAGTTTCAAGTCAATTCAGTCTCCATCTCAAGTATACTGATAGCTCATCAGGTTCTATACTAAAACACCATCACTTCATTTGCACAGAGAATATGGCATGATAAGGGTCTCTAAACACAAAGGTTGTAGATACTGTTATCCTTTCCAGTATTCATTGTCATAAAACTGACCTTATCCATAATTCCTCACTGTCTTTCATCCTACATATCCAATCAGCTTATCTCCACAATATTTTGCACTGTTCCCCTTCTCTTTACTCAACACCTCTACCATTTTAGTTTTGGCCCTCATCACAACTCACCAGAACTGTTGCAATATCCTTCTAATTGATTTCCCTACTTGCGTCTCTCCCCCCTCCAAATGATTCTCCACACAGCTGCCAAAGTGACTATCCTAAAGTGCAAGCCTGACTCTGTCACTCCCCAATAAATACCAATAATCTCTATTGCCCTTCACAATCTGGCCCAATCAACGTTTCCAATGTTACGATACACCATTCACCACCCCGGCATTCTGTGGCGCAGGCACCCCCATCTGGCTCTTATCTCCACATCTTTGCACCAGGTGTCCTCCATGCCTGGTGTGTAGACCTACTTCACCTCTGCCATTTAGAATCCCTTTTATTTCTTCAGAATTCTACCAAATGATACCTATGTGAAGACTTTTCTGAATGAAGGCCTACTTGTCCCCTTCTCTTATCCCCACCTTGTATTTATTTGGCATACACTGGCACGCGCAGTGTCTTCCCACAGCATGTGAACTCCTGGAGGATAATGGCTGTTTCATCTTTGTCTCGGCATGTTCAGTGTTGAGTATAATGCCTGGCACACAAAAATGTTCAAAACATATTTGTTGATGAACTATTTTGAAAACTAACAAAAAGGCTCCCAGAAATACTAGTTTAGAGTTCAGATTTTACTGGTTAAGTTCCTATGTTATTGGAGTATTGCGAAAATAATGAATATGAAAGTACTTTGAAAAGAAGGCTAAATGCTCACATAGGTATACATTTTTATGAAAAGAAAATTTTCTCAAAGTGTGTTTTTAAAAATTATTCTACTTAAATCATTCCATATAAGTAGTTTCTGGCATCTTATCAATGAAGGAATATGCTCCAGAAGAGGGATAAAAGGCATTATCAAGAATATATAAAAGGAGGTTAGTGGGTCACATATTGAGAAAAAGAGACAGGTGGTAGTGGTACATCTATACTTCCAAATACTAAAAAAACAAGAGAAAGGACTCTAGAGCATGGGGAGATTAATACTGCTAATAACTGGGGTGGCTAGGTGGTACAGTAAATAAAGCACCAGCCCTGGAGTCAGGAGGTCCTGGGTTCAAATCCAGCCTCAGACACTTAACACTACCCATGTGACCTTGGGCAAGTCACTTAACCCCAACTGACCTGCTTTCCCTCCTCCAAAAAGCAAACAAAAACAAAACAACCCACTGATAATAACTGACCTTTATACAATATGGTTTGGAAAGTACTTTACTAAATTTTCTCATGTAATTATCCCAACAATCCCAGACAGAGGAGCTATTATAATTCCCATTTTCCAGATGGGGTAATTGTGGCCCAAAGAGGTTAAGTCACTTGCCTAGCTTCACATAGTAAGTATATGATGCAGTATTTGAAACCAAGTCATCCTGGTTACAAGTCCAGTGTTTTATTTACTAATTATGGTGGCACAACTATTTGCCACCCAGCTATATTCCTCTGGATTTTATTGTGTGCTTGAATACCTCCAGGTAAACTGTCTTTTAGCTTCTTTTCATGGGCTGTCTTCCCTTCTTGGATAGCAAGTTCCTTGAGGTCAGGGGCTGTCTTGTGTCTCTCTTTGTATTCCAGGGCTTAGCACAGTGCCTGACACAAAGCAGGGGCTTCATAAATATTTACTGAATGACCCACTGTTAAGCACTGCATAAGACAAGTTAAGATTTATGGTGGGATTGAAGTTTACATGGGTGTAGGGAGAATATGCCCTGAGTCAACCAAAAAGGAGCTTCCTAATACAATGCTAAAGTCCTGACTTTTTTATGAACTGGTAACTTTCAAAAACTGGATCGTGTTGTTAAAACTCAGTAATAGCGTCAGTGAATTACAGCAGAGATTAAATCTGTAATCAGACATCTTTCCTTTTTCACAACTAAAAAACTCCTCTAAATTTTTATTTCCTCTCCTCTAGTCTCTGAAGAGTATGTTGCCTTTGTCTTCGCCAAGATGAACTCCTCTATTTATGCCCTTTATCCCATATTTCCACCAGAAGCTTGGCCCTTAAGCACTTTTCTTGGCTTGTTCCTTGACGTCTGCAAGCATGCCCAGATATTTTACATTTAAAAAATAAAAAAAACTAAACTAAAAACCAGCAATATTTAATGACCCTGCATCTGTCCTGTGTATTTTCTCTAGTTCATAGGCTCCTAGAAAATAAGTTACACTTTCTACCAACTTCAGGGGGAATCATAGCTATTGATGATTTTAAAGCACTCAACTTTAAAAAAGGGAGAGAGTCCCAGTTAAAATAATCAGACTACTGGAAAAAATATCATTTTTTGTAACTTAAGCTATCTGATCCTTCTATTTTTAAAATGTATTGTTACTAGACAAAACGAAGGTCATCACCAGTTCTGGGTGAATCACTTTGGTAGTGCAAAATTCTTCTTCCACACCAAAACATAGCCTGAGCCACAACTCTGCCAATTGGGACTAAGCAAAGGAACAGGAGATGATGTTCCCATTGTTTGGCAGCACTATGAGTCAGCTGACATCTCTAGAAATGCAAACAGCAGCCATGAAATGAGGCCAGAGCTCCACACTGAGAAGAACCCCTCCTCTGAGTCTCAAATTGTTTTAAAACATTGCTTCAGTACTTCAAAAAGCCCATGGCTTCATCAGTGCAGCGATTCCCCACGCTAAGGCCAATCCGTGTGGTGGCAGACATTTTCTTGAGCTGCTGTTGCTAAAGTACCCAATACCATCCAGAATCTTGTGGTCAGTCTTCTGGTAATGAGCCTCTCTCAGGTTCACTAGGTTGGTTCTCAGAAAACAGATACATGGTCCATCAACAGGTCCACACCATGAAGCCTTTTAGTGCATGAACAAGAATTAATTAAGTACTTGCTGAATGCCAGGCACCGTGGTAGGTGCTGGGAATACAAAGACAAAAAAGCAGTCTCTACCCTTATGGAGCTTACACTCTATCAGGGGAGATATGTACACATAAAAGCATGGACAAAATTCACATCCAGATCTGCTGGCAGTTTCTGAAAACCCCAAGTCTCTTTCATCTCTAATATTTATAAAAATGAAGCAAAATAGGAAGACTGTGGTGGAATTCTATACAGTTAATTCTATCAAGTATGAGAGAACATAGTTTCTCTGAAGAAATTATGTCATAACAACAAAACATTCATATAGCACTGTGAGGTTTGCAAAAGATTTTTCTATAAACCATCTCATTTGATTTTTACAGCAGTTTGAGATCAGTACTAGAAGGACTCTTGTCATTCCCATTTTACAGAGGAGGAAGGTGAAGCTCAGGGAGGAAAGGTGACTCAGCTGTGATTGTGATCACACAGCTAATTAAGTGTTGGGAGATAGGATGTGAACCCAGGTCTTTGCTGACTCTAGGTCTAGCACAATCCCTACTCTAACCAGTTCTCATGCAATGGGCATGGAATTTTTTTCCAGTTTTAATTTTTTTATTTGTTTTCTTTGGTAGGGCAGGGAGGGTCTCCCTACCCCAACCCCTGTGTATCTTAATTCATAGTTGCATGTATTGCAGAGTTTTAAGTTCTAGATTCTTTCGGTTCCTCCCTTGTCACCCACCCCCACTGGAAGGACAAGAAATTCAATACAGGTTGTGCATGTGTAATTACACAGGACATCTTCACAGTGGACATATTGTGACAGTCTGATCATATGTCCCTCCTTTCTATCCCGCCACCCCTTGTTCTATTCTCTACCCTGTCCCTGTCCCTTTACAGAAGTATGTTCTTCCAGCATCCCTCCCCCAGACCCTGCCCTCCCCTCCATCATCCTGCCTCTCATCCCCATGCCCCCTACTCTCCTGTGTAGCATGATGCCCAGTTTAGAGTTTATGCCATTCCTTCCCTAAGCCAAATTCAATGAGAGTAATTGAGAGTAAAGTTGTAACAGTTATCCCTTGCCTCTTCTATATGG
>CM053599.1:189041296-189074143 GCA_028646575.1 Pseudocheirus occidentalis
CTCTTGGTTACATCATTCATTTCCACAAGGTTTTGAGTTACAAATTTTCTCTCTTTTTTGCCCCTACCCCCCAGTCCAGAACATTGATCTCACTGTAAGACCCCTCCCACAATCTGTTCCCTTTTATGCCCTCCTCCAACACCAGAGAGGAGCTCTCTGCCCCCGTCCCTGTATGTATTATTTCCCAGTTGCATTTTGATTATATAGCTTTAAATACTAGATTCTTGCAATTCCTCCCCTGTCACCCACTCCCACTGGGAGGAGCAGCAATTCAATACAGGCTGTACCTGTATAATTACACAGGACATCTCCATGGTGGGCAAATTGTGAGAGGCTAGGCCCTTTACAATTTAAAAGGAGACCATCAAATAGAAGCCTCCCTGAGTCTGATGTCCATTGATACAATCAGTCAGTAAAGAAGGATTTATGGAATGTTATTATGTAGCAGCACTGCGCTAAGCATTGGGGATACAAACTAATCCAATCTATGCCCTCAAGGAGCTTATAGTCTAATGAGAAAGACAACCTACAAACATTTAAGCATTTAGTAGGGCCAGGTATTGTGCTTAGCACTGGGGGTACAGAGAAAGGCAAAGATATTCCCTACTTTTGAGAAACTCACGTTCTAATGGATTAGACCACAAATAAATAAATGAGCAAATATAAGACAAACACGGAATGGATGTAGAGTGTAATCTGAGAGGACAGAACATAGACAGAGGAAGGAACAAAGGGGAGGACTGGCAAAGGCCTCCAGCAGGAGGTGAAAATTGAGCGTGTCTTGAAGGAATCCAGGGAAACTCTGAGGTGTGGGAGTAGAGCATTACAGACATGTGTGACAGGCTTGCAAAGATTCTGAGTTGTGAGACAGCGTTTCCTGTTTATTGGGCAAGTAGAAAAGATGAGATTTGACCACGAATTACTTATGTGGAGTGAGTAAAAGTGAGGAGTCAAGGAGGAGATAAGAGAAAGCTCAGGTTAGCAGAATATTATTAATTTCATCTAGGAAATACTTTCCCTTTCTTCTCTTGTGACTAAAGGAAGTCCTCTTTCTCCACTTTCATACCTAGTTACAGTCTCCCACAGTTTCTACCCACAGGCTGCTCTTGATATTCATTTTAACCCACTTTTACCCTAAAAAAATAGTTAGTGATATAACCCTTCCCCCAACATATGTTTTATCTCAGGCCTATCCCCCAGGGATGGCTCTGTTCTTATTCATGTTTGAATATCTGAATGTGTCCTAACCTTTCTGGAAGACATCCCAGATCATATGAATTCAGAAATTGAGAATTGTTCCCCCCTTCCCTAAACGGCTGCATGAGCAAGCCTTGAAGGCCCTGCAGGAATGAATTGCTAGTATTAGTTCTACAGGTGGTTAAGAAGAAAAATTTGGGACAAGGGTGCATCTGTGAAATGAAAGAGCTGAACAAGATGGTCCCTGCTTTGCTCCTACATCCATGACCTTACAAGACTGATCCTACAATCTCTGAGCCCCTGAAGCTGCAGGATTCAAGCAATCTATTTTGCTTTTCATTGCTTACAGATAAGGGAGGGGCCTAGGATCCAGATATTTGGCAGAAACCTCTGGATGAAGGAGGTTCTGTAGTGATGCCCATACACGTTTCATGATCTGCATTCAATTTAATGGTGTTGTTCTTTCTTTAAGTGGAGCCCTACTAGACATGTAAACTTCTTGAATGTAATATTATCTAAAATTTGAGTCTTCTCTGCATCCCCTGTCCTTCCCCTCCTCCTCCTGCTTAACGCAGTATTTTACATACAATAGATGCTTAGTAAATGTTTATTGAAGGAATGAATGGAGTTCCTAAACTATGGGCTAGAGGTTTGCTTGCTCACAAAATACCCAAATTTCAGAATTGGAAAGGATGGGAGGTGGTGGAGAAGGTATCCAACATGGAGCCACAGGATCCAAGTTCAAATTCTAACTGTCACTTACTACTTAGGTGACCTTAGCTAAGCAAGTTACATCACCTCTCTGGGACTCAGTTCCCTCGTTTGTAAAATGAGAAGTTTGGTCTAGAATGATCTCAAAAGTCTGTTTTATTTGTGTATCTATGACCTTATGACCTCAGACCTTATCTAGTCCAACTCATATCTGAAAAGTAGTGCGCTCTACAATGTCCCTGACAAGGAGTATCCAGTCTTTTGTTTTAGATCTCCAATGATTACTTTCTCATTTGAGGCAGCCGGACGCTTTCTGGTCAGTTAGCCGGAGCCATGGAAAAGAGCGGTTAGGTAGTTAGAAATGCATCAGGACTGATAGGTCTTCAAATGAAGTTCAGTTATCCCCATCCTAACCAAAGAACTATAAATTCTGTGTCCATCCTTATCTAACTTATTCATGATTGATGCATTGGAAGAGTATCTGGAGTCACCTAGTACATTTGAAAAAGGCTCTATCTTTCTTTGTTCTCTTAAACATAAACCAGTGTTGCTCCTGGAGCATTAGAAACCTAGACTGTATTTCCTGGCCAAGGCTAGGATTTCCTAGATCCATGACTGAACTCCCTATTAGTAAACTTCCTCCTCTATTGCAGATCAGCAACTGTTTTGCTACTTAAAGGATTTAGCCAGAATGTATCAGAAATAAGACTTGAATACAAGTCTTTCTATCTCTAATTTGCATTCTTCCTTTTATACCAATAAATACTTATTGACTGATTATTGGATGAAACACTGATAGTTTGTATCTAATCAATAAACACTCTAGTAATATTTAAGTCGGAAATAGCTGTATTTTCTTGTAATGGAAGTAGACTGGGAAACTTGAGGGGAGTTACTTCGGAGCCATGATGACTCAACAGTTGATACAAAAAGTCTTCTAATTAGATATGGAGCCAGAAGAACTGATGATTCAGGCATTTCAGAGGCAGACCTGAGCACACCAAAGGGCAAATTGCTCCAGTTGCCCAATCCCTCACCAGATCATCGTGACTGTGAACCTGTGGCCACCTCTGTCTCTCTTTGTGTTTCTTCTTTCCTGATATGGTACAAACAGGTAGTCTGATATGGACGTGCCTAGGCAGTGACCTTCTGAGTCTGGAAATTCAGAGGTTTCACTGGTGACTGGAGTCAGTAGCAGAGTCTATTAGACCCAATAGCAGTGACAACAGGAATAAGGAGGTGACCAAGCAACCTTGAGATGGACATGCCCAAGCAGTGACTGTGAGCACTGCAGGGTCTAAAGGGATTAGAGGGTGGGGCAGCTGAGTGGCCTTACCCAGCAACAGCCAAGCCCAGTGAGAAGTTAGCTCAGCACTCAAGAGACATTCTTGACTCAGCTTAGCAGCAGTTTGACCCATGCAGTGAAACACCTTTGAGGAGCCAGCCTTGCTGAATAATGGAGTAACTCATCCATCACCAACACCATGACTTGTAGTGAACTTCATGAAGATTTGACAAAGGGAGTAAAGGAGTTACAGGGACAAGAGTTGGAAAATACCTCTTTGAGGTATACTTCATTAACTTTGTATGAACCTGTTCTCCCCAGGGACCTTAGGTTGGGAGACTGCACCCAATTTTTTTGTGTGTGGGGATGTTATTCTTACCATAGCTTAGTCAATCGTTTTCTTAGAAGCTAATTGTTATGTACTGACAATTAATGGGAAGCACATTGGTGGGGGCTCATAAGCTACATCTTTAGAAATCTTAGCCTTTGCCAAAATTATCCCTAGAATTCTCAGAGGATAATTAGTCAGCTATCTACCCTCTGGAGATCCCAAGCTGTAAATGTAAATGCTAAGTTGGGGGAGTAACCACAGAGAAGGTGCTAAATCTCCTTGCCCTGACTCTTCCTCATCCCTAGAATACTCATTTTCTATACCTTTGACTCTTGGAATCTGATTTTCTTCAATGCTCACCTCAAGATCTATTTAATGTTTCTCAATCTTCCTAATGCCACAACCCTTTAATACTCGTATGTGGGCGTATCTGCATGTGGGCAGACCCTCCTGGAGACGGATAGAGGAGCAGTGTCTCAGTTCCTAAGACCATTGGAAATATGTATTTTCTGATGTGAAAGGGTTGTTTGACCCCCAAAGTGGTCGTGACCCACAGGTTGAAAACTGCTGCTCTAGGAACTTACTCCTCTTTCCTGGTATTCCTAGTCTTACTCTCCTAAGTTACTATGTATTTAACTTACATGTGTCTTGTATATACATATATATGTACACACACATACACACTGTTATATCTATTAGAATGTAAGCTCCTTGAAGTCAGGTACTGTTTTGCTTTTGGCATTGTATCCCCAGTGCTTAACATGATGTCTAGCGCATAGAAACTACTTAATACATGCTTTTTGATCAGTTCCTCTAGAAATGTAATAATTTACAACCCATTCCACTTTTGGATAGTTCTAATTATAAAGGAAGTATTTCCTCGAGTAGGTTTGAAACTTGAATGAATCACACAGAACACATTCAATATGTCCTTTATGTGGCAAACATTTAAGCATTAAAAGATAGATTTCAAGTCATTTCAAGTCCCTCCTATGTCTTCTCTGTGTCACCATGGCTGCATAATTGACAAGAGAATCCCCAAAGACCCCTTACCAAATAACTATATTTGGAATATGTAGGAAAGAATAGGGTATATGCAAAGCTACCCTAATGGCTTCTGGCTATTATGTGGCAGGGCAACATATGTATTAGAACACTTTGGAAATAATGATGCCCATGGCTATTTCCAGGTGACCATCTATGATTCAGTGCTGAAGAATGTATATGATTTGGGGAAGACAAAGCCATCTTCTTATTGGCCACTAAGCAAGAGAAGCCAATAATTCAGTGAACCTTTGAAAAGACAATGACTGCTCCCATTTCTCTTCAAAATTCATGTCTCCTTGGCTAGTCAGGCCAGGGGTTGGCCTCCAGACCTTTTGGTGGGATCCTATCCAATGCAGCAGTTCTGTCTGGCACCAGTCAGCTTTGATGAAGGGACCTAGGATCTCCAGACTCTCAGATTCACAAAGTTGCCTCTGAAACTGAACCTGTCCACCTCAGTATTATTGTTCAGACACCTCTACTTAGGAAAGAGCCAACACAAACAGCAGCCCCAAACCTAACCTCTGGATACCCTAGACAGGATATATACTCTAAGTTCCATGTGTTATCTCTGGTGGAGTTGTGGAAGGACAGACTCTACCCCCAAGCCCTCTTAGGTACACTAATTGCCACTTGGAGAGAAAAGAGTGAAAACCATGCCCTTTGTAAGAGTCCACTCAGTCATAGGCTCAGTGTCCAACAATGGATTTCTTGTTATGCTCTCAGCACCCAGGTCCTTGATTGCTGAGTCACACAAGATTGGCTGGAGTCAGTCAGGGGCTTGGCTACCCCAAAGAGCCTAAGATTGAGCTGGTTTTGGTCAAATATATGCTAGGTTACAGTAATAAATCTGCTGAAGCAACAAAAGTCATCTGCAACTCCCAGATTGTATGACTTTTGGGTATAAAGACTATTAGAGATTTGAAAAGAGGATAATTTCTCTTGGTAGATACCAAGTGAATATGTTGAAAGAAAAGTTCATGTACCTTTGAAGAGGATCCTTTTTGACTGATTTGCTTTGAAAGTGTTGTGACTTCAGGCAAGCAGGTTGTGTAGGATTCCCCTAATCATTGCCATTTCTAGTTTTTAAAGAGCTTTTCTTGAAAGATGAATTTTGTACATAGTATCTACTTAATAAACGTTTGTTGAATATTCTATGTTGAATCTACAAGTCACTGAAGTTTTCTTCTGATTCTGATGCCTTATTGTGCTTAGATATTCAAAAACTACCAGGTGATCAATCATTTAATAAGCCTACTATGTGCTGGGGGAAAATATGGTATCAATAGTTATAGTATACATGTAAAGCAAATACAAGATAATTTGGGGGAGGGATGCAGTCATTAGCAGTTTTGGGAATCAGGAAGGTCCTCATGGATGAAGTGACATTTGATGTGAGGTCTATAGGAAACTAGGCATTCTAAAAAATGGAGTTGAAGAAGGAATTTGTTCCAGGCATGCCTGTGCAAAGGAAGGGAGGTGAGAAATGGAATTCATCTTGTAAGAGGGACAAGTAGACCAATTTGATTGGACTGCAGAACCCTGGAAAGATAGCTGCTACTTGATCCTATAAATAATATGGAACAACCATGCCAATGGATTTAAACTCTAGCTTGGAATCAGGGATATGCCAGAGTCAACCCAAACCAGCTTGGGAAAGAGAGGGAATTATTAAATTTTCAATGTAAGCAATTACACCTTGGAAACTACAACAAATTGGGGCTTGATTTATTGTTTTCTTGATTGTCTAGATTTGACAAAGTAATGAAGAAAATGTCAATAATATAGATTCTACTTAAAAGTGTGCCATACATACTTACTGCCCCCCCAAAAGCTGGTTGTTAAACATTTGCTAGCACACTACTGATTACGGGGCCCAAGTTCACCCAGACTTGTAACCAGAGGGCCACCTGCAATGATTTTTTTCAGCCCCTCACCCTCCTTCAGAATGTGTACTAAGGCATGGAGGAATAGCAAACAGCATCAGTGGAGGCCATTTCTACACCAAGGAAATCACACATGCTTGAAGTGTCAAAAGCATGAAAGGACAACAATGAATATGATAGTCTTAGGTTACCTTTCCCAAGAGAACAGAATAAAGGGTAGGAGAATGAGTCTATTTGGGGATGCAGCAAGAGGGGATTTATCTGTGCACCTGAGGTTAGGAGAATCCGGAGCTGCCTACACAGTTGCTCGTTATGCCCCAGGTATATTTAAATAGATTCAAGAAGTAGATTGTAGTGGAAATGGTGGAGGGAGAAGAAAACTTGAGTTCAAATCATACACTTAATTACTTAGTAGCTGTGTGATCCTCTCTCTATGACTCAGTTACTCCTCTATAAAATATAATATTAGCTATTTCATAGCATTATTATGAGGATCAAATGAGATGACATGTCAAAAGGCTTTCAAACTGTCAAGTATTCTATAAATGCCAGATACTATTATTATTATTAATATACACATATACATATGCCCACATACATACCCTTGATATTCATGTTAAAAAGGATATATTTGTACAAAAACATTTATAGCAGCTCGTTTTGTGGTGGCTAAGAATTGGAAATCAAAGGGATGCCCATCAATTGGGGAATAGTTAAACAAACTCTGGTATATGATTATAATAGAATATTATTGTGCCATAAGAAATGAGAAGCAGGATGATTTCAGAAAAACTTGGAAAGACTTATATGAACTGATGCATAATGAAGTGAACAGAACCAGGAGAACATTGTACACAATAACAGCAATATTGTTCAATGAAGAACTGTGAATAACTTAGCTATTCTCAGCAATACAATGATCTCAGACAATCCCAAAGGACTAATAATAAAGCATACTATCCATCTCCAGAGAATATATAACACATATTCGATTGCTTACCATCTCAGAGAAGGGGGAGGGGAGAGGAGGGAGGGATAGAATTTGGAACTTAAAACTTTAAATAAAAATGTAAAAAAAATTAATTGCTAATAGACAAAGAGGAGAGATCAATGGATTAGCTAGATATACTAGACATCATATCAAATGTATATAAAAGATAAGTTTTTAATAAATCTATGAAAAATGTAAAAGAAATTCATGTTGAAGGGTATAACTGTAGACTTGAGCCCCTGGGTTTGAGAAATTGGTGTGTGGAGGCTTCAATACACAAAATGTGTTTTCACCAGAGAAGTGTAATCCTGATATTGGTGCAAAGTAAGATCAGTGGCATTTGCATGAGGATTGTGCATGAGTGGCTCTCTAACAACAACAAAAGCTCTCCCAGGGAAGCAGCTCCCCTGTTCACTTTGGAAAGACATTGAAGGTTTTAGAGAGCTTCCAGTGTTCATTTTGAAACTCTCTAGGAGTATGAGGACTACTTCCCTAATTCTACTGTCCTGTCACAGGCTAGAGATCTTTTCTCCCTCCCCCAGAAGAAACAGGATCCAACGTTGGTATAGGTGATATGGTCTGGAATCCATGTGACTATGGTCCATTTGTCATGCATTGGCATCCCAGTACAGACACTATAGGGCAGTGGTTCTCAACCTTCCTAATGCTGCAACCCTTTAATACTTGTATGTGGGTATATCTGCACATGGATGGACCTGCCTGGAAATGAATAGAGGAGTGGTGTCTTAGGCGACCCCCAAAGGGGTCATGACCTACAGGTTGATCATGGCTGTTATAGGGCATGCAATATTTAATGTTTCTGGTGTAGTGTGCTAAGGCATTAGGCCCTCCAGTGAGCCTGAAATGGGATTCTAACTAGGAGAGATGTACTGGAGACTAAGCAGGAGATTTCTTTTTTTTTTTTTTTTTGCTTTTTGGAGGGCAGTTGGGGTTAAGTGACTTGCCCAAGGTCACACGGCTAGTTTTTTGTGTTAAGTGTCTGAGGCTGGATTTGAACTCAGGTACTCCTGACTCCAGGGCCGGTGCTCTATTCACTGCGCCACCTAGCCGCCCCTAAGCAGGAGATTTCTGTGAGATGTCCTCTACAGAGTTAGACAAAGGCCTGAGATCATAGACCCATGCATTTAGAGCTAGAACAGATCATGGATGCAATCTACTCCAATGCCTTCATTTTACAGATGAGGAATGAAGTCAAGACAGATGGTACTGCCTGGTGGACCTTAGAAAGTAATGGCAAGGAAGATATTAAGGCATAGTGTCCACTATCTTACTGAGAAGACTGTGTTTATAACTTTCTTTTCATTCAAGTCCTGCTAGTGGGCATGTAGCTAACCAAAGACTTTCTGAAAAGGGATAGTGGTCTCAAGGTTGAATGGGAGCAGGGCTCTAAGTTACTACCAGAGTATAGATTGACTGAGGATGCCCAGCCTGGTGGGCAATGAATATGGGGATGAGAGGTGGCAATGGCAAGGGAGAAAAATGTTCCCTGTAGTCTCTTCATGGTGGACAGTTCACAAGTTACTATCACAAGTTAGTGGAGGTAGCAGAGCTGGTATTCCAAGGAACAGATTTTTAGACTAGCTGAGACCAAATTTTCAATGTGGGAGCCCAAGGAATTTAGCTTGTTGAAGTAGGTCATTCTGTCTCCACCTCAGTAGAAGATCTGGGCAGTGTTCCTCCCCCACACTGTGCTCAGAGGGATAAAAAGGAGACATGACCCTGTAGTTCTCCCATCACAAATGTAGCCCAATTCCAAGGTCAAAGTAGGGAAGAGGTTACTGATACCAGAAAGAGGAACTGAGGGTAGGGAAGAGTGGATTAACATCCTGCTGCCTGGAGAAAGGTCTTGCATGTTAAACGAGGAGGCCTCAAGGATTCCCTAGGAGCAGGAGAGAACTGAGGGAAGGTTTGGGGATACTTTTTAGCAACACACAGATTGGTCAAGATTTTGAGCAGGAATTCTTAAATTGGGGTCTATGAACTTTGATGACTGTATTTCAATAGAATTGATTTTCTTTGTAATCCTATGTATTTTATTTTTGCATTTATATTTTGCATTAAAATATTTGCATATTTTTCCGAGAGGGGGCCCACTGGCTTTGCCAGACTGCCCAAGGGGTTAAACAAAAGGTTAAGAAACCCTGGGTCTGAGGATGTCTTAGACAGAAAACTGAGAGCGAGATAAAACTCTGAGGAGAGGCTGCTGTTGAAAGGACACACTGGCACAGAGGAAGCAGAGAGAGGGACTACAGAACAACAAAGATGGAGATAAGGACAGAGAAAATAAAGACAAAGAATTAGAACAGAAGAAGATAGAGGGAAGAGGGAATGGGAAAGAAAAAATTAATCAGAAAACAAATTTAGAGGAGAAAGAATGGGCGGGGGTTTTTAGGGAAGTTGAGGAACCCCTGAATGTGCTGAATGTAGGGAAACTTTCATCCAGACTAAGAGGTTACTTCAGCATTTTAAATGTCACTGTGAAGGGGGTAAAAGTGGCTGCAGTTCCCTCTTTGGGTCCCTCACGCAGCAGCAGCACTCACCCATCTCTTCCGCGTTTCCACCTAAGGAGAGGAGAAGGGAAGATGAAACGGAGGATACTGTCAGAACTTAGGGATGTAGGCAAAAGGGGGAGTTTTGTGCCAAGGACTAATAATAATTAATAATAAACATTTATACAGCACTTACTGTATTCCAGGCACTGTGCTAAGTATTTTATACATATTCTCTCATTTGATCCTCACAACAACCCTGGGAGGTAGGTGCTGTTATTATCCCCTTTATAGAGGAGGAAACTGAGACGGGCGGGGTTAAGGGATGAAGCCCCCTTTTCTTAACTCCAGTCTCAGCATTCTACCCACTTCACCACCTGGCACATTGCTACCCTCAAATGCTAATTATTTCCCCAAAGAGGAAGGCCCCTGTGGGAGAGAGCCTTGGGTATGTGAAGCCAACATGGAGAACACACAGCACGCTGCCTAGAGCATAATCAGTGGTATATAAACGTGAGGGAAAGGGAACAGTCACGGGAACGAGGCAGTTTAGGATCTGAGAATGTGTTTGGGAGCAAAGAGGACCTTAGCATGTGACCTGTGTGCTCAGACAGCAATTCCAGCTGAATAGCAATTATCTGCAAGGACCCATACACTGAGATTCACATACCTGCCACCCTCTTACTTTAGCTTGCAGAGATAAGGTCCCATTTGACAAAGAAATAACTATTTAAGGTAGTATGTATTTAAGTGAAAGGTGGTGATAGCACACTGGGCTTGGAATCAGGAAGACTCATCTTCTTGAGTTCAAATCCAGCCTCAGATGCTTACTAGCCGTGTGACCCTGGGTAAGTCACTTAACTCTTGTCTCAGTTTCCTCATCTGTAAAATGAATTGGATAAAGAAATGGTAAATCACTCCAGTGTCTTAGTCAAGAAAACCCCAAATGGGGTCAAAGAAAAATCTGAAAGAACTAAACAACAACAATAAATGTAAGTGAAAGGCAGCGTGGAACAAAAGTTGCTAGAGAGCTGGCCTGAGTGCCAGGAAAACCTGGGTTCAAGTTGCACTTTTGACATTTGCTGGTTGAGTGACCCAGAGTAAGTTCCTTAATTTATCAATATTCTAGTCAAATCTTTGGGACTATACGTTACAGAGAAGGTGTTGTATTCATAGAGGTGTTGTCCTGCATTCACTTCTTTACAAGGAGGTCCTTATACCTGATGGAATCCTAATAAAGCTGCCCCACCCCCAATATTCTAATTTCATCATAGGCTCCACCATACCTACTAACCCCCTCCCCTAAGCTCCCCCCACAACCTTCCCCCCCTCAATGTCCTAACTTCTTCACATATGCTTCACTGCTCATTGGAACAACAGGTATGTCCCTGAACTCTTAGTTCCCACAGAAACAGTAGGTGTGCCCAAGTGATGGTGATCCAACTACTGCTTCTACCTAGTCACTGCCCCCAGACCCATTCCCACAGAAACAGGTGTGTTCTTGTATTTAATCACGATCTCATCATCCATCTAGCCCAACACAGCACCACAATACCTAACTATCTATCTTGACCAGAAAGGATCACAATAGCTAGCCAATTGGAGGGCAGAATGACCAGAATGTTTAACCACCAAACCATAGATAGACCCTTCCTCCATTACCTAATCCCTTAACAAACTCCTTCTGCCTTTTTAATACTCATAATTTCTGTTATGTAATTGCATCTTTGCCCTTTAAATTATCCCTCTGCATGTAAATGCTAAGATATAAGCATTAATTGGTGAATGGGTAAGAGGTCAGTGTAGGTTGGAGGGAAAGGGAAAGCTTCACAGAGATCATAGGATTTAGAGCTGGGAAGGACCTTGAGAGTTATTAAGACCTTCATTTTCCAACTGAGGAAAGGGAGGCACAGAGAGGATGAGTGACTTTCCCATGGGCACACAGCTCATAACTGTTTGAGGCAAGATATGAATTCAAGTGCTCCTGACTCCAAGTCTAGTTCTCAATCCATTCCCCCATCTAACTGACTGCAAATAAAAATAAGAATCTCTATGAGCCTAGGACTTCAAAAGAGACCAGGCAGGGGAAGTGAACCCATCCTTCCCAAATTAGGCAATAGTATTAGCTGACATGTATACACATCTCATTTGAACCTCAACTGCACATGGTAAATACTAAATGTTTTTATAAATCCTGGGTTTCTGAGACAAACTGGAGCTCAAAGAAATTAAGTGATTTATATCTGAGGTGGATTTGAACTCAGGCTTTCCTGACACCAACTCCAGTTCTCTGGACACATACTGCTTTTGATTTTTTTTTTGGAGGGGGGAAGGCAGGGCAGGTGGGGTTAAGTGACTTGCCCAAGGTCATACAGCCAGTAAGTGTTAAGTATCTGAGGCCGGTTTTGAACTGAGATCTTCTTGACTCCAGGACCAGTGCTCTATTCACTGTGCCACCTAGCAGTCCCTATACTGCTTTTCCTAAGCAGTGGATATAAAATAGTGTGCTCCTTGGCTTTCTTTTCCATTCTGTTGGGAGCAAGGGAGGGAATGGGGAGGAGTGGTTGAGGGAAAAAGTGGAGAGGTATCCAGAATCTCCATAGGGAGATTCTGAGCACAATTACGTAATTTAAAATCCCAATCCATCCAGGTTCCTCCTCTTCCAACATTCCTTGTAACATTAGGAATCTGAAGGGGCTGTCAAAATTTTGAAAAGAATGGCGTTCCCCTCATATTTACCATTGTAAAACAGAAAAGAGCTTTATGTATACTAGATTTCTATGTCATATGGACATAAAATGTGGATGCCAAAATCTTTGCAAGGTATCCTTGGTGTAATAGAAAGAGCACTGCATGGCAGGAGATTTGAACATGGAGGTATGCTGTTAAAATGTTTAACAACCAGCTCATCAAAAGAAAATGTGTATAACACACTTAAAAGTTTCATCTGCATTAACATTTTCTCTATATTCTTAAGTCTAGACAAACAATAAATTATGACTAGATTTGTGACACTTGCTGGTTTCTGATGGGTACAAATGCTCATTCTGAATTGGCTGTTGTGAGCTGGTTTAAGATGACTCCCTCATACCAGCTTATTTGTCTCTAATATAGTGCTTTGACTCTGAGAGGCCAGAATAGAGAGCCGAGAACTGGGCAGCCAAAAAGTTGATTGGCACATGGACCCTTGTACCCTTTCAGTCTATACTGTATATTTGTACATTATCTATAGAGACAACTGTTAAGCCCCTTTCCAGTATCTTTTACTCTGGGATTTTATCAGAGACACCTCTTGTGTCTAATTCCAAGTACAATATCCAGAAACCATGACCTGTCAACTGGTTCATTGATTACCTTTATGCTGTCTCCACTTGGATTTTTCTCGAAGAGCCGGGCCTCTCAAACCACAGGGCAACCTAGGCCTATTTCCTATTTTAAAGATTTGAGTGGATTACTATAAACCCACAGTGTTATTTCAAAGTCCCTAGATACTTTCTTGTCCCCTATCCCTAACACCTCTCTCACTTTGTCACTTAGACCTGAAACTTTGAGACAGATAAAGTTCCATAGCCAGAAACCTTAGGGTTTCTTAAAACCCTAAGTGAGGGGACTAAAATTCACATTAAGATAGAAATGGCAGATATAAAAACTCTTCCCAAGAGTGGATTTTGATGAGAGAAAGAGAAAGTACCAAGAGCCTCAAGGGGGCAGAGATGCCCCCTTGGGGCAGATACCTCTCAAGGAGTATCATAAAGAGGAAAAAGGGGTAAAGAAAGCATAGTATAGTGGAACTATCAGTGGCTTCTAAGTAGGGACCTGAATTCAAATCCTTCCTCTGCATCCTTACTACTTGTATGAGATTGGGTAAGTTACTTAACCTTTCTGGGCAATATTTTTTCATTTGTAAAATGAGGGGGTTAGGTTAGAAGAGGGATTTTTAACTTATTTGGTGTCATGGACCCCTTTGGCAGTTGGGTGAAGCCTGTGGATTCCTTAGAATAATTATTTTTTAAGTAATATTTTATTTTTCCCCAATTACATACAAAACCAATTTTTAACATTAAAAAAATTTTTTTTGAGTTCCAAATGCTATGCTTCCCTTCCTCCTATCACCCCAAGACAGCAAGTAATCTGAAATAGGTCATACATGTACAATCATGTAAAACACTTCCATACTAGTCATTTTGTGCAAGAAAAACTCAAACAAGGAAGGAAGGAAGGAAGAAAGGAAAGAAGCAAGAAGGAAAGAAAGAAGATGAAGAATAATATGCTTCAGTCTGTATTCAGACATCAGTTATTTCTCTGGAGGCTGATAGCATTTTTCATGAGTCCTTTGAGATTTTCTTGGTTGACGTATTGCTGAGAATTGCTAAGTCATTCAACATTGGTTCATCATACAATATCACTGTTACTGTGTACAATGTTCTCCTGGTTCTGCTCACTTTCTATCAGTTCATGTAAGTTATTTTATATTTTTTTAAATCATCCTGCTTGTCATTTCTTATAGCATAATAATATTCCATCACAATCATATACCACAACTTGTTTAGCCATTCCCCAATTGGTGGTCATCTGCTTGATTTCCAGTTCTTGGCCACCACCAAAAGAGCTGCTATAAATATTTTTGAACAAATAAGTTCTCCCCTCTTCCCCCTCTCTTTAAAAAAATATCTTTGGGATACAGATTTAGCAATCTGAATGTTTTTTAAGAAACATTATTCAGATGGCTAAACCTGTGCATAAAATGCACAAATGCACATAAATGCATAAAATAAAATTCATAGGATTGAAAGGAAAACCAATTATATTGAAGTACAGTTATTCAAATATATATATATGTGTGTGTGTATATATCTATATATATATTGTCATATATCTGTATAGACATATGAGTTTTATGGATTCTAAGTTAAGGAACCCTGGAGACAATCTTTAAACCTATGATTGTTATGGAATAGGACAGAAGGGATTACAAAAAATAAACTGTGGATTTATGGGTTGGCCCTACCACTAACCAGTAAGCTTAGGAACTGGAAGAAACAGTGAGAGGGGCTGTCCTGGCAAGGGAAACATGACCAATGAGTGTCTGGAAGGCTGAATTGAATTCTAATAACCTAACAGTTTCTACAAACCTAAAACTAAAATTCTACAAATTCTAAAACCTTCCATCAAGCACACTCAGCATGTCTGGCCACAAACTCAAGAAAGTCTTTTGTGAAACCATGGTTAAAGATACTACCCGCTCATGTCACTCAGTATCCTTTTTCCAAGGACCCACATAATAAAGTTCTTGCTTGAGTTTTAATTTCAGGGAAAATCAGGTCTTTACTGTCTTTGACTGTAGTATACCCGCTCTTGTCAGAAAATGAAAACTATATATCCCTTTCTGCTTAGCTGTTAGCTATCAGAGGAACATTTGGTACTTACATGTGATATAGTGGACAGAACATGGGACTGGGTATCCGGGTAGACCTGAGTCCAAGTCCTAAGTTAGATGCTTACAGGCCAAGTTGTTTTCCCTCTATAGACCTCAGTTGCTTATCTGTAAAATGAGGGGGTGGGACCCAATGGCTTACAAGGTCCCTTCCAGCCCTAAAATCTGTGATCTATGTTGTAATTCACCCAGGGCTGGTGCCTGAAATTATCTATTCTTTAGGTTTTTTCAAGATGGATTCTATTCTTTCTTATCTTAAAATGTCTTATCTTTTGTATTTTAAATTGTCAGCCAACTCATATCTTATCAGAAGCATTAAGGGGACAAAGCCTAAACACAGTCATTGGCAGTCCAGAAGGTGATCAAACACTGGGCTTAGCCCATCTGTGCAGACTAGAGCAATGCCAATATAAAGGCTTCACAACTTGTTTCCAGATTCTGCATCAGTCATCCTGCAAATAAAACCTGCCTAGTGTGCCACGAGGGCATGTGACTGAGCAGGAGACACAAACAGTTCTGAGTAGTTTTTCCCTTTTCCCTGCCTCACCAGCTTTTTTTTTTTTGAGGGGAGAAGCCTGGGCATTTGGGGTTGTGACTTGCCCAAGATCACACAGCTAATAAATGCTGAGTGTCTGAGGCTGAATTTGAACTCAGGTCCTCCTGACTCCAGGGCCGGTCCTCTATTCACTGTGCCACCTAGTTGCCCCCTTTAGATAATATCTTGACTATTTGTTTTATACAATTCAAATTGGAATGTAATATTGTGCATTATTATTATCTGTGTTTAGTCTTATCTCCCTAATATTCTATAAGCTCCATGAGACCAGGGACCATTATTTTATTTAAGCTTTGTGTTGGCTTCCAGTGTTTATAGCATATGTTCTGCTTGCAGTAGGCATTAATGAATGTTTCTTGAAAGAATGGGTAAATCATACAGATGAAGAAAATGAAACCTAGTGAGTAACTTGCCCTAGGTCACTTGATGAGTTAGTGGCAAAATCTGGATGTCTAGTCTAGGGCTCTTTTAAGTTAGTTATCTATACTCAGTCCATCTCTCTCTCTCTCTCTTTCTCTCTCTCTCTCTCTCTCTTTCTTTCTCTCTCTCTCTTCTCTCTCTCTCCTCTCTCTCTCTGTCTCTCTCTCTGTCTCTCTCTCCTCTCTCTGTCTCTCTCCTTTCTCTCTCTCTCTTTCTCTCTCTCTCTCTTTCTTTCTCTCTCTCTCTCCTCTCTCTCTGTCTCTTTCTCTCTCTCCTCTCTGTCTCTTTCTCTCTCTCCTCTCTGTCTCTCTGTCTCTCTCTTCCCCTTCCATCTATGCCTTACTTGTTTTGAGTATTAGATACAATCAGCTAAAATTGAAACCAAATTCCCTTATAGTTATGAAAACAGAGTCAGCAGTAGACAATCCCATGTACTATGAAGGTTTTGTCTTTAATCAGGGATTAGCATCCTTTTAAAAGTTATGTGTTGGTGTTCTTACCACTTTCCTCCTGAGGTCCTAGGAGAGGTACTGGATGCATACTGATTTTACCTAAGATTAGAGGGATTTGAATTGAATATACATGCAATACTGACTGTTATAGCTCTTCCAAGAGAAATAGAGGTGATGTGTGCTAATGAAAACTGACCCAGATGCCATATTTAAAAAGCACGTCACAGTCCATTACCCCGACCTTATACAGTTCTTGTGGGACAGAGTATATTTCTCATTTCTCATACTCTGACCTTCCAAAACCTTAACAAAGCACAGTATCAGGAGTAAGTAGGAAATAAAACATGCTTTTTGGATAATGACAACTATCGGTAATGACCTCTGTTGAGACTTACTGGGAACTAGTAGGCAGCTCGATGGCATAACAGATAGAGGGCTGGGCCCAGGAAGACTTGAGTTCAAATCCTGCCTCAGACAGGATTTACCAGCTGTGTGACCCTGGGCAAATCATTAAACTGCCCTCTGCTTCAGTTTTCTAATCTCTAAAATGAGGGTAAGAATAGAAACAATCTTCTCACTAGCTGTATGAAAAAGGACAGGTCACTTAATCCTTATTAGCCTTCATTTCCTTATTTGTAAATTGAGAACAACAAAAAAAGCACCTTACCTTACAGGATGTTAAGAGACAATCAGATGAGATAATATTTGTAAAGACTTTTGCAAACCTTAAAGTGCTATACAGAGTGTTCCAAAAATCTTTCAGTGCAGTAGATGAAACATACTTGTTCAATACTATATTATCAATTCTGTGCTGAACTTCAAGCTTGTGAGTTGGTAAGCTCTTCACCAGCTCTTCACCAGCCTCAGTCTAAATGGCCAGTGAAGTTCCTTCCACTTCTGAAATGCTGCGATTTTATGTGATTGTGTATCATCAGAGGGGGAGATGGGGAGACACACCTTGAGGCAATCTCTTTACTCCATCCTTTTCAACTAAGGGCCTTTGTCATGCTTTTAGAAGCCTAATATAGAACAGGGATATGGGAGAACAGAAGAGCCTAAAAGAGAGCTTATAAAACCCCAGTAATTATGATTAGATTCTGCTTACTGATTTATGGCAGGGTCTTTCCAGTTAGTGTAAGAGAATTTGCCATTTTAGAAGGTAAGTTTCTAATCAGAAGGAATCTTAGGGATCATCTTTATAGAGGGATCATAGGACTTAGAGCAAGAAAGAGAACAAAGAAGTCAGCAAGCCCAACCCTCTCATTTCACAGAAGAGACAAATGAGTCTTAGATAAGTTAAATAACTTCCCCAAGGTCACACAGGTAGTAGGTGGTGTCTGGGATTCAAATCCACATCCTCTGACTCTCAGTTTGACATTCTTTCAATGTGTCCTCTTGCCTTGCCTACCCCCACATTTTGATGAGGGTGCAGTAGCCCAAGAGATGAAGTGATGTGCCTGGAATTCCTTACTTAGTGACAGATGCAGGATTACCCCACTAGGTGTTCTAACTTTTAACTTGACACTGTCTCCATTGTATCATGCTGTTTTTCTTCCTTTCACCAAAGGCACATCCCAGCATCCAAGAGCCTACTAGAGTGTACAGGCTTCTTCAGAATATTGTCATAAACTAGAGAAACTCACAAATGTCAGCACAGTGGGATACAAGGGAAAAATTCATCTGTCGACTTTGTTTCTGCAGGCTCCAAGATGCATGAAATATTTTGCTTTAGCTGTAGGTACCAAGCAATCATTAGTTTCCTCATCTATAAAACGATGGTTTGGTCCAGATAATCTCTAAGGCTCCTTCTAACGCTAAATCTATGCACCTGGGATCCTGTGGGGTTTGGCGTTAGCAATAGGCCATCTTTATTAACGTGAGCTGAGATTCTCACCCTATATTTCTGTTACCAGTAAAATCTGAATTTAATCAATCTGTCCCTACTTGTGGGAAAGTATGAAAGAAACTCATATCTGTAGCAGTCCCTTCTTAACCCAGGACAAACTTGAGCTAGCTGGTTTCCAAAGCAGCTGCAGTAGCAGTAGCAGCTTGACCCTATTCTGTGAGAAGGGTTATGTCAGTGTTGAGGTGGTACTGTTTACTAACAGAGCACCAGTCCGGGAGTCAGGAAAATCTGAGTTCAAATCCAGATTCTGACACTTACTAGCTGTGTGACCCTGGGATAGTCAGTTTCCTCATCTGTAAAATGGGGATAATAACAGCACCTGCCTTCCAGAGTTGTTGTGAAAATCGAATGGGATAATAATTGCTTGGGACATAGTAAGGGCTATTAATATTGTGTCAAGCCATTTCCATGTTTGAAAGAAAAAAATTATAGTCTCCTTTTCACCCATAAATATACCCCCTCTTTATCGATGTAGAAAAAAATGAATCTCAGAGCAATGAGTTGGAAGTTACTCCAATCAAAATACATTATCTCCCATAAAGCTTCCTAAAAGCTCTCTGCATAAAGACTTTTAGTGATCGGAAACACATAATCTCCAGAGGAAATCTATTCCACTTTTGATCTGTTTTAATGACTCAGTAAGTATACCTCTATTGATTGAGCTGGCTTATTCTTCCCTATACCTTCTGCCCGTTGCTCTGGCTTTGGCAATTAGGGAACAAGTCTAGACCCTTTTCCATATGACACCTTTGAAGAATTCTTGAAAGTAGCTGTCCATGTTCCACCTTCCCCCCACCCCAAATCTTCTCTTGCTGACCAACTACTATCCATGAGACAAGGTGGCCAGAGTAACTGAAGCAGCAAAGCACCCTGAGGGAGCGATGGGAGGAAACACAGGCCAGTCGAATAAAACCCCCAATACCACGTTAGTCATCACCTTCCCTCAGACCCTGAAGATGGGCCAGGATCCTGCACCCAAGAGCCCTGGAAACAGCAATATTTTCCAGACCACTAGACCTACTTCCATTCCAACCCTAGACATAAACCTTTGTAGAGATGAAAGCTGGGAACGACTTTCACAGTCATAGGCCCTGACCTTGCAGCCATAGTTACTATAGATGTAGAAAGGAAAGTTCTCACCACCAGAGTCCTAGTCACAGCCAAATAGTTTAATGTCAGAAATAGAGAACGGTTTTTATTAGCAGAAATAACATTAAAGATGTATTACCATCTGTTTCTCTGCTATGCCCTGAAGACCACAGATACTTTGTCTAAATTGTTACAGAAACCTCCTTTTATGCATTGTTTCCCCTATTACAGGGGCTCATAACCTGGGATCGATGAATTTGATTTAAGCATTTTTTGACGATTATATTTTTTAAAAATATGTTTTCTTTGTAATCCTATGTTCTTTACTTTTTATGCATCTAAATACCTTATTCTGAAAAAGGTTCCTAGGTTTCACCAGACAGTCAAAAGGATTCATTACGCACAAAAAGTTAAGAAAACCTATTATGTTAGAATCTGAATTCCTTGAGAATAGAGCTTATCTTTTCTAGTTGTATCCTCAGTACATAGTACCATGCTTTACACATGGCAAACACTTAATAAATTCCTTTTTCATCCATTCATCTATTCATTCAATGATTCTCCTGTCCAGGTCAAGTGATCCTGAGTTCCCTCAATATACTGTCTTTATTTTTTATCACTCTTCATTGGACCCCTCCTCATTTCTACCAAATAATAAATGATCTGTAAGCAGAAAGGTGATGTTAGAAGAAATGATACTTAAAGGAGGATCTTATTAAAAGTTGTGACAATAGAAAGGATGCTAGTTTTGGAAATAGGGGATCTACATTCAAATCCTTACTTTGTTCTTAATATTGATATGATCTTAAGCATGTTCCTTGGTTTTCTGGGCCTTAGACTCTTATCTATAAAGTGAGGGGGTTGGGCTAAATCGATTCTAAGTTCCCTTGTGAGTTTAGATCTATGATAAGATCCCAGGATCTATGATAAGTTCTACAGTAAGATCCCAGGATCTTTCTTGGAGGAGATGGGCAATAACTCTGACTTCTTAAATACTTGTTGTTATTCTTCAGTTGCGTCTGACTCTTTGTGACCCATTTGGGGTTTTCTTGGCAAAGATACTGGAGCAGTTTGCCATTTTTCTTTACCAGCTCATTTTACAAGTAAGGAAACTGAGGCAAACAAGGTGAAGTGATTTGCCCAGGGTTGTACAGCTAGTAAGTGTCAGGCACTGTAGTCACTGCTGGGGATACAAAGACAGACAAAAAAAAATCAACCCCAGGCTCTCAACGAGCTCAGATTCTAGTGAAGGTGACAATGAGCAATCTACCATGTACAAATGAGGTCTATGTAGGATGAACTGGAGTCATCAACAGAGGAAAGACAGTATATTGTAGGGGGAATTTTCATACAGGCATGGGTTGGACTAGATGGTCTCTGAATTCCTTCCTCAGAGGAGGCAGGGAGTGGTACAAGGGATAGAGCACTGGACCTGGAGTCAGGAAAGAACCAAGTTCAAATCTGGTCTCAGACATTTACCAGCTGTATGACCCATTACCTCTGTCTGCCTCAGTTTCTTCGAATATGAAATGGGGATAGTAATTAATAGCACTTACCATTAAGGGTTGTTTTGAGGACCAAATGCAATAATATTTGTGTCCCTATAGTAACATAGTATCTGACATACGTACTTACTTCAATTAAGTTTCAAATAAAAAAGTTAAAAATGGGTATCACTTTTTATAAAGGATATTGACAAACTTGAGAACATTCACAAGATGAACAGAATCATCAAATCTAAGAATTGGAAGAAAGGATGGAAACAAGCATTTAGTAAGTTACTATCCCCATTTTAAAGACCATAGCAATGATTAAGCAGTGTATATTCTAAAAAAAAAATTATTGACAATAATACATTTGACACAAGAATTTAATTTTCCCTCATGTATGCCAATATTAAAATATGGAAGAAAAAAAGAATCAAAACTAATTTTTTGTAGATAGTCATGACATTTCTTTAAAGTTGTTTTAATGCTAACATGTGTTTCCTACAGAACATAGTGATTTCATAAATTAATTAATTTAAAAGCAGGTGCCGGTTACATTTTTATATGAAAAAAATACATTTTATGTAGTGAATTCTGCCAAGCTGTTGTTTTTTTAAGTGATACCTGGAAGTGACCACATTCCATTAGGAACATAGGACCAGAGACAGTAGGGACCTAATTCAGAAGCCATCATTTTATGGATGAGGAAGTCGAGGACTAAGGAAGCTAAATGACTTGCCAGAATTTCCAAAGATACTATGTGTCAGATGCAGAATTTGAATCCAGGTCCTTACCACACTCCTCTAGCTGTGGGTTGAACAGAGCACAGTGAAGTGGGATGATCATGTTCCTTTCTCATTCTGTTGTGCTGAAAGAAGTGAGTGAGACCCCAAGTGCATATTTTGGAACTGGATTTTATTTAGCACGCGGGGTACGCTGTGCGCTGTTTGGGGTTATATCTTACTTTGCCTAAATCGAACAGGCCTGACCAAGGGGAGATTACTGATATATATAGGGTCCCCCCAACTCTCAATGGTCAGGGATTGCATAATAAGAGGTTTACAGCAGGGATTGGCTAGTCTACATTTTAAGTCTGGTGTTCAGGGAAACCTTGGGGGGCCCTGTAGCCAACTTCCCTGAGGAAACAGAAAGATGGCTGGCTAGAGCAGAATGAGGGGAGGGGAAAGGATCAAGGAAGCCAGGTGAGACCAAGTACAACAATTCTAGACATGATAACTCTCTGAATGTAGCCTAAGATGGCACCAGCTTTTGGGGAAGTTATGGTGCACGATTCATACTGAAACTATGGGCTACAAAATTCTTGGGTCTTTTTCCCATGAACTGATTTCTACCACAGTTTCACAATCATGGGAGGTTAGTAGTACTACAGGTACCACCCCAATCTGACAGAAGAAGAAACTGAGGCCAAGAGAAGTTAAGGGAATTTGACCATAGTTATAAAGTTGGAAAATCACTTGAAAAAGTGTCATTCTTTGTGGGTGAGGACAGAACTGGCAAGTTTTTTAGAGGTTCTATTATAGCATCAAAATCTCTAAGGACCAGAATAAAGAGCTGTGGACAGGTGTCCTGGCCAGCCAAGGAGACAGGAGACAAAGTTGGGCTTCTCTATAAAGGAAAGTTTCCTAAAGGCTGGTTCTAGACTAGAATCCTGAGTGAGTAAAGAATTCTCTGTCTCTCTGTTTCTCTGTCTCTTTCTCTGTCTCTGTCTCTCCTTTTCCTTTCTTTTCTTGTCTCTGTTCCTCTCCTCCTCTTCCTTCCTCTCTATTTCTCTCCCACCTCTGTGTGTCCCTCTGTCTCCCTCTGTTCTACTCCTCTCTTTGTTTCTCTGTCTCTCTCTCTCTGTCCTGTTTCTGTCCCTTTCTCCCTCTGCCTGTCTCACTCTATTTCTCCCCACACTCCTCGTTTCTTTTCCTCCTTGTCTGCTTCCATTGCCCTGCAGGCTGTAGGGTCTCAGCTGCAAGCCAGCAACAAGCAGATCCAGAACAAACAATCTTCTCCCCTCCTCCACGCTTGGAGCTCTGACAGTATACACCAGGCCCACTTTCCTCCCACGCCATTATCTGTCCAGATCTCAAGTTAGTCTAAGGTGTTCACACTCTGTGACCCGGCTTAATGGAACAGGCCAGGGAAGCCTGTCTAGACTGCTATCTCAAGTGACCTCTGTAATTAGGGAAACCTAGCCACCCCAGGCAGGAGAACAGCATTCCAAACCATTGTGCCACCATTCTAGCATATGAGGTTGCATTTAACTGGAGTATTTCAAGAGAGGAAGAATTCTGACTGGTGTTTTTAGATGGCTGCAAAATTGGTTACAGTCCTGTGATTGCTTATAAGAAGAATTGACTTATTATTACCCTGGAATGAGGAAGATCTGAGTTCAGATTCCACCAGTGACACTTAGTAGCTTTGTAATCATGAGCAGACTCACTCAACCTCCCTGACCTCATTTTCTTTGTTTGTCAAACTGAGATAATAAAACATGAAAATCCTTACTCTTGGGATTATTGTGAGACAAAAATAATATATGCAAAGTACTTCTGTTCCTGCAGAAGTCACTTAGGCCAGGACTGAGGCCTGTGAAATGTGGATTCCCCAACATCAGAGGAGGCTGCGGCAGTTTTGAGGCTAGTCCCTATGGAAAGTATCATCAAAGGGAAAGGAGTTAGAAAGTGAGCAATAAATATAGGGAGGGAAAGAGACTGAAATTATGGAAGATCTCAGGAGGAAGAAATTCAAAGACCTTGAGGACAAGCAAATAAACCAACACAGAAGATATTATGAATAGAAGGGAAAATAATATTTCTGGAGCATCTAAAGCAGTTTTGCAAACCAAATTTTGTTCTCTGTGCATAACCTCTGGTAATAATCATAATACTAGCTGACGTGTTTACAGCACTTTAAGTTTTGCATATTGTTTTCAGTTGTTTCTGGTGTGAACAACTCTTCATGACCCCATTTGGGGTTTTCCTGGCAAAGATGCGGTCGTGGTTTGCCATTTCCTTTTCCAAAAATGTTGTATAGTGCTTTATGTACATTAGCTCATGTGACTCTCCCAGCTGACATAATATTTTATGCATGGTTTTTAATTTCATTCTCACAGCACCAGCTTAGTGTAGTAGATAGAATTCTAGATATAAGGAAAACTTGAATTCAAGGCCTGCCTCAGATACTTACTATCTGTGTGACCTTGGGCAAGTCTTTGAACTTCTCTGAGTCTCAGTTTCCTCATCTATGAAAGGAAGGAGTTGAATTAGATGACCTCTGAGGTCCCATCCAGCTCTAAATCTATGATTTTATAATCCTTCTGATAGCATTCCTGATGGTTACCCAACCTCTTCTTGAACCTTTCCAGTGATGAAAAACTTAACAGCTATTTTAGCAAACTGTTCCTTTGATAGGCAACTCTAATTGTCAGAAAGTTATTTTGTTTATGATTCCCTGCAAATCCAATTAATTCTAAGGTACTAATTCAGCTGTTTGGATCAATGCCTTTCAAATATTTGAAGATGACTACCACATGTTCACTTAGTGTTTTCTTCAGGCTAAAAATCCCTCTTCTATCTATAAATCCCAAACATTTATTAAGGATTTACTACGTGCTAAACTTAGGAACACAAAGAAAAGTAAAAACAGTTCTAGCTCTCATTTTAATGGGAGAGACGATATTCAAACACTTACATACAATAATTTCTTATGGTAGATGTCTTTTAGAACCTTTTGGATCACCTTCCTAGTCATATTTTTTAGATTGACTTTGGTTGACCAATGTCCTATGAAATGGACAAGAATTATATAGGATGAAAAGGTAGAAATGAGCTGTGATTACCACTGGTGAGAAAATGTTCATCTGCCTCCATGAGATCACTTCTCTATCAGAATGGAATGCTCAGTAAATATTACTTAATTGACTGGGCCATCTAAGGTTTGGTATTAAGGGTTCTCCTCTAATGAAATGTGATAATACAGTTTATTTTCATTCAATCAATAAATGTGTATTGAGAACCTGCTTATAAGGGCAAAAATGGGAAAAGCTCCTTCTCTGAAGGAGTAAATGTTCTACATTTAAGATTACAGTATGTAAATATTAACATTTTAATAATTAAAGCTGTCACTTTTTGTTACAAAGTTTGCAAAGTCATTTAAAGTCATCAAAATTTGTTGTTTTGACAGACGAAAACTTTTTCTTTTAAAGTGTAGTTCATTTAAAGTTCATTTAAAAACTAAGGCGTTGTGTTCCTTTGGTGTTGGGACCAGGTAAGATCCTCAGAAGCATCATGCTCAGGAAAAAGAATGCTGTACTTGGGAGAGTGCTAGCCTTGGAGTCAGGAATCTCAATCTCCAACTCACACTGGCTGTCCCAATATTATTAGGGAATGCAGTTTTTATTCGATCAACTGTTCTGGCTAAGAAGGAGTTACTACATATACCCTCCCTATCTTATTAAATTTCAAAGAATTTTAATACCAAAGAAATACATTTAATACTAGAATGGTGCCGCCAGCATCAACTCTTTCTTGGACTATCGAAGATCTCACAGTGCCTGAGGGTCTTGATTTTGAACACTGATTTTCATTGTACCATAAATGTACCAAAGTGCCTCTTAATAGAGAGCACTAGCTAATAGCTGCTGCCTCATAACAGAGGCCCACTGTCTTAGAAACCATTCATGATCTTTAAAGTGGCAGCAGAGTGTTAATGAACACAGGACATGCAGTCCATGCCCATACCATGGTGAGATCTCAGACTCCATCGATTGCTAGCTAGGCAAGTCACCTAATCTCTCTGAGCCTCAGTCTCATAGTCTGGTCAAGTTCAATATAGTATACTATTGTTGGGGAAGGGGAGAAACGGGGATTTTGTCCCCACTCCCCATCTCCCAATTCACCCACGCTTACCTAGCTGACTGGCTGACAAATAGCAAGTAACGAGGTCTTAATGTGTTACTAGAATCTTACTAGCCTGTGATTAATTTACCAAGTGTGAACATATTTTTTCTTAGTGAATCAGAAAGGGTAACATGATTAGTTGGGCTAAAAATGAGCCACATCTTTGGGAGCTTTAAATAAACTGTAGGGAGAGTTTGCTTGTTTGGGGAATGTAGGCTACCTGTGGAGAAAACTACTGTAAGAGTTTTCTGTTAAATACTTTGTGGTTGTCAAGTTGTTTTTCAGTTGTATCCTACACTTTGTGATCCCATTTGGAGTTTTCTTGGCAAAGGTACTGGAGCGGTTTGCAATTTCCTTCTCCAGCTCACTTTACAATTGAGGAAAGTGAGGCAAACAGTTAAGTGACTTGCCCAGGATCACACAGCTACTAAGTGTCTGTGATAGATTTGAACTCAGGAAGTGGGGTCTTCCTGATTCTAGGCCTCGCACACTATCTGCTGCACCATCTAGCTCCTGTGTGACATATTTTATACTGTAAGATGAGGACTTCAGTCTAAGGAGATTTCTATATTGTCTTCCACCCAGCTGCTCCTAGGTGCATGGAGTGATTCCTAAGAAAAAGACACCTCAATCACCATCTGCAGAGTCACTTCCAGAGTCCCAGGCTCAGGTGAGGGATCTGAGACATACATACTGCAGACAGACAGAAACATGGAGGCAGTCACTAAAAGGAAGAAATACCACCGAGGAACATGACCTTTGGCAACAGAAAAGAGAGCCAGCAACATACTCAAGAAAGAGATTGTCCTGGAGATTGAGAATCGTTCTGGAGAGGCACAGATGGGAAGCCAGATGAGTAACCAACCCAATAAGGGCATTGCACTTAGAGGCCAGCTTTAAGAAGCCTCCAAGAAGATAAAGGGCCTTTGGGCCCCTGAAGTATAGAGTAGTGAGAGATCTAATCTAAGCCACTTATTTTATTGAGGTCAATCCGGCCTCTTTCCACTAAAAGAAATAAGGTCATGGTCAAGTAAAAATGTTAATACAAAATTGAAACTATGACCCAATCACTAGCACTGTCCTTCAGGCAAGAGACACTTTCTGCCAGCAGATGCTGCCTCTTTGCAATGGGCAAGTGTGGGAAGAGTTAGGAAACATTTTGTGAGCCAAGAGAACATTTTGTAGGCAGATGATTTTAGGCTGGGCTGGATGTAAAAAACTGAAATTTTAGCTGGAAGAGACTTGCAAGGTCACCTAGTCAAAATCTCTCGTCTTATATACTAGAATGCCTAGGTTTAAACAGATTATGCCCAAATCATGCAGTCAGCAATAGCTATGACTGAACCCCAGATCTCCCTCCTCCCAGGGCAGCAAGGCTCCTTCCCATGATATTCAGATGCCTCCCATGAAGTGAAATTGAGCCGAATGGCTGGTTATGGGCTGGAAAGATGCAGAGCAAACAAATCCTCCTGGGTTGGGCTTGGGAACACTTCCCAGTTCTCTGATCTCAAGACTCTTTTTTTCCTTAGACCTTATGCCTTTTAAGCTGGACAAGGGCAAAGGGAATAGATAATGCTCACTCCTGGAAGGATGAGTAGGCCCATTTAAAAACTGCTTTTAGGGCTCTAGCTTCTCGGCTGTGGGAACAACCTGATTATAACTCTTCCTTTTCCTCCTATAGGGCAGAATAATTCTTTCTATTTTGAATTTAATGGGCCAGAACCTCATTCTACCTAAGCTCTGTGGGGCATCTACGGAGAAAATTGAACATTGGTGCTCCAGTCTGTTGCCCATAAGAAGAATGATCATAGCAGTGGAAGCCTGTGTTACTCAGGAGAAATCCTCAAAATAGCAGATGCATTTTAGCTTCTAGACAAAATGTGCCTTTCAGAACCATAAGTCCTGGCCCTGGCTTTGCAACATGCTAGGTTATGTGTTCTTAACCTGTGGTAACTTGTTTTGGAAAAACATTTTGATAGCTATATTTCAATATAATTGGTTTGTTTTGTAATTCTACACATTTTATTTTGCATGTTTAAAAACATTATTTTGAGGAGGCTTCCATAGGCTTTGGTAGACTGCCCATAGCAGGGGGGGAGTCTTTTGTCTCTTTTTGTATCTCCAGTGCATGGTGCTTGGCATATAGTAGGTGCTTAATAAATGGTGTTGACTGACTGACTGGAAGGGGTTAAGAAAACACACAAACAAGTTAATAATATCTGATTTAGGTCATTGCAGGTTAGCTCAAGGGGTATCATGAATTTGCACAAGAGCTCCAAACATATATTTAATGGTCTTAGAATCTTAGAGTTAAAAATTAATGCAATTAGTTCAGTTCTATATAGCCAGGATTAGAAACATAGCTGCATTTTCTTTACATCTAATACAATAATGTTTATAGATCGTTTGCAAACTTTGAGGGTCTTCCCCTCTGAGACTGATATTTTTTGGGATGGTGAACTAGGCCATCTTTTTTTCTCAGTTCTCCTCCAGCCCTTAGTCATTGAATGAGCGTAGACTCAGACAAATTGAAATCTGTGGAAGACCTTAATTTAGAAAGGCCAGGATCACCCGTTGCATGCTGGGTCATCACCAGTTGTCTTGACTTTGTCTTGCCACTAGGCTTCGGTGACTCTTGGAGGAGAGAGGAAAGCTGATGATTTTGCACAGCTCTGCCTCACTTACAGGCAATTCACACTCAAGTCATGTCATGGGTCATCTCCGAGAATGAAGGGTCAACAGCAACAACAACTACACAAACTGTCAGTGGGCACACACCAAGAAGAGACAAAGGCACACATGCTAATCATTGCCATGATCACTTGGTTTCTAAACTGTTTGTCCTCATTCCTGACATACAAACAGCACAACAAGGAGGTAGTTTGGAGGAAATCAGCCGTGTCTAGACCCATACTCTGGGCCTGAGTGGCCCCACTGTTTTGTACTTAAGAAGAAGAGAGCTAGAACCTTTTTCAACTGTACCTATCCAGGGCAAACAAACCTACCATACCTTGAAAAATGAATGAAGATCAAGGCAGATAAGGATGTATGCAGGGTGTGCTAGGCCAGAGACCATCCCCTCTATCATTCCCTTGGAGATTAGGCTAGTTCTTTTCCTAAAAGCTAACTAAGCTGTCCCTGAGATTGGGTCAGCCCAAGGGGGTCAAGGGGCCAAGGCTAAAACTGCCTAGATATTGAAATGGTTTCCTGATGATCTTAGGATATATTGATGTGACATTCTGCACACCTAAGGGCATAATAAGTCTACCCAAATGGGGTAGCTCTTTGGTAACGCTTTGGGCTTGGTGTGTGTTCCAGGATCTCTCAAGTCAGTAGACCCTGCCCTCTTGGTCATTTACCATATGGAGGTCAGAGGGGCCAGATCCATCTTATTGGAGAGTTTGCTGAATATTCCTTGTATGTATAATAGAGTAAACCTCCTCTTAATTATTGAATGGCTTATAAGCACAGTCAGTCTTGCTACAACTTGTGTTTCAAAAACATGAATTTGTTCCAACCTAACTGATATGTTAGGGAATCCAATGTGAATTTTGAACACAATGCAAATTTCAAGAAGTCAGGTCCAATTTCTTCCAAGAGAAATGGCCAGAATGCAGAAAACAACACCATTCACAATAACTCATGTACTGCAGGCAGCTCTTCTGAGTCTCATTTTCACAGGAAAACTTCAACTCTTTGTCAAGGTCAAGTGTCATGGTCATCGTGGCTCTTCTGGAGTAGTAGGAGCAGTGAGTGGAGGGGGTAGTACACACCATCCCCAAGGGGTGGCCTGCTCTTCCTGTAGTCTGTTGAATTTGCATCCTGGGCTACAGGACCTCTGTTTATTATAGCATGGTGCTTTTTGGGAAAGCATATGTTGCATTATAGCAGAAATGACTGTATCTCATTTTGGTCCAATGTTGTATCCCAGCTACAAGGGGATTGGCCAGTGTCAGGTTCAGCTCACTGCAATGGGGGAGGTGGAATTTCTTTGGTGCCATGTATGGACTGTGCTTCTGGAACTATCAGTGATTCTAGTGAGTGGATTCCAATATAATTGGTTTCCTTTGTAATACTATGTATTTTTCTATTTATCATCTAATCTTTTTTTCTGTCTATCTATCTATAGCTTATTTATTTTAGGTCTGGATCTGGATCCATTTCTGACTCAGGCCAGTTCACTCCTTCTTAGGCAACCCATTGGCCACTCTTGGATACTCACCATTTTGAGGAGTTACCCAGAACTCAAGAAATCCACTGGCCTCAGACTCCCCAGTCAGTCAGTCAATAAACATTTGCTAAGTGTCTACTGTGTGCCAGGAACTGTGCATTGGGGATAAAACGAAAGGCAAAAGGCAGTTCTTACTCTCAAGGAACTACAATCTAATGGAAACAACTATGTACAAGCAAGAAGTTTGCATTATAACACAAGGTAAATTTGAAATACTCAACAGAGGGGAGATTTAAGGTTGGGAAAGGCTTCTTATATGTATACGGTGGTATTTTAGCTGGGACTTGAAGGAGGCCAAGGAAGTCTGGAGGCAAAGATGAGGAGAGAGAGGATTCCATACATGGAAGGCAGCCAGTGTATATACCCAGAGGCAGAAGATGGAGAGTCTTGCATAAGGAGAAGGAAGAAAGCCAGTGGATGGCTTACCACCGGATGGTAGAGTATGTGAAGGTCTATCAGGTGTAGGAAGACTGGAAAGTATGGAGAGGCCAAGTCATAAAGGGTTTTGAATGCCAATGAAAGAATTTTATATTTTATCTCAGAAGTAATAGGGAGCCATTGGAATTTATTGAGTAGTGGAAGTGATATGATGAGAATTACTCTTTAAAATCACTTTTGACAGCTGACGAGGGGATGGACTGGAGTGGGGAGAGACTTGTGGCAGACAGACCCACCAGTAGGCTATTGCAATGGTCCAGTCCATGGACTGAAGATGATGAGGGCCTGCACTGGGTGGCTGCAAGGTCAGATGCAAAGAAATGTTATGAAGGTGAAATTGACAGGCCTTGGCAAAAGACTGGATATGGATGTGGGCTGTAAGGGAGACTCTGGGGATTGATTACAGGTGAACCACCGTGTCTGTGTCTTATTTTATAAATTTAAAAACATTATTCTGAGAAGAGGTTCAGAAGCTTCTCTAGACTACTAAAGGGCTTCATGACGCAAAAAATAGTTAGGAATTCCTGTTTAAGTGGTTTTTGCCTACCTGTTGGGGGAATAGGCCCTGTCTGTCCAGATTGTATTAGGACTTTAGAGATCATTTCATCAATTCCCTTATTTTTCAGACAAGGTCTAGAGAGGAACCAAAGTCCTGGGTCACAAAAGTCATAAGAAGCAATCAGAATTAGGACTTGGGTGTTTTGACTCCAAATTCACTACTTTTTATATACTACATGGCATTGCCTAGGTTTATAGATTCCTAGGCCTGTGAGTGCTTTTTCCATGTCATCTTAAAAAATAAATACAGGAACCTCTATCTGATTGCTTACCATCTCAGGAAGGGGGGTGGACAGGGAGAGATAGAATTTGGAACTCAAAACTTTCAAAAAAAATGTTAAAAAATTGAAAAAGAAAATAAAGCCTATCATGTGTTTGGTTTTAGGAGAGGGAGAGTAATATACCAAAAATAGAAATGAATTTAGAGTCCCAGGCCCTGAATTCAGATCCTACCTCAGATACTTTCCATCCAGATGACTTTAGAAAGTCATTTATCCTCTCTGGGCCTCAGTTCCTCATGTGTAAAATGAGGAGGTTGCACTCTATAATCTCTCAAATCTAGATCTGTAAGCCTGTAGTTCCATGAAGGTTGTGATGCTGAAAAAGTTCTTCTCCCTTCCTCTGACCCTGGACCTTCCCCCTCCTTGCCCCAAGGAATGTGGGTCATTGTCCTTGTCTTGACAGAGCAATTTTTAATGGGTTGGATACCTATTAGACACCCTAAACACATTACCTATAGAAAATTTCCCAGATCTTCCTTCTAACAGTTTTCCCGTCTGACTTTTAAGGGGTGCTTTGAGGGCCTTGGATGGAATGCTAACAAAGGCACCATCAGCTTCTAATATAAATAAAATAGCAACATGTATGAACACATGAGGGTTGAATCTTAACCGAATCAAAAACAACGCCCAGCTATGCCATCCTGCTGACACAGCTGCTTAGAACGGGCCCTCCTAGTTCCCTGAAGATGTGTTAATAACTGGGGGAAGGTGGCCTCCCCCCTCATCCCCCAGAATTCAAGGCCTTCCTGCATCACACAACAGCTTCTTCCTTAAAATCATGCTGACTTTAGAGAAGCTGGGAGAGTTAGGACCAGGCATTGCTGTCAGCATTACATAAGCATCCCTCTGTTCTACTTTGGTCCAGGATGGGGATGTGGGGGGTTGCTGCAGGATTTCTATGTTGCAGAGAATGCCCCTCTGACTAGAATCCCAGTCTCTTCCCAAAAGAAGGAGTGCCCCAAGCCTTTACCCAGTAGTCTTGGACAGACGTTAATAACCTTGGATATATTTTTATTCATTCATTTTTATAAAGAATTTGACAGATATCAACAAACCTAATCATTTCTATATATAAAGAAAAATAGAAAAAGAGAATTGTTTATCAAGTTGTAAATCTCAGTTATATACAGCTT
>CM053599.1:189074643-189090612 GCA_028646575.1 Pseudocheirus occidentalis
GGACGCTTTTCTTGTTACAATAAGGGTCCAGGGCTAATGGTGCTGCTTTTTATGTAGTAAATGTGTGATTCTTTTCTTAGAACATGTTAAAGTGGCGGGTTTCTTAGGCCTTTTTCCCTCACTTTACTTTATAGCAGTACTTGACAATACTAAGTGCACTGATGGTGAACATCAGTGATATGTCTGATGGCAGCAAGCATCAGGAGCCTGAGGAAATACAGGACTAGCACTGTGGGTGGCATTACATTTTCTGTTTGTATCTGACAGCAGCAGTGGGCCTGTACTCATTTACATGGATATTTAAGTTTCTCAATTAATCCTTTCATCTTAAAAATGATATCCTACTCAGGTCCAATCTAGGTGGTGGGGAAAGGGTCTTACATGGCCCCACACCATACAGGGTTCTTTCAAAGCACTTTCATTTGATCTTTCTAACAATCCTATAAGGAAGCAAAAGGGGCCATTACTGTCCCAATCTAACAGATGAGAAACTGAGACCCAGGGGAATTAAAATAATTTGTCCAAAGTCAAACAAGTAATTAATTGCAGAACCAAAACTGAACCAAGGTCTCTACATTCCAAATCTAGTTCCCTTTCTACTACAGTTCATTTGGGGTCTCCCTTTAAAAACAATGCCTTTATTCTCAAAAGCAGTATACTTTTATAACTTGCATGCCAGGGATAGAGGATCTCTGGCCTGAAAAATAAGTATAATCCTCACTGTAATTTCATCTGACATGTAACAAGAGATCATCAATAGTTTTAGTTGCAAAAATGCAACATGATTTTAAAAGGCCTTAGCAGGAAATTTAAAAGGCCACAGGATGTTAATGTTATTCCATGAAAATAAACCTCTTCCATAAAACTAAATGTACTACTCCCTACTTTACAGGGTAGGGAGTTAGAGTTTTCCACTGAAGATAAATGGATAAGCAACCTAAACATAAAATTATCACATCGTTACAAAAAAAAAAGCAGAGATAGGTGTAAGGAGGTACCTTTTAGAACTATAGTAAAAAAAAGAAAAACCAGAACAACTGATAGTGGAGAAAAGACAACTTTTTAATAAAATGTAAAAGATTTTGCTCAAAATATCTGTACCTAAAATAAGGAAAGACACTTGACAGAGAAAAATATTTATATCAAATATCCCTTTAAAAATTCCACAATATAATAAGGAATTGTCACAAACATAAGACAGATCTACTCCCCATTAAATAAGCAATCAAAGGTTACAAATCATTTTCAAAAGAAGAAATACAAACTATCAACAATCATATTTTTTAAATGACCAAATCAGTAATACCAAGTGAAACGCAAAGTAAGTAAATTACGATTTTTTTTCCTTGCATACAGAAAATTAGCAAAGATGACAAATGCTAGAAAGTAACTTTTGGAGGGGCTAGGGAAGACACTAATATATTGATGGGGGAAGCACGAACTAATCTTTGGAAAATAAGTTACTAACTTATCCTTATCCTTACCCATTATCCTAGCCATCCCTCTACTGGGTTTATGCCCCAAGGAAGTCAGAAAGAGAAAGAAGGGGGGGGGGCAAAGTTTATGAAGATGACAAAATATTCATAGAAGCACTTTAGGAGTAATAAGGAACCAGAAACCAGAAAATTTAGTCAGGAACACCTCTAGCAGCAGTGTACCTATAGGAAAGTCCACTCCTTCCCCTAGAATACCCAAATCCCACTCCCCAGATAACCTCCTGGCTGTGGCAGATGTCTTGTGATTGGCTCTGGGCTGGAGAGCAGTACTGGTGAGAGCTTTGCACAACCCACCCCACCTTTTCATTTTTGGTAGAACATTGTGATTTTCACAAGATAAGCAGTTATGCATAGCCTGCAATCTGCATCACAGATCCCATTATCTGTCCCCCAAAATCCACCCCTCTTCAGAACTTTCCTAATGGTCCAAAGACATTAAAAAAAAAACAAACCCATACAGCCTCTTCCCTCAAGGAATGTATACTCTATTGGAGAAATACCACAGAAAGAGATATAAATATAGTTGAGGAGTAAAGGAAAATTAACATCTAATTAATAAATAAGAAATATTTAATAAAATGTTGACCCTTGAAGGAAATTAAAGGTATTCATGCGTGTGAAAACTTCTCCAGTGCAATAGGTGAATGACTCCATTAATCAGGAGTGACTAAAAAAGACTAGGAATTATAGGAATACAATAAAATATTATTTCATCATAGGAAACAGCAAAAATAAGGAATTCCAAGAAACATGGGAAGATTTGTATGAACTAATTCAGAGTGAAGAAAGAAGAACCAAAGTAATGATATACACAACTAGAATAATCTAAGTGAGAACAATGTTAAAAGGCAGCTACACTCAGATCAAATAAAATGATCAATGTTTGTTCCAGAGGCCACTTGATGACTTATACCTCCCTTCTGTCAGAGAAAGTTGAGGAATTATGAATTTGTAATGTTACATATGCTGTTTGGCATGGTTGCTGCTGTGTCATTTTCTTCTGGTAACTGTTTTCCCTCTTAAATGGGAGGGTGGAGGGCGTGTGTTTCAGGAAATGACTGCATCAGTAAAACTTTTTTAAATTAGTTGGGGTGGGAGGCAGCAAAAAAGACATGGGATGGACAACTTGTAGGGTGGGGTTAATGAGGAAAAATGAAAATTTTCAAGAATTCCTTCCAAACTTAAATGGGAATTAAAATGTCTTATGGCAAAGTCTGCTAGTATTTACTCATTTTTAATTCAAAAAGTTTCTTTTTCTCCTAAGAAGAGGTATTTCAAGGATTTGGTACACATTGGGATTGCATCTCTGTCTAGACCCCTTTTTAATTTTGTTTTTTCTTCCTTTTTCCTTCTCTTATCCTTAATATGAGATGAAATGATATGGTAGAAAATTGAAGCGTTTGAGAGTGTTTTATGTTCTCTCTTCTCAGTGCTTTTATTCTAAATGAAGCACCCCCTCTGGGCTTCTCATTGGCAAGTCCCCCATTACATAAAAACATATTTGCCAATACTCTAATGGAAAAAATGGGGGAGGTTGGAGACTCACCAAGCAGGTTTGAAAGTTGTGAAATAGGGTTTTTTTTTTTAAAATTAACTTTGGAAGACAGGAAAAATGGTGGTTTATGTGAGTGAGCTAGGCAATAGTGAGTACAATTCCAAACCGTAGCAAATGCCTGATATGTAGTCATGGCACCATTTGGATGAAATCTTGATTTGCAGCTGTTGAAAAAAAATTGGAAGGGGGTGAGAATAAGAGAAAAACATTTTGTAACAGGGTCAAGGGAAAGAGAATCCATGTCTAAATTTGTAGAGACTTAAATTCCTTCCTTCATGAATTTAGCCTCAAGGCTGAAACATTCAAAGTACAGCAGATATGTGATGTGTGACAAGTTCACAGTACACATCAATTGTTTGGTGGTACATATTTGAGCCAGTGGTTTGTTTTGTTTTTCAGTGAAGTTTGTTTAAAATTTTTAACATAGATGATGTTTCATTAGCTCTAAATCTCTCATCCTGGGATGGATTATTTTCTTATTTTTCCCATTTCTCTCTCAAATTAAGTTGTTTTTACATATGTGACCAATTTTGTTGTTTTTCTCTGTCAGTCAAGAGAAAATTCCCCTATGAGATTTTTTTTTATATTTTAAGAAGAAAAGTGCTATCCACAAAGTAGAAGAAGGAAAGAATGTCAATTCACCTGTAATGTGATTACAGATTATTTATTTTTATTTGGCATTCACTATCCATCAGATTCCTATAGTCTCTTTCCTTATGAGTACTTAAAGCATCTTATAATTTCTTATATGATACTATACTTCTTTTTTTCATACACTATCAAGCTACCTTAAATTTTATTTGATATGAGGTTCAGCAACCAACTTACCTTCTTTTGGTAACCAAGCCACCTGTTAGTTCCTGAAAACAGTTGCAGTGTTGAACTCTGGTTACCTTAAAAACCTGTCTTTCTCCCTGAAAAATCTTCGGAGTTGCTCTTGCTAAAGCAACCATGAAAAAAAAAATCTAGAAATTTTACAAGTCACTAATTTGTTTAGCCTTGCCCTGAGAATGCATACAGGTAATAAAATCAATTAAATTAGTATTCATTACTAATTGCCCATTATAAATTTTTATTTGCTTTGGGTGAGTGGTCAAGTACCTATTTGGACTTATGGGCATAATTCCCACGAGTAAGACTTTACTGAAGAATCTAACTTTTAGAGATATAGCAGACCAAGGCTACCCATCTTGGCAATTCCTCACCTTTAAGAATTTCAATTACACTACAACCTTCAAGAGATAATGAAAGTCATTGCTTTATGATCAGATAACGTGAAATTTTTGCATCCTTGTCACCTTTGGCACCTTGTTTTCCTTAATTGCTTCGGGATCCTCAGAGAAAAAACATCAAATATAAAGCATAGTTATTATTTTCCTGTTTGTGTTTTCTTTTCCAGACTACTACAGTAGTCTCCAACGTGGGGACTAATCTATCTATGTCTTCCACCATCTACAGGTAGAAGCACCCGTGAGGATACATAAGCAGACAATTCAATGGTGGGAAGATGAGTTGCATCTACTCTCCTTCACTTACCTATCATGGTCACTAATACAGCTTGGCCATTCCCTTCACCTATTATCAATCGACTTTTCCTTCTGTGTGAGGTCCCACTTTTGGTTCCCAGCAATTATACAAATTTTCAGCCTTTGCTTTTTTTGTGTGCCAAATATAGCTCTTAGTGGTGGTTACAGCATAATTTGGACCTGAACGTCTCTAACAGCAGTGTGCCTTAGGAAAGTTCACTCCTTCTCCTAGAATACCCACATCCCACTCCCCAGATAACCCCCTGGCTGTGTGACATGTGTCCTGTGATTGGCTCTGGGCTGGAGAGCAGTGACTAGTAAGAGCTTTGTACAACCCAACCCACCTTTTCATTTTTGGTAGAAGAGTGTGATTTTCACAAGATAAGCAGTTATACATAGGTCACAATCTACATCACAGATCCCATTATCTGTTCCCCCCCCAAACCACCCCTCTTTAGAATTTTCCTATTAGGCCAAAGACATAAAAATACAGCCTCTGCCCTCAAGGAGTTTATACTTTATTGTGGAAATACCACATAGAAAGAGATAAAAATATTTGAGGAAGAAAGAAGAATTAACATTTAATTAATAAATAAGAAATAATTAATAAAATGTTGACCCTTGAGGGAAGCTAAAGGCATTCATAGATGTGCAAGCTTCTCCAGCGGAATGGGTGAATGAGAACAATTTGTCCCAACTGCCATGAAGGCAACAGAAATCAACCACTACTTAGAGCTTGGTCAGATATTGGAAGATGCCAAGGCCATACACAGCATCCCAGGTCATCACCAGTCATCTTGATTTTTGTCTTGCCACTTGGATTTGTGACAATGGATTTCAGACTCTGGAAGAGAGAATGAGGCTGACAACTCTTGTCTCACTTAAATCCAAATCACTTGCAAGTTAAGACCTCACCAATGAGATCATTGGTCCTCTTTGACAACGAAGGATAAACAACATTTCCATGAAAGGCAACAACATCCTTTCAGTTGCCCAGGATTTCAAACTTTATATTATTCTACACTCCATTCAGTAGCCAAATCTTGTTTCTACTTCCAATACCTCTTATATTGGTCCACTTCTCTCTAGTTCAGTTCCTTATTATCTCTAGCCTGAACCATTGTAATAGTTTCTCTGTAATTAGTCTTTCTGCCTCAAGTAACAATTCTCCACTCCAAATTCTCCTCTACTCAGCTGCCAAAATGACTTTCCTAAAGCACTGGTCTGATCATGTCACTCCCACTTTAAATAAATTCCAATGTCTCTATATTGACTTTAGGAAAAAACATTGGCTCTACTGTTTGACATTTTAAGTCCTTCACAACCTGTCCTCAAACTACCTTTCCATCCTTTCTTTGTGTCATTCCCTTAACTATACAATCTGACCAAAGTGGCCTACAGTGTCTTATAATCTTAGTGTCCTATAAATTCCTTCCCGTTGAGGAGATGGATGAGCATCTAGCCAGAAGAGAAAAGGGAATATTGGCAAGAAGACTGGGGGTAAGGGCTCACTCAAGTGTTTGTGCCCTCTGGTTCAGTCATGCGGAATGAGGAAAGGAGAGGGAATGGCAGGGAGAGGTCATCCTTTACCATATGCTTCCTGTTGGGATGACTGTCAGGCAGTGGCTTTTTTCCCCATTGGAAAATGTAGGTAACATAAAAAACAAAAAAAAATTGTATTAAAATTTACCTTTAAAAATAATGAGAAAATAAAGACTTTATGAAAGAAATGTATGCTTTTGAGAGAACATTTTGAAAATGGATGTTGGGAAATATTTATATTGTTATGTGATTTTGTTACAAAAAATACATCACCTATAAATATTCTCATATCTTCATACTTTAAAAAACTTGGAAACACTTTTCTAGCCTATTTAAAAATCCTCCAAATTAAGAGCTTCTGTGTTTTTTGAACTCATTTGTTAAAAATGTAAAAAATGGCACAACTTTGGATTCATTTACAAGAATAACTAATTGGAAATAGGAAAGAGGGAAACTTATTAGCCAAGTTTCAACAAAAACCTTTGCATAATTTGTGTATGAAATCACAAATGAGCATCATGACATAGGAAATGCAACCAGTGATATATTTCTTACATTTAGAACATCTCTGCGTGAAGTTGCTTTTTTTTTCTTTTTAGTATCAAAACAATCAACCTGGAATTTTATACATGTATATAATTTATAAATCAAAATGCAGTGTTGGGAGTGCATGTTCAAAATGTTTACAGATGGAGAGGGGTGCATGAATCAAAAACTTTGTAAACAACTGATCTAGAAGGAAAGTGGGGTATAGTCTTCAATTGTTAAATGAGAGGGGAGAAGTTTGTACCAGATACCTCATATAAAAGTCTGATGTCTAAGATATATTGGTAACTGACACAAGTGATTATCATATCATAATCATTCTCTATTTGATAGATGATCCAAGGGATATGAACAAAGAGTTTTCAAATGCTGATTCTCAACAACCACATGAAGAAATGCTGTAAATCCCTAATAACAGAAATGCAAATTGAAATAAGTAAGTTTTCACCTCATACATCAAATTGGCAAAGATGATGAAAGATGGAAATAGTTTTGGAGGAGCAGTGGGAAGAAAGCCACACTAATGCACTTGTCAGAGCTGAGCTGCAAACTGGCCTGCCTGTTCTGGAAAACAATTGAGAATTATTTGAGAAAATTTCCTAAAATATTAGCGCCCTTTGACCTAATGGTCCCACTATTGGGCATGCATGCCAAGGATATCAATAGCAGCAAGGTCCCATATGTGCTAAAATATTTAGAGTAGTATTGGGTGGGGGGGGTTGATGGGTCAGGAAGAACTCATCACAAAAAAGTATTCATCAGTGGGGAATGGCAGAACAAGCTGCATATGAATGTATGGATTGGGATAGCATTGATGATTTCATTTGCATAGGAAACTCACAGATGAGACAACTCCTTCTTCCAATGCAAGTGTTCTGACACTTACAGTCTTAGAGAGCTGCCTAAGGCGCTGAGAAGATGACTTGCCCAGGGTCACAAAGAAAGTGTGTTTCAGAGGCTATAGTTGAACCAGGTCTACCTAGCTCTAAGATCAGCTCTCTATTCACTCTGCTGTTCTGCATCTCATGTATTAGTGCCTTGAAATGTTATTAAGTCATAGAAATGATGAATAAGAGGAACTTAGGAACATCATGAATATGGGAAAATTTGCATAGAAATAATGCAGAGCAAAAATAGTATAATTGAGGGCAGCTAGGTGGCACAGTGAATAGAGCACCTGCCCTGGCGTTAGGAGGACCTGAGTTCAAATCCGGCCTCAGACACTTAACACTTTACTAGCCGTGTGACCTTAGGCAAGTCACTTAACCCCAATTGCCCAGGCTTACCCTTCCAAAAAAAAGAGTATAATCAAGATAACAACATATAAAATGACTACAATCACATAAAAAATGAGAGGCATAGAAGGAATTCTTAGTCCTGGGATAAATTCAAGTGAGAAGGATCAGGATTGGGTCTGGGAGGTGATGTGGAGGATATTTTGATAATTGGTTCCATTCTGCAAAGAGATTGGAAGATCCATACCCCCAAAGAGTTCAGCCTTGTCCCTCTAGGATTTGGAAGAGAGGGCAGATCTTAGGAGGAACACCATGGTGATAATAAGTCAACAAGTGTTTATTAAGCTTTTGCTACATGCCAGACAGGCAGCTAGGTGGTGCAGTGGATGGAGTATCTGACCAGGAGCCAAGAAGACCTCAGTTCAAATCTGGCCTCAGACACTTACTAGCTGTGTGAGCTTAGGCAAGTCATTTAACCCTATTTGTCTCTGTTTCCTCATCTATAAAATGAGTTGGAGAAGGAAACGGAAAAGCATTCTTTTATCTTTGCAAAGAAAACCCCAAATAGGTTCACAAAGAGTTGGACACACCTGAAAAGTTATTGAACAAGAAAAATGTGGCAGGCAATGTGCTCAATGTTAGCAATAAAGGCAAAAACATAGACCCTGGGGCAGCTAAGTGGCACAGAGAATAGAGTACTGGCCCTGCAGTCAGGAGGATCTAAGTTCAACTCCAACCTCAAACACTTGACCCTTACTAGTTGTGTGACCTTGGGCAAGTCCCTGCATCAACAATGTAGTATTCACAATGCCTATAAATATGCTGGTATGGATATTAAATACGAAATGTAACAGGCTCTCTACATGGGGGACATAAACTAGAACATTTATTCAAATACCAGAAAACTGAGTCCCCAAACTAGAAACTCAAAGCCATCGCTATAGCCACAGAGTTGACACACATAGTTAATGCAGTAAACACCCATATTCTCAAACCTTCAAAACAGAACAGGCTGGGGCGGCTAGGTGGTGCAGTGAATAGAGCACCGGCCCTGGAGTCAGGAAGACCTGAGTTCAAATCTGGCCTCAGACACTTAACACAAAAACTAGCCGTGTGACCTTGGGCAAGTCACTTAACCCCAACTGCCCTCTAAAAAAAAAGCAAAAAAAAAAACCAGAACAGGCTACCTCAGGTAAAGATCCTTCTCTCCTCATGGTAACTTCTCAGCCTCGATGCAGCTTGCTTGCAGCAGCTCCAGCTCCCCACTGTTCCCGTCCCTGGCAGTCCTCAGCAGGAGTCCTTAGCGGAAGTTCTGGCTGGCTCAAAAAAAAAAATTAGTTTGCACTGCCACCACCACTTCCAGTCACCGTGCTGCCTCCAGCTCAGCTCCTACTCAGCTCTGGCTCCTTCCTGCCCCACCCCTCCCTGTACATCAGCAAATACAAGGGGCATAAAAGATTTTCAAATCCCATATCAATTACAAACCCTAATTGCCCTGCCTTCCCTCTTCCAAAAAGACAAAAAAGCCAAACAAAAAACATAGACCCTGACTTCAAGAAGCACACTAGCAAATAACTGTACATGTGACATATATACAGTTCAAATGAAAGGTAAACCTCACAGGGAAGGCATTATAGAAAAGAGGGGAGGGAGAGACCAGAAAAACTTTCTGCAGACGGTAGAGAGTGACCTGAGTTTCGATTTTTGACTAGATGGAGGGGGAAAGGAAGAATACTTCAGGAATTAGAGAAAGGATATGAAAGGGCACAGGGTTGGGAGATGGAATGTCCCAATGGAGGAACAACATAAAAACCAGAGTAGCTTGATCATAGAATACAGAGAAGGGAGTAAAGTGCAAGAAAGACTGGAAATCAAGAAGGGGCTATGTTATGAATAGCTTTAAATGCCAAGCAGAGAATTTTTATTTGATCCTGAAAGTAATAGGGAGAAACTGGAGTTTGAATAAGGAGATAAGATAGTTAGAACTTCATTTTGAGAAAATTACCCTAAAGGAGGGAAGCAAAATGGATAGAGTGCCAGACCTAGAGTCAGGAAGACTCATCTTTGTGAATTCAAATCTGGCCTCAGACATAAGCTAGCTGTATGATCCTGGGCAAGTCACTTAATCCTGTTTGTATCCGTTTCCTTATCTGTAGAATGAGCTGGAAAAGGAAATGGTGAACCATTCCAGTATCATTATCAAGAAAATCTCAAATACGGTCATGAAGATTCAGACATGATTGAAAAGAACTCAACAAAAACACTACACATGAATGTATTACACTATTGCACAGGTTGACAAAAGGCCACAAGGCAAGGTGGAAAGAAAGCATACCCCAATATATGCGGGCACTCTGGGAAAAGCCATGTTCACACTGTCTTAGATACTGCTCTGCTAACTGAAAACAGTGCTAAAAGCTGCATTCAAATAAAAGGCAATGAAAAGCACCAGCTCCAGAGAGCAAATGATGAAGCATCCCTTCCTCCCCTTGACAGAGAAGTGTAGGGATACAGGCTCTAAATATTGCAGATGCTGTCAGCTGAGCTTGGTTTGTCTTAATTCTTTTTCTTTGTGACAAGAGAATGTTCTATAGGGAGATGGGAATATTGAGAAATCTCTGTGTAAAAAAAAACCAAAGTTATTAAAATATTTTCAAAGTACAATCTTCCTTATTTAGTTCTTTTACATGTTTATTTTTCTGTAATACATTCTTAGCTTTTAGACAATGGAGCTGATCCCAAGAGCTGACATAGCAGAGTGTTTCAAGGAGAGATGATACTTCTTTTGGATTAGATGAGACTAGTGTCAGCTACATGGTGCAGTGGGTAGACTGCCAACACAGGAATTAGAAGGATCTGAATTCAAATGCAGCCTCAGACACTTACTAACTGTGTGATCCTGAGCAAGTCACTTAACCCTGTTTGCCTCAGTTTCCTTATCTGTAAAATGAGCTGGAGAAGGAAACCACTAAGTATCTTTGCCAAGAAAGCCCCAAATGAGGTCATGAAGGTCATATGACTGAAGACAGATAAACAATGAAGGTTAGAATAGATGTGGAAGCCTAAGGGAGAGTAACATCAGCATTCTCCTAAGTAGAGGGTAGGCAATCTAGGGTACAGCTTAGTAGCCCCTGAAACAATTGTAAAGAGCAATTTACCATTTCTTGCCATAGGTCCCCCCTTTTTTGCACTCTCTCTCTGTCAGTTCATCCATCCATTTTTCCATCTCTGTGTCTCTGTCTTTCTCAGTCTTGGTCTCTCTCTCTCTCTCTCTCTCTCTCTCTCTCTCTCTCTCTCTCTCTCACACACACACACACACACACACACACACACACACACACACCATTATATGTGATCTAGTTAGCCTGATATTCTCCTTCTTCATGTGGCACAGACATTTGGCACACAACTATAAAACCTGAGAACTTTAGTGTTGATGGGACTACTACTACTACTCCATCATAGTTCTCCCTATGTCTGTCCCAAAGGTTCAAGCTGTGTACTCAAACATCCCAATTATCACAATAATCCATAATGGATCTGTCATGGAGGAATTTACATGAGCCTATTTGGACTCTATTTATATTTTCAACCATTTCTTGACAGTAATTAGTCCACAAATTTACTGCCTGCCGTGTAAAATAGTTCTTTTGCTTATGACAAGTTTCTTACTTCCACTCTTCAAGGGATGTCTCTCCAGTTTTAATATTCTGGGATTTATCACACCTTGTATACTTTCCATATAAATATACTGTGGACTTCCAGTTATGGAAAGTTATTTCAATAGCTCAAATTTAAATAGCACTTTGTGCTTTCTAAGTACTTTCCTCACCAAAATCCTGTGAGATTATTATTTTAAAGTGGTTTGAGAAATGACTGGCATTCTTGGATTTGTAGTTCAAAGAGGAAAGCATTCCCTCTCAGTCCTGAGAGCTCTGAGACTTAAGACTATTGAGATCTTTCCAATAGACAATTGACTTGAATCACACCCTTGGTGTTCTTAAAGGGTACACATTTTCTTTGAGATGGGCTGAGGGAAAGGAATGGGGAATTCAGCAGCAGAAGCAATGGGGAAACAAGGTACGAGCCCCATCCAGGTCTTAGCAGACTGAGCTGGGGAAAAAATGGTGGCACAAGGGCAACAGATGAAAGGAGAAAATGAAGTGGGAAGCTGAAAAGAAGGTGAATTGAAAGCTAGAGCTATGTCCAGGAAGGGAGAGATTAACCGTTACAGGTGTTGGAGTTGAAGACTGAGCCTGAAGTTCCCAGATACAGCTGCCTGTTCAACTACTGAATGAAGGTTAAAAAAAAAGGTCTGCTCTTCCCCCACCTTCCTCTCCCCACGACTGTGAAGTAACAGACACCATATATTTTGCTCTTTGACATAAAAATTTCCTCTATCATTTTGCCTCAAACATAAAGAGTCCAAGGGTTAGCTAGAGATAAACAAAAATCTAAAATAGATGAGAGTCAAACCTCTGTATGAACATTAGAAATTTTCCTATGGGGGATTCAAGTTACTCTATTAAGAGGGTACCAATAACTTTTTACCTGGTCATTGCTATAAAATATGGAAAGGTACCAGGAAGTTCTGAGGACCAATGTATTACTCACAGGCTAAAAAAAAAGTTTATTGTTGTAATAGAATGTGGTTACTTAAATCTCCCCCAGAGAAAATGGGTAGGGAGGGTAGGGCAGTGACCAGAGAAAGGATCAAATCTTAAACAATTCCACAGCATCAAGATTGGTAAGACCTAGGAAGGAATCAGTTCTGCCTTTATCAAGCATGGAAAATGGAGTAAAAAGAAGCAAACACCAGTAGCCAACTCCAAACTCCACAGACATGTACCCGTGCGACATGTTCCTCATATTTTCAGATGAGGAAATTGAGGCTTAGAGCCAAAAAAATTTCCTCAACATCACACAGTTAGAAGTAGCAAAGTCAGAATTTGAACCCTTAAACTCTACGTACCACATCACTGGCTTCTAAAATATTACTTTTAAAGAAGCCTGTTTCTTCTCCCATGCCTTTCATCTACTTATCATTTTAGTTGCTCTTTCTGAACCTTCTTCACTTCCCTATGTCTGTTTTGTGATTCAGTGAGTAAAACTTTCCTCATTATTGCAAGTATGAGAAATCCTGGGAACATGATAGAGTGAGAAGTAACCCAGAGTGCAATTCTTCCCAGCCATACCAAGTAAATAGGAAAAGTACTGAAATATGCAGCAATGTTCTACAAAGGAAAATTGAAAGAACTTACCACAATAGAAAAATCAGGGAGGATTCTGGGAAGATGGAGGAGTAGGGCAGAAAACTTTTTCCTCTCAAAATTTCCTCCACAAAAAAAAGACAGAACATTGCCTCAGAGGAAATGTGGAGCAGTTGTAATAAACAAACGTCAGGGTAAAGCAGTAGCTCTCCTAAGACAATTTGAAAAGCCATAGGGCAGATCTGACCCCCATGGGTGGACAAGCCCTAGAAGCAGCTGGGGTTGGGAGGCAGCTTCAGTCTTAAACTAATCTCATGTACAGTGTGGGGCTTTGACTACCAACTAGGAGAAGATTAAATGACCTTCCAGTGCCAACGGACACCAAGCACCAGACATATCCCAGACTGGGCTGCCACTGAGGGAGGGAAGGAGCTAGTTCGTACTTGATAACTGTCATAGCAGAAGGGTGGGACCCTGCTGGCTGTGAGCACTTGCAGGAGAGCAGAGGCTCTGGTTTCAGTTCCAGGGCAGAGAGAACAGCCACAGCTTGTAGTTGCTGGTGGGACCACAAAAAGTAAGATCATTTACTAGACAGCATGGCTTCAGGCCCTAGCTATGCCTTAGAGTAGAGAAAAAGGCACAAGGTTGAACCCCAGGACAGACTTCAGAAAATGACAGTCAGAAGGATCTGTAGCTTGAGGCATCATTCCCCATACAGGACTACAACTTGATTATACTTAGAGGTGCTAAAAATACAAGAAGTAAGCAAAGGAAAAAGAACCCAACCAATACTATATTTCAAAGAACCCAGTCTCTTAAGGGGATAGGGAAGATCTGGGTTTGTATTCAGAGGAGGATAATGGAGTTTTTAAAAGCCACCCATTTTTCAATGAAAAATGTCAAATTGTCCCAAGCACTAAAAAAAATTCTTAGAACTTAAGAATTTTAAAATCAAATAAAAGAGATTGAGGAAAACGGTTTTTTAAAAAATAAGAACAATCCAAGAAAATCAAGAAAATTGTGAAAAGAAAGTCAACTTTCTTTTTTTAAATGGAGAATCAAAAACTCAAGGAAGAAAATAATTCCTTGAAAACTAGAAGTGGGCAAAGTGAAGCTAATAATGTTCTAAGAAATCAAGAAATAATAAAACAAAATCAAAAAATAGAAAGAAGATGAGACATCTCATCAGAAAAACAATTGATCTGGAGAATAGATTGAGGAGAAATAATATAAGAATGATTAAACTACCTGAAAATTGCAAGAGAAAAAAAAGAATCTTGATATAATTATACATGAAATAATCAAGGAAAATTGCCCTGAATTTCTAGAACAAGAAAGAAACGTAGAAATAGAAAAAATCAACCAATCAGCACAATCCTGAAAGAAAAAATGCATTTAGCAAATTGAAAGACTTTTGGGGAAGCTAAGAAGGTGGCACAGAAGCAGGAAAACTGCGCAGCTCCCACATAGCCACCTCAAATATCCATAAAACATGACTCCAAACAAATTTTAGGGCTCCAGAACTCACAAAAGTACAGGAAAACACATCTCCCAATGAAGGCAGCACAGCAGGTGGGACAGTAAGGGCTCATCACAGTGTGCTGGGAGCTGAAACCAGCCCAGCCTTAAACCACAGGTTGGCCCAAGGGTGGCCAGGACAAGCAGCAGCTGGAGCCTACAGGAGACTGGATCAGCAGCAGCTGTGGCAATTTCCGGAATTATCAAGACATAAGTACTAAGTGAAAGGTTAGTGGAACTCGACTAAATTCGCAGGAGAGGGTCTGACCAAACTGCCCCCAGGGCAAGGAATCAGCAGAAGTGGCACAGCTACATGTACATTGCTGCTTCAGAGCTCCCAGCCTACAGATTGCAGGGAGGCCTAGCAATCATTCAGAGGATACGTGCTCTTGCATTAACTGGCCTGGATCAGGATCATGGTCTTGGGTGGTGGTCCTGAGATGTGTTTTTAGTGAGACAAAGCTAGTGGAGGCTCCTAATAGCTCTGGCAGCTGTGAAAAACCCAGAGATTTGGGAAAGAGCTTTCCCCTCTAGAAGCAGAGTTCCACAGAACTAAAAAGTCAAGCAATTGACTGGCAACATGAGCAGGCAAAGGAAGCAAAGTAAAAACAGCAATTCAACTTTAGGTTCCTTTTTGGGGGACAAAAAGGATCAAAGAATGGAAAAGGAGGAAGACAACACAGTCAGAATTCCCACACCAAAAGCTTCCAAGAAACATGAAGACTGCCTACAAGCCATAGATCAGTTTTAAAAGGACTTTGAAAACCAGATAAGAGAAGTGGAGGAAAAATTGGGAAGAGAAATGAGATGATGCAAGAAAATCATGAAAAGGGAGTCAACAACCTGACTGAAGAAAATAACACCTTAAAAATAAATTAACTCAAATGGCAAAAGAAGCCCAAAAAGCCAATGAGGAGAAGAATGCCTTAAAAAGTCAAATTTGCCAGATGTAAAAAGAATCTTAAAAACTTTCTGAAGAGAATAATTCCTTCAGAATTAGAGTTGAGCAAATGGAGGCTAATGACTTTATGAGAAATCAAGATGCTATTAAACAGATCCAAACAAATGAAAAAAATAAAAAGCAATGTGAAATATCTCCTCGAAAAAACCACTGACCTGGAGAATAGATCCAGGAGAGACAATTTAAAAATTGTTGGACTACCTGAAAGCCATGGTCAAAAAAAGAACTTAGAAAGCATCCTTCAAGAAATTCTCAAGGAAAATTGCCCAGATATTTTAGATCCAGAGGGCAAAATAGAACTTGAAAGAATTCACCAATCACCATTTGAAAAAGATCTCAAAAAGAAAACTCCTAGGAATGTTATAGACATGTTCTGGATT
>CM053599.1:189091112-189109733 GCA_028646575.1 Pseudocheirus occidentalis
GAGAAAGAGGGAGAAGAGGAGGGGGAGGAGGAAGAGGGAGAAAAGGAGGGGGAGGAGGAAGAGAAGGAAGAGGAGGGGGAGGAGGAAGAGAGGGAAGAGGAGGGGGAGGAGGAAGAGGGAGAAGAGGAGGAAGAGGGAGAAGAGGAGGGGGAGGACAAGTGCGATATGTTGTAATGAAAAGAACACTGCTTTTGACATCTAGGAGGACTTCCCCCTCCCCCCTTTCTTTGTATCCCCAGCATTTAGCACAATACTTGGATTGTAGTAGGCACTTAATAGATGCTAGTTGATTGACTGACTTAGGTTCGAGTACTGATACTGCAATTTATTACTTGTATGACTACTGACCAATTATTTCTCCTCTTTGAGTCTCAATTTCCCTCAGCTGTAAAATGAAAAAAGTGGATTGTTGTTATTAAGTTGTTTCAGTCGTGTCTGATTCTTCATGACTCCATTTGGGGTTTTCCTGGCAAAGATACTGGAGTGGTTTGCCATTTCATTCTCTAACTCATTTTATAGATGAGAATCTGAGACAAATAGGGTTAAGTGACTTACCCAGGGTCACACAGCTTGTCTTGTCTGAGACCAGATTTTGAGCTTATGAAGATGAGTCTTCCTGTTTCCAAATCCAATGCTCCATCCACTGTACCACTTGGTTGCCCCATTGTGAGCTAGATAATCTTCCTTTCCAGTCCTAAATACTATGAAAAACTGGATTTGGTAGATATTCTGTGAACCAGTGCTTATTTCCCTGACTTTTCTTTTAGTTCTTCCTAGGCTATTTTTGGGAAGACATGTACAAGGTGATGAGGATATGGATGTGGGTGACTGTGATTGACAGTTTGTATCTTAAGACTTCCTCATAGTATTTGTATCTTAAAATAGCTAAGACTACATTGTTGTTCAGGGAACCCTCTATGAAAGGAGAGGGTGGGAGAGAAGTAAATGGACCATTTGAAATAGAGAAAGCATTTACTATACATTCTTGAATGGTATCAACAGAAATTAACATTAATGGCATTAATAAGAAAACCTTCAGTTTGGGGTGCCCAATACAATCAAATAAGGATTTAACATTATTGCACAAGATTCTGGGGACAAAATGAAAAAAAAAGCAGTTCCTGACGTCAAGGAGTTTTAAGTTTACTTGGGGGATACAATATGTAAACACAAAAATCTATACATAATTACTTAAGGAAGGAGAAATTGTTAATGACTAAGACACTCAGGAAAGTCTTAAGGTAGGGAGTAGCTAAGCATTGAACAAAACCAGGAATTTAGGAGATGGAGGTGAGGCAAGAGAGGATTCTAGGTATGGTCATGGTAGGAGGGTAGAGTTAGCCTATGAAAAGGCATGGAAGTGGGAGATAATTGTTTCCATAAGTTTGGGGAATAGCTTGTAGGCCAGTTTGGCTGAACTTAAAGCAAACATGAAGGGGAGTAATGTGGTAAGTCTGAAAAGATACTGGAGCCAGATTGCTTTAAAGACCAAGCTAAGGTATTTAGGGTTTTTGTCCTAAAAGCAATAAGGAGTTATTGAAGGTTCAAAAGGAAAGGAGTGACATGGTCAGACATATACTTTAGGAAGATCATTATTTTGACGGCTGGGTATAGGATGACTTGGAGGGAGGAAAGATGAAGCTAAGAGAGATTTCAATTAGAAGCCTGTCCTAATAGTGCAAGAGAGGCTATAAGGGCCTGAACTAAGGGAGAGGGGGGGAAGGGTTGCTGGAGTGGAGGAAGGGGATGGATACATGTTAAGGAGATAGATGTGTTAAGATATGATTTTGGTCCTAGATTCATTCCTAGTTCTTCACCTGTTCATCCGAAGGTATTTTCTCTTTACATATGAACTCCTCCAAGGTCTTAGAATACCTAACAGACTTCTTAACAACAGAGGACTAACCAATACACAAAGAAGAGTATTCTCACTGAAGGGGGTCTGCCTTAAACTTCAGGGCTGCCTGGTTAGACAATAACACAAATGCCTTGTGCCCAAAAATCATGGTGAAGCTCCTCCAACTGTTCCACCACACCTCTCTAGTTAACAGTAAATCACCCTGTCTCTTTTAGGTTCAGGTGTCAAGGCACTATGATTTCTTCTGGCACACACTGCCAGGTGGCCATTATGCAAATTGGTCTGAGATCACATTCAAACTGCCTGACTCACCACAACCTAATTTGGAGTCTCCATTCTTCTGTCTAGAGACCTGGGACATTAAGGGGAAATCCACAACAGAGAGAAAAAGGGATAGTCTTTCCATTATGCATGGAATGGGTCTATGCCCCTGTTCCAGGAAGGTCAGTGAAATTTTCTGATACTGAGAGAAATTAACAGTAAGAAAGTATCAGTCATCTGATTTCCTAGCCTCAGATAATTAGAGAAGACTAAAAATTATCTTGCCCAGGAGGAAATGATGTAGCCCCAATAGAATGGAAGGGCTTGGATCCTTTTATACTTTTTTCTTTGATCCCTAGCACCTGGGACAGTGGCTGGCATGTAGTAGGTTTTCAATAAATGCTTGCTGAATTGAATTGAAATCAGAGTACATTATGTGTGCTAGGAAACACCTCCCCCACCCCCTTCTCAGTCACTAAACCCATACACACTGTAATTTAGTGAGCAGGAATGATGTGCTATTCCCCCTTTTTTAAATGATTCCTCTATTTGAAAGAATTTTTTTTGAAAAAAGAGGCCAGAAGTCACTGAGAAGTTCCGAGATATAAGATGAAATAGTACAAAATTCACAGGATCACCTGCCCACCGAAGGAGAGCAATGAAGGCAGTGCTGGAGCTGTCCAGTGCAGACAAACTCAGAAATGGGACAGTAGGGCTGTCTACCCAGGATTGTAGCCTCATTATTACAGAGCTGGAAGATACCTTGGAGCTCTTCGTGAAAGTATGAAAGTATGCACACTGAATGCTGATGATTTAGAGTTCCTTTGCCAACCTTGCTTGCCTTCCATCCACTCTAGTTTCAAACTCTTACAGCTTGACCCAGGACCTTCTTTTGTTCATCCTAGGTCTGACTGTGCTTTGAGGTCTTTCAGCTGCGTGACCTTTACCCACTCACTGATCTTGTTTTTTTCCCTCAACCTATTAAAAAAACCTTCTCCTTCTTCCACACACAATGAGAAAATTTCAGTAGCTACCACAGAACCTACTTATTGCATTTATGTGGCACTCTAACATTTACAAAGCAAATCTTACATCAGCTCATTTGAACATGATAGGATGAGGTTGTCCCTGGGACCTGATCGGCCTCAACTTCTGAGTCACTGCTTCCTTCCCCACCCAATCAGCCAAGCTGGAGTAGACCTAGGACAAAACTGCCCCCAGAACCTGACTGACCCTAGCTTCACTAATGTAGTTTCCTGGTCACTTAAAGAAGATGTTTGCTACACTCCCAAATTGGGTCAGGAGCCAAATGAAAATGTAACAAAATAAATAAAAATACACAGATCATATTATTTTATGGTTTTCTTAGTCAATATGCAACCCATATATTGTATGGTTTAGTGACCCTGTGTCTATTTGAGTTTGGCACCACTGATGTAAGGGCATTGAAAAGCCCCTCTATGTAGAATCTGGATCTTTCAGACTAAGATCATGTGAGTTGCCGAATCCTGATAACATATTGACCAGAGGTATTCCTAGATGGAGAAGAGGGGAACTGTGTCAAGATAAGCTAAGTGTTATTGTATCCTTGTGGCACATTCTTTCTGTGTTAGACTAAACCAAATCTGCTTTGTTAAGTGTTCAATGACCTGCAAGTGCCTCATTTTGTGCCAATGCTGAACCTGAACTAAGAGCTGCACCTACAATAGGCCCACACAACAATCTTGTGACATAGATACTATTATTATAACTTCCATTTTACAGATGAGGAAACTGAGGCTGAGAGAGGTCAAGTAATCTGCTGAGTCACATAGCTAGTAAGTGTCAGAGGCAGAATTCTAATTCAAGTCTTTCTGATCCCAAGTCTAGTGCCACCTAGCAGCCTCAATTCAAGGAGGAATTGTTTCATCCCTTGGGCCTAACATAGTGCTTGGTGCATAATAGGTACTTACTAAATGCCTGTGATTGATTTATTGATCGACAGATCCTCCCTTGGTCAGGGAAGAAGTGTGGAATCTCGGTCCCTGATCTACAGATACAGAGGGGGCCATCTCCAGTCATCTTGATCATGTTTTTTGAAACATATTAATAATTTGTAATAATGAAAAAACCAATAATTTTCAAAAATTAAAGATAAAATTATTTAAAATAAAATTTTAATGATTAGTTTTAATTTAATAAATTAATTAAAATTTATAATGATTTAACATATTTCAATATAATTGGTCTCCTTTATAAACTATATTTTCTATATGTTAAAAATCATTATTCTGAGAAGGGTCCATAGATTACCTGAAACTGTCAAAGAGTCCAGGAGATGAAAATTGGTTAAGAACCACTGGATCAGAGGGTTTCCAGGCTGAACATTTTATGAGGCTATGTGGATTCTCCCCAAATGCCCAGAGTTTTAGCTAATTTTTTGACATGTCAGACTTGTATAGAGGGATTCAGTGGTCAGAGGCTAAGTGTGATTTCTTTATCATTCCCTTTTATCTTGGTCTGTCTCTCTTTCTCTCAGCAGGATTCCTTTTTGCCATCATTCTGACATTAGTTCAGTGCAGCAGGATGGATGGATGGGGCCAGAAGGCAAATACTGCCACTATACAGAAGTGAAGGCAGACTGATCAGACACAGTCTGATGGGTGAGGAGTAAATCTTTCAGATTTGGGTGGAAACTGTTTTCTCCTGGCTTAAGCTGACAAGTGAAGGTATTTATAGAGGGGTGTGTGTGTGTGTGTGTGTGTGTGTGTGTGTGTGTGTAGAGCTCAGTATCCTCCTCCATCCTCTAGTGTGGACATAAGATTGATACAGGCAGGGTTAATCTTACTATGGCTGAAGTAGCACCTATATCCAGGGATTTGAAGGGAGCCTCAAAGTTCCCCTACCCTCAAATATCTCCCTCATTGTTCAAAGCGTCCAAAATTTCCCTTAGGGTGCCCTTTGCTAGTTAAGGCACTTCATTTCTAGAAGACCTCAGTCAAGATGCAAATGCATCACTTGGGAGAGATAGTATATTATCAAGAATTAGTTTCATCCATATTGCCAGGAAGGAGTAGGACAAAGAGCCTTGATTTGAGGAAGAAAAGAAGGAAATGTTCAAAATGGAGGGGGGGGAATTACTTAAAGAATGGAAACCTGGAGCTAGAGTGGAACACAGAAGTTATTTAGTCTGATCCACCTATTTTTTGTTTGTTTGTCTTTTTTTGGAGGGGGAAGGCAGGGCAATTGGGCATAAGTGACTTGCCTGAGGTCAGAGGTTGCACAGCTAGTTAAGTGTCAAGTGTCTGAGGTCATATTTGAACTCAGGCCCTCCTGACTCCAAGATCAGTGCTCTATTCACTGGGCCACCTAGCTGCCCCTGATCCACTTATTTTTATGTGAGGAAACTAAATCCTAAGATAAAGCAACTTGCCACTTGTCATAGAGGTTGCAAGTAGCACCTGATTAGGATTCAAACTCTGGTGATTTCAAATTCAGCGCTCTTTCTAATGGATCAGGTATCACTCATAGGACCATAGATTTAGAACTAAGAGGAGTCTTAGAGATCCTCTAGTTCAGGGTTAGCAAACCCCTATGGCCCTCGAGCTTTTATATTTTAAAAGAAAATTTTGTTTTATTTAACAATAGACTTGTCCAATCTCCTCATTTGGCAAATAGGGAGATTGAGGCCCATGGAAGTGACATGATTTGTCCAAGGTCACATGGGTACTAGGTAGCAGAGATGGCATTTGAAATCAGGTTGCTGATTTTGAATTTAGAGCTCAGTTCCCCTTAAGTCAGACATTTTAAACCCATTGTCTGTGAACTTTTTTCAAAAATATTTTTGTAGCTATTTCAATATAATTGGTTTCTTTTGTCATCCTATGTACTTTAAAAACATTATTGTGAGAAGAGCTCCATAGGTTTTACTAGACTTCCAAAGAGGTCCATGAAACACAAAAAGATTAAGAACCCCTGACTTGGGGAAAGGGGATAGGGCCTAGGATACAGTAGCAGGACAGGGCAGCCCGGAATCAGTATGAATCTATTTCAGGGGGAGGCCTCTGATGATAAACTTTCTTGTGTTTTCGCTTCAGGCCAGCCCAAGTCAGGAGGCTGAGGGATGGCTTAGAGAATTTACACTTTGACTAATGGACTAATGGACAGTCCAAGGGGAGTTCAGGGTACTTTAGGAGGGAGCTGAAGACTCGGAGTACACAGATCAGTTGGGGAGGAAAGGTGCCGAGACAGCCCTGACTTTTTGGCTTCACATTATTTTTATGGAAGGTAAATCAATATGGACTTGCTCCAGCACACTTGTGCACAGTGTCTTTTGGCTATAAGGTGACCAGGGGTTGGCTGTGTCTCCTCAGAACTGAGAACAGCTCAATCCAGGGAGATTTGTGTCATCTTATGACATGCTGCAGGTGAGAAGGAAAAGCTGGGGGGTGAAGGAGGGTCTGGTCATCCTGGCCACAGGTCTGGGCTGAGGGCCTCAGACTTCCAAAGGACAGACTTCGTGGTCAAGGGTATGCCTCGTTTGCAGCACCAGCGCAGGTCCTGTTGATTCAGCTTGTCATCCAGGCATTTCAATAGGACCTGATTGTACCAAGGGGCACTGTAACGGTTTCTAACAAAGGCGCGCCTCTGAAAGGACACAATAATTGAATGAGCCTGGTAATGACGGGTATAATGACAGGGCACTGTCTCCTTGGAGTTGTCACATCTGTGAGCAAGGCACAATTGCACATACATCAATACCTCTCCCCTCTGATCTGCTCTCCCTCCCCTGCCAATGAGTCCCACAAACCTCTTAATGTGGTTGGTTTCTAATAATAATTTACATTTCTATAGAGCCCTTAAGGTTTACAGCATACATCTGGGAAGGTAGCTAGGTTTCTAGAAGCTGAAGTTGATCTCATTGACCACTAGAGAGAGGTAGAATTCTTTACAATCCAGAAGGTAATCTGTTAGAACAAATGCATCAGAGTGAGAGAGAAAGAGACAGAGACAGAGACAGAGAAAGACAGAGAGATGGTGAGGCAGAGAGAAAGAGGGAGAGGGAGAGAGAGAGAGAGAGAGAGAGAGAGAGAGAGAGAGAGAGAGAGAGATAAAGAGAGACAGAGAGACAGACAGAGAGACAGACAGAGACAGAGAGACAGAGAGACAGAGACAGAGAGACAGAGAGACAGAGACAGAGAGACAAAGAGAGACAGAGACAGAGACAGAGAGACAGAGAGAGACAGAGAGAGAGACAGAGAGACAGAGAGAGAGACAGAGAGAGACAAAGACACAGAATTAGAGGGACATAGGGAGAAAGAGACACACACACAGAAGAGAGAGACACAGAAAGAGACACAGAGAAGCAGAAATAGATATAGAGAGACACAGACAGACAGAGAGATGAAGACAGAGATAGAGAGGCAGAGAGACAGAGTGGAAGAGACAGAGAAAAAGATAGAAAGCGAAGGACAAAGTGAGACAAAGACAGCAAGATACACACACAGACAGGGACACAGAAACAGAGTAACACAGAGGAGAGAGAAGTGGGAGGGGAGAAAGGAAAAGAAAAATCTCTGGGAAAATATAGTCGTTGATACTAATCCAAGGCGAATGCAGTAAATCATGGAGCGTAATAACAATAATAATAAAGTACAAATGAAACAGCGCCAGATTAGCAGAGATATTTAATGCTTCCACTTGCAGATCAATAATGTTGAACTAAGTCTCTTCCCCATATACAGACTCTGGGTTGAATCCATCACCCCTCTCTGAGGCTTCAAAAGTCCTCTTCACTCCCGAATGCTACGTTATTGTTCCCTCTAGACTTTCATGGAGTTATATCTATGGGGGAAAATTCACAATTGCAATTGGAAAGCCTTGAGATGGGAGCTGGCCACTACACAACTGTGACCCTAAATGCAGCAGAAAATTGGTCCTGCAAATGTTACCGTCTCTGTTGGCACCTCTCTTGGCTGGCTGCCCTATTCAATTACCCTTTCAGTCGCTTCAGGAAGCTTGCTTGATTTTCAGGAGTAAGATCTGGTTCTCATCTGCAGGAGGCTGAGCCCCAAACACAAAGTCCACAGCCACCTAGCCCAGGCCAAAGCTGCCAGGACATGGAGCCCCAGATCTGGGAAGATGGGGAAGGGGCAGGGGGTCACCTTCAGGGGAGAACCAACCACAAACACACAGCCACCTGTAGAGATGATTGTTCTGACTCCTCCACAATGAGCATACACACCATGGGCCACACCTAGCACATCCTCCAGGGTCAGATTCAGATAAAGCACATATTTCAATATTCTTCCTTAGCTTCTTTGTATTTGGTGTGTCACTGTCCTCTCCTAAATTTCATAATGAATATCCACGTGCCTGTTCTAATGTATTCTGTTTTAAGCACATGTATTTCTAGAATACCAGAAGACTTTCTGCCCTTTTGCAGGCTCCCATATCAGTGCCTAGCATAGTGCCAGTTGGTGATGAAAAGGCTTTTTTAATAGTGATGATAACAGGCACTGGCACAGACGTTAGTAATCCCATTTAATAATAGCTCAAGGCTGAGGGAAATTCTTCTTCCCCTGAGTTCCTGTAGCACTTATCATGAGTAGCATTCCCAAGATCATAGGCTCAGGTTTAGGGCAGAAAGGAATCTGAGAGATCATAGGAGCTAAAGTTTGAAGGCATCATCGTAGAGGCCAATTAGTCCAACCAACCTAATTTTATTGACAAGGAAACTGGGGCCTAGATGGGTCAGTGACTTGTTCAATAGCACACAAGTCAATGGAAATGGAAGAGCAAGATTTGAACCCAGGCCTTCTGAGACTCCAAAACCAGCAGTGTTTCCATTGTACAATTTCTTTGGTACTTTGCATGTGCTGTCTAGTATTATTATGTATTTTGGGGGAATACAGATCATGTTTTCCTTTCTAGACTATTAGCCCTTGGTAACTATATCTTATGGATTTTTGTATGTACTTTGTCTCAGCTAGCAGAGTCATTGCTCTTTAAAATATATATTTTTGGAGGGCACTTGGGGTTAAGTGACTTGCCCAAGGTCACACGGCTAGTTTTTTGTGTTAAGTGTCTGAGGCCGGATTTGAACTCAGGTACTCCTGACTCCAGGGCCAGTGCTCTATTCACTGCGCCACCTAGCCGCCCCCTAAAATATATTTTTATTGATATATTTAGTTTTTATATCACTCTATACCCTCCTGGAAAGCCATTTGTTGTTGTTTAGTCAATTCAGATGTGTCTAACTCTTTGTGACCCCATTTTGGGGTTTTCTTGACAAAGATACTAAAATAGTTTGCCATTTCCTTCTTAATAAATGAGAAAACTGAGGCAAGTAGGGATTAAATGACTTGCCCAGGATCACTGAGCTAGTAAATGTCTGGAATCAGATTCGAATTGAGGAAGATGGGCTTTCCTGACTCCAGGACTCTATCCACTGTCCCACCTAGCTGTCCCTGCCTGGAAAGTTATACCTTACAATAAAGAATTTATTTTAAAAAAATAAAAAGAAGAAGAAAATTAAGTAAAAATTAACATATTAAAAACCCTGATGATATTATATATAATATTTTCTACATTTGCACCCTGAAGGGAGGTGTCTTCTCGTATCTCTTCTTTGGGACCATGTTTACTCATAATTTTGCAGCATTCAATTTTGAATGTTTTGTGGTTGTTCTTTTAATTTACATTGTTGTAGTCCTTATGTGTATTTTCTTGGCTTTGCTTACTTCATTCTGCATCAGTTCATGTCGATCTTTCCATGTTTCTCTGTACGCATAATAGTCATCCTTTCTACATTACAATAATAGTCCATTACCTTCACTTAGCACAATTTGTTTGGTCATTCCTCAACCAATGTGTATTTCCAATGTGTTTCCGGTTCATTGCCAGGACACAAAATGCTAATGGAGCTGTTTCATGATAACACGGTTAAGTGTTCCATAAATGTTTGTTGTTGATGGTGGTAATGGCCGTAATAATAGCATCCCCACCCCCATAATGCTTTGTGCTGTTCAATATGCTTTCAGATACGTTATTTCATTTGATCTCCACAACAACCCTATCAAGTATGCAGGACAGGTTTTGTTATCCCTGTTTTATAGATGAAGAAGAGGTGTGGAGAGGTTAGGACTGCTCAGCATCAGTGACAGGCTGGTTATTTATAGTTACAAGACTGCTGACCTCTTTCTCCTCACATATGCTGAAGCCTGGGTCTCTCCTTTGCACCAAGGCTCACAGAATCTGAGTCAAAAGGGATGTCCCTGGCCCCCAGGTCTAACTTGCATTTGAATAGCAATCTATTCTGTGACATCTCAGTTAAGTGGTCATTCAACATTTCCTTGAGGCTCTCTAGCGACAGGGAACTGATTACTTAATGGGAGATCCCTTTCCATGCTGGGGCAGACCTAATTGTAAGGCAATTTTTCCTTATATTGAATTGAAATCTATGTCTTCGGAACTTCCACATATTACCTTTAGTTCTTCCCCAAAGAGACAGAGTGAAATCTAATGCCTCGTCCTTGTGACATAAATTATTGCTACTAATGATAATTCACAATTAAATAGCACTTTAAAATTTTGTTTGCTCATTTGATCCTCATTGCAACAGTATGAGGGGGATGCTACTATTATCCTCATTTTAAAGTGAAAGAAACTGAGGCACAGAGTCCAATAATTTTCCCATAGTCACATAACTAGCAAATATCTGCCTTGGGATTTGAACTTCCTGGCTCTAGGTCAGGTCAAAGGTCTACCCATGATCTACCCACTATTTCATACTATTCCTTTTGAAAGTAGATATCATTTGAACTCTGAGTGCAAAGTGAAGTATAATTTTCTCTCCTTATTTTTCTTGCTTTTTTTGGAAACAGAGCTAATATGTAAATAGGTTTTGCATGATTTTACACATACAATTGATATTATATTGCTTGCCTTCTAAATGGGTGGGGTAGGGGATGAGAAGGAGAGAGAGAATTTGGAACCGAAAATTTTAAAACAAAAGAATGTTAAAAATAAATAACATTTTTTTAAAAAAGGAGCAAAAACAAAGAAAACAGATAGCATGTGCCCTCAAATTATTATCTTCAGACTAAACAATTTTTATTTCCTTCAACCAAACATCATATGGCTATGATCTCCAGTCCCCTCCCCACCTTGTTTACCCTCTATTGAACATACTTGTCAATGTCCTCCATAAAATATGCAGTACTGTGAACTAAATAAAAATTCTGAGATGCAATCTGACCAGAGCAGAGCAAGACAAGACTATTATTTCCCTCATTCTGGCTTCTTTGCTGCTATTAGTGTAGCCTAAGGCTCAGTTATATAATCATTATTTATTTAACCACTAAGTCAGTAAGTACTGACCACTTATCTGATTTTGTTTAGTAGTAATAAGGGTAAAGTGCTGTCAAATGCTAAGTACCAGGGTCTATATTGAAGCAATATAGTTTAGTGGATTAGATACTGGACTTAAAAGACCTTTGTGCAAATCCCACTTCAGATATTAGCTGAGTGACCCTGGGCAAGACACTTAAACCAATCTGTGCCTCAATTTCCTCATTTGTAAAATGAGGGAGTTGGACTCTATGGTGTCTAAGGTCCCTTCTAGCTTTATGTCTTTGAACCTGTGGTCCTACTTGTCCCATCTAATACCCAGAAGGCACTCTGGGGGTAATGCTAAGCTACCTTCTAACTGTTAGATAGCTGGTTACTTCTCTCCCCTAGCTTCACCCCATAGGAGTGGGTGACAATACTCCTCATCTTAGTCTAAGCTTTTAGTATTTTATTCAGTCACATTGTTGACTCATCCCCAAATTCTATGTTAGTGGAACTCCATCCCTGGTCCTATTACTGTGGTTTATCTACACAAGAATAAGACATCTTTTCTTGAGAAATTTTATTAGGAAGGAATAAAACTAAATACACTGAACAACCAGTATGTGGTAAGAGCCCAAAGACCCTTATCAAGCTAGGTGACCCAACCTTCCCCTCTCCCAGACCTCATTTTATCTTCTGGCAAGCTTTGATCTAGGAAAAACTCAGTTCTGGTTCTCAGGTTCAAACCTTCCTCTCTTGCTACTGCAGGGGGTAGAAAGGCATTGGTAATAGCTAATTGGCCAGGTAGATTGGACATTAGAGATCCTGGCTGGATCCTGTTGAGTGACTCCTCTTCCTGATTTTCCTCCAGTTCAGTCCAGCTCTGTTTGTTGCTGAACAGAACACAATGATTTGAACAGAGTAGGTATTTATCACTATAATGACAATGGGAATTTGAAGATCTTCCCTGCCCCTTACTAGCCAGAATGTAATCCCATGGAGCCTGTGGTGGAAGGAGTTTGCTGAACCAGTGGAGGATGAAGGGATGGTGTAGAAAATGAGTCAAAGCAGTTAGAATGGAGGGAGGACAGGATAAAGGCAAGGAGATGTCTAGGATTATTAGTGTTTGTGGAAAGGCCTGAGCAGAGGGAAAGCTTTGGGATGATACTGCTTCTTGCAGTGATAAAGGTGTATTAACTTCTTTGTTGCTATGATGGATTTGGTTTTCTAGTGTTAAGATTTGGCTTTCTGGTGTCTGAATAAATGTTTTGCTTCTGTCTTCTATATGGAGAGTCTGTTATATTTTGAAATTCAGAATTATACCAGTATATTCATAGTTGCCGTCGGTGTTGTGAATATTGCCTTGGTGATACAATCCCTTTCTTACCTGAGGACTTGGAGTGCAGCTGAGGTGGATCACTCAGTCAATCAGTCATGTATTGGGTGATTTGCGGGGCTGTGAGAAGCGAGCATCAGGGAAGCAATCTGAAACCAAGTCCTCTGACTCCAGAGTTACTTCTATTTTTATTATGCCATGTTTTCTAATAGAAGCCTCCCATTTCTAGTATTTCAAACTCTTTTTCTGCCCCTATTCAAGTGTCAGGAACTTCAGGAGTGGTAAAGTGATTTGTCCAAGGTCACAAAGGTAGTGAGTGGCAGTGAGAGGATTTGAACCCAGATCTTTCAAATCCAAATGCAACCCTTTTAATTCTGTTAATTCTCTTGGAATACAAGGTTCATACAGACTCACAGACATTCTCTGATTCTCATGCAGAATCCCCCTTTATATGACCTAGGGGAAGCACACAGTATCAGTCAAAATAAGATCACAACCAAATAAAACATGTGAGAAGAAAGAAATTTTTGTGTGAGAGATTCATTTTCGGTCACCCCAGAGGCTCGGAAACTTTCAATATGGTTTTAGCAAAGCATCTGATGTTTCCAAGCAGTCTTTATTAATGAGAAGTTGATAGAGAGTTTTCAGTCTCTTCATTCACAAACTAGGCTAATTTTAGTATACAAACAAAAAAAGCACAACAACTCTCTCCTCCTCCTCCTCCACATTCTTTTCTTCCTCCATCCTCCTCCTCCTTCCCCAAAGCAGGTGCCTCTTACACCCACAGGACAATTGCAACCTCAAACTTCCTGTCTACACTAGAAACAACCCAGAGAGGTAAGTAAATGTGTACCCTAGGTCTTGAGGCCTTTACTTCTTTAGACCCTCAGAGCTCCAAAGTGTACATTTTATAGGAATTGATGCTCTTCTCCCTTTGATATGTCTTCCTGCCCCTTTTCCTGTTTTTTCAAGTCTAGAATTTTACCAGACTATATTTGCTGACCTTTCTGTCCTGGTCTGTGCCCACAATTTTCCCTCTCCTGTTTTTCCCATCATAATATTATGTGTGGTTGGTGTTCTGTCCCAGAGAATTCTACAAAGGTTGCTTGAAAAACAAAGCATAAATTCTAGAAACTATGGCAAAGATTGGGCAGAGTGAGTAGGTAAGGTTATAGGATCTCTCTCTCTCTTCCCTCCCTCTCCCTCTCTTGATAGGGTCTGGACTCTACAGCAAGAAGGGGCTTAGAAGCCAGCCCCTCATTTTACTCATCACCTTAGGTTCATAGAGCTGGAAGGAACTTCAGCATTCATCATATGCAACATCCCTATTTTACAGATGAGGAAACTGGGGCAGACAGAAGTTAAGTGACTTGCCCAAGTCATATAGCTAGTCTGGGGTTTGATCCAAACCCAGGTGCTCCTGACTTCAAGTCCAACATTCTATCCACTAAGGAAAGGAAGACAGGGTTTTCCCTGCCTTCTTCCTTCCCCAGCTTAGAGGAGCTAGGATCTTGAAGTCATTACAACAATAAGACCATGAGTTATGGTTGGCCCAAGACCATTTGGCCATTTTTCTTACTCTTTGGCACTTCAGAATTTCCTTCTCTCTTAACGACATTTAGCTCTAGCCAAAGTCATCACCATCTTTTAAATTTGCCTTGAGCTGGGCATAGCTGCCATTTGTACAGTGGTGGTTTGAGCTCACATTCTTCTGGGCCTGGTAAAACCTCACCCATGACTCTTCATCAGCTGAGCTCTAGTGCCTTGGAGCAAAGAAGAGTTAACACTGGTATTTGAAAAGGGAAGAAGGGAGGGAATAAACATTCATTAAATATCTAACATTTACTAGACACAGTGTTAAGTGCTTTATAAATATTCTCATATGATTGCATATCATCTAACATCTAATTGAACAAAGGTGTCTATAGGGTAGTTTTGTGCCTAGGGCAAGTACCAAAGTCCTGTGCTAAGAGTACAAACCTGTGCCTTTATCTGTGGGGAAAGGAGTGAGGAGGAAGGAAAGGACTCTCTGGAGCCTGTTATCTGATAGCTTCTAATTTTAACTCATTATTCTTGCTACTTAGGTGCTAATTTCTTTTGATTCTCTGCAGATGAAGGACTGCAAGTTTTGCTAGCACCCTCTAAATCTGGCACCCAGAGGAAAAACCTGGATTTTTCTCAGTGTAACTATGATTCTGAACACGTCAGTCCGAAGAACTGAGCCAATTCCTGATATGTTTCAAAAGTGACATCTAAAGAGCCAAAGCTCTGGGTATCTTGGGTCAGACTGGCAAAGTTCTGCTCCCAGAAATGCCTCTGGCCTCTGTGAAGAGAGACTTCTCTTATTCCCCAAGTGTAGCTACAATAAGATCAGATCCCCAAGGAGAGTGGGAGGTCATTCTATGGGTTCAGACATCCCAGGTACCAAAAAGAAAAGGGAGTAGAAAATGTCTCTCCATACCCATTGAAGTTGCACTGTTTTCAGCCTTGCACGGAGTAAATAACGGTAATATAATGTGATGGGAAAATCAATGGGAACAAAGGAAGGCCTGTCGGTGCTGCTGTATTCCAGCTCCCCAGTTCCATTGTTACTGCTTTGATTAATAAACAGAGATCTGATAACAAGGCCGAGGCAGAGTGCCAGGGCAGAGGAGACTGCAGACAGAAGCAGATTTGAGAGGGTATCGGTGAGCCAGGCTCAGCTCTATGGGGGTAAGGGGGAAAAATGTGCTTCCCTATTCTGGGCCTGAAAGGAGAGAGGGTCCTTTAACCTGTTGGGCGAGGCTGGAGCTCAGGGGGTAGCTTCCAAAGGGGCACAAGGTGTAGGGAGGGAAGGGAAGGATAGGCCTCAGGGGCTTTCGTTCTCTAATTTTTTTATGCTTGAAAATCCAATAAAACACTTGGGTCAGGAGAAAAGTTTGGTCTGAGCCAAGTAAAGGTCAGAAAAGAGAACTAGCTTTGTGCCTTCTGTCTTTCTGTCTCTTCCCTGCCCCCTCTCATTGCTCTGGCTCTGTATCTTTACTGCCAAAATGTCAATCATTCTTCTGGTGTTTCTGTTTCCACTTTGTTTTCCTCGTCTTCAGCAGATCCATCTGCCAGGGTTAGAAGGGTGCCGGTGAGTGGGGAGTCCTGCTCTCACCTCTGTACTATGGGGTCAGAGCTCAGTGGGGTGCTCTGGCTCTCCCCAGACTTGGTGCAGAAGGATTAGACTAGATCTTCCAACTTTAAATCCTAGCATCCTTTGAATGTCAACTTCTTCCCCCACCTCCCCCAAGACTCGGGTTTGCTAGAGCTTTTTGGAACTCAAAAGGTTCCTGGGATTTGGTGTCAGAGATTTTGTATAGTTAAGTTCCACTTTAAGAGACAGCCTCCTATGTCTAGGAAGAGACGGGCTTTTGGCTTGCTTCTCCCACGACTATGTGACTTCATCACCCTCTGCCCCATCATCACCATCACTAGCATTTCATATAGGACTTGCTACGTGCCAGACTTTGTGCTAAGCATTTCACAACTATTACCTCATTTGATCCTCACAACCACTCTGGGAGGTGGGTACTATTCTTACCCTGCTTTTACAGAGGAGAAAACTGAGATAAACAGAAGCTAAGTGACATATCCAAGGTCACACAGCTACTAAGTGTCTGAGGCTGGATTTGAACTCAGGACTTTTGATTTCAGACCCAGGGCTCTATCCGCTGTGCCACCTAGCTGAAACTTAGTGGACAGGGTGCTTGTGCTTGGAGAGGAGTGAGAATGACCTGAATTCAAATCCTATCTCAGACACTTACTGGCTATATGACCCTGGTCATGTCACTTAAACACTCTCAGCCTCAGTTTACCCATCTATAGAATGGGGATAGTATTATGTACTTCACATATGCACACAGGATTGTTGGATGGTTGAAATGCGATAATATGTGCAAAGTGTTTTGCAAACTAAACATTATTATTATTATTATTATTTTTTTTTTTTGCTTTTTGGAGGGTGGTTGGGGTTAAGTGACTTGCCCAAGGTCACTAGGCTAGTTTTTTTTGTGTTAAGTGTCTGAGGCCGGATTTGAACTCAGGTACTCCTGACTCCAGGGCCGGTGCTCTATTCACTGCGCCACCTAGCCGCCCCCAAACTAAACATTATTAAATACTAGCTATTAACATTCCTCTATTTAAAAACTTTTATTAGTTCCTCATCAGATGGACTATAAAGCTTCAATGTTAGTGTTCAAAACTCTCCACAGGCTGGTTCAAGTTCAGCTTTCTGGTCCTCTCTCACACTGCTCCCTTTGATATCCCTTGGACTTACATGGCACCTGGATTCATCCTTGAGGCAGCCTGACTCCAAAGTGAAAGAAAGGATTAAGTTTCTATCTCTTTTTCTGGTTTCTTATTCCCCTACCCTGAAGTAGAACTCTGGGAAAATTTCTAAAAAAAACCAATCTTAGGTCCATGTCTAGGTTCTTCCCAAAAGGAATGAACAGGGTCCTTCTGGAAGAAATACTCAATATATAAAATAGGTATCTGGTATAGGAGAGAAATTCATTTCTTCTACCACCAAAGAAATGCTTAAAATCGTCAGTCAATAAATGTTAAGTGCTTACTAATGTGCCAGATGCTCTGCTCTCTGGAAGATGATACAAAGAAAAGTAAAAGACAGTCCTTGCACTCAAGGAGCTCACAATCTAACAGTGGAATATAAGGCATTTAAAAAAAATATAGAGGCAACTAGGTAGCACAGTGAATAGAGCATTGACCCTGGAGTCAGGAGGACCTGAGTTCAAATCCAGCCTCAGACACTTAACACTTACTAGCTATGTGACCTTGAGTGAGTCACTTAACCCCAATTGCCTTGTCTTCCCCCCTCCAAAAAGAAAATAAAAAGCTAAAAAGGGGGAAGGTACGTGGTGTGTTGGGTATAGTAAAATACCTAAAATATAAAAAAATCATAAACACCCAAGAGAGGTTTAAAACACAAATAATAACCCATTGCCAGCATTAGAATATCACTGAAAGTACTTTGTAGGACTGTTTTAGTCATGTTTGATTTTTCATGGCTCTGGGATTTTCTTGGCAGAGATACTGGAATACTTTTCCATTTCCTTCTTCAGTTCATTTTACTCTGAGGAAAACAGAGTTAAGTGACTTGCCCAGGGTCACAGAGCCAGTTAAGTGTCTGAGGCCAGATTTGAACTCAGAAAGATGAGTCTTCCTGACTCCAGGCAGGACATTGTATCCACTGCGCCCCCTAGCGGTCATTTTGTAGAACTACTGAACAGATATTTCACATTCTCTTCTGACTCACAAAGTCTACTGGCCAGCTAGGCATCACTTTCTCCCTCCAGGTTTCAGAAGATAATATCTGCGGTCATCTTCTCTTCCAAGAAGTAGTGAAGCTGCAGGAAGCTCCTTCTACTGAGACAAGAGCCCAGAGACTCATGAGTTTACAATAAGATTGGAAACATCCATCTCTCAGGATTTCTGGTTGCTGGCTGCAGAAGCCAAAGGTAGAGGAGGTACCTACGGACTTAGGTTCACTGACCCTGCCATGGGCTTATAACCACGATTGCCTTTTATATGGAGGATCTGGGAGAGGGAGAGACCTATCCTATTCCCCTCATTGGAAGAGTCTTAAAGCAAGGTATTAAAAAAGAGGGGTGGAGTAGTTTTTCCACCATCCTTTTGTAGCTTACTGGGAGTAGGGAGGTTTCTTTTGACCTGTGACCAGTAATCTTCAACACAACCCAAGTCACAGGGAGCAAAAGACCAATCAAGAGTTGCTAGGCTAGCATAACCAGAATTCTGGTCTATCATTTCCCCTTCTACCCACTATGTACATTCCAATCAAATTATTCTCTTGCTC
>CM053599.1:189110233-189125553 GCA_028646575.1 Pseudocheirus occidentalis
GCTCTCGCTCTCTCACTACTGATCCTAATCCTGATAGGCATACATAGGCACTGTAACCTGTTCTGTCATGGTCCAGCTCTATCTCCCCGCTCTTGGGAACTCACCATATTAGTGTTGAATTTAGTGCCAGCTCCCAAATGGTTGAGCCTGTTGCCTCTCAGAACTCTGAACTCAAGTGATCCCTCAGCTTCAGCCTCCCACGTGGTGAGGATTATAGGCCTGGGTCATCATACCCAACACCTCCCATCTCTCAAGGAAGATATCAGTTACTCCCTCCTCTATGAGATCTTCTCTGACCTCCCCAGCAGAATGAGTGCTCTTCCTCCTCAGAGTCCTCAAAGCATTTGCCTCTCCTTGTAGCATCATTATTAATAATAACTAATGTTTATTTAGCACTTATTTTACACAACACACTGTGCTAAGCATTTTACATTTAATTATCTTATTGATCCTCACAACGACCTTGGCAGGTAGTTGCTACTATTATCCCCATTTTACAGATGAGGAAACTGAGGCAAACAAGTGAAGTGACTTTCCCAGGGTCGCATAACTAGTAAGGATCTGAAGTGGGATTTGAACTCATGTCTTCCTGAATCCAGGCCTGATGCTCTATTCACTGCAGCACCTGCCTGCATATTAGCTACTCCTTCTCACATTGACATTATGGACCCTAAGAACTATCTTAGCGCTGAAAGCAGGGCCTTTTACACAGTAGGTGCTTGATAAATGTTTGTTAAAGAATGGATGAGTCTCTCCTAAAGTGCAGGCTCACAGATTTAGAGCTAGAAGGGTTGTCCAAAGTAATCTAGATCAATTCCCCATTTTATAGATGGGGAAACTGAGGTTCAGAGAGGTTTAAAGACTTGGTCAAGGTCACACAGATAATGAAGGACAGAGGTCAAATTTGAACCCAAGTCCTTAGATTCCAGAGTCACTGCTCTTTCCATCTCATCATACTGCTCTCCACTGCTGTGATTTCCAATTCTCCCTGCCCTTATCGACTCCCAAGAATTTTAGCAGCACTTTTCAAGAAACTGCCTCTTGGTGCTTTTGGTTGGAGAATAAATGAAATTGCTCCCAGCCGCTTTGTAGCTTCTTTTTATTTCCCCAGTGTGCTTGGTTCTCAAAGGAAAGAACTTCCCCCTATCCCTAAGTCATATATTCTTATTGAGGTCTAGAGATTTCTGACTGGGACCCAAGACAGAGGCATTGTTCAAAGAGATGGAGAAGTCTACCAGCCAAACAAATGCCTTTTGCCCAAAGCAAAAAATCATTTCATTTGGCAGGAGGCCTCCTGGTAGATAAGCTGTGTCCCTCAGCTAAACAGCCCACTGTAATCCGTGACAATTTGCTCTTATTTTGCCAAATAATATATTGGGCTGTAGTAGAAAACACTGGACTCCTTGGGGTCCAGATATTCAACTTCTTATTGCTGCTAGCAGTAGCAGAAGTATCTTGATCCCAATTCCCCCTCACCCAAAGCATGATCTTGGCCAAGTTATCTCCCTTCAAGGACCTCCTTGTCAACATCTCAGACCAGATTTCACATTGTTTGGCAGCTCTCTAATGGGGAATTCTGTAAAGAGGCCATTGTAATAGTCTAGACCAGTGGTAATGAGGGCCTGAATTAGAGCCGTGGCAGTAGAAAAGAGGGGACAGATGTGGTAGAGATGTAATCTCCAAGACCCGTCAGTTAGTTCCAATCCATACCCAGAAATGCTGAATTCAAAACCAGCATCAAACTTCCTAGGGGCATGACCTAGCAAGTCACTTTAACCTCTATCTACCTCAGTTTTCTCAACTGTAAAATGGAGCTAATAATAGCATCCATCTCCCAGGGATGTTGTGAGGATCAAATGAACTCCTGTTTATAAAGCTCTTAGCCCAGTGCTTGATACATAGTAAGGAATATATAAAAACATATTCCCTTCTCTCTAGTGACAGATCGGATGTGAAAGGTGATTGACAGGCAAAGAAGAGTGAGGTGTCAAAGATAGTCCTAAAGTTATAAATATGAGAGACTGAGCGAAAAGTCAAAAGAGCCAAAGCAGACGAAGGAACAGGCTTGGAAGTGAAGGTACTAGTTGATGAACGAGCATTTGTGAAGCACTTACTATATGCCAACACATAAACTCCTTTTGTGGCTAGTTTGGTTTCAGGTACCTGTGGAAGGTCCAGGATGAGACATTCTGAAGGCAGGTGTAAAATCAGCTCCAGGTCACAGCTAGAGATTCAAATTTGGGAGTCTTCTGCAGCCAAGCACAACTACAGTTGGGGTCTGAATGGGCTTGCAGGTGGAGACAGCGTAGGGAGACAAAGTGAGAGTCAATAGCAGACTTATGGGGGAAACATCTACAGAGACTGAGATCAGTTAGGGGACTATGCTGTGTCTGATGCTGAGTGAGGAAAGAGTTGGTGGTAGAAATTGGTCAGCAGAATCCAAAGCTACAGAAGATCAAAGAAAATGAGGGTGAAAAAAACCCCCACTGGATTTCTTATTTCATTTGAATATGGAAGGTGACTTTGGAGGAGTCAGTTCCTGCAGCGGCAGAGGCAGAAACACAACCAAAAGAAGTCGAGGTAAGAGAGGGCAGTGAGAAAGGGAAGGCTTTGGGAAGACAACTTTAATCAGTCAGTCAATAATTTAGAAAGAAATGGAAGCATTTATTATGTATGAGGTACTGTGCGAGGCACCTTGGACAAAAAGAAAGGCAAAAGACAGTCCCTCCTTTCAAGGAGCTTGTAATCTAATGGGGGAGAAAAATGCAAATAACTGTAGGAGCAGTCTGTATAATTGTTCATGGAGGGAAGGCACTAAAGGGAACTTAGGAAAGGCTTCTCACAGAAGATAAGATTTTAGTTGGGACTTGAAAAAAACCAGTGAAACCAGGAGACAGAGCTGAGGAAGGAGACCATTGAAGGCATGAGGGATAGTCAGTGAAAATGCCCAGTATCAGGAGAGGGAGCATTTTGCATGAGGAACAGCAAAGAGGCCAATGCCCCTGGATTGTAGAGTTTGTTGGGGCGAGCAAGGTGTAAAAAGGATGGAAAAACAGAGGTGGGCTCCGTCACAGTCACGAGGGACTTTGAATGACAAATAGGGTTTCCTATTTGATCCTGAAGGTAATAAAGACCCACTTGGAGTTAATTGAATAGGAGGGTATCATGGTTAGTCCTACGTAGCTAGAAGGTTCAGTGGATAGAGCACTGGCCCTGGGGTAAGGATTAACTGAGTTCAAATTTGGCCTCAGGCAGGCCACACTAGCTGTGTGACCCTGGGCAAATCATTTACCCCTGTTTGACTCAGTTTCCTGTAAAATGAGCTGGAGAAGGAAATGGCAAACCACTCCAGTATCTTTGCCAAGAAAACCCCACACGGGGTAGTGCAGATCGGGAAGGACTCAACAACAACAACATGTTTAGAACTATGTTTAGGAAGATCAATTTGACAGCTGAGTGGAGGATACAATTAAAGAGCTTCTGCCCTTGAGGAATTTACATTCTATTGGAAGGAAAAATTAAACAGGGAGGGGAATGAGAAAAGGCTAGTCTAATAGGCAGCACTTGGACTGAGTTTTGGAGGAAATTAGACGTTTGCAAGAGGCAGGATAGAGGCTCAACAGGTGGCAGTCCCAGAGACGGCAACCGGCATGTGGTGTCTGGGGAGCACCGAACCACCAGTCTGGCTGGGAGGTGAGGTGTGAGGGAGTGTTGAGGTGTCAAGGAGGACGTTCTCATTTCACCATCCACCCACCTTTACCGCACATTTTTAGAAATGAGGGGAAGGGGAGCAGGGACGAATCCAGCAAGTTTTCAGGTTTTATTTAGCAGAGCTTTTTGAGCTCAGGGACCGTCCTTTGCCTCTTTTTGTATCCCCCAACTAATCATTTAGCATCAGGCCTGGTCCAGAATAGGAGTTAATAAATACTTATTGATTGACAGATGTGTACAATACCTTGTATGTCCTAATATACTGTGTTATTTGCAGATTTAAACAGTTGCAGATGTTTAGCCTGGGTGCACCGTGGGCTCGCAGAGCCGGGCTTCCATTCTGGAGACTAATCCCAAGAGGATCAGAAACTCCTGATCTCCAGAGGTTTTCTCTTTAGCTCATGGCTTCCACTCCTGAATAAAACTCAAGGAAAATCTGAATAAAGCTCATGCATGACTCTTGTTTCCTTAAAATTGGGTGACAAGGTCCCCACTCCCACATAGGTACCCAGTGTTCAGTATAATAGTCAGGTAGGAAATAGTCTTTATTTCCTCTACCCCAGGAGGGAAGAAGATCCAGTGGACGGACTGACACAGGACTCCCTGCAGCCCATAAACAAATATTGAAACATAAAACACTCAGCAGCCCATTGGACTCTTTAGACTCTTCCTCTAGCCCCAAGATAAAGACACTTTTGGGGCTATTTGACAAATACTCCCTTATTCCACTTGCACTCAGAGTAACTCAGAGTTACATCTTGGAGGGTTGTAAGGTCCAAAGCTCCTGACCCTCCTTTAACCTGCAGGGTACTCCTCTTCCTTCTCCAAATTGCATGCCATCAAGGAAATCTTCTCCTACTGGGAGGCCAGTTTAAACTATTAAATAATGTAAATTGAAATGTAAAAATATATACTGCAACAAAATAGTCCTGGTGTGTTATGTTTGTGTACCTGCTTAGTGTTAGGATAGTAACACGTTTGCTTGAAGGACCGGAAAAACTCAAATATTTTATCCATCATTTAGATATGAGACTTTAGTTCTTTTAATCTGTAAAAATGGGAGGACTGGCTAAGGCTCATAGGCTGGAAGGGGCTTTAGAGAATACCTCGTTTGCCCCCTTCTCTCTTGAGCTGATTTTACAGGGGCAGAAACTGAGGCTCAGCCACTATTGCTATAATACTATATCATTCATCTCTGTCATTCCAACAATCAAGGAATCACTTTTAAAGTTTTTTGCCAAAGGGGAAGTGCCAGGAATATCAAGTTCTTAAAAAATTTCAAAATGTAAAGGATGCATTCATGTTAAGTGCCAGACAGACAAGTCTGATTCACATATGCTAACTGCCCCAAGGGCCAGACAGGCCAAGATAGAAAAGCTCTGAACCAGACAAATCGCAGGGTTCTGGGAACTCGAGTTTATATCTCCTACTTAACGGAAGGCATCATCCCCCTTGCAGCTGCTACTCCAAGCTGCTGAGGCCTGAAATATCTCCCTCCTGGGACTTGGCCTGATAGAGGAATATGTGTCAAGGACCATGCCTTTTTAACTTACTAGGCAAAGTGCTTCGAACAGTATGAGGGACAAGGGGACAATGAGGAAATGTATGTGATGATGAAGGCAGGGGCGGGTGAAGAAGCCGTAAAATATTTTAATCCTAAAGTCACAGGTCTGGGGGCCCTGTCAGCAGCCCAATGGCCGTTTCTCTCTATTTCCTTTAAAAATCACTCAATAGCCAACACCCAACATTCATATAGTGCTAAGTACTATATGATTATTATATCATTTGACCCTCACAACAACCCTGGGAGGTAGGTGCTATTATTGTCTTTATTTTACAGTTGGGGAAACCAAGGCAAATCAGTTAAGTGAGCTGTTCAAGATCACACAGCTAGTAAGTGTCAGGCAGTTTCTGAACTCAAGTTTTCCGGACTCTGGACCTGGCACTCTATCTACTGTGCCATTTAACTATTGGAGTCCCATTGACTTGGCTTATTGGTAATTATATGGGTAGCAGACAGAATATGGCACTTGGAATCAGGAAGATCTGAGTTCAAATCCTAACTCGTATACTTACTAACTGACCCTGAGCAAGTCATCCAACCTCTCTCAGTCTCAGTTTCCTCATCTGTCAAATTAGAATGATTATAAGAGCACTTAACTTACAGGGGGTGTGGGGAGGCTCAAGCAGGACAATGTATGTAACAAAAGCAATGCATAAATACATATACACATATACATATATATACATGCAACGCATATATACATTTACATTCATGCACATGCACATACATATATACGCACATATGTTATTTATGCAGAGAAGGCTGCCTTCTAAAGCCCCACTTTGTTTGTATGAAGAATTCCCATCACGAACCCATTTTCCCAGCATCCCAGATATGTGCTTGTTCTTGATAGGCATACCAAGTAAGTACTTAATTCAGTCTGCCTGTTCCAGTCTTTGCTGTGCCATGATTTGCAAGCAAATAACATTGTGGTGTGGTTGAAAAGAAGGATCCCTGATTTGGAGTCAGGTGTGGGTTCAAATGCTAGTAGCCCCTTGCTAGGTATGTGACTGTGAGTACATCAGTCTCTCTGGATTTTGCTTTCCTCTTTTGTAAAATAGAGGTACCAATACTTTGACTACCTATTTCAAGACATGTTGTAAGCAGAGTGTTTGAGAAACCACTTTTCCAACATTTTTACTCTGTTGAAAAATATCCCATAGGGCATCTAGGTGGTGCAGTGGATAGAGCACCAGGTCTGGAGTCAGGAAGACCTGAGTTCAAATCTAACCTCAGACACTTACAATCTATGTGACCCTGGGCAAGTCACTTAACCCTGTTTACCTCAATTTTTTTATCTTGTAAAATGTGCTGGAGAAGGAAATACCAAAACACTCTAGAATCTTTACCAAGAAAACCCCAAATGAAGACTCACAAAGACTCTGACATGACTCAGCAACAACCACTACTTTGACTACTTACTTCACGACATGTTGTGAGAAGAGTGTTTGGAAACTCACTTTCCCAACATTTTTACTCTGTTAAAGTATCCCATGAGAGGTAAGTGTAGTATAGAGTTGTCAAACCAAGGCCTCCTTCATTGCCTACAACACTCCAAAAGGCCGCCCAAAAGAGATAGAAAATCTCATTCTATCCTGATTTTTACATGTTAATATATAATAAAAAGGAAATATATAAATATATGTTTTTTAAGTCAATATGTGGCCCTACAGGGTTTAGGATAAAATCAATATGGCTGCTTGTTCGTCAGTTATTAATTTTGTGTGATTTAGTGGCCCTCTTCTCTATTTGAGTTGGAGAACATCAGCATAGTGGACAGAGACCCAGCCCTGGGGCTAGGAAGACTCAGACCCTATTTCTGACACATCCTGGCTGTGTAACCCTGAACAGTACCCCTAAGACCTTAAGCAGCCTTTTAAGACTGAAAATATAGAGAAGCTGCTAGGTTGCTTTGGTGGTGGGAACTGTCTCACTAGGAGTTCCCTTATAACCAGGAGAATCACAGGCATATACCAGAATCAAAGTATTATCTCATTGTGAGCCATTTTGAAGCCCATCCAAGTTCAATGAGTGGAAATACTAAAAAAAAAATTCAGTAGAAGACAGTCTCATCTCCAGCACTGTTGCCAGAATAATGTTATAGTGAGGCTCCAGTCCACTTTTTGGATGTTTTCTCTTCTGTTGCCCCTACAATCTCAGTGTTTTCTTTTGTACTAATGTTGTAGAGTGAAGGGATCATGCCTATCTGAATGCCACTTTCCGGTCATTTACATAGCTTTCCTTGATCCCCAAATGTGAAGAGGATGATTCTTAAATTTTGTATTGTTCAGTCATTTCAGTGATATCTGAGTCTTTGTGACCCCATGTGGGGTTTTCTTGGCAGAGATACTGGAGTGGTTTGCTATTTCCTTCTCTGGTTCATTTTATAAATGAGGAAAGTGAGGTAAACAGGGTCTTCTTGTCCAGGGTCACTTTAGGTCTGGCACTCTATCCATTTGCCACCTAGCTGTTCTGATTCTCAAATAGTCTGAAAGAAAGGAACGCTTCAGCCTTTGAAATCCAATGGTTATAGCTTCAATCGACCAATGGCATTTCCTCTTCCCTTTACTCACCCTATAACCTGTTTTTGCCAATTGAATCTCCATCTCTACCTATGGCAAGGCAAGCTAGGTCACCCATTCTTGTCTACATCTCTTTGGTTTAGGATAAAATCAATATGGCTGCTTGTTCGTCAATTATTAATTAGCTTTTGATACTAATAGCTATTCAAGTGTCAAGAGAGGCAGAGAAGGAAGCAGTTGGCTTGGTTTTGATATGTGCCCTCCCACTGTTTTCATATCACTCACCATCTGTTTTTAAAGGTTTTTTTTTCCAATGACTAAAGGCATATTTAACCCCAGAAAAGCTTCTGAGTAACATAAACATCAGTGTGTTTTCTAAGGTAGAGGAACAGCAAGAGAAGTTGGGTTGAGCATGTGTGAGAGATGGGTCTGGGGAGGAACTTCCTGTTGTTTTTAGTTTGGGTTCTTGGGGTTTTAAATTGAAACTGGAAGCCAGGATTCAACTTACAGCTGGAGAGTGATAACCTCCATTTGGAGATGCCTGACTCTCAGCTCACAAGAGCAAAGAATCCAGAAACCACTTCTCTTTTCCCTCTTTCCAGTGAGGGCCTCCTTAGTGCTGTGTTGAACAGCTGAAAACCTGCAACTGTGAGTATCCCAGAAGCACTTGGGACATGTAAATTTGGCATCACCAAGTCTAACTGGATGCTGCTCTTAGGCCAAAGCATTGCTTTTAACCATAGACCTACATTCAGGAAAAGAACAGGTGGGAAGTTAAGGTCAAGGTCAAAGCATTCAATCTCATTTCCATTATAGGTAATCAGGCCTGAGCTCAGATGTTTTACTCGGGATTGGAGATGCTGGGCTAGACTACAATTTGCATCATTACTTCTTTCTCCAATTATGATGCATTATTAATGTGGTCCATGAAGGAGCTTGAACCTTGGTTCTGGACTAACATGGATGCCAGAGAACACTATCATTCCCCCATCCCACACACAACACATCCCACAGTGATGACACCGGGGCAGAAAGTCCAAGCTACAACAGTGTGACCTTTTATCAATAGGAACTGTGCATGCTGTAGATGTAAAACAGAGTGTGCAAAAAATGATGTCCTTTTGAGGAAGGGCCCAGACCTTCATCCTCTGTGCTTCACCCTCGGGACATCAGCACTGCACCTCCTCCCCTTGTCTTCTAGCTTTAGAATATAACAGGGAGTATCTTCTGTTTTTTGCCTGTATTTGTATCCTGAGGACTTAACATAGTTCCTGGCACATAGTAAGCACTTAATAAATGCTTGTTGACTTGACAGGAGTCCCCAAGCCCATTTAAGGATGCAGAATAGGTTTAAGAAAGCAACATGGAGAACAGAGGGTAGATGACCAATACTTGGGTAGTGACAGTTTGCTTCATGCAAAGGTAGCCTGAAACAGCCTTCATAATGGAAAACTAGTCACTTCCCCTTTTAGCTTCACCCTACACAGCTGTGGGTTCAGACAGTGAGTTGTCTCAAGGTCAGTGGTAATGTCTAGTCCTGACATTCTTTAAGGCAAATGCAAATATGTGATAGTAGGAGGCCTCATAGTATAGTGGAATTGAGTGCTGGAATCAGAGGATCTGGGTTTGAACCCTGTCTCTGATGCTTACTGTCCCTGTCACTTTGGGCAAATAACTTGCCCTGTGCCTCAGTTTCATTATCTGTGAAATGAGGGGGAGTGGACTAAATGACCCCTAAGGTTCTGACAGTTCTAAATCTATGATCCTATGGTATCTGGGGTTTTTGTTGTTGTTGTTGTTTTTCATTTTCATTTTCATTTTCAGTGAGCTTCTGTATTGGTCCCTCTTCTTACCACAAGCTGCATTCACCACAACTTATAGGTCAGTTTGATCTTAGATAAGCTAGCCTGCTTCCAATTATCTGGCTCCCTTAAAGACCCTGGGGGGAATGCAGATGCAATCAGCTGCCATTCCAGCTATTTAGTAAATGCTTTGGGCTGTGTTCTAATGCAATGAGAATGTCTCAGAGGGATCTCTTGCACCCAGACCAACATTTTGCCTGCACTCTCTTCTACCTTGATATCCAGCATTACACCCTTCAACCCCCATTCTCCTTAGGGTACTGCCCTATCAGAATTAGCACTGGAATCCTCTGAAACTGGAAGGATAGTGTGTGTGTGTGTGTGTGTATGTGTGTGTGTGTGTGTGTGTCCTTTGTGTCCTAATAGCACCAAATGGTGCTTCCATTAGAGATGGGAAAGAGGTAGGAGGCAGGAGCTGCTGTTAAATATTTTTTGTGGGGTGGGGTATCTGAATTTGTGATTACATCAGTGTAAGAAACTTCTGGTAGAGACACCCCCTCTGCCAGTGCAGCTTAGCAACCAATCTATTATTTAGAGTCTCAGAGACTTGAAGGAGGGGGGATGGGCAGGAGCACAGAGATCATAGGAGAATAGATTTAGTTCTGGAAGGGTCTTTAGAGACCCTCTAGTCCAATTTATGAATTTAGAGGGAGGCCATCATTTTACAAATGAGGAAAGTGAGGTGCACGGAGGTCAAAGGGTTTGCCATTACTCACATAGTTAGTTTGTGTTAGAGGCAACACAATTGAGCTCTTCCCAACTCAAAGCCCAATCCTATATCCACTATGCAACCATTTCCTCCCCTGTCAAATTAGTTGGGTGATTACTAACTGTGAGTTCGTGGAATAGGCAAGTCAGCAGGTCTGGAAGAGACAAGTCCTGGCCTCTAAACGGTCAAGAAAACAACAGAGGATGTGATAACACAGTCAAAGGTTAAAGACAGGCATTTTAACCAGAGAGATATCAGATCTAGGGGCTCGGCAGGAAAATTATTCAAGTTTACAAATAGCTCATTAAAGGACACAGAGCAGGAACAACATGGTAGATAGAAAGTAGTGTGGGCAGGGCTTGGAAAGTGATTTTTTTTGTTCCATGCAAAAGCAGCACAAATCAGCCTCATGTATCCCAGTGAATGACAAGCTCACCACCTCTTCTTCCCCCATTCAGCTAAAGGCAACACAACTGTGGGTTCAGACACTGAGCTGTCTCAAGGTCAGCGGTAATGGTTAGTTTTGCCATTCCTCAAAGCAATTGGAACTATTTATATGACATTGGGATGCCCCTTCTTACGGTAGAATGAAAAGATGTTGGATATGGAATCATAGAATTTGGGTTTGAATCCTGTCTCTAATGCTTACTCCCTCTGTGACTTTGGGCAAGTCACTTAACCTGGGCCTCAGTTTCCTCATTTGTAAAATGAGAGTAGTAGATGACCTCATACCCTAAATCTATAATCCTATATTGTAGGGTCTTCTTTATTGTAACACAAGGATATTTTCAATTGGCTCCATATTTCTTGTTACGTGGCACTCAGTGATGATATTTTTCCCCAGCAGCATTTACAAATAAAGTCAGTGAAGTTTATTGAATGGCCATTGTTACTGGAGTACTGTACTAGGGGAGCTGTCTGGGGTAGGGGTGGAGCAGATAAGATGGATCTAATAACTAAAAGAAACAGCTGCTATCCTGGAGAAGCCTAAACAATTTAAAATAACATGAGGGGAATAACGAAGTGCAAAATGACTTATGGCAAACCGGATACTCAAAAGCCTAGATGGAAGGAGAGCAAAGATCAAATGAATGGGATTAATCTGGTAAAGTTCTCTGGAGGTAAATTACTTTTGAGCTCTGCCTTGAGGGAGATGATGATTCTTTTGAGCTTCATCCTATAGAGTGACCTAAAGTCATCGGTAGTAAGTTGCAGAGCTAGTACTTGATGTGGATCCTTTGTGCAGCTAGTGCTCCTTCTAATGTATCATGCTGAATGTTGGAAGCCATGTGGCCAAGAGGATAATGTTGGTCCTGTAGCTGGGAAGATCTGGGTTTAAGTTCTGCTTCCGACTGCCTGTGTGACTCTGGGCAAATGAAACTTTCAATTCTCTAGAGCAGGGCTTCTTAAATTTTTTCTTGTGATCCCTTTTCAGCAGCTGTTAGTTGATGTTATGTGGTCTGAGGGGATTTGTAGTGCAAAGTGTGCATGATTTGTGTTCAGAACCAAGTGTAATGCCATACACAAGCAGCTTTCCAAAAGAATGCTACTGTGAACAGCTTTTAAGGTTCTGATTACACAGTATAGTGAACACTCTATTTATAGAGCAAAACATTCACAGAAAATCAAGGTATAGCATTTACAATGTTACAACTTATCACAGATAATAAAAATATAGCATTCACAACAACTTATCAGAGGAAGTGGCAACATAGTTTCCACTACAGTGGTCACAAAGTTTTGAACAAAGAACAATCATTTAGTAACTCAAGCTTCACAATATCCTTAATTCAATCACAAAGTACAATAGTCAAAGTTCTCCACTTTTGGGCACACTAAATTAACTCAATCAGTCACTTACTCAGTTACCAATCACTAAGTACAATCATTTAGTTAATCAATCATTCAATCATCCTTCATCATTTACTATTCAATCATCAAAAAACAGACAGACCCTCACTCCTAGGTCACTAGTAAATTTACAGTTTCTCAGTCAGTACACAGTATCCAAGTAAAGTCTTCTTTCAGATTGACAGTTTCTCAGATTCCCAATTAATTACATAATTTGTAATCTGGGACCTTCCATGGTCCCAGATCCCACCTGGATTCACCAAACTATCACCTGAGTTCAAAGGCAGACAGCTCCCAGGTCCTTGTCCAGCTGTTTGTGCAGTTTCTGCTCCACATTGGAGCTCACAGTGTCCTGTCCACCTCAAATTCTTCACAGTCTCTATTCCCAGAAAGTCAAGGCTTAACAAAGCCACAAACAGATAGTCTTAAATCCTTCACGGTCATGCTTCCTCAGTCTTTTGTCAGCTTCAGTGGGCTCTCATACTCAGTAGAAATTTCAGCTGGTTCCCAGAATCAAAATCACTCCATCCAGGTTTTCAAAATCAAAATGATTCTCTTCAGTCTGGGTGGGGGTGGGGGTGGGGGTGGGGGTGGGGGTGGGGGTGGGGTGGGGGTGGGGGGCGGGGCTCTCCTCTTCAGCTTTCTCAGCTACTCTTTAGCCTTCCTGGTGGCAGCAGCTTCTGCCTCTACAGAATTGGCTCTACTAAGATCTGACTCTCCCTCTCTGGATTTTTACTTGTACACAGTATTGCCCCTCCCTGTTCAGCCCCTTCCTCTTAACAGAGGCTTAATCTGAGGTGCTAAGTACCTCTTAGTTTAGCATTACAAAAGGAACTTCAAATCTCATTACTCTTACACCAAGGCTGCAGTGAAGTTGTGTGATGCAATGTAGGCAAGCACTGCCAGAAACACCTCAGATTCATTGTGCGTTTTATTTTGAATTAATTTTTAGTCATTGTGCATTCAGAAAACTTTTAACTACTGCCAAATTTTTTGAGATTCCATTTGGGGTCAAAATCTACAGTTTAAGAAGCCCTGCTCTAGGGTCTAGGGTCTAGAGCAAACTCAGGGGTCACTAAACCACACATAAGTATCTAAGCAGGCTGAATATTGATTTAGAAGAACATATTTTGACATTATCTGTGTTCTATTATATTTTTAATTATTTTGTTGAATATTTCCCAGTTATATTTCTAATCTGATTTGGAATACAGTCAGGAGGAATGTTGTTGGCTTGGCAACAGCCCTGTATTTATATTCAGTTGTTTCAGTCATGTCAACTCTTTGTGATTCCATTTGGTGTTTTCTTTTTAAGGCATTCTTCTCTTCATTGGCTTTTTGGGCCTCTTTTGCCATTTGAGTTAGTATATTTTTTAAGATGTTACATTCTTCAGTCAGGCTGTTGACTTGCTTTTTGTGATTTTCTTACATCACTCTCATTTCTATTCCAGTTTTTCCTTCACTTCTCTTATGTGATTTTCAAAATCCTTCTTGAGGTCCTCCATTACCTGCAAGCAATTCATATTTTTCTTGGAAGCCTTTGGTGCAGGAATTTTGCCTTTGTTGTCTTCTTCTAGTTCCATGTTTTGATCCTCCTTGTCCCCCCAAAAGATTCTATAGTCTGATTTTGCTTCCTCTGTTTCTTCATCTTGCCAGCCAATTACTTGACTTTTGAGCTCTTTGCCACAGTAGAACTCTGCTTCTAGAGTGGAGAGACCTGTGTCCCAATTTGCTGGGTTTTTTGCAGCTGTTGACAGAGTTATTGTCAGAGCTATGAGGAGGGCACCCTCTCTACAGCCACCACTGCTTTTACTCTGCCATCTTGGCTCTGCCCCCCATTTTGGAGTTTTCTTGGCAAAGATATTGGAATGCTTTACTATTTTCTTCTCCAGCTCATTTTACAGAAGAGTAGATTGAGGCAAACAGGGTTAAATGACTTGCCCAGCATCATTCAGCTAGTAAATAGCTGAGGTCACATTTGAACTCAGGAAGAGTCTTCCTTCACTCTATTCACTTTGCCACCTAACTTCCTTGTATTTAAAACCTCTACTTCAGTCAACTTTCTGAGACTAGGAAAGGAGACAGAGGAAAGAGTTGGCCTGCATTGGTATGTGTAGTTCCCTCTACCAATGAAATTAGAGGTCCAGGGCTCATTCCTCATCTCTACATAATAGGAGGGCCCCAAGCATGAGATGACAGAAGTATTCCATGACTCCAGTACTTATCTTCTCTTATAAGAAACATTAAGTTTCCAGGATTGGTCCAGGATTGGACCTCAATGGGGTCAAGCACTGGGATGAGACTTACTAATAGTAAGATTGTAGTACAGTGAAAGGGGGCAGTGGCTTGGGAATTAGAGATTGTGAGTTCAAATCCTGCCTCTGATGCCTTTTGCCTGTGTGAACTAGGGCAAGTCACAACTTCCCTGGGCCTTATTTTCCCAATTCATAAACCTGGGAGGTCGGATTAGATGGATTTTGAGGTCCCTACCAACTCTAAAGCTATGGTCCTAAATTTGATACAATGTGTTTTTCATGAGGTAAAAGATTGAGTCAAACAATGTAGAAGAAGAGATCCATATCAGGTTTTTGGCAGAGAAACCAAGTGGGGTTGGAAGCAAGGAACAATACAAGGAGAGCCAAGCATGGCGACAGAGTAAACATTTTAAAGTCAAATTTAAAGTCAACAAAACTAGTGGGCCAATGAAAGACTCTGAGCCTGGCAAAGAGCTTACCATAATTTGTTACTCCCAGTGAACTTTAGAAGATCACCAGAGGACTTTTAAATTGGAGAACTCTGCCCACCTGATATCCCTATTGAATTACTCCTATTAGCCTCTCTGGTTTACCTTAGCATCCTCTTGAATGAAAGGCAGATATGAAAGAAGTGATAGTCAAGCATTTGTGTTAGCATAGCAAGGAAAGCAGGGTCAATAAAGGTGTAAGGGAGGAGTAGATAACAAGGAAGCAGCCAAAGGCACGTACTAACTTGCACAAAACCAACCAGAAACAGGGATTCAGTTCTGGTGTTTTAAGGTCATCCTTGCTTGTATAGAACCTTGTTGTGCCAATGTGGTTGCAGGGTTTGGGTGCTCCTGGGGC
>CM053599.1:189126053-189161356 GCA_028646575.1 Pseudocheirus occidentalis
CTATCTCCCAACATAGCTACTTGTACTTTGGAACCACTCTAGGTTGTTTCTAGGTGACTTGGCTCATGATCACAGCAAGCCAGTGACAAAAGCAGAATTCAGTCTCTGGAATTCTACGTGGAGCCACATTATACTTCCCCTCTTGGCAGCTGTTTTTTTAAATTTTCACTAACCTAATGCTATATCTTCAGTGTAATAGAGCAGAATATAGCATGAGAAGTGGAAGAAACTTTCAGATCCAACTAACTGAACCTTTTTGGTTGGATGACATAGTGTGTAGCGTGCTCAATCCAGAGTCAGGAAGACCTGAACTCAAATCCTGCCTCAGAAACATATGAGTTGAGGCACTCTGGGGTGAGTGATTTCACTCTTCTAACACTATTTCCTCATCTGTAAAATGGGGACAATAATAGCACCTACCTCCCAAGGTTGTTGTGAGGATAAAATGAGACAATATTTGTAAAGCTCTTTGCAAACATTAAACTATGTAAGTGCTACTACTACTACTACTACTACTACTACTACTACTACTACTACTACTACTATTACTACTACTTCTATTACTACTACTACTACTACTATTACTACTACTATCACTACTTCAATTACTACTACTACTACTACTAAAATGAAGGGAGTGCACCAGATGACCTCTAAGGTCCCTCCAAGCTCTAAATTTCTGCTCTAAATATGATTTATGTATGACCTTTGTTAGCCTTTAAAAATAAGAACCTAGGGTTTAGTCTCTGAGACAGTCCCTTATGTCTTTCCTAGGGACAATATAATATAAAAGGATAAGAGAGGAGGGTTAGAATATCACAAATAAAGATACATTAAGTGTTACAAAAATGGCTCATGGAATTAGAGTTGGATGGAAACTGAAAAAAAAATGGGATGGAAAACTATGTTTGGGGATTGTTTAACCACAGAAGAGCAAAATTCAAAGGGACCTTAAGCTCTTTTTCTCTTATCTGCTAAAAGTTTTTTTTAACCTTAGTTTATTTCAAGACATGTACATTAGGTTCATTTTCATTTCTTGGCAAAAATGTGACATTTAGAATGCAGATTAATGGGGAAGTGGCAGAGCTTCATGGGACGTATTGGAGAAAGGGCAGAGGGAAGATTCAAATTTATCTGAATATTAGAGCTTGAGAGGATAATTGTTGTTGCGTTTGTCCTTCATTTTTGAAGAGGACCATGGCATCAAGGGAAATGGTGACATGACTTGCGGTTGACTTTGATTTGATTGAGGGAGGGCTGTGCAAGGTAAGCAGCCTCACTTTCTCCTCCAGAGCCATGTGGATCCAGTGACCAGATATTCATCAGAATGACCGGAGATGACGCAGCATACAATGGAGACCCTGGCCCTTCTAGGGGGGATGATTAGAATACAGAACAATAAAACTGAAGAAATTCTTAAAACATAGAATGCTATAGATGGAAGAATCCTTAGAAAATAAAGTTATTCTATAGAACTTCAGCTTCTCAAAGTTTTTGTTTGTTTGTTTGTTTGTTTTTACCAAGGACAAGCCCTACCTGGAAAAAAGGCTGTCTCCATTAGGCAGATCATGTGGCCACAGACTTCATCATGGTGATGCTGAACTGAGCATCCACTATACCCAGACACATTCACCATAGACTGGACAAGGTATTTGTGTGCCCCAGGCAAGGTTTGAAAATTGTGCCCTCTGTATGTTATTGTCCACCAGAAGTTTTGAGCTTTTACTATGCTATATAAAACACTCAATGTGTCTCATTCTAGCAGACATACTAACATATCAGGGAAAGTTACCGTCTATATGATACTTTCGCTAATACCCTCAGCTGTTACTGTTCCCCTCCCTCAAATTATTTTGTATTTATTTTGTGCATTTTTGTGTCTACTTATATACCTGCTCATTGTCTCCTCCATTGTCCTTGAGGACAAAGACTATGTTTTCATTCATTTTTGTGTATGTATCCCCAGTGCCTAGCACAGTGCTTGGCACAGAGTAGGTTCTTTAAAAATATTTGTTGGATGAGGGGGAAAGCATGCATTTCCTTTTCTTCTTTTGCAGAGGTAGGAGACTATGGATATAAAATATTACATATTCTGGACTGACTGATTTTCTTAACTGCTTTCCCTCCTTTCTTTTAAATTCTGTTACAAGGTGTAATTCACTGGTTAGGTAAGGGGCATATTCTGAAATGAAGGTGACATGAAAACAAAATACATTCCTAAAAATTAAAGACTCAATAACTATATTTAAAACTGAAGATTAAAAAAACCGTACCTTTATAAGAACTGATATTGAAGAGCATCTTTCATTATGTATTCCCTACATTTGTGCCCTAAGTGACTGCCTACCCCTACTCCTAAATTCCAGTGTCCAGGAAAGCAAGTAGCCTGAAAGAAGGTAATGAAATCCTGTAGACCCTGGAACAGCTTCCCTGAAAATCCCAAGTTGTCAGAATTTTAGGATACTGCAGCGGCAGTCCCTGAGTCTCCAAAGCAATGCCATTTTAAGGTGAACATAACTGTCCCACTTGTATTTATCAGCCCGGCACAGCCTCTCTCCTGTCATGCTAGTCCTTGTGGCAGCCTAGGTAGGGCATACAGGTTAGCAGTCCCCCACTCCCCAAACCAGCCTGTCTAGAATATCTCCCTGGCTCCCTATAGGGTCCTAGACATCCCTGGGTCATTTGCAAGTGGTTTCATATAAACTACTCTGGAAACACAATTGGTGAAAACTGGAACTGATCTCCAGCTAAACTTTGCAGGGGACTCTGTGGCTGCCCACACCCCACCCCACCCCTCCCCACCCCTCCCCCTCCCCACATCCCTTTCAAACCTGGTTCCATGTGTTGACCATTACTGATTTGCCATCAACTCCCACAGTGGGGCAGAGGGCTAGGGTAAGAACATGTCATGAACCTCCTTTGAAATTCCTCCCTAGTCTAATTCCTCAGGATTTAGAGTTTCTCCCGATACCTTAGCACCATTTCATGTGTGAAACAAACCCAAAAGGAATGCTTCATTTCAAACACTCCTATCTCTTCTCTTTTCCAGATCTCTCCTCCTCCTTCACCTTATTGGCATAAATAATATAGCGCATCTCAGTATGCCTTAGCATGTTTTAGATTACTTTAAAATACACAAACTACCTTCCACTATCATTCCCAGAGTTAAACCTGTTTCTGTCCCCAGGCCCTTTCTCCTCCAAATGTGATTTACATGGAAGGCATGTGTTTGGTCTTACTGCACACAATGGGATAGAGGATTCTGAAATGAAATAAGTAAAAATCAAAATAAATCAGCCACCCTTTTACTCCAATGTTTTTTCCAAGCACGTCTGTCTCCTCTGTGCTAAGTGCTTTACAGGGAAACACTGTTTCTAAGTACAAATACAATGCCTCAGTTTGGAGAAAATTTACTGTTTAACTTCAGCTTTTAACAAGATAGAAGTTGAAGTCCTTCCAAGCCCTCGACTCCCAACATTTAGCATTTTATTTGGCCTTAAATAAGCACAGGAGGACCTTGAGAAACATGGCCTTTTTCTCTCCAAAACATCAAATTTGTTTCCAGGGGCAGTTCCAGCAATAGGAGGCATCTTCAATTTACTCTGGAAGGACATTTGGGCTTAGAAGAAATTTCCTTTGCGTACGTGACTTCTCCCACATTATACCAGTCTGCAAGAAATCCACTGGGCCTGAAATGAGCCTGAAATGCAGATGAGATGGAGAAGGGGGGTCTTTTGAAACAGACACGCCATTTATTAATTTCTATGATTTCTATGATCTTAATTTCTAAGGTCTTCAAATAATAGAGTGTTGGCACAGAAGAGGTTTTCCTTCATAGATCAGTTGTCTTGGTGCAATACTCGTTTATTTTGTGGAGGAGTTCATGGCTTACGATTAAGTAACCTTAACCATGAAGTCTTACCCTAAGGCCAAACACTGAGTATCACAATTTGCCCCCAGTATCTGGGACTGAACATAGAGAAAGACAAACAATTAGCCCAATTAGACAATCAATCCCATATCTAGTAGGGATCCTAGATAAGTATTCACTTTTTTAAAAAATTGGATCTGTGATTTCGTTGGTGTAAGGAAAGATTAAGGAAGAAATACCCTCTTCCAATGCAGATTTGTACCTGCTCCTAAATTCATTCTTAGAAGGGTTCCCAAGTGATTTGTAAAAAGGCCCATTGCCTGTGTCAGAGGCTGGACATGAATCCAGGTTTTTCTGACTCTAAGGCTAATTTTCCATCACACTGTAGCTGTCTTTGCACCCTCCTACTCTTGGTAGCTTCCCATCCCATCCAATCATCCGCTGACACCATCTCCCTCTCAGCCTGGCATTCTTGCCCTGACACCACCTGATGCCGCTCCTGAGACCTGAACCTCCACATTAGACTTTCTGGATTTCCTGCCGCAGGCCTTGGACAAGTTAAGCCATTTATTTTTGGAGTTTCTGCCCTAAGGTCCAACCCAGGAGACTGGTGATTGGGTTTATACAAACTAGTTCACTTAGCTCACTATATTTCCTGACTGACTAGACACCAGATCATTGTTCAGTTTCATGTCCCATCAGCCAGCCAGGCCACCTCACAATCTGCCTGTAACCATGTTCCCTTTCTTCTACTTTCTACCTCCCAGAATGAAATACCTTTTTCTGATTACCACTGGAGATCAGTTCTAGTTTTCACCAATTGTGTTTCCAGAGCAAAGTGAATACCACTCCCCTATTTGTATTGGGTTTCCTCATTAGAATATAAGATCCTTGAGAACAGGGACTCTTTTAACAAATGCAGGCACACACACACGCACTTGCACGCACGCACACGCACACACATATACACATATATACATACATATATATGTATATATATGTGTGTGTGTGTGTGTGTGTATTATCCCTAGAGTTTAGTATAGTACTTGGCATATGACATGAACTTAAATTTTTTTCATTTATTTGTACTAAACAAATTGGATCAAGGTCAATGTTCGGATATCCATTACATGCCACCTTTTTTCTTTTTGAAGCACATAAAGACAGAATTGGAGTTCTGTTCTGAGTGCCACTGGGCAAAAGGATAGGTCCTTTTCCTTTCTAAGGGAGGTATATACTCATCTTGTCATAAACAGATTCCCAGCAATAACAGGGGAAGTCCCAGTAGTGTGAAAGGTGTTGGGACTTGGGAAAAGGCAGCTCTTCCTGAGCCCTGGTTCTGTGTGCTCATGCCTCTGTACAGCATGGCCAGAAGGCCACAGCTCCCACACCCAGCTTGGCTCAGGTACTCTTGGAAGCTGCCAAAGTCCCCGATCAATGCCACATTGCACTGCCAAAATTTCATGCCTGACTAGCTTTCTTTCTTTCATTTATAAATACTAACGTCTGCCCCTGGGTTCCATGGCACTATGGGAAACCAGTTCTTTCCTAGCAGTGTATGTACCCCAGGCCCAGAGCATTATGGGAAAGTGAGTCTTTTTGGATTTCAACAGCACATGCTCATTGCCTTATGTTTGTTGCTGTGAAGTTCATCATTCCCCAGAGAAGCAGATAGGAAAAAAAAGACTTTTGCCAATCTCCAAAGTACAGGAGAAGGTCCTGAGTGCAGGACTAGGAGTAGTCAGCAGGGAGAAGCTAACCCATGCGGAAAAAAAGCAGGATACAGGAGCTTCACAGCACAGGACAAAAATGGACTTTATGCTACCAAGAATAAATATCTCAAGTAGAAACTGTTCCTTCTATTGAGAACAAATAGGGTGAGAGTAATCTTGAGGGATTTTAAAAGCAGGCAGGCTAGACAACCTAACAATAGCCCCAAACACTTCCCAGCAGGTGGAGGAGTTTGCAGGTTCTTTTCTCCTTAACCCTGTTCCTCCACTTCTAAGTAGGTGCAAAATGCTCCAAATGTTCCTGGCTCCCCACCTTTCCCTTCCATGTTCCCTTTCTTACTCTCTTCCTAGTTTCTTCTTTTCCTTCTCTCCCTCCTTCTACCCAAAGTAGAGGATGGTTGGGGATATTATGACCAGGGGGCCATAGTCAGGGCTAAGGGAGGAAATGGGTGATTAGAACCACATCAGCTCATTGTCATCTGCTTCTCAAATGCCTGCACACATGCAGAGGCAACTTGGTGTGATGAGTAGAATGCTGCATTTGAATGAGGAGTACCTGGGGTTCTGCAGGGAGCTAGATAGAGTGCTGGGCCTGGAGTCAGAGGACCCGAGTTCAGATTCAACCTTGGATGCTTACTAGCTGTGTAATTCTGGACAAGTCAGCTAACCTCTGTCTGCCTCAGTTTCCTCTTCTGTAAAACTGGTATAACAATAGCACCTGCCTCCTGGTGTTGCGAGGATCAAATTACAAATTACAAATCAAATTTGTAAAGTGCTTAGCATAGCTCAGGACAGGACACAGTAGGTGTTTAATAAATGCCTTCCCCTTCCCCTTTGAACCCTTCGTAAGTCCTCTATGTCTCTGGGTAAGTCATTGAACACCTCTGGGTCTTAATTCCTCGTCTGTAAAATAGGGGGCTTAGACCAGATGGTTTCTAAGGCCCTTTCTCTCTCTAAATCTCTGATCCTATGATCCAGGCCTATAAAATAAAGCCAAGGGTTTAATTGGGCCCAATTGTTGCTTTTTAAAAACCATATCTGATCATGGAATTCCGGCAGAGTTCTTTGGCTTAATGGGAGGAAGGTTGTTCTGGTCAGATTCTCTCAAAAGGATGAAAAGATGGGTGTAGAATGATTATCTTTTCAGTTCATGGCTTAAATATGGAGTCTGGAACCTGGTGGCGGTGGTTTTCAAAGGAGTGCCTGAATGAGTAGAGGGGTAATGTGCAGGGCCCCTCTTTGCTCTAAGTCTAAGATGCTAGGATTCTACAATTAGACTCTGATGGAGAACTAGTATGGTTAGGGGGAAAGAGCCAAGGAAAAAGAGGCCTGAAGGTCGAATCACTGATTACCTGTGTAACCCCGGTCAATCACTGCCCCTTTCTAGATGTTAATTTCCTCTTCTATAAAACAAGGGGGTTGGTAGAGTAGATGATCTCTAAGGTTCCTGCCAGCTCTGTCTGTGACCTATATGTGGTCCTGTAAGTACCATGCAAGTAACATTATAGGGAGACTGCCTGCACCCTGCCTACCACCCAGGGGATCTTTTCATTGGGCAATTAACAAAGCTGCTTGTAGCCCTTTCGGAAATGTTTTGCTTAAGGATGCAGTTAGGGTGAGGAAATAGGCAATGCTTAAAGTTACTATCAACTGGAAAAGGGAGTCATGATAGAGAATAGATGGATATGAAAGCCAATAAATGACTTGGGGGACTTTAATGCAAAAAAAAAAATAAACATCAGTACAATGTGGTATATGTTTTTTACCCCAGCCTGGCCAGGCTACCCACATGTGTACCCCACAGAAAGGACCACAGCTGAGAAAAGTAGTCTTGCTTCTGGGGGACTCCAGCATGGCCAGGCAATGAGCAGAGTCCCTGGTGAATTACATTCAATCACTAGTCTGGTCTGGGAAGGGACCCAGAGACCTCAGGCTCAGTGTCCTTTGGCTGAGTCCGTGCCTCCCTGAAGTTTTCTGTGCTCTGATAATGTCAGGAGTGCTAAACAACTGGGGTGGGAGATAGGCAGTACGTGGAATAAATTACTCCTAAATCCCTCCCACACTTTTCTTCCATCGCCACTGTTAAAGCAGCTGCTGCTGTCCCTGGCCATAGGAGTAGACTGGGGGTATGGGGAGTGGGATCCTGTGGTGGGGCTGCTTATCAGGGTGGAAGTTCAATCCCTGGGGCTCCCATTACCCACAGGCCCAAGTAGCTCCTCCCATTTGCATCTGCTCCATCTGTAGCCTGAAAACAGAGCTGGCAAAGAGGCACTGGGGAGCCCCAGGCAATGCCCTGATGGGGCTCTACCTGCCCCAACTCTGCTTGGTCAGGGCCTGCACATTGCTGCAAAGTCCAATTCAACACAAGGCATATTTTACAGCTGATCTTCATCAATCCAGATGGTTTTGCGCTGCTCCTCTCCTATCTTCTCCTTGATGACTCGGATTAGGTCCTCCACGCTGCTCCACATGTCAACCTCCACCGAGGCATAGAGACAGGGGAGGGCCTCCAGCTCTCTCTCCTTCTGGCGGCATACCCTTAAAAATTCCTCCTCAGTCTCTGGCCTGGGCAGTAGTTTCCTATGGCCCAAGAACAAGAGACATACAATCAACAGTGCCCGTAAAAAAACAACAACACAAAACAAACTACCTGGATCTCCCAACTTGTCCTTGGCAGCAAAGAGGACCAGGGCAATGGTCATGGGAATAGGCTGCCGGACCACCCACACATTTCATCTTCCATCTTTAGGCCCTTATGCCTGGAACATGAGGCCATGCTACCAATCCATTTCTTAAAATCCCTGGTGTCTCTCAAAGCCCAATTCCAACAACCCCTCTATTACTGATTACCTTCTTCTTCCAATTATTCTAAATCACACCTGAGATTTCTTCGGCATAGAGAACTCAGTAAACAAACTCCCTCTCCCAATGCCCATGTATGTATCTTGTTTGTATATAGTTGCTTGCATGTCATCTCTTCCATTTGACTGTAACCTCCTTGAGGGAAGGAATGATTTTTTTCCTTTCTTGGCATCCTTAGGCCTTAGCACTGCAACTGGCACATGGGAGGTGTTTAAGAAATTCTTGGTGACTGGACAAGATAAATGCAGATAAGCACCTGCTCAGTGATTTTTATAATCTTAGGGATCTACCTGGGCTTCTGAGAGGCCAAGTGACGTCCCTGTCATGATGTGTCAAGGGGGCAGCTAGGTGGCACGGTGGATAGAGCACCAGTCCTGGAGTCAGGAGGACCCCAGTTCAAATCTTGCCTCAGACACTTTCTAACTGTGTGACCCTGGGCAAGTCAATCACCCCTGATTGCCCCCCCACACACCCTACCCTCCCAAAACAGAATGTGTCAGAGGCAGGACTTGAACCCCAAATCCTCATAAACCAGCTCTTAGTATATAATGCATGGCAGGTTCTTCAACTGATATTCCTCTATATTTATTCTGCATATGTGCATATGTTTTCTCCTCTGATGGAATGTAAGCCCCCTGAAGGGAGGGATAATATCATCTTGGTCTTTTATACCCTTGGATCCCAGCACAGTGCTTGGCAGAGAAGGGGACAGCGCTAAACCTGGGGTCAAAAAGACGACTTCAAATCTAACCTCAGGCACTTAGTAGTTGTATGATTCTAGGCATGTCATTTAACCTCTGTTTGCCTCAGTTTCCTCATCTGTAAAATGGGGACAGTAAAAGCACCCACCTCCCAGGGTTGTTGTGAGGCTCAAATGACACAACAATCGTAAAGCCCGACACTTTCTAAGCACTCTATAAATGTTAAGTGTGATTATTGTAAATGCATGTTTTCAATTGATTGGCATTGTTATAAAGTGGCCAAGACTAGGGTGTTGAACAGAAGTATTGAGAAAATTCAAAGATTGAGGTGATGGTGATATCACCATTCAATAAAACAAAGCAAATATTTATCAAATGTCTACTGTGTGTCAGACATTGTGCTAGGCACTGGGGGGAGGGTACAAAGATAAAAACAACACAGTCCCTGCCCTCAAGCAGCTTCTGTTCCACTGGATCCTGGATGTGTGCATTTATGATGCTGGTTCACAGTCCATAAACTTAGATCTGGAAGAAACCTTTGAAATCACTGAGTACAACTCCCTCATTTTACAGATGAGAAAACTGAGGCCCAGAGAAGCTAAGGACATTTGGCAAGTTCACACAGGGATTGACAGAGCAGAGATTTGTGCTTGTGTCCTCTGGCCCCAAGCCTGGTGCTTTGTTTATGGCACCGAGCTGCCTCTACTTACCGAGCTTGGCAGCATAATAACTGACATTTATATAATGCTTTTAAAGAGTGCAGAATGTTTTATGTAGATTCTCTTTTGAATCTCATAGCCACTCTATGGAGTAGGAGCCGAGGTGGGATGTGAAGAGTCAAGGGACTCTAACTGCTATCTACTTGGTGCCTACTTACACCTTGTAGGCTGCACCAAAGGCAGTTTTTATGTGTGCTCTACCTGGCCTTGGTCACATCATGCTTGCTGGCTTCTATGCTCCCCGCACATCCCAGCATGACGCAGGGGAGCAGGGAAGGTTGTAGGGAAGGGGACTGGCTTTCAGAAACCATCTTTCTCCTAGCCAGTGCCACTGGGGACTCCCTTGAAACAGATACCAAAACACCAAAGAAGCACAAAACAGTAACACAATAGGTAAGTAGCCTATTAGTCACAGCATTTAGCACACTGCCTGGCACTTAGTAGGGGTTTTATAAATGTTTATTGGATTAGAAATTAAGTTTTTTGGGGAAAGGTGTTCAATAAAATGTCAGTTAATATAGTGCAAGAGGGCAATGTTGTGTAGGGGAAGGAAACTGCCCTTGAAATCAGGAGACCTAGGTTTTAGTCCTACTTCTGCTACTAGTTAGCACTGAGACCTTGGGTAGGACTCTCTGGACTTTTGGTTTCCTCACTGCTAAATAAGATCTCTAGTGCAGGAATCTTTTACTTTTTTGTGTGTCTTGAGTCCCTCTGACATCAGTAAAACCTATAGATTCCTGCTCAGAATGATGTTTTTAAATGCAAAAAATTGAAATGCATAGGATTACAGAGGAAACAAATTCTACTGGACAGTTATAAAAAAAAGTCCCAATTAGTACAAATAATGAACACTGTGAAATGATTGCATTGATAAAATTTGTACTTCTTTGAAATTATAATTATATGTAAAAATATGGTAACTGATTCCAGCCCAAAGGAAATATGTGATGAGAATTCAAATAATCTGACCACTTCTTGGGAATTCATTATTAGCACTTATTGGAACTTAGTTATGTCAAGATGGTAAACAAAACAAAACAAAACAAATGTTAGGAATATATTACTATGTTAATAATAAATGTGTTATTAATAATTAGTATTTTTAATATTTCTGAGTGTCTACTTTCTCTTTTATTCCCTGAAATTATCTTTTGTGTATGTGTATATGTATAGGTATATGTATATTTCCATTGTGTAATTTCATCAGTATACAGAGCTCCCTGGTGAGGAAGCTCCCGCCAGTGCAGAAGGGCAACTGCTTTCACATTTAGTCTTAGAGAGCTGCCTTTTTCTTCAGTCATTTCTGACTCTCTGTCACCCCATTTGGGTTTTCTTCACAAAGATACTGGGGTGGTTTGCCATTTCCTTTTCCGGCTCATTTTACAGATGAGGAAACAGAGGCAAACAGAGTGAAGTGACTGGCCCAGGGTCACGCAGCTGGTGAGTGTCTGAGGCTGGATTTGAACTCATGAGGATGAGCCTTCCTGACTCCAGGCCTGGCACTCTGTGCACTGTGGTGCCAGCCCGCTGTCCTAGAGAGCTGCCTGGGTCAGTGGGAAGTGAAGCAGTTTGTCCATAGCTGGAAAGCCAGGAGGTCAAAGATAGGCTTTAAAAGCAGATCTTCCTTACTCTGCAACTGGCATTCTATTCACTACATCATCTCACTTTTCCACCTTGCATTTAAGTTAATACTTGGTTTCTACTTATATGTGTACATGTTGTTTTCCCCAATAGAGTATAAATTTCTTGAGGGTAAGAATTGTTCCATTTTTATCTTTTTGTTTTCAGTGTTTGGCACACAGTAGGCTCTTAATAAATGCTTGCTGATGGACTCTACCCTGTGTCTGCTTTATATACCTTTTGTGTTTACACATATATGCATGTATGTATGTATGTGTATACGTCATTTTGCTCAATAGACTATCAGCGCTTTGAGGAGAGGGACTATTTAATTTTTAATCTTCTTTTCTCAGGTGCCCAGCACACAGCAGGTGCTTAATAAATGCTTGTCGAGTGATACTAGTAACACTTATACAGTGCTTTCAGACTTACAAACTGCTTTGCATGTTTAAATCACTCGATCTCCACAACAACCCCTTGAGAGAGCCGCTGTTAGATTCATTCTCATTTTAAAATGAGGAAGCTGTGGCCGAGGGAGGGTAAGCAAGTTACCCAGGATCAGGACCCAGTGCTCCCTCCATGACACCACTTCACTGCTGAGGTGTCCCGTGTTCATAAGTGCTCTGAAAATGTGCAGCCATGCAATGAGGAGGATCGAGAAGGGCTTTGCAGAGGAAGTGAGCTTTAAGCAGGGTTTTTTAAATTGAGGAAGTTTGGTAAGCCAAGTAGGGAGGGTTTTCTGGGTAGAGGGAGGGGGACAGGTAAAAGCAAAGTCAGGAGTCAGCAAGCTGTATGCAAAGGGTGGGGGTGCTGGGAGGGGGTATAGAGTAACGAGGCTTGGGGAGGTTTCAGTGCAAGGACTAATCAGGGGGGCCACACTGATAGGGGTAGTGATAGGGGGGGTTTAGGGTAGCATCTGGAAAACCAGCCACACCAACAGGGAGAGCATGAAACACTCCAAAGGCCCAGGCAGGCTTCCTGAGGCAGCTCCTGGGGGAGCTTCCCAGGTTACAGGCAGGACTGGTCGACACATATCAATGTAAAACTCCCCGAGACATCACCTGAATTTCTTGATATTCTTCTCTGAAACTCTGATGAAGAGAACGATGGGGTAGATCTTTTCTTTGATCAGATCTTTTGTGCAGCTTATCCCGGCCTCCAGCAGACAGTGTTTATTCTAGAAACAAAGCCATCACAGTGTCACTGGAGTACCAATCTCCATATTGTATGTGTATGTATGTCTATGTATCTGCATGTATAATGGCAGACATCATGTCCAACAGAGAAGCTGGCGCAGGATGAGGGATGGCATCAGCCTCAGTAGCTGGGGAACCAGTGAAAACCAGAAACTAAAAGTACCCTTTTGCTAGAGATGAAAAATGAAAGCATGCATCCAATTTAGACCAATACACCCGGAGACACACTTAATACTCCTCAGATACATTATACAGCATAGCCACACATGTTAGACCAGGAGCCCAGGGCCTGAAATAAATTAGGCTATAAGTAAGCTCTTTATTAAAAAAATTGGCAATGATGACTGGTGGCCCTGGGTGGTACGTCAGATACATGATGCTGACTGCTGTTAAAGCATGTCCCAGGGATGACTGCAACAGGGTAAAAAGGGCTTGAGAGGTCTGTTGCTTGGTGAACATTCTAGTGGGCCGGTCAATTCTTTAAACCTACCTTCAAGGCCATTGTTTATGTCTCTTTTCAGCACATGGGCACAGCAATTCTAAAAGGGTACTATAACTTGACTTCCTGGTTAATCAGGAAGTGACTTCTCTTGCTGTAAGGGTGCAAAGGCAGGCTTGGAATATGCTCCTTTCTCGTGTGTATCTCTTAGAATTCCCTGGCTTCTTTCAAAATTCATCTCATATTCTTGGGGAAACCAATGCTAGAATGCTCTCTCTTCTCAAACAATCATGTATGCACTTATATTTTTAAGTGTTACATCCCTTAGTGGAATGTTAACTCTTCAAGGGCAGGTGCTGCGCCCAGCCTAAACTCTAGACTCCAAAACTCCAGGAGATTATTGCCTTGAGAATTAAAATATTAACTAACTTCTATATTTGTCATTTAAAAATCTTCTCAACTAGGCTCTTGTCTTAGTCTACATAATTGCCCTTTACATACTCTATGGTCCAGCTAAACCACCCTTCTTGATGTTTTTAACATAAATAGTAATCCAAAATTCAATACACTATCGCTATGCTTTTGCATAGCGATACCTGGAATACCTTGATACCTGGAATACAATTCTCTTCTTGCCTCCACTTTTGAGAACCCCTCAAGTCTTCCAAAACTCAGCTCAAGAACTGTTTCCTGTAGGAGATGTTTCTATATCCCTCAGTTGCTAGTGCCGGGCCCTGAAATTATCTTGTACTCATCCTATCTATAACTTGGATATACTTGCATGTGTACAAGTTGTCTCTAAAAGAATGTAAGCCCCTTGAGGGCAAGAGTGGTCTCGTTTTTATATCTCTATTTCCAGTGCCTATATGGGCCTTGACATATTACTGTTCAGTCATGTCCCATTCTTTGTGACCCCACAGACCAGATATGTCAATCCTTGACACATAGTAGGCATTTGATGCCTTTTGAAATGTGCAAGTAGGTAGGGCAGTGGATAGAGTGCTGGGACTGGCCTGGTGTCATGAAAAGTCATCTTCCTGAGTTTAAATCTGGCCTTAGACACTTACTAGCTGTGTGACCCTGGGCAAGTCACTTAACCCTGTTTGCCTCAGTTTTCTCATTTATAAAAGGAAAAAAGCAAACCATTTCAGTATGTTTGCCAAAAAACAAACAAACCCAAAAGGGATCACAAATAATTGGACATGACTAAAAAAAAACTGAACAACAAATGCATTTTGAATTGAAGTCACTTTTAAACTAAAAGTCATTTGATCCCAAACCCTTGGCTATGCCACTTACTACCTGTGTGACCTAGAGCGGGTCACTTAGTATTTCTGGGGCTCGGTTTCCTCACCTGTAAAATAAAGGCATCAGTGTAGACCAATGCTGTCAAGCCATAGAGAAAACAGAAACAGGGGGTCATTAATCTGTCCACAAGGATCCCTGTGAGCTGTTTTAAAATGCATTGTCATCATCTATGTTTTACTGTATAGTTATCCCCTGCACATCATGACTTTACCCATTGTGGTTTCTATCTGTCTTGGGTGAGCATAAGAAATCAAATGCACATTTGGGGGGAGTTCTGCAGATGACACACCTATGACCAAACACTTAGCCTACATTTTACAATAAGGTGCTGTTAACACCCCACAAAAGAAAAATTTCAGACTTCTTTTCTGGCACAAACAATTTCACAAGGATTTTCCAGATCGCAGCGGGCACCATGTCCCTGACTCCTGTGACGTGGAAGGCGTAACTGGATTTTTATTTATTTTGTTAAATGTTTCCCAATTACGTTTCAATCTAGTTAACAGCACAACACTGGTCAAGATGGATTCTGGCACCCTTCTAGTTCTAAGCCTATCACTCAGTTATCTTTCCTTGTCACTCTTATCTCTCATGCCCCCAATCCACTGTCATCAGAGTTCACTAAATTAGGGGAACAGTCCTAAATAATGGCATATGGTATGTAAGCTTACAGGTTTGTTTAGTCATTTTTCTGCCATGTGTGACTTTTCATGACCTCATTTGGGATTTTCTTGACAAAAATATTAAGAGTGATTTGCCATTTCCTTCTCTAGCTCATTTTACAGATGAGGAAAAGGAGGCAAACAGGGCTAAGTGACTTGTCCAGGGGGCACACGGCTAGTAACTGTCTAAGGCTGGATTTGAATTCTGGTCTGCTGAATCTAGTGCCCTATCCACTGTGCCACCTAGTGGCCTAAGCTTACTGATAGTTGTGACCAAGTCTCTTTCTATGTGTCAAGACGGGAAGGAGACAGGAGATGGGCATTAAATATAAAATTCCTGGCCACTTACCTATATGTAACTGTTCCATTTCATTGAAACGGCCAAAAGCAGTCTGAAAGCTCATGTTTCCCACAGTCTGGGGTAATGCCATTGGCCTCGATCTGAGCATTTTTCTTGTCTAGGGTAAGGAATAGCTCCCATGCTTAGGACTGATAGGCTCCACAATGCATGGGTACTTAGGACCAGAAAACAGGACAACCTACGTGTTTGTTTAAATTGTATACATATACTTTTTTCTCATTCCCTGCCAAAGACCATTCTAATCTCCCACTTTCCACTTGTTCAGCAAATGTCGTGCCTGACACCAACTCTCTCACTTTGTCTGTCTCTCACTGACACATTCTTTCTCTATCTCTGGCCCTGTTATCACAACCAGACACACACATACCTAACAATGTAAACTAGGACACAAACACCGAAAACCATTAAAAATAGAAGATGGTTTTGCTAAATAAACGTACACTGGAGTTTGGTACACAAGGGAGATGTAGAAGCTGGAGAAAGGAAGGAGAAAAAGGTTAGCACAATCGGAAAGTTAATTTGGACATAAAGAAGGAGAGGGAACAATGAAAAAAGAGGGTAAGAACTTGGGAGTAGGAGAGGGAAAAAAACAGAAACAACTCTTCTAACTCTGACTTTCACCAAGATGGTAGCAAATGGATCATTAGATTTTTGAGAAAGAAAGTTGCATATACATAGATAACCACAGATGGCTAGATCCAACCCTAGGTCACCTTGGCAGCTACAGCTTCAATATTGGCAGGAACAATGCATTCGAAGGTGTTTGGATTCTTTTCCCGGGAGAAGATGATGGTTTCTGTTCTTTCTTTCCTTAGGAACTCCTCCTTTGTTACAATATCTGGGGAGAAGAAAGATAAGGTTTTAGCTGTAGTAAGGCATAATGGATAGGGCAATGGGTTTGGCATCAGGAGGGCATCCTGTGGGCACAAACCTCAGACATTAACTGGCTCTGTGAAGCTACAAAAATTGCTTGACCTCTCTCAGTCTCAGTTTCCCTATTCACAAAAAGGGGATACTAATACCTGTAGTACTCACTGTACAAGGTTGCTATGAAGCTCAAATGAGTCAACAAATGCTTTGCAAATGTCATTCCTATTGCATAACACCCAGGGCCCTGCCTATCCTTCAAAGGCTCAGATCATGTCCTGCCACTGCTGTCAAAAATTTACCCACTGCCTAGTCCCCAATGTCCTTTCCCTCTAGACTCCTGCACCACTTACTTATTGCCTGTTCCACTCATTGGTCAGCTGCCACGTATGAATTTACAAGATATTCTTAAATTCCATGGCAACATGGAGATGGCCTTGGATTCTTGAAAGAGTGTAAGTTCCACTGAATCTTATTCACTTGGAAAAGCTGTAAGGATAAGTCTGAGATAGACCATTTGTCATGTGCACATGCACACCAATAAACATAAAACACCCTTGTATCTTGACTAGCCAAGAGCCAGCCTTGCTAAATATGGAAGGGCTCATCACCAGAGGGTCAGTCCCCAGATGAAGAATTTTTCATTTAAGGTAACACAAAAAATGGGGAAGAGATAAGATCTGTACTTAGACCAATAAAATCATGGATGATTCCAAGTATCAACATGTTATAAATTGTCAAATATATGAAAATAATGGATATAATACGTGTGTGTGCACATATATGTATGCATGTATATATATGTACACATGCGTACATACATGCACGTCTTTCACAAGAGGCTGCATGCCATCGTGGATAGAGAGCTGGTGTACAATCATCCTGGTCTGGATTCAAGTTCCTTCTCAGGCACCTACTGGCTGTGTGACCCTAGGCAAGCAATTTAACCTCTCAGTGCACACAGGCCCTGAGTTGTCTAAGACTCTACATTGGCACACTCCACATATTGGACCCAAACTCTATTTCATTAGTAAAGGGAACTCTTAGAGGGGAAACTCCTGCTATTACTGCAGATGGTACCACCTCTGCAACTGGTGATCTCAGAGAGCTGCCTGTGGGCACCAAGAACTTAAATGACTCATCTAAAGTTATATATCCTGTATTTGTAAAAGGTAAGCCTTAAACCTGTCTTTCTAACTCTAAGGCCAACTCCCTATCCACTATGCAACCCTATCTCTCCCTTCTCTTTCTCTCCTTCTCCCTTCTCCCTTTTTCCCCTTTCTCTTTCCTTTTCTCCTTCTTTATCTCCCTCCCTCCTTATCTTCTTCTCTCCCTCCATCTTCCTCTCTTTCCCTTCTCCTCCACTCCCTTTCCCCTTCTCTCCCTTCCTCTCCTTTCCTCTTTTCTTCTCTCCTTCCCCCATCTCTCTGTCCCTATCTCTCTTTTCCTCCTTCCGTCTTTCTCCTCTTTCTCCCTCTTCCCCCTCTCTCTCCTCTATCTCTCCCTCCCTATCTCTCTGTCCCTATCTCTTTTCCTCCCTCCAACTCTCCTCTTTCTCTCCCCACTCTCTCGCCTCTATTTCTCCCTCCCCCATCTTTCTGTTCTTCTCTTTTCCTCCCTCCATCTTTCTTTCCTCTTTCTTCCTCTGTCCCCTCTCCTCTATCTCTTCCTCCCCCATCTCTCTGTCCCTCTCCCTCTTCTCCTCCATCTACCTCTCTCTCCTCTTTCTCTTTTATCTCCCTCAAAGGATCTTAGACCTAGATTTCTGAAGTTACCTCGTTCAACCCCCTCATTTAAAGATGAGGAGATAGGCTCAAGGAAATGAAGTGATTTGTCCCCGGTCACACAGGTAATAAACACCAAAGGTGACATTTGAACCCAGATCCTCTCATTCCAGATCCTGCTCTTTCCACAGACACACAGACACACAGACACAGACACACACGCGGGTCTTGACTCTGTCTTATACTCCTACAAAGCCTAACAATGGTGCCCTGAACGTAGTTAATGGTAGTACACATCAGGGGATGGATGTCTACTCTATCTGTGATAATGCATAATGGACACTAGCAATGAGGGGAGGCTTGAACAATGAACGACGACCTCACTTTTTTGTTTATTGACTGATATGGCAATAACAAGTTCTCCTTAACAGGGTGGTTCTGGATCCATGGCAGTGTGAGATAGCATACAGTGGATCTGATTTCTGCCCATATGGAATATTAGACCTGCTATGGAGTCTTTCTTTCCACTCAAACCTTTTGCTGCTTCCTCCTCCCACTTTTTAGTACCGTTATCTCATTTGCTCGGGAGATTCTGCTTTGACCAACCAGGAGTAAACCATCAACCAATAAGCATTTGTTAAATGCCTACCAGTGCGCTAGACCCTGTGCTAAACACTGGAGAATATTAAGAAAGGCCAAAGGGGGGCGGCTAGGTGGTGCAGTGAATAGAGTACCGGTCCTGGAGTCAGGAGGACCTGAGTTCAAATCCAGCCTCAGACATTTAACACAAAAACTAGCCGTGTGATCTTGGGCCAGTCACTTAACCCCAACTGCCCTCCAAAAAAAAAAAGCAAAAAAACAAAACAAAACAAAAGAAAGGCCAAAGACAGGTACCCAATGATAGAAAAATGGTAGAAAAAACTGAATTAGGAGTCAGGGCTCCTAGAATTTAGTTCTAGTTACTGAATGCTACTAATTGGCTGTGTGATTCTGGACAAGTCACTTCACCTCTAAAAAAGAAGCTGGCTGAGATATCCTCCAAGGTTTTTCTGAACTCTAGAATCCCACTTAGCCCAAATCCAACAGCAAGGCATTGGGCAATCGGTGGCAAAGAGCCAGAGAAGCCAATGGTGTGTCATGTCCGACTACTGAGAGATTCAAAGCTCACAGCTCAATGAGGGCTGTAGACCCAGATGATGGAGAAGAGATTATGAGGAAGTTAGCAAGCAAATTTTCCAGGCCACTGCTGGTTACTAAGGCAGAATGGCTTAATATGGAAGGATAATACTACAGAAAAGACCCTGAAAGACCCTGAAGAGCCAACATCTGGCCCTGGCAAGGAGCCCTCAGGCACAAACAGACCTGGATGAATAACTGAGGGGAACATCAGGCAGGTTAAGGTGGAACGGAATGAGCACTGGAGTTTAGCTTGGTGAAATGGGATTTAAAAATAACACTTTACAAAAGCCATGTCGGTCAGGACGTCAGCTGGAAAATACTTCTGTCCTGAAACATGAAATGAAACCTCTTCTCTTTTTTCACATGTCCTTGTGGTATGTAAGTGAGTCACAGGTGGCAAGGCTGTGGCCAGGCCTGGAGGGCTGGGGGGAGGAGGAGGGGTAAGGGAAGAGGCTAAGTAGTTATGGGTAGTCAAGGTGCAGAGGAAGCATTTTGAGGTAGTTATCTCCTGAGCCAGAAAGGAAGCTCATGTGACTGGCAGCTATTATAGATATCCTGAGAGACATGTCCCTACATATAAGCCCATAAGCATTGAACATAACCTATGCTCTGCTGTATGGAATATCTTAGTTCCTTTCATAGAGTCACTCCATTCATTCATTCATTCAAACATTTATTCCATGCTTACCATTATGATACATGCCATGATAGTTTCTGGAGAAGATATAATGATAAATAATTTATTCCTGTGTATATAAAGGTAACAAGAATCCCTAAAGTCTCTCCCAGCTCTCCACAAGCAGGATAACTCACAATGAAGCATCTGGAGCATTCTTACATTTTTTCCCCTCCACTCTCAGGAAGTGTGGCATGGTAGGAAAAGTACTAGGCAAGGAATTAGAAGGCAATGGGAGGCAGACTGGATTTTGAATTATAGGTCCTGGTTGGGTTCAAATCTTGCTTTTGTTATTTATTACATGTGTGACCTCATATAAACTTCTCAACTTCTTTTGAACCTCAGTTTCCTCAGCTATAAAATGGAGGGGATAGATTTGGCCTCCTAGTTCTATATCTATGACTTGGATTTGAGATTTGGTCACAAAACCCGTTGCTTAGCTTTCTAACCTGTGAAATGGGTGTGGCACCTACCTACCTACATCACATGGTTGTTGTGAAGAGTAAATGTGATAAGGTACATGAGAAGACTTTGAAGTTACACAAAGATGAGGTATCATTATTATTTAGCCAGCCTGGAAAGTAGCCACTGGAAAGTAGTCATTCTGTAATAATATTTGTAAAATGCTTTGTATGCAGTAGATGCTTAATAAATGTTAGTGAACTAGATTTTTTATTTGTGCTTATTCAGTTTCTAGACTCACCCTGTCTTTCCTTACCCAAATATTCTGGGTTCTCTTCCCCACATTTTAAAAGTTCTGAGTCATAATTTAAGTTAAGTGAGTGGCAGACAATGCCAACTTCATCCATTTTTCTGTACTAATTCACCTCCACAGGAAAGGGAGGCTGGGGGATATGTTTGCAAGGCTGCGTATGTGTGCATGTGCATGTGTATTTCTTCACAAGGCTGCAACCCGGCACAAGACTGATAGAGACCCAACAGGAGAAGCTACTGTCTATGTCCAGGGGCTAAGCTCCATGCCCCACTCACCAGGCTTGCACATGTTGAACTCCATGGCTCCTCCAGAATTCAGCAGCTTTTGCACCAAGGTCTTGGCTAGCATGGTGGGGGTGAAGAGGACTGGCCGCCGGCGCTCAGAGTAGAAGGAGCGCACTGAGCTGTATGGAATCAGGTTCAGTCTCTTATTGAGGTCATTTTCAGAGTCCACATCTGCAAGAGAAGAAAGAAGTATCAGGTTAGTCTGCAGCCTATGAGTGTTGGGAAAAGAAGGCATTGCAGAATCAAGAGTTGAAGGAAATAGATGTTCTTGGTTCCCAGCACCATTGTGGCCTAGAGCTCTGTAGTCTCTTTCCTAGCATTTCTCTAGGTCTGTTTTTCAGTTATGTGACTGACAGAAGGCCTCCTCCTTGTTCCTGGAGATAAAGTCATTATTTTACAGGCTGTTCATAATGGGCTTTCCTCTAGGGCTTAGCTGACATTCACTTTGGCTGGGTCCCATGTATCCTTCCACTAGTGGTCCTACTCCTTCAAATTTGGGATAAGGAAAACAGTTCCTAACCAGATAGCTGGCAATGGGGCTAGAAGTGCAATCCCTTCTTTCCTCCCTCCCTGATCCTGAGCTATGCCTGGGCAGTGCACATCCCCTTCACCAGCCCGAGGAATGGCAAGAGGTTCTCGGTGGGAGGAAAAAAAAATCAATAAATAAACACTTCACAGCAAACAGCTCCAATTAACATCAGCATTCAGGCACTACTGGCTGCCACAAACTTTTACTTAGTGTGATGGGGGAAGTCACAGCCCGATATAAGTAATGGGAGTGGGGTCTTGTCCCTCTGAGCAGTGTCTTCAGCATCTTACTGTCTCTACTGCATCAGGAAGGCGAATGGAGAATCTGACTCTGGATCTTGTGGGTCCAGGTGAGAAATACAACAGGTTACCCAAAGGGAATGGAACTCTGGGGAGATGGGAATTAGACAAAAAGCCCACATCTCTGATATGCCCATATTTTACTCCCTGATTCCTACTTTAGCAAACAGATTTTCTTGTTTTTCTCATCTCCAGGCAGCTAGAGACAGCTAGGTGGTGTAGTGGCCTGGAGTCAGGAAGACCTGAGTTCAGATCTGACCTCAGACACTTATTAGCTGCACGGCCCCAAGCAAGTAATTTAACCTGTGCCTCAGTTTTCTCAACTGTAAACTGGAGATCATTACAGTACTTACCTTGCAGGGTTGTTGTGAGAATAAAATGTAATAATATTTGTAAAATGCTTTGTACACAGTAGATGCTTAATAAATGTTAGTGAACTAGATTTTTGATTTGTGCTTATTCAGCTTCTAGACTCATCCTGTCTTTCCTTACCCAAGTATTCTGGGTTCTCTTCCCCCCATTTTAAAAGTTTTGAACTTAATAAGCATTAGCTAAAATGATCATTCTCACATACATAGAACAGAAAGAGAGGGATGTACATGAAATCATGAATCTTTATTATATGCAGCTTACTTTTCTTATTAAGCATATAATCACTTCAACATGTTTGTTTGCAGAGTTGTCCTAAAAAAACATAGTTTTAAAGACTCTTTTCTTTCTTTTCAGTAACCCTGTCCATAACTCTCCTTCCCTAGTCATCCCTACCCTCACCTCTCCATGGAAAAAAGGAAAAAAAAAAGGAAACTTTTGTAACAAATATATGTAGCCAATTGGCTGTGTCAGAAAACCCGTGCCTCATTCTGCACTTTAAGCCCATCACCTCTTGGTCAGAAGGTGCTCAGCTAAGGATTTTTCTTAATCACTGGTAGTTATACAGATGTCAACCCCAAACTTGAGGATGCGACACTTTACCCTCAGGCGAATGTGTCCGATTACTGCTTCTTTCTTTCCCAATCTGACTAGCCCCAAAGTCCATCTTCCTTGATGGAGTCATTCCAACTAGGATATGGTAAGCATTTTGTTTCCACTAAATTCCCTGCTATAGACAAGGTGATTTAGATTCTTTAGGGTAGCTTTCTATAGACATCTGCTCTATAGGTTTCTAGTTTTCCTATGGGCACCCAGAAGAGTGTCTCTAAAGGTACTTCTTACCTTCCTGCTTCTCTGACAAGGGCTTCATGACATCAAGTGAGGCCCGGGCCAAGTTCCCTGGGTGGCCACTAGTGATGATACGGACCCGTTCATTGCTGTTCATCCTCTTGTATTTGTTTTCAGATCGACTAACAAACTGAAAAAAACCCAAACCCAAAGAGAAAGAAGTAGATTGGTTCCCTCTGTGAGGGCTGAAACTAAATCCCCAGGCTTTGGTCTCTAACTAGACTTGAATGGATTTATTCTCTGTTCTGGGTGTGGATTGGGGAGGCATGGTTTGAAAAGGGTTGTGAACGAATGACCTTCAAAGATTCTTAAACTTGTCTAGGTGCAATTAGACGGTTCTCCTTGACTTTCCCATCACGTCAAGAACAGCAGCTCTTTCAGTTTTGTCTCTGTATTCCTGGTGCCTATTACAGTGCCTGACACATAGAAGGTGCTTCACACAGGCTTACTGATTGACAGATTGACTTTCTACAATAAATAAATAGCCTCAACATTAACAATTTAGACCAAGTAAAAATAGTAAATCATCTCATTTTCTAACTGCCATCATTATGGTGTGATATAGTTGGAGGTCCCTTTTTCTTACTATATTTATTACAGTGTGATACAATCGGAGGAACAGTAACTCCAGATTCAAAAGAATTGGGTTTAAATCCTCCATGTGACCTTGGATGGGGTCTAGCCTCTGTGAGCCTCAATTTCCTCATCTGAATAATGGAAATGATATTAGCACACACTTCATAGGGCCTTTATGCAGCTTGGCTGAGATCATGTATGTAAATCATCTTGTAAATCTTAAAGTTCTCTCTATAAGTGTGAGCTATTACTAATATTAATTTACTAGTCAACTAGGCATAAACATGTCTGTCCTAGAAATATCCGAGACCTTGTCCAGCTCTGGGTCTACGGTTCTGTAATCTTATGATCTCATGGGTTTGTTGCAGGATGAAACGAGAAAAAAAGATGTCAAAAGGCTTTGCAAAGTTAAAACTTCTGTTGTCATTTTTATAAAAAGCCTTGTAAGGAAAGCACATGGACATGCCAAAGCCCCAGTGCAGACCAGAGGTGGCTCTGAACATCCTTACCTGTATGAGCTGACCAAAAAGGATGCTTGCTCTTGAGAGACGAGGACTTACTCGGGGGTCATTCATCGAAAGAGGCTCCTCAGGCTGCAGTGTGTTCTGAAACCAGTTTGTCAATCAATTAATCAAACTCTCCTGAGGATGGCTTGATAGGTGAGACACTGTTTATCATTTTAGCAACATTTCTAGCCTTAAGACATTTAGGCTGAGGGGAGAAGAAACTCAACTCTCACAGAATCAGAGGGTTTCAAAGAAGGAGAAAACATAAGGAGAGGAATGGAAGGTGTCCACAGCTTAGGGGAAGGTGACCTGGGTCTGTTAATGGAGATTACAGACACCAAGAAAGGATGGAATGAAGGCCACACATCACTTGCCAGCAGGCTTGGCTCAGTCACTGCTGATTCTTTTCAATGGCAAAGCCTAGAAGGGATGCCCATGAAAAAGGGCATCTTTAGGGGCAGAGTGTCCTGCCAACATCTGCAGCTTGGAGAGAGAGGAAACCAGGTGCCAGAGGAAGAAGAAAAAACCCAAGATATAGGAATAAATCAGTCAATCTAGACTACCTAGCATGACAAAGGAACTTTAAGGCTGACAACCAAACCTTCCCATGCTGAGAAACTCAGGAGGACTGGAAGGTAGATATGTGGGGAGATTACCCATCTCCACCCCAGGTCTTGGCATGGGATGAGGCTCTGGAATGCAGGAAGAAGAATGATGTAGTAGAAAGCTAGGGTGCTAGGCTTGGAGTCAGGAACACCTTGGTTCAAACTCCACCTTATCTAGTCACTAAAACTAATATTAATTATTGCAGTGTGCCACTGTGGATGGAAAGCTAAACTCAGAGCAAGAAGCCCTGGGCTTAAGTCACCTTGGACAAAGCCATTCATCACTGTTCTTTATAGCAAAAGCGTCAAGCACAAGGCCTACCACACTCCCAAGTGTATATAAACCAGATTAAATATAACTGGGAAGTATTTAACAAAATAAGTAGAAATATGATGAAACAAAGACAATATTACATTTTAAAACTAAGTCAATTTGCAGTCCTCAGGCCCCTATTGTTTTTGCTTTTGAGTTTGACATCACTACTCTAGGCAACTCTGAAACTAAGTTAAAAGAGAAGTTGCTGACCTGCCTTGGTAGAAAGAATTTCCTCATTAGGGAATTTTCTATACCCAGAAAATTGCAGGTCTAGTTCCTATCTCTATCTATTACTTACTTTACCAGGTTGTTATGAAATGAAATCACAAATATAAGGTGTTTTGAAAACTTTAAAGCAACATATAAATGCTAGATATATATTTTGTTGTCTTTGTTGTAAAGTGAACACTTTGCAAATCTTAGAGTCATTGTAATGTAAGTTGTTATTACCCAGGTCTAGGAGCCCTTGGGGAAGGAGGAAGGGCATCTGTGTCCAAGAGAGATGCCCCACAGAACATGAATGGCAACTATGTGTACTGTGAGGGCAGTGCCTCTGGGGAGGATGATCCGGCTTCTTCTAGGGAGAAGGAAGATGAAGACAGAGCGCCTTTGCTTTCTCTGGAGTTGTGTAGGCTTGGCAAGACCCATGTTGGGAGCAGACATACCCGTAGTGCCTTTAGCGTATGGTGAGAGTTCTCGGATTCATCTCTGTTTCCTCTGTGCATCAACCGCTGAAGTTTGACCAAAAGTAACTGCTGGGCTCTGGGAGAAGGAAGAAGGGATTATTTTCAGGCCCCAGTTAACCTCCAGGGTCAAAGACAAAATCCTATTTGTCTTTTAAAACCCTTCACAATCTGGTCTCTTCCCTACCTTTCCAGTCTTTGTCCTCCAGTGATATCGGCCTTCTTTCTGTTCCTCACACACAACATCCAGTCTCCTGACTCCCTTCCTTTTCATGTGGCTGTTGCATACCTGGCCCGCCCTCCTTTTCACCTCTGCCTCCTGACTTCCTAAGCTTTTTGGCTTACTTTTATGTATAGTCTTCCCCCTTTAGGCTGTAAGCTTCCTGGGGGCAAGGACTTTCTTCTTCTTTGTATTCATATATATATATAATACATATTATATATGTATATATATATTATATATATGAATACATACATATATATTTCACATATATATTTCATATATATATGAAAGAAGGAATGTATGTGTATATATATGTGTGTGTGTGTGTGTACACATATATACACACACATAAATACGTCTTGTTTGTACATAGTTGTGTATATATTATCTCCCCATTAGAATGTAAATTCTTTGAGGTGGGTCCAGGTTTTTGCTTTTCTTTATATCTCCAGTGATTATCATAATTCTTGGCACATATTAAGTACTTAATAAATGTTTGTTCACTGACTGACTTGCTGACTTCATAGGATTAATAGATTTAGAATTGTAAGTGAGACCAACAAAACATAAAAGACCCTGATGGAGACAGCCTGGGACTCCAAGCCCAAGAGCCTTGGGAATAGAGATGCTTTTATCTCAGGGTCCTCAAACACCATCCCTATGGAGATGCATGTTAACAATGGCTCCTGATCGTGCTACAGCCATTGCATGCCTCCAAAAGAAAATTTTTGTGACTAAAGTCCTTGACTAAATCCCTTTAGTTTGACCTTTGGGAAAACTGAGGCCCTGTGAGATTAAGTAACTTGCCTAGATCACAAGGTTAGTAATTGTTTCAGGCAGTATTCAAACTCAGGCTTTTCTGAACAGCTCCCCATCCACTATAACACGTTTCCTCTCTCAGTGTCCTCATCTGTAAAACGAGGGAATGGGCCTAGATGACCCGTGAGGCCCTTTCTAGTCCCAGATCTATGATTCTATGACCATATTTACCCTGTTTCTTCCTTTACACTCCCAGTTCCACCTTTGCACATTCCTATGATTGCTTAGTCCCTCTTTTCCAGCCCTCTAGACATTTGCTCACTGCCAGAGGTAGGTGCATTCAGACCAGGACCAGCCAGGGGTAGGATCATCCCAGTGGGGTACTGAAGCAAGCATACACTGGTTACTGAGGACCAACTGTTGGGTTTTCACTGTGAGTATCTTACACTCAAGAAATAAGCAAAGGCTACAAATCAGGGCTTTGTTAATTGTTTTGGATTGTCTAGATTTAAGAAAGTGCTAATTAATAGAGAAAATGCTAATAAGGCAGGTTAAACATAAAAGTGTATCAGGAGCACATCTCCCCCTCCCCCCACACCCCTTGGTTGTGAAACCAGAACACCACTGGATAGATCCCTTTATATTTCTAGGCTCACCTTCTGTAGCTGGGGATAGTTCCCATTTCCAGGTCCCTGTTGCTGAATGGATCAACCCGAGCGCAAAGCCACTCATATTTATCCTGGTACATTGTGTCACGAACGTGTACCACTTCATCGCACTTCACCGACATAGAGCAGGAGTCAAGTTGACTGGAGATGTTCAGGTTTAGCCGGATGTAAAAGGAGTCCCCGGATGTGATCAGGCCATCTTCCAAGTCCTTTAGCAGCTTCCGGTAACCTAAGGAGGCAGAAGAGATGAAAAAAAGTCACCCCTGCCCTGTTGTTATCCTCTTGGGGTGTGTGTGTGTGTGTGTGTGTGTGTGTGCGCCCAGGCACTAAGCTGCTGCTCTTCTTTGCATAGGGAGGGATTCAGATCATATCAAGTTGCTATTTCAAATAGAACACAGCGTGGTAACCACAGCTTCTGATGGATTAGGAACAGTGGAAGAGACCCTGGTGGAGACAGCCTAGGACTCCAAGCCCAAGAGCCTTGGGAATAGAGATGTTTTTATCTCACGGTCCTCAAACACCATCCCTATGGAGATGCATGTTAACAATGGCTCCTGATCGTGCTACAGCCATTGCATGCCCTCCAAAGAAAATTTTTGTGACTAAAGTCCTTGACATTGTCAAATGATTCAACATCAGAAACTGATATTATTTTATCAGTGGAAATGACATTAAAGAAGAAGACTGGCCATCTGCTTTGCTGTTGCACCCTAAGGACCGTGGGACCTTTGTATCTGACTTGCAGCTGAAACCTTCCATGTGCTGTCTCCCTCACTGGAATATGAACTCTTTGAACAAGGATTTCTCTTCACGCAGATTTGAGTTCAAGACCATATTGTTGTGGCATATTGAGTTTGCAGCACTCTAAAACCACATCTTATCCATATGAACTGTGGTCTAGCCACACCTTTCCTACTCTGTACTCATTTGGTCGACATTCAAACAAAAACAAAACCAACTTAGGGGTAAAACTTCTTTTATCCCAATGCTTGCAGCATACCTGCCCTATGGCTCCAATACTATCCCTGTCACTTCTTAACCAAAACATAGCATCTACATCTTTGGTTTAGAGCTAGAATTTGGAGGTCATTAAGGTGCCAGGGCAGTGAGGGGGCAGAGTAGATAGAATATCTGGGCAGGAGTCAGGAAGACAGCTCAAATCTAGCCTCAGACATGAGCTGTGTGACCCTGGACAAATCATTTAACCCTGTTTGCCTCAGTTTCTTCATCTGTAAAATGAGCTGGAGAAGGAAATTGCAAACCACTCCAATGTCTCTGCCAAGAAAACCCCAATTGGGGTCATGCAGAGTCACGCACAACTGAACTAGCTCAACAAGTCATCCAACCTCTCATTTTTACAAACGAAGAAATAAAGGCTTAACAAAGTCAAGTGACTTACCCAAAGGTCATAAAGGTAGCAAGTGTCTGAGGCAGCTTTTGCACTTAGGTCTTTCTGATGCTGGGTTCAGCATTCTATCTGTTGTGCCAACTAGAAACCTTTCTTCAAGGGAAGGCTATTTTAGCCTAGGTTCAGGTCCTGTGTATTGCTAATATTTTAAATGGAATTAATCAAATACTACTTGTTGGCAGACATTCAAGGCACTGGATAGCAAGAAAGATAGGTATAGTATTTGTCTTCTAGATAACCAACCTTATCCAAAACATGAACCAATGTTCAAAGGAAGAATTGTATAGCACCATAAAAGACAGAGCAGTTATGAGTCATTCAGGAGTAACTATCTGAATGCTTAAGCAGAATAAAAGTGAGAGTCAGATTGGATGAGGCCTCCCACTAGTTTGGAATGAATGGCCCTAGGCTCACCATTAGATTATAGAGAACTTGTTCTCCCTCCACCTCTAGCTTAGTACCAAGATTTCATTCCTTGAGCTCTATCCCTGATTATTCTCTAAATCTCCCTCATGCCCACCAGATAACAATTATAGTAATTAGCATTTATGGTTAGCAAAATATTTTATATACTTAAGTTCTCGTATTCTCACCATAAATCTATGAAGTAGGTACTATCATCGTATTATTATTTATACAGATCATATATACATATTATACATCATATCATCTATACAGATGAGAAAACTGAGGCTCAAAGAGATTAGGTGACTTGCCTAGTCACAGCTAGTAAGAGTCTGAGCAGTATTGGAACCCAGATCTTCCTGATTCCAAGTTCAACAATCTAGCGACTATGTCAGAGGAACTAGATGAAGACTAAGAAAGAGGGGCCAACCATGAACTGTGTAATTTGCAAGGGTGAGGCTAAAGAAGTGATAAAGGCATTACAGTGCAGTAGAAAGTGCTAGACTTGAGTCAGGGTATTTGGCTGGAATCCAGAGTTGGCTACCTACTACCCGGATGACCTTATGGGAGTCTCTTTATATCCCTAGGCCTCAGTTTCCTTTTGAGTAAAATGAGAGAGATGCCCTAGGTGACCTCTAAAGTCTCACTTAACTCTTAAGCTATGATCCAACAAGAATTCTCTGTTATAGAAGGCTTTTATTTCCATGGAGGAAGCCTTCTGGAGAGCTGGTGTATAGACAGCACCTCTTGTGATTTTTATGTAAGAATGAACGCTAGGCCGTGGAGTGAGAAAACTACTCCCTACCAAATGTCTGCTGTGAAATCTGACCTGTGTGTAGGTGCAGAGCATTATTATGATTATTTTCTGCACTGACAGGACACTGCTGGGAGGATGCTTTTGCTGGTGGAGAGACTGTTTGGAGAGAAGCTGGCTATTTATGCTCCGTTTAAACATTCATGAGCCCTAGTAGTTAAAAATAAGATCCAGCTGCAGAGATAATAATCCAGGAAAATTCAGAGGTGAGAATGGTAAATCAGACGTAGGAAATGTAAAACAAAGCCCAGTGCACAACAGCCAAGCAACTTAGGCAAGACACGGGTAATACTATTAAAAAGCCGCTGGAGGCAAAGAGAAGGAGGAATGCTTGTTACAGGGATGCTTGAGGAACCAAAGAGCCAAAGGTCTGTGAGTTTTAATCTGATGACAGCCTAGCCTCCCCAGGCAGAGCCTAGCCCTGGACCAAGAATTGGTTGTTGCAGCCAAGTGATTGCTTTAGATCCAGGACAGTTAGTCGTGCATGCAAGAAAACAAAAACTCCATTTTGCAAAAAAGCCATATGTGCCATTTGGTGTTTAGTTATCATGCGTGTTCCTCCTGCCAGTTCTCTTCTAACCCAGTTCTAATGCAGGCTTGCATACCTGTGGGACATGCTCTCCATTTGTGGCCAGGTAGGGTGCAAAATAGCAGGTTCAATGTCCTGCCTTTCATCTGTTTGTAATCACTCAGAAGCCTAGCTGGTCTGTAAGATGAAGGCCAGCTCAGGGAGGGGGGGAAATGACAGTGTTAACACATAACTTGTCATTAATTAGAATGATCTAGAGTAGGGGTCTGTGGAAAGACTTTAGGGGGTCCATGAACTTGGGTGGGAAAAAAGGCATCTTTATTTTCTAGCCTTTGGTTACTTCTTACCACTATGCATTTTATTTTAAGTATTTTAAAACATTCACCTGAGAAAGGAATCAGGAAAAACTAGCTTCAAGTCCCACCTTGTACACACATTGGTTGGGTGATTGATCCTAGACAAACCATTAAACCTCTTAGTGCTCCAAACACTATAGTTTCTAAAGCTATAAATTAAAGAATGGGTGCTGACCTTTGTTGGCAGAGGAAGTTTCTTCAATTGAAGTTCCCTACACTTTGGAAATGACAGCTCTTTTGATTTGCTCCCCCCAAATAACTGCAGTGCAGGGAGATACAGGAGGCCTAAGGAGTAGGAAAGGCCTCATGTAAAAGGCTGTGTTTGACTTGATGTGTACAGAAAACCAGGGCTTTTAAGAGGCAGAGATTAGGATGATGTAAATTATAGTCATAGGGAACAAACAAAAAGCTTATGCCAGGGCATGGAGAGAGGAAGGGAGATGTCATTTGTGGAAAACAGCAGCTTGTTGCCCTGACCTGTGCTTAGTAGAGGAGTTTTCCTTATAGGGGGTTACCTATACCATGTTCCTGAAAGCCACATTCAGTTCCTTCCTCCAAACATATCGACAATCCCTCCCTCCCCCAATGTTTGTGAGAAGAGCACTTTTGTAAACCTCAATTTGAGGTGCTTTTATTATTGTCCCCATTTTACAGGTGAGACTCCAAGAAGTCTGGTAGCTTGCTCTGGGTTCTACAGCCAAGAAGTATCAGAGCCAAAATTCAACCTCAAGCTTCTGACTTTAAATCCACTGCCCTCTCTACCATTTGCATGAGAAGATTGGTGAGAAATGAATGAGATGCCACTGGAGCATTGGCCGTGGTAGTGAATGGGGTTTACTCAGGCCTTACCTTCATGGTTGAATTTATAGTGCAGTGTGACGGGGCCATTACATCTCTGAATTGTCCAGTATGCTTCCTCCTTTGTGCAAGTATCCAAGGGAACACTTTGCTTCTCTCCTTTGATGCAGCCCTCCAGCTAAATATCAAAGAAACACTGTTCCTCACTGTGGGCTCCATGGGCCGGCCAACCCTCGTGAGTAGGATTATTCCACATATGAAATAAATGCATCTTTTTCTGAATAAACAACTTGCCTGGTGCTGTTGGGAGGGAATAAAGCTTCCTACTTAAATCATGCTTGTTAAACTTTGTTATCACCCACCTTTCTGAGCATGTACATGCATGTGTGCAGGGGTAGGGTTCTGTTCTAGAAATGCAATCAAGAATACTAGAGGGGGCTGGGGAAAGAGCAGGGTATGACCTTTCTTAACTCCCATCCCCTCCCAAAGATGGCATTCTTAGGGGGAGGGGGAACAAAAGAGGGTAGAGAGGAGGATTTATTTTCTCTTTCCACTTAGGCATTCCATAACAAAACAGAGGAACAGATTGTCAGGAGACCTTGCATTGTGTCAGCGGCATAAATACAGAGAAGAAATGGAGGGGAAAATAATGAGAACTTTTTTTTTTTTTTTTTAAGCCTCACCAGTAGCAGCTGGTGTCCCTCCCGGAGGCCTTCTTTTTCCGCCAGGGATCCTGGCTTGACAGAGTGAATGAAGCTGCCTCGATCATTTCCCCCCAGCAGGGTGATTTCAGTGATGAGGTTATCTCCGTTCAGGGTTGTGTGTTGCACCGGATGGCATGTGGTCTTGATGTGACCAACAGATGTGACAGAGGGACGGAAAGGTCTAGGGCCAGGAAATCAAGAAGCTGCTTAGATGGGCCTGCTTTCAGATGCTCTGGGTTAAAAATAGAGAGCTTCTACTCAGGAAAAGCCAAGGGGAGACAGAACCTGCATGCACTAGCTTTCTGTATTTATCAAGAGCTGGAGTGCGGATGGAGAAAAACTGGTTTTAGTGGCTTAAGTTATGAGAGAAGGCTTTCAACTAAGTCCTTAATCAAAAGCACAGGCAGGAAATGGAACTGATTTCCCATGACTAGAAGCGACCAAATCCAGACACTGCCAGGACTGAGACATGAAGTCACTGGAGTCAGTCTAGTTCAACCAAATCTTGCCCTTTTCTTGGTTATGACTCTGTAAGCCACAGGACTTCAATTGGAACAGTTAGTGACTTTGCCAAGTATGGTTTTGAGGGGACTTTGAGATGTGCTGGGGAAAGCACTGGGTTGGGCGTTGGGAAACCTGAGCTCATAGGATCATAGCTACATAGAGCTGAGAGGCTCTATATCCAGAGGTCATATAGTTCAAACCACTCATTTTATAGATAAGGAAACTGAGACCCAGGTAAATGAACTGATTTTTCCCATGATCACACAAGTGACAGAGTTTGGATTTGAACACAGATTCCTTGACTTCAAATCCAGCTCTCGTCCCACCCCCTCCCCCACCCCCAACTGGCTCATGCCATTCTAGCTCAGAATCTGTTACTTAACTAGCTGAACAAACTGGAGAAAGTCATTCAATTTTCATGGACTTTAATTTCCTTATCTACAGAATGGAGGGAGTTGGACTAGGTAAACTCCAAGCTCACCTACTACCTAAATGATTTTAAAGTTTTGTGACTTCAGGATAACTCAGGAGTTCAGGGAGACATGCAGCTGTTACAAACTGAGTTGGTTCACCTCGGAGACTACCACGGTAGGATTTATTTTATAAAACCAGCTACGACCTTTCACAACCACCCCCACCCTCACCCTTTACTCTCCCATTTCCCACTTTAGTACCTTTCCAGGGAAAACTTCCTAAACATAATGTTGACTTGTTCAAGGTCAAAAGCATCCAGGCTCTCAGATTGATGAGAAGAGGAAGAGGAATGGATAGAGGGGGGTCCAAAGGAGTAGCGGTCATGATTGTCATCTGAAAAGGGGGAAAATAATCTTGACTGGGCTAATGAAGTAGCTGACCAATTAGAGAAAGAGTGACACACAGAATAAAGTGATTATATACAGAGATGGCAAAACCAATCTACCCATGTCAATCTTGTCAGATGTCAGTGATACTCCATAATCACAGTTAGATTTACTCTTTTTGCTTCTTTCTCTTTTAGCCAAAAGACAACCCCAGAACCAGAACCAGAAATGGTTCCACAGTAAGATGTCCTTATTCCCTTTGGAGGGGCTGATGCTGCTGGGAGGGAGATCCCCTTGGATCACACTTGACCTCACACCATGATCTAGAGGAGAAGATAACTCTCTGAGGCAGAATGTGGAGTCATTTGTGTCCATTCTAACAGAGTGATTCACATGGTTCTCTGACATTGGGAGTCATTGTGGCACAATGCCTGTTTCTTAAGAACTCTAGAAGTACAGCCTCAATCAAGGTTAATGAGTCTTTTCTATCATCAGTTTTTTAGTGGTTTCTGAATTTGTTATGTTGAAGCAGATTTTGCTTTTACCTTCTATATATAGCTATCCCACCATCCAGGGCAGCGTCCATCAGTTCAGTGCCAATTTCCCAAGTGAGAACTGGGAAAAGGGGTGACTATGAAGAAGCTGAATGATAGGATCACACATTTAGAGGTTATCTAGTCCAACCCCATTTTGTAGGAGAGGAACCTTGGCCCATCGATGTGAGGTGACTTGATCAGTGTTACACAGGTAACAAACAGCAAAGTCAGGATTTGAACCCAGATCCTCTGACTCCAAACACAGCCCTATTTCTACTGGACCACATTGCCTCTCAGCGTCAGAAAGCTGCTTTTTTCCATCCTGTTTTAAACATGTGATATCCGGGATATAGTATACCTTCCCCATTCAGAAAGGGCACAGTCCAGAGATCCACAGAAGTGAGAAATCTACAAATACTTCAAAGCATTAACAATAAAGATCTATTTGCAAAGGGCTATTTATTCCCAACTCAAAATTGCTTAGACAGTGGCACATTTCTCTCCAAAGTTCCCTCTTTTATTTTCCAACGCTTTTTTCAGTTCTAATTACACAGCCTTTGTTAGGGGCTATTGCTTTTCTGAAGTATTTTTCAGCTTATGACTGTCTCTAATCAAGGAGAATTCCACAGTGCCTTTTAATCCAGAGGTCTCTTCGGGCTGTTGTAAATGAGAGGTAGTGCTAGGGTGGGGAAGGCAGCTCAACCTCCGGTGGGTTGAGAGGGCAAACCCTTGAATATTTAAAATCATGAATCCTAAATCCAGAATCTGGAGAGTTTTCTGCATTGCCAGGTTTACTACAGGTCAAAAGACTTGTTGATTGAGAGTGATACCTTCTTCATAGCCTCAATGCCTTGGCCCTCTCTTCACAAGCCCTTTTGGCTTTTTTCTCAGTCACAGCACCCAGCTTAGGAGGTTGTAACAATAACATTCTTTTCACCTTCTCCCCATAAGATCACCTTTCAGTCTCTCTCCTTCCTGCATCCCACTTTCTGAAATTGACATTTTTGTTACAAAATAAATTTTTTCCTTCCTTCCATTTTTTCCTCCCTCCCTCCCTCCCTTCCTTTCTCCCTCCCTTCCTTCCTTCCTTCCTTCCTTCCTTCCTTCCTTCCTTCCTTCCTTCCTTCCTTCCTTCCTTCCCCTCTTTCTTTTA
>CM053599.1:189161856-189164356 GCA_028646575.1 Pseudocheirus occidentalis
TTTTTCTCTCTTTCCTCCCCCTCCTTTTCTTCCTTTCTCTCTTCCTCCTCTTTTTCTTCTCCTTTTCTTCCTTCTCCGCTCTGTCTTCCTCTTCCCTCTTTCCTACTGCCTCTCTGTAAAAAACCAACCAACCAAAAAAACCTATAAATCTACAGATGAAGCTTCCAGAGTTAGGCTTTACCCTAATGACTTCCTGTCTTACATCTTATTTGGTAAAGAAGTACAACTTTAATGTTTTCCCCATCATCCAAACCCTTTTCCCTTCTTCCTCTTTTTCTTCTTTCTCCTTTGTTTTTTTAAAAGTAGCTAGTTCTCTCTATCTTGCCCAGGCTAGAAGTTCAGTGTCTATTCACAGTCCAGAATGGCACAGGGGCTTTGATGTGTTGTCTCTGACCTGGGATGGTTCACTCTTTCCTAGGTAACTTGGTGGTCCTTTGCTCTCTAGGAGCTCATCATATAGACTACAGACATCTAACTGACTTAATTCAAGAGATCCAGGATCCTCAGGCTCCCTGGCAGTAAGATTACAGGCATGTGTCACCCCATTCCCCCCCCCCCAACTCCCCTTCATTCTTTCACCACTCACTGGTTGAAGCGGACAGAGGTGTCTGCCTCCACACTTGCAGGAGCCCTCCAATTAGCCATCACTTACCATCTAGATCTAAGGCATCAAATCCAAAACTGTCAGTGTCTTCTTCAACTATACTGTAAGACAAAAGAGGGAGATGATGGTGGTAGCAGAGTATGTATGTGTGTGAGAGTGCGCATGTTTGTATATGTGGGAGAAGTGGAGGAGAAAGAGGAAAGACAGAAAGAGCTAGGAAGAGATTTTTCAATTTTCTAAAAGATATTGATGAGGATCAGGAGATGACAGGCAGAAAATTAATGGGTAGGATGGCATGGGAACAGCAAGAACAAGACTGGAAAACAAAACAGATACCCTCATGAATCCCTCCACTATTCAGTGGAAGGGGATGTGTCTTTAGTAAGGCGCCTTTGAATAGAGAACAGCTCTGGAGACCGAGGTATGTACATGTAAGAGGCAATGCAGTATGAACATTTAGGGGTGAATGGTGAGGCAGGGAGGGAGGAGGAGTACAGGTAGCATTGATGACATCTGCTGAAGAAATGGGGATGGAAGGCAAGCGTGGGTCTCTGATGGCCTGAGTCTGATATTTCCACTCTGATTCTGACTTCTTTGAGAGACTAATTGTGTAATATCCATTTGTACTTCAATGGACTTTTATTCCATGATGGGCTGAAAATAGCCTGAGTGCTCTGATCGGCAGAACGAACAGAAGACAGTGATGCTTTGTACTGTTCTAGCTTTCCCCAAAACACCCTCCATTTTTCATTTGTGGTCCTTTCAAATGGAGCATCCAGGGACACTAACAGCAGATCAGTGTGTAAGAATAACAACAGCAGCACATGACTACCTAAAATAAAAAACTTAAATAACTCTCAAATCCCATGTTATCTGGCCTGCTTCCTGCACCAGGGAAAGGAGACACTGTGGGATTGCTAAGGGAGTTCGTGCAGAATTTCAAGTTAAGTCACTGGCATCGTAGACAAAGTTAACAAACAAATTCTATCTTCTTCCCAAGGCATTCTCCAGAAAGGACCATGGAAAAGCTCTTTAGTTCTCCTACTGCCCAAGCCAACAATTCTTTTCAACAGATGACCCGTCTCCCCAAAAGAGGAAATGGGATGCCCAGTTATTTTCTGCATGCCCAATCAAGGGGGAGAGAGAGTGGAGGTGAGGAGCCCCACCAGAAAGTCAAGTACCAGTCAATGGCTACCTACACAGGTTGCCAAATATCCAGATGTTTTTTAACATCTGTGTTCTCACCAACATTCTTCTATTTTCACTCTGATGTAGGGACTTGCAAGGAGGAGGCAAGGAGGTGTAAATGTGTCTTAAGGTTGTGTTGAAATAACTTTAAATAAATGTAAGCATAACCTATACCATGATTTTGCTTTGTTGGTGGCACTTGCGGGCTTCTAGTGACCACTCTCACCCTACTCCTTGGAGAAAAGTCTAAGGATTGTAGTTCCTCTATGGAAGGGGTCTGAATTGACAATGAGCAGCAAGGTGGTTGTTTTTTTTTTCCAGAGGGCTTGCCTTTCTTTCCTAGTCACCTACCTACGATGAGGTGTGTCTTCTTTACATCTTCTGACAATGGAATCATTTCCTGGAGGCTCTGCCATGATAGACATGATGCTGTTGCGATTTCTAAGGGGCAGCTTTAAAACACACAAATATACAGACACATTATAGATACTCATATAACTATACATATGTGTATATACACACACACACACAATTTAGTACATCTTTAATATGGGTCTACATCCTTAGCCAAATCTATATCCCTTTTGACTCAGAAAAGTTTTTGAGGGCAGCCATGACACTCTGCCTTTCCCTCCAAATCCTGGCTAGAGAAATGGAACAGGCTTAGTTCATGACCACTGAGATTAGTGTACATCTGCTTACACATCT
>CM053599.1:189169356-189200030 GCA_028646575.1 Pseudocheirus occidentalis
TTTAAATTTATGCTCCCATTCTTTTGTGATCCTATGACAACTGGGTTGGGATGACAGTTTTCTTTAGGTCCCATTCCCGGCTCTTTCTTATTCCCCTAACTCCCTCTACCATTCTTTGCCTCAGTTACCCTCATCTGTAAAGTGTAAATGACTGTAACCTAGTCTTTCTCTCTCTTGCAAGGTTGCTACAAGAATGAAAGAACTGAGGAATGTGAAGAGGGTTCTTTGTGTCACAGAGCCAGGTGTTTACAGATATCTTGAGTCATTATTCGCTGGAGTCTCACATCCCTGGGGATTTTCCTCGGTTGACAAGTTTTAGGGGGAAGGTCAAGCATCCTTCCAAATAGTAACCCATTAGGAAAAATGCAAAGGTCAGCAGGAGTAGTTAAGGGCCCCAGATAGACCTACCAGGAGGCAGAGGAGGAATGTAGATCGAACCACAGATGTTACATTTGATCAGTCAGGACTCCTGCCCATTTCAGATGACAATTATCATTAATTATTGTCTGAAACCTGCTCCCCCCTCCCAACATGGGGGCTTTCAAGCCTTGTCCTGGGTTTACCCTGCTGGACTGTTTACTGCATCCGGAGAAACAGATGGACTGCAAGAGACAGATTGACAGACACTCAAGAGGGATCTGGGTTTTTTCACTAACCTTGAAAATCTGATGCCTGCTTCATGCTGACGGGGGATTTAGCTCTTTGCAGCTGAAAGAGAAGAAAAGAAAAAAAAGGATGGGATAAGAATCAAACAGGACTCTAGACACATGTCACAATCACTGAGAGAAAGAGAGAGAGAGAGAGAGAGAGAGAGAGAGAGAGAGAGAGAGAGAGAGAGAGAGAGAGAGAGAGAAAGAGAGATACTCTTGGGGCAGCAGTGACAAGACTACAGTAGGTTCCCCGGGGTTCAGATTAGGCAGCTGCTAATACAAACAAGACCGATTGCTCTCTATCACCCCATCCCTCACATAAAAGCTGGAAACACAATATGGCTCTGGGCCGAAGATGCTACAGGATCCCAGAGAGGTGGGGTGGGGACAGGCAGGATTCTGATTCTCCAAACAGAGAAAATAGAGCCAGGTACACGGCACAGGGAAATGCTGGGTTGGGGGAAGAGGAGGAATGGTTCTAATATGTGGGAGAGAACAAAGCAGGCAGGCATCTCTAGGAGATGACCTCTGGCTGCACACAAACCAGGAGGCTGTACCCAGATGGCCCAGTAAAAAAAGGGGTGAGGATTCCATATTTTCATGCCCTGACTGGCACAGATTTTCTTCTTCTAGAAGCTGATCATGAGGCAGTCAGTCATTCAATCAAGAAGCACTGGACTGGGATTAGGGCAATGTGAATGTGATTGAAAGTCTCTTGATTTCACTTTACTTTTTAGTCTCTCCTGGAAAAAAGCAGAAAGCTGGGCATAACCTCACCCCTAGTTGGGATCCTTACACCTGATCTCCTTGTTTCTGCCAATGGCACTGTACCTGATTCTCACTATTAGGGAGGAACTAATTATCACATAGAAATGATGGGAACCTAAGAGGGTCAGGAATGTGACCCCGCCTCCTAGAATTTGTGACAGAGAAAGAGAGGGAGTCTGGTATGTGCTCTGGAGTTGGGGAAAGCAGATTTCAAAGGGTTCAGAGGCAGATAGGTAGGATCTTATGGAATGAAATTCTAAAGGGATAGTCAGTCCAGGAGGTATGGAAAATTGTCAAGAATGAAATTCTGTAGACATAAAAGGAAACAATTGCAATGAGGATAATAAGATCATATTATCTCATCAATAAGTACTGGCTTATTGATTGATACTAAGTACTTCAGAAACATCATAAAGGTCTCTCTCTGTTCTCCTCCCTCTGCCAACTTGCTTCCCAAAAGCTCATGTGACTGTGTCAATAACCCATGGAGCCCCCAAAGCCAACTTTCTCATTAACAATTTGCCTGGGGTAAACAAGCATTGATCTTTGGTGAGTGGAAACATTTTATTTTGTTATTATCCTATAATCAGAAAGTAAGACAGATGAAAAGAAATAAACCAACAGGCATACAAACAAGCTGGTAGGTTTGGGACGTCCATTCATAAGGCTGAATTGAGACCAGCCACACTGCAAATGCTGAATCCCTGTCTCCACCTCACCTTCCCCTCTCCCCTCCAAAAAAGAAGTGAGACTCTTCAAGGGGAATGTTGACATCTGTAGGGATGACATTAGCTACCAAGTAGTTCAGAACATTGTTGCCCATATCCCTGGCTTTCCCATAAAGGAATACCTGGATGCCCTTCAAGTTCATTCTCCGCTTTGGGGGATGATACGGCAGGAAATACTTGCTGTCTTCTGGTGAATCCTCAGAAGTTGATGAATCATCTGCCTCCTGACCATTGGCCTTAGAGCTGGAATCTCCAAATGTCTGAGAGATAATAGTTACTGGCAGATTCCTGGGAAGACTCTGGAAACAGAGATATAAATTTAGGGTAGATAAAAGGCACCCTGGAAACAGGTCACAAGTGGGAGCCATGGATGGCATATCATCACTGGGACTAACAACCAGTCTCAAACACTTCCCAGCCAGGTGACTCCGGGCAAGTCCCTTAACCTGTGTTTTCTCAGTTTCCTCATCAATAAAAGGGGGACAATATAATAGCACCTGCCTCTCAGGGCCATTGCGAGGACCAAATGAGAGAATATTTGTGCAGTGCTTGCTTAGTACTGTGCCTAGCACCGAGCAGGGGCTATAGAAATGCTATTGCTATTGTGGCAGCTATTATGATAATGGTTGTCCTTATTACTACAATTTGGGATTATCTATCACTCTATCCTCTCCTCTCTTCACATCCAATCTGCCGTCAAGTTCAATTGAGCCTCCCTTCACCACATCTTTCTCATTTCCCTGCAAATTTTCATTCCTACATCACCATCACAGCACAGGTCCTCCCCACTTATGTAAACCTCAAGGCCCACCTAAGGTCTGCTGAGCTTCACATCTAGACTATTGTAACAGTCTGATAATTGTTTTCTCATTTGCCAATCTCTCTTTCCTTTAGCCCCCTCAATCATCCTGGACACTGAGGAAAGACTGATCATCTTAGAATACTACTTTGCATGTGTCATAGGTAACACTCCTGATCACAAATCTTCAGTGGCTTCCCACTCCCAATCATTACCACATTTCTCTGTCTTTATAATCTGACTCTTTCCTACTTAGCAAATTATTTCTCACTATTCTTTCGCACAATTGATAGTATCACAGATTTAGAACTGGAAGAGACTTTTGAGGCTATCTACTCTAACCCGCTTCATTTTACAGATGAGGAAGCAGGGTCAGAGAGGTTAAGGAAGTTGCCCAAAGTCATACAGATAGTGAAATGGCTGAGCTGGGATTTGAACCAAGTTTCTCTGAGTCTAAATCTAGAGATGTCCAATGTGCCCCTCTGCCTTCCATTCAGTTCAATCAAACATTTATTGTCTTCTATCTGCAGAGGAAGTTGGGTTTAGTGTAGAGAAAGATGACCTTTGAGTCAGTAAGACCTGACACATAGTCCCATCTCTGACACACGCTGACTGTATGACCTTGGTCCAATCACTTAACTTCTCAGTCCTCCAGACAACTTTCTAAGACTGCAAGTTGCAAAGCAGTTGGCATATGTATGTGTGTCACACCCCTACACACACACGCACACAAACACATACACACACAGAGTTCTAAAAGTTTTGATGCAGTTTTAAGCTTTAATAAGCTTAATTTTTTATAAATTTAATTAATAATTTTTTGAAACTGCACCAATATTTTGGGGCATCCTGTGTATATGTACATTCATGTCTGTCTGTCTGTCTGTCTATCTATCTATCTATCTATCTATCTATCTATCTATCTATCCACACAAGGTCCCAATTAGTAAGAATAATGAATCCTATAAAGTTGTCATTATTTGAATCCGTCCTGCATATTTCTATTGGGCTAGAACTAATTACCATATTTTACATAATTCAAAGAGTAAAAATTTGAAAATGTGATTACTTCATGGGATTCATTATTTGTACTAATTGGGACCTAAGACTTTTGGGATACTCTGTATGCATATACATAAATCTAGATATAATTTGTATATCTATATATGCAGCTAGGTCAATTACCCTATTTTATACATCATAACTTCAAAGATTCAGATTTCAATACATGCGACTTCTTCATAGATTTATTATTTACACTAATTGGGACCAAGACTTTTGAGATACTCTGTGTATGTATACATACATTGAGATATAATCTATATATCTATATGTGCTGTGAGGTCAATCACCCTATTTTGCACATTATAACTTTGAAGAGTGTACATTTCAATACATGCGATCACTTTATGGAATTCATTATTTGAATTCATTGGGGCTTCATTGTGTATATGTATAGAAGGTAAATGACTTGCCCAGGTTCACACAGCAAATGTCTGAGGCTGGCTTTGAACTCAGGTCTCCCTGACTCCAGGCTTGGAGGTGGCAAGCAGAAGACTGGGTGAACTCATTGGAGTGTAGTCAGATTTTTACTATGTCTGGTACTTAGCTTTGGGCTCCTCAACTAAAGAGGGACATGGAAATTTTGGAAAAGCTTCAGAAGAGAGCCAAGATGATTAAAGGTTTAGAGAATATAGAAGTGGTGTCCTTTTGTGTATGTTAACAGCTAACGACCAAACAGCTAACCCTGCAGGGAAGAAAAATTAGCAAATTAATGAATCACAGTTTTGTTTATACTGGTCTTAAGAATGGCAATCACTTGTTCATTTAAGTAAGCCCGTTCTGCCTTTCTTATAGATATTGGTTGCTGAAAGGCTGGGTCCTTGCTGTGAAATAAACTATCAAATTGAGACCACCCCCTGGAAATACAGACACGTTATCATTTACCCAGGCACTAATGGCTTCAGTGAAATTATTAAACAATAATTGGTCTTGATGATGGAAGTGTGTAAACAGGAGCCTAATTAATGACTTTACCAATTGTTCTTCTATTGCTGTTCTTCTGTCCTATTGCTATACCAAGAGAATATAAGATTATAGGATCACAGGTTTGGAGCTGGAGGGGAGCTGGGAGATCATCTAGTTCTATCCCCCTATTTTGTAGATGACATTAAATACGGAATTATTTAGTATGGAGAAGAACTGAACCTCTGTCTTTAACTATATGAAAGGCTAGTCTTAGAGCAATGGTAATTAAAATGTGGTCCCAGGATCCCTGGGAGCCCCAAAGATCCTTCCAGGGAGTTCATGAATTCATTTGAATTTGTTCATATCAAAACTACTTTCCAAAAAATACTAAGGCATAAACTCTTTGGGAGATCCTTGATCATTTTTAGGTATTGAGACCAAAAGTTTGAGGACCACTGTCAGAAAATGATGGATCAGTTTCAATAATGATTTTTATATTAGTCATTAATATTGTTATTATGCATTTTAAGATTTGCAAAGCACTTTTCTCAAAAAATACCTGTGAGGTAAGCAGGGCAAGTATTATTATCTTTATTTTATAGAATAAGAGACTAAGTGACTCACCATAGTCTAAGTCAGGATTTGAATCTAAGTCTTCTCGATCTAGATTTTCTATACCATGCTACCTATCTCTTCTAACCAGCTACTAATGGCCTCCCATTAAGGCAGTGTTATGGCTTCCCCTACAAGAGACTGGAGGGAAGATCAAGGGCTTCATCCTACTTGGTCAAGGCCAGTGATGTCTTTGGAAAGGCGCCGGACTTTGCTCTCCAGGTTCACGATGCAGGCTTCCTTCCGGACCATCTCAATCCTCAGTTCATCATTTTTCTCCTCCAGTTCTCGGATCTGCTTTCTGTACTTGTCCTTCTCAATCAAACACTGGGAATACTGTGTCTGTGCTTCGTCACGAGAGTGGAATGCCTACCAAAGAAAAGGAAATGTGACTACCTGGGTCAGTCACATGGTTCAAACCAAATTGAATTCCCAAATCCCCAATATTCCCCAACCTCCAGTTAGGAGGACTTCTTCTCTTCACTCTTTAGCTGGAAACCACATCTGTTGCTGGGCCTCGGGGCTCTCCAGATGCCCTTCACCATCACTCCTTGCTCATCTTAGCTGTAATTATAGCTCTTTCTCTTCTCTACTAACTTAAAAACTTCATCTTGTCCCTTAGTTTCTCCCATCCTTAAATCTGAACTGTTAGGGCCTTAACCCAGTATATTGAAAAATCCATGTGGCAGTCAATTCAGAAAGTTTCCTGAATAGAAAAATATAATTTAGGGAAAGAAAGAAGTGATAGAGATTTACAATTATCTACCACTTATTACCACTTAGTAACACTGCACTGACCAAACGCCATGATGGGAACAAACAGTCTACATAATGAGAGTGATGACCCGTCCGGTCCCATTACACATAATTCTGAGGTCAGTACGTCCCACCCCTGATGGAAATGGAACTCCGAGTTGTCAGCCCCCCACATCTCTCTGGAAATGTGGCTGCTTCAGGTACCTGGTCTCGTTCTTTCTCTACTTCCTCCAGCTGGATCATTACGGTGTTCATGCGGTGTTTGTACATATCACAGTCTTTCCCCAGGGTTGAACACTTCAGTTCCAGATCTTCTTTCTCTTCTAAGTACTATGAGAAGGACATGAGGAAATCGATCAACTCATCAAATAATCAATAGGTCATACCTGACAAAAGTTTCCTAGTTTCTCCTCCTCCGAGTCATAGAGTCCACTGCTCGTGGCTCCATCGGTGCTCACAGGATGTTGTCATTCAGAGACTTAGAGATTTGGATCTGGAAGGGATGTTACAGGACATCTGGTTGAACTCCCTCATTTTACAGATGAGGAAACTGAGGCCCGGGAGTGATAAAGTGTACGTCAGAAAGTAACAACACATACTACACACATCATCTCTGCCTTTCTTCAATCTAATTCAGGGCAAGTCAGCTTCTTCAAGAATGGAAGGTGAGCAACAAGAGGTCACCAGATCAAAGAATTACAAATTAAGATCCAGAAGGGAACTTAGAGAACATCTATTTCAACCCATTCATTTTGCAAAGGAGGAACATGAGGCCTAAAGAGGTTAAGTGATTTGCTTAAAGCCAAAGAGAGTTGCTTTAACCAAGGCCCTCTGAATCCAAAGTGGCCTTAAAACAGTGTGTCCTCTTAAGCTAAGAAAGCACGATTGAGGGAATTATCCTCATCTCAGGTAAATGGGACAGAGCCAGGTACCAAACAAATAGGCAAAAAGGGGATGGAGACAGATTAGGGGAAATTGTACTTCACTAGGGGACTGGCCAGCCCCAATTTGCCCAACTACAATGATGCTCCTGGGGAAGGGATGACTCTGGGCCCCTCCCTATCTGGTTCCCTCCCTCTCTCCTTCCTACCTTGTCTCTTAGCTCCTCAGCCTGACGCATCTCTTCCTGTAGGTTATAAATTTTGTTGACCAGCTCCTGTCTATCTTCCAGAGCCTCTTTCCGGTCATGTTCCAGGATATCCAAAATAGCCTTGTCTGAGTCTGGCAGGCTGCGTTTTCCAGCCTGAAAAGAAGAAAGAAGGCTTTAAAGCTGTAGGTGGGGTAAGTGAAATGGAACAGGAAGGAAGTGAGAACAAGAACAAATGACAGGCTTAAAGACAGCCTGGTTTGTAATGGGGAAAGTGAGGAAGGAGGAGAAGTCTCTTGGGATAGCTAAGAAGCTTATCACTTAAGAAGTTTATCACCTGGAAAGGCGAATAAAACCCACCTCTTCTCAGGAATATCTTGACTCCCATTGTTCTGCACAGGCTCTTATCAAGAGCTGACAGAAGCAGTTGTAGCTACTTGAAACATTCTGTAGGCAACAACAATGAGAAAGCCGATCTGCCTTCCAGACTTTACATCTGAAATATCAATTAATCTGCCCTGTTTTAACCCAGTATTCATCTTCTGCCAGAAGGAAAAAATGAAAACATTGGCTGGGCAATCCTGGGAGAAAGAACAGAGGAGGGAGCAAGACAAAACATGTTTCCCCAACTTCTGTTATGGATGGTTTGGGAGGATGAATTTATTTGGTTCGTAACTCATGCACCCCACCGAGGATGTCACAGAATCATAGACTCTTGAGCTTAATAGCATCTTAAAAGGCATCTCGTGTAGCCCCTAACTGAAATATGAATCCTCTCAATGATATCTATGACAATGGTATCTATGACATTAAGCCAGTTCTTCAACAGTTTTGTGGTATAGGGTACCCTTAGCAATCTGGACCCCTTCTCAGAATAATGGTTTTAAATGCATAAAGTACAAAGGAAAACGATTATATTGAGATATAGTTATCAAAATGTTAAAAAAAAATCTCAGGCCCCAGGTTAAGAATCCTTGATCTAGCCTTTGTTTGACGACTTTCAGGGACAATAAGTCCCCTACTTAGAAGAAGAGCCCATTTCAACATTGTATACCTGTTAGGAAGTTCCTTCTCATTTTGAGTTGAAATCTACCAACTATTAGTCCTAGGTCTGTTCCATGGAGCTCTGTAGAACCAAATTAATTCTTACATGTGCCAACTAGTATTCCAGGATCTCAATATGAGTACTACATCCTCATGTGGTTTTGAGTACCTTCATCATCATCGTTGCCTTTTTGGGGGATGCAATCGGGGTTAAGTGACAGGGTCACACAGCTACTAAGTGTTTGAGGCTGGATTTGAATTCAAGTCCTCCTGAATCCAGGGCCAGGGTACTATCCGCTGTACCACCTAGCTGCCCCTTAGTTTCCTTTTTAAGAACACAGTATGATTTGTTAATGTCGCTCTTAAAATGAGTTATATAATTGAACATAATCGTTTCCCTGGCTTTTTTCAAGACTCAGTTTAAATCCCACTTTCTACAGGAGGCCTTTTCTGGCCCTCCCAGGTACTGGTGCCGTCCCCTATCAGATTACCTTCCATTTACTCTGAATTTATTCTTTATGTACCTACTTACTTATGTGTTGTCTCCCCCGTTAGAACTCCTTGAGGGAGGGATATTGTTTGCCCTTTTTGTGTATCCATGGTGTTTAACATAGGGCCTGGCACATTGTAAAGCCCCTAATAAATGTTTGTTGACTGATTGAAAAATATTCCAAATGTGGTCTGACCAGTATGGAATACAATAGGATTATTGCTTGTATTTTTCTGAACAGAGAGACAGTATGCGTGTGTGTATGTACATAAAGCTTGTGATTTCATCAGTATAGGGAACTCTCAGTGTGGAAACTCTCCACCAATGCAAATCAGGAACTCATTTGTAACTTACAGTTTTTCTTATTCAGTTGTTTCAGTCGTGACTGAAGTTGGGTTTTGTTGGGGTTTTTTGGTAAAGATACTGGAGTATTTCTTTCTCCAGCTCATTTTACAGGTGAGGAAACTGAGGCAAATAGGATTAAGTTACTTGCCCAGAGTCACACGACTTCTGTATTTTGCAGCAACTTTGGGAACCAAAATTTATCCTTTATTAAATTTCATCCTAAAATCTAATTCATGTCAGCTAACACTTAATAAGTACTAGATGTTCAAATCACTGGACTAGGTGCTGGAGAAAAACAAAAGTGTCTACCTTCAAGAAACTTCCAGGCTACTGTTAATTTGGACCTAACCTAGCAAACCTTGAGCTTGTTCAAGATGATTTTGAATCCAGATGCTTTCATTTGATGCACTGACTATTTCTCTCAGCTTTGTGTAATCTACAAATGTGATATCTTCTATGATACCTAAGTTATTAAAAATGTTGAATGGGCCTACACTAAGGAAAGCTCCTAATGGCAAAGCATTAGAAACTTCCCCTTGGGTTGACATTGATGCAATAAGTAAAACTTTTTTGGGCATGGTGCCAAGAGAGGCAGTGAGGTGTAGTAGTAACAGAGTGGTCTCCAAAACCAGGAAGATTTGGGTTCACAGGCTACTTTGACACATATTGGCTGTGTGATAACTGGCTGAGCAAGTCACCTTGGTGCAGTAGGTAACACTCTATGCCTGTAAATTCACCAGGAGGTGGAAGAAGGAGTTTCATCAACACGGTCATAGTTCCAAACTCAAGCCCTATTCAACCATATGTATCATATAGCTTGCATTCTCCCATTTTGTCCTTGAAGTCATAATGAAATATGTGATCAAATGTTTTGTAAAAATGCAATATTTTTCTGATCTAGAATGTCAAAAAAGGAAATAAGGTTAGTTTGGCATGATTTATTTTCACTAAACAAAAACTGGTCTCTGTCCTCTTTCAAAGGACTCATAAGGATATTCATGGCACTTAAATTCCGCTGATCATTCTGTAGGCTACAGAATTAACCTCTTTTTCTAAAAATTGGTTTGGAGTGACCAATGCTGAGAACTAAACGTGGATATAATAAACAAACCTGCTGTCTATCTACCTAGCTATTTATATATGCATAGTTAGCTTTAACAGCTTAAAACTGCGTAAGACTTTTAGAACATCCTATATATGCAAACATATTATACATCTGTACATATTCATTATATATATTCAGACATATAAGTATATACACATACACATATGTGTATTTGTATGTTTGCATAGGTACACTCATAATACATAAAAGCATGCATACATACACATGCATATAAAAACTGAACTTGTTCCAACCCTGAAGGACAAGTTCATTTCCCTAATGTGCTATCTATATTATCTTGTACTGGTTTTCCTTGGAAGATTACCACCAAGGGCACTCACCTGAATAATTGATTGTAACTCCTGGATTTTTGTCTTCAGCATCTCATTCTCCCTTTCCAGTTCCAGAACCTGCTCCTTCTTAGGCCGATTCTCTATGTCATTCTTAAGTTTGAGTGATTGATTCCTCTCCAGCTTACATTCCTCCTCCATCTTGTTTAACCGGTGCTTCAGCTGATCAATCTGGGATGCCCCCAAGAAATCAGGGAGAAGACGGAACAGCCAAGAAACCATGAGAGACACACAAAACACTCACATACAAACCCTGATGTACAACCGACCTGCAAATCAACTACCTGTGTTAATATGGTTCCTCCCCTTACAAAGACCCCTTCATTCTTTCCATGGGAATGAGAGTCATCTTAAGGAGTAAGCTTGTACATTCACCCTTTCCAGTTAAGCAGGTCCAAATTGCCTTGGCAGCTGGTGCTTTCTTGACCAAAACACATTGAGGAAGGACACTAATGCTTTTTGGATGTCTCTTTATAACACACAATTCATATAAAAGAATTCTACTCTAGCTTCTCTTCTGTCAACCTGCCCCCCAGGAAAATAGTCAGACAGTCAGCCAACAAGCATTTATTAAATGTTTACTGTGTGGCTGGTATTGTACTGAGTGCTAGTGATTTAAAAAAAGAAAGAAAGAAAAGTGAAGACAGTCACTGTCTTTGGGGAGCTCACATTCTAATAGGGGAGACAGACATAAAAATAACTAGGCACAGGAGAGGCCTGGTACAGTATCTGGATAGTTCATGTGGCAATTTCCTAGAATGTTTTACCAGGATCAGAATAAAACCCTTCTTTTTCATTCAAAGAAAAAATTTCTATTCCCTTCTCATTTCCCATTCATGAGGTCACAGGGTTATAGGTCATAAAATCACAAGACCTAGAGCTGGAAAAACCTTTAGGAGTCATCTAGCCTAATATTTTTACTTTTTCAGATGAGGAAACTGAGGCCTATGAAGGTAAAGTAATTTATCTAAGATTTTACAGGTAATAAGTGGAAGAGGTGGCATTTGAATCCAGGTCCTTAGACTCCAGCTAGTGTTCTTTCTAATGGCACCACAAAATATAAACCCTTCCTTGGTAGCATATACCTACACAGGGCTATGTTGACAATGAGCCCTGATGTGGACATCTGAGCCCAGAAAAAGCTCTCACCTCCAACTGGAGGTCCCGGCTCCTCATCACCGCCATGTTCTTCTCCTCACTCAGCTGGGCATACCGCATCGCCAAGTTGTAATTGTCATCCTTCACCTTGACCAGCTCATCATTGTAGTTGTCTCTCTCCTCCTTCATCTTGTGGTACCTCTCCTGGAAAGTTATCAGTTCCACCCGGGTCAGAGTCAGCTGTTTCTTTTCATCTTCCAGTTGGCGGGACTTGGCCAGGAGCTCGCAGCGCTGTACATCCTTAGCCTTCATTTGCTGCTGTAACTTGATAACTTCATTCATCAGGAAGTGAGTAAGGCCTTCATGACCTTCTTCCACTGGACAAAAGTGTAAAGACTCCATGTCATTTTCTAAGGTCCAGGGAAGGATGGAACATGGGAGATAGCAGAAAATTCTCTCTCTCTCTCTCTCTCTCTCTCTCTCTCTCTCTCTCTCTCTCTCTCTCTCTCTCTCTCTTTCTCTCTCTCTCTCTTTCTCTCTTTCTTTCTCTCTCTCTCTCCCCCTATCTGCCTTCTATCTCTCTGTTTATTGATCATCTATCTATCTATCTATCTATCTATCTATCTATCTATCTATCTGTCTGTCTGTCTGTCTGTCTGTCTGTCTGTCTGTCTGTCTGTCTGTCTATCTATCTATCTGTCTGTCTATTGAAAGGATGAAAAGAGCAAGTGAACCACACTGACTCCATCTTGTGACTCAATTCCAGAGCTAGCTCAGTTCCCTTTCTGTTGAAATATGGATCTAGTTCAATTTCTGCCCTGTTCTAAAACGTTATTCAATTACAAGAATTGTTATTACGTTGTTTGAACCTCACCCTGCATGGCTGGAAAGCTGGACCACTTCTATCTGCTGCTTGGAGACCCTTAATTCATGACCTAGGTTGTGCTGACCAGAAACTTGGACAGATGAAAAGATTGAGACAAGGAGTTTTCTCACAATTATATATCTCAGCAACCCATATGCCTTATCTGAAAACTGGCCTCATACTGGTCAATTATTATTTCTGTGTTCCTTTGAATACAGATACTTGGGGGGAGTAGGATACCTCTTTTTCTGATTTCTGGGAATTTGAATCTGTTTATTTTTCCCCTCCCACTTGGAGAGTGCCTAATCTTTCCTTTATTTAGAAATCATCTTACCTAATTTTGTATTCTGGTTAATTGTTTTCTTTTAATTAATCAGTCTTATTTAATTAATTGTTTTTAATGTATAAAAATTTGTCTCTCCCTGTATTTGGGGTGCAGCTTTAAGCTGAGGAAGTCTGGTCCCCTTTGTTAGGCGATTGGCATACATTGCCAATCAATATGCCAGGAAGTTCAAACCTGTTTCCTCAGTCATTGCATCTTTCACCTGCCTATGTATCTATCTATCTATCTATCTATCTATCTATCTATCTATCTATCTATCTATCTATCTATCTATCTCTAAATTCATCTAGATACAGATCTCTCTCTCTCTCTCTCTCCTCCATTTATGGGGTAGGGAGAGGTATCACCATCCCCACAGGCTTTGACCTTGATGCAGAGGGGGTTATTTTTAGGTCTTAGATGGTGAAACAAACTCCCGTTCTATTCTAGTCTAGATTTAAGAATCTTAGAATTTTAGAGCTAGGAGGGATCTTAGAAGTCACATAATATTATCTCCTCATTTTCCAAATGAGAAAAATGAGGCTCATAGAGGTGAGTGATTTATCTAAGGTCATGTAGATAATTAGTTTTATGTCTCTTGATGACAAGCCTAGCATTCTTTCCACCGTGCCGTGCTGCTTGTAACCAATTAATGCTCCATGAACATCCTACTTCATTATCCTTTTGTTTTTATTTCCTAGTTTCTTTCTCCTTTTCGCACCTAATATCTACTCATTATTACAAATAAGTGGCTAGCAGGGCTTGGGGTGCCTCATCACAATTCTACATATTCCATTATTCCTTCTGTTACCCTATCACAGACTCAGGGCCTTGCAGACAGATACAGTACACTGGAATTGTCACTCCTCTATACACACATGCACTCTTACCCCCACCCATGGAGCCTGAATGCCACTCACCAACAATGGTAGAAAACCTTCGGGTGGGTTCCTTCCCTGTCACCAGTTTATAGAGTTCTGGATAATAAAATTCCAGGCTCTCCAGGAAGACCACATATCCTCTTTCTCCTTTGGTATGAAGAATGTCCAATAATCGGCCTGAGACAAACAAATGAGAAAATACACAGAAGCAATGAGATCTCATTCCATAGTCATTAAACTTTTATCAAATGTCTACTGTATGCTGGGTACTATGCTAAGATACAGGAAAGACAAAAGAGGCAAAAAACAGTCCCTGCCCTCTAGGAGCTCACAGTCTAACAGGGGAGATAATAAGCAAACAAATATGTACAAACTATATACAGGAAAATCAGGAAACAATAGAGGGAGGAAAGGCATTAAAAATAAGAGGGGCTGGGAACTGCTTCCCGTAGAAGATGGGATTTTAATTGAGAATTGAAGGGATCCAGGAATGCCAGGGGTGGAGATGAGGAGGGAGAGCATTCCAGGCATGGGGGACAGTCAGAGAAGATGCACAGAGCAGAGAGATGGAGGGTCTTGTTTGAGAAGGCTGGTGTCACTGGCAGGAAGTAAGGCATAAGAAAACTGGAAAGGTAGGGGGAAAGGGGCTAAGCTAGGAAGATATATGAATGCCAAACACCTTGATCTACCTTGACCTGGCTCCAATACTCACAGCTAAGCTAACATGAACATAGTGCTTGAAAGCTTACAAAGCACTTTATGTATATTCTTTCACTTGATCTTCACAATAACCCTGTGAGGTAGGGCCTATTATTACCCTCATGTTGCAGATGAGGAAACTGAGTCAGAAAGAGATCATATGACTTGTCTGAAATCACAAAGCTAGGAAACATTTGAGGCAGAGCTTGAACTTGGATGTCCCTGACTCAAAGTGCTGCACCCAACCAACTATCTCTCTCTTCACACAGAAAAACTGTGCTGGCAATTTTACTGTCTCTGAGTTTTACCACAAACTCCAGAGAATTGGCCTCAAAAGTTACTCAAGAGAAGCAAAGTAAATGGACTTGGATGTCTGGAAAGTAACATAACCAGTGTGACTCCCCAATGGACTGCAGATAGCAGATGAAGGAGGTTGGGACCAAAGAGTCCTATTGATCAAGATAACTATGGCATAGCTTCTGATTCTCTGGGACAGGGTAGGAAAAATGATGAGTGTATTGGATGAGGGTTATGTGTATGGGAGATAAGCAAGCATGCATGCATATATTTTATGTGGTTAGCTTTTCCAAGAAAAATTTAAATGTATGGAAGGGAGACAGGAAGGTTTTGTGCCAGCCAGAATATTGCACAAAAAGATGGCCTTTTTCTTCCTGCAGACGTATCTACATAATAAAGGTAGGACTGTGGGCTGAGTAGAATGTGATAACTTTGCTTCTTAGATTGATCTTTTTTTTTTCCTCAACATCATTTGCATGCCAGTCAGTGAGGATCTTCAGAGGAAGCTGGATTACATAATCTCAGTTTACAAATAATTACTGTGTTCTGGGAGGTTAGGGTTTGTTCTTTTTAGGAAGGTGGGGTGGGCAGGAAAGAATATAGAATACTAGAGGTTGTTAAATGGGAGTAATAACAGATTTTCTAATCCTAAATTAGGTAGTTGTATGGGACAAAGGACTTCAAATTAGCAATAAACACAGAAAGTTAAAAGAATAAACAGTTCTTATCTGGAACATTCTGACTGGCTTCTATTTGCCTGGCATACTCTTACCTTACTTGATCACTGAGGCCCCTTCTAGTTCTAAATGATAGCTGCAGCTATCATCTAACATAACCTGACTTTCCCTCCCCAATCCCTGTGATGTTTGGGAAAGAGGTTACCTGATCGGTTGATCTTAGAAGGCAACATGGGAGCACTGAGCACTTCATCTTCATCCTGTTCATCGATGACCTTACACTGGCGCAGGTATGGGGTCAGCTTGGCTGGGTTGATATATCTGCTTAGCATATGGCGGTTACACTCCACATTCTCCCAAAGGGCATCTTCTTCATCCTTTAGCGTCTCCATGTAATCACCCATCTCCGTCTCTCCTCCTTTCACACACAAACACACGGACACATAAAGCACCAATAATCATAATCAAAATACATGGAAAACACCCATTTAACTGGTGTGGGTCTGACTGGACCAGTATCTAAGAGAATTAAATATAGTGTCATTGAAACTTGAAGTCATAGGTTCACCTTTTTTGTTCCAGTTACCATTACCCAGAGAACACTGCCCAGATGCAGGCTGAATTCCAACCCATCTCACGGTGCTTATAGTTCAGTCAAAGGCTCCCTGGCATAGTGGATAATGCACTAGACTAGAAACTAGGAAGATATGGATTTGAATTCTACCTCTGACACTTACTAGCTATGTGTCTTTGGATATTTTACCTCTCTGAGCCTCAGTTTCCTCTCTTGTAAAATAGGAATGATACCTGAAGTATCTATGTCACAAGTCTGTTACGAGGCTCAAAGGAGATACTGTATGTAAAGCACTTTGTAAACTCTGAAGCACTATACAAGGTCTCCTAAAAGCTATTAAAGCTTTAAAATGCATTAAGGCTTCTGGGACCCTATATAAATGTCAAATATTCAGCCATTGGGATCATTCAAAGTAGCCTACTGGCAGTAAATAAATTTCATCACTTTCATATAAAAAAGATAGTTTAAAAATTTTTATTTTTAATGCACCTGCGTCTTGAGAAAACTCAATTGGAAGATTTCCTGAATACCTATACACACATATACACATGTGCATATACTTATGTGTTCACACACATGTATGTGCACATATATGCATGTCCATACACATGAATAGAGATATATACATGCAAATATCCCCACACATACATACATACATACATACATACATACACACACACAGAGAACTATATGACCCAGTGAATACTATGCCAGGTCTAGAGTTGGGAGGATATTTGTGAGCTCAAATGTGACTTCAGACATTTAATAGCTATATGGCCCTGGGTAAGTCACTTAACCCTGTCTGTCGCAGTTTCCTCATCTGTTAAATGAGCTGAAGAAGGAAATGGCAAACCATTCCAGTATCTCTGCTAAGAAAACCCCAAATTGGGTCACAAGAAGTTGGAAATGACTGACATGACTGAAGGACAACCATATAAACATATATACACAATATACAGTATGTATATATGCATACATGTACACATACCACTATGTATGCACATGTATATGTATATTTACACACATATACATATGCACACATATATTTAATGTATGTTCTATACTATGGAAGAAACAATAAACATGGTCTTTGTCCTTAAGGATCTCAAGACAACTTATGAAACAGTTGAATAATACAAGGCAGTTTGACGAATGGATGAACTCTGGATGAGTTTATTTACAGCTACAATCTTTGATTGCATTGTAGGCTTGTATTTTTCAAATGTAAAGTTTTCCTTTTGACTGTGCTTGGTGAAAGAGGTGGTTTGGGGTGGGGGGTGGGGTTGGGGAGGGAGTATTAAAGTTGCTTCTTTCCAAGCACTTTGACCAACCTGGGCATGAATCGATGTTAGTTTTGACTCCTAAACAAGACCAATGTGAACCCTGGGAATTTTCAGTATCCAAGGAGAAAAGGAAGGTGAAGTAGGAAGAAAGAAGGTTGCAAGATTTAGAACTAGAAGGGGCCTCAGTGATCATTTAGTTCAATCCCCTCAGTTTTTATAGATGAGAAACTGAGACTCAAAAAAATTAAGTGACTTGCCCAAGTCACGCAAGTAGTCGGTGGCCACGGTGGGATTTGAGCCCCTGTCCTCTGACTCCAATGGAGCCGTTTCCATGTACTGTACTATTTCCTTCAGAAAAATGACCCTTTTCCATGAATTCCTTTGGCATATCCCTGTACTTTTCTTCAACCTCTGTTATTACTCACCAGTAGAATGCAAGCTTTTTATTGACAAGGACTATTCACTTCTGGGTCTTTTTGCCTGTATTGTCTGAAAAGCATGGCAGACACAGCCTTGGAGCTGGGAAGTCTTGAGCTTGTGTCCCACTTTTGATACAATACTCACTCACCCTCTCTCAGCCTCAATTCCCCAATCTTACAGATTAGCAAATATGACCTAAGAATGTGGTGAGAATCAAACGAAACAACATATGTAAGGGTTTTGCAAAACTTCAAAGCTTTCTATAAAAACATGTTGTTTTCCATGTTGGCTGTGTGACCTTGGACAAGTCCCCTTAGATCAGTGGAGTCAAACTCAATAGAAATGGATCCCTGCTTCCTCATATTAACTTAGAAAACTACAAAATTAGCATTATCTGTTTTGTATTGTATTTTAATTCAGTTTGTTAAACATTTCTCAGTTACATTTAATCTAGTTCAGGTTGGCAGTTTTGCAGACAATTTTTAATGCTATAATTTGTAGAATTTTGGAAGGAGTTTCCCTTCCCAGTGAGACCGCAGGTCTAGATTTTAAGAAATCCCTAGCATCCAGTACATTGCCTGGAACAGAGTAGGCATGTAATAAATATGTGTTGCACTGAACTAAATGACAAGACTTTAGCACAATAACAGACATGAAATAAATACTTGTTAAGTTGTTGTTATTTTTTAAACTTGCGTATTTACTGAGGGCCCCACTCGTCATAAGACACTATTCATATCTACATCAATGTCCACAGACTGGAAGTGGCATCAAAATGCCAGCACAAGGATGCCAGCTCAGTGAAACCTCTGTAAGCTAAAAGGCACATCTGTTATAATCGGGACTGGCAGAGAGATTGATGCAACTTGAAAACCAAGAGAGTAGATACCTATGTCATTTGTCTGGCATTTTAAAAGGACTTTCTGGCTAAGCAGATCTTAACAAAACAACAAAAACACAAGACATGTCTTGAAAGGTACTTCCCCCTCCCTGGGGGTATCCGCTCCCCCCACCCATTTCACTGTAACTGTAACTGAATCTGACTCGGGTCTCCCCGTCACTCGGGATGAACCTACCGGTTCGTCTCAGTCACAGGGAGGCCTCTCTGTTGGAAAACAATTTGTGCAGAAAGGCTACCTGTCCACAGCTCCTCTGAGAGGTGTCAGCTCTGAAAGTTGATCTCTAGAATGTGAATTACCAGTGGCAGCTGCTCTTGGGTGAGGAAATATTACAGGGATGGCTTCACAGACCTGTTACTTCTCTGCATTTAGAATGGTCTCTATCCAGCCAGAATTTTTTTCTCAGAGCTCTGTTTGTACTTAACAGGAAAGAGGCCAGAGGTGGAAAGAGATGTAAAGACAAGGATGTGACAGTGAGTCCATCGAGGGCTGCACTTGGAGTCAGAATTTCATAGCCTCACAGATCTAAAGTTGAAATGGACTCAAGACTGAAGACTGGCTAGTCCAACCCCCATTTAAGAAAAGATTAAATAAGGTTAGGGAAGGCGCTGCCCAAGGTCACGTAGGTAGTGAACATCAAAAGCCAGACTTGAACCCAGGGCCTCTTTCTTCAGAGCAGGCATTCCTTCCCCTGTTCCACACTTCTTCCTCAAATTTCGCCCAGACAGTCAATTGTTCTGTGATCACTTCACCTCTCTGGGCTATCAGTTTCCCCATCTGTAAAATGGGGATGATAAACGTACACTTCCTACCTCACAGGGTTCTTGTGAGGAAAGTTCTTTGTAAACCCCAAACTGCTATTTAAAGATGAATTATTATTAAGAAGAAAGCTTGGAATTCATAGAGTTTATTGTAGAAACATATAATGACTGGAGTTTTCACCCATCATATTAATCACAAGGAATGATTGCTCCTGAAGAAGTTGCTATTGCTTTTATGGGAAAGTCATTATGGAACTTTACAAGAATCAATTTAGGATGATCATGATGATAATTGATAATGATGGTAATATTATTTATTTAGATAATGCTTTACATATACACACACATTTCCCTTAGTGATTTATGTATTGCTTTAAGGTTTGCAAAGCACTTTAAATAATACATAATTCCAACTGACCTTTGAAACAATCTTGCTATTATTCTTTCCATTTCTCAGATGAAGAAACTGAGATTCAGAGATGTTAAGGATCACAGCCAGCATCCCAGAATCTATGATAGGGTTAACAGTAATGGAATCACAGAATTTGTAAAGAGAATTTTAGGGATCACCTAGCATAGCCATTCTCTTTTATAGCCAAGAAAACAGAGGTCTCCTAGGAAATAGTAAATGCCTTCTCAAGGTCACGTTGCTAGTTATCAACAGATCTGGGGCCAGAATTTAGGGCCCTCTCTAGTCTAAAGATCTTTCTACTGTAGGACATTGTCTTGCTTACCACTTAGCTCCAACCTTGTCCCTGCCCTTGCCATTGCTCAGTTTCCAGATCCTGGGCCAGGACACTTTAAAATGCTTTCCACTTAGTAATCAAAGGCTCAGACTTTTGAAAGATAGCTGCTGCCCTCACTGTGGCCACACTGCTCCCACAGTTGGTAGTATTCCAGCCTTTGGTCTTTCTCAGACACTCCCCACTGTGCAGCCTCAGATTAGACATCTTTTTTTTTTCCAAATACTCAAGGCTGAGTCTGAGCTACCTAAATCAGACTGTATATGAACCAAAATTTCATTCACTAAAAGGAACAAACCAAGCAAATAATAACAACTGACAAGACCCCTGTGAAGCAGATACTGTAGTTATCACCCTCATTTAACAGATGAGGAACCCGAGCCTCAAAAGGGCTAAATTCCTTGGACGCGGTCACAAGGCTAATAAACAGAAGACAGGATCCCAACCAATGTCATCTGTGCTCCAAGTTCAGCACTCTGTCCTCTATGCCACCCATTTTACATGATACAGCCATTACATGATATTTCCTGACTTTCCTTGGTCAATGCTTGGCAAGCAGCTCTCATGAGGAGGGGGCAAAAGTTCCATACTGGTGTTATGTGTCCAAAGTGTAGCAGGGTGATCAGGGGAGCATCTGATTTGTTGGCCTGGGAATTCATCAGGAGATCCCTGTGTCATTACAGCATAGCACATGACTCATGGGAGGTGTCCTAATCAGACAAGAATTCTCCATTCCCTTTGGCTATATTACCACAGGGCAATTTCCAGGTATAGAATTCTCTGAAATTTCACATTCCAAGATAGAACTCTCTTAAGAGCTCTGCAACAAGGTCTGACGTTTTCATTTTCCCATTTGGGTTCCGGTTCTCTCCTTCACATTGATAGTGTGGTCTGGGGCCCAGTTTGTGATGGGTGTTTTGAGGTCTGAGAGGAAAGAAGGAAGGTGCCCCTTAAGTCATTTTATCCAAGAAGGTGGCCAGATGAGAATAACACCGGCTTCAGGATGGATCATGTAAGCTTCAATATGGCACTTTGCTTTAGAAAAGCAGGTCATCCCTAAGGGAAGTCTTCCATGTTCCTTTCAACTGATGATGACAGGAATGGACAGCTGACAGGAAACACTGGGAGCTAATGCCTTTTTGCCCCTACCCAGGGAAACTCCAGAAAATACAACTATGAGCCCCAAGACACTGGGGACAGAGAAAAGGTCATCTCTGTGCCTCTGAGGTTATCCCTTTTCACTTTGGAAGCTCCTTCTGGGGCCTTTCTAAAAAATCAACCTGGATTCTTCAGCAGCTCTGCTTTGTGGAATGGGGACATTTTAATCAGTAACTAATTCATTAGGTCAAGAGCAGTGAACTATTTCCTTTTGCCCAGAAGAATTCCCTTCACTGTGAATTATGTCTTCAGCCTCCAGCTTGCCGTAGGTTTCGACAGTCACACGCCGTGGCGTACACGCTCTAATTTCCCAGAGGTGGCATTTCTTACGTTGACTGGCAGTTTCTGCTGGTTCCTCATCGAGACCATTATTTATGTATGACCAGATCACTCCAACCACCCAGCAGGGTTTCATTGGCTTGTGTGGGACATGGTGGGTTCTCTACTGTGGAAGAATCAGGAGACCCTAGGGTAGGAAAAGTGATGGGAAGGGGGATGGGAAGGGGGTATGAGAGGTACACAGTGCAGTACCAAGGTGAACCTCTCCTGGATTCCTCTTCAGATTCTGACATCTGGCAGGCAGGTCCCACTATAGGAATAACCACAGGAGGCTAAGCAAAAAGAACCCTCGCTCCTGCACATTAAGAACTCCAGCTCTCCTAAGGAACTGCTGTTTAATCAAGAACTTGCCTGGGTTGGCCTCTTAGACTTAATTACATGTGACATTAGCTCTCCCTATGCTGACAAAGGCTTCTCTTGTCGTGTGTCAGCTAGGATCATGGTGGGCTGTCAAAGATGCTGGTCTGGGAATAACTCTCAGCCCCAGGGGATGCTGGAGATGCTCATCTCTAGAGGTCACCGTCTCCTTGAATTCCTTATAGTTCTTCTGCACAGTGACTGAAAGAAGGGTAGCCATACTTACCGCTCCCCAGCAACAGCGATGGGCCTACTGCATGGGAGAGGACAAGAGGCAAATAACGGAGGGACCAAAAGGTGCAAGCACAGTGGTGCGAGGGAACAGCTAGCTAGCTATTCTCCAGGAGCAGGAAGATGGATAGGAACAATTCCTCCAATTTGGGAAAATATGTGTATCAGACCTGGCTTCCCTTGTGTCTTCACAGATGGGGAAATCAGCTGTGAAGCAGATGTGTAAGCGGATCAAGGACAAAATCATCATCATCGATAATGCCTTATTTCTTCTTTCTCTTCCGACTTAGGATTCTGATTGCAGCCTTTAAGCGTTTGGTCCCAAGTTTGGAGAAAATTCGCAGGATATTTTTCTTAAGGGATTCACTTATTGGTATAGCATTTACAAGAGATATGACAACTTACTTGGCTTCCACATTCTTCCCTTTTAAAGAACAATACTATTTTTAGAAAAGTCTTTGGTGCGTTGTCGTAATACAAGCATACGTTCAAGTTGTTCTGTGTTGATACTGAGGACAGATGAATGAATAATCAAAGTCTCCATTTTTATAGACTTTCAAATTTTACAAAATGCATATCATACATTAGCTCATTTGGATTTCAGACTAATAATAATAACACAGTAGAATTAAATAGTGCTCTGAGGTTTGCAAAGCACTTTGTATATTCTCTCATTTGATCCTCAAAGCAACCTTGCTAGGTGGGTACAATTATTCTCTCCATTTTGCAGGTAAGGAAACAGGTACAGAGAGGTCAAGTGATCTGACCAGGGTCACACAGCTAGTAAGGGTTTAAAGTAGTAGATTTGGAGAAGGATTTAAACTTGGGTCTTCCTGACTCCAGATTCAACGTTCCAGCCACTAGGCTCTCTAGCTGCCTAACTATATAAGCTAGGTATTACAGATGAGGAAACTGAGATTCAGAGAGGTGCTCATGGTCATACTGCTGCTACATCAGAAGTAGGTTTTGAACCTAGGCCTTCCCAACTCTAATGCCAGCCCTGCCTATTCATTATGCTTCCAAGACTACCTATGGGTAGTCTTTTGTTTTCCAATAAAAAAGGACTTTCTAATGGTTGCAGCTACTCAGCAATGGGATGGATGGGTTGCTATAGAAGTAGCATGCTACCCTACCACGAGGAGCATTTAAGTGGGGGATGCTTAAAGGGATGCTACAGAAGAGATTTCTACTTGGGTCACAGGTTGTTCAGGCATCTAAGCTACAAGAGCTATCTTCACATGATGGGGAATGCATTTCCTTAGGAGTTGGCCTATTTCACCATGGGGAAGTTCAGACTGTTTTTCCTTAAATGTGCCAAACTCTGCCTCTCAAAAGTTTCTACCCTTTGCTCTGGGTTCTGATTTTTGGGGAAAAGTAAAACAAGCCTAATTCCTCATCTTTCTTGCAACTCTTTAAGACCTGGAAGACTGCTAACCACTTCCTTCTACCCCCTCCCTTTCTTTTCTCCCAGGTAAACATCCTTTGTAGGCAGCATGAGGTATAGAGCTGGCCTCTGAGTGAGGATAATATGGGTCTAAGTTTGACTCTGAAACATAATAGTGACTCTGGTCAAGTCACTTACCTTCTCAGGATCTCCCAATAGTTCCCTAAAACTTTAAGTTGCAGAATAATTGGAGCTATTTTACAGGTAGAAGGAGTTGCCACATCAGAGAATTACTCAGATCAATGAAGTTACAGGTCTGGACCAAAACACCAAAAACAATCATCAGTGCCTCCAATCAATCCTCATATTGTTGGCTTTCAAGTCCTCTCACCATCCTTATTCTTCAGGACGGTCTTCCTTCTCACCCCAAACCCAGTACTCTTCTCATAATACTGTATGATTTCTCAGGAAAAGACACATCTCTTCCCCTTTATGTTTCTTTTCTTCAGGATAAACATCTCCAGTTCCTTCTATTACACCTCACCTGGCACTGGCATCAATACTTCCACCGTCCTGCTTGGTCTCCTTTTAATGTTCTCCAGCTCATCAATATCCTTCCTAAAATGGGGGGCCCTGACCTGAACAGATGTGGCAAATATGGTTTGGCTGAGGCAGAGTACAGTGGGATCTCTAACTGTTGTCTCACTCCAAAGTTCTAGAATTCATCGGATTCAATTATCCAGCATATATGTTTGTGTTCCTACAGTCTCAGTGAAAGGAAATTCTTTTCTCCCAAAGGGCGTGGATACCAAATGAAAGAAAAATACTTTTGATGGGAATCGTCTATTACTATAGACATGTATTACTATATTGTTATACATATATATATATATACACTTGCATGCATTTGTACATATATATACTAAACTATATTACTATAGTATGTATAAAATATTTTTTAAACCACTCTGTAGGATTTACCTGAAAGATGAATCATCATTGAGAACCTGGGGAAGTGGACAGAACTGAGAAACACAGGCAAGAAATACTAGTTGAGTCATTGAACTTGGAGCCTATCAGTCAGGTGTGCTCGGCGAGTGTGCTGAGAACCGGAGTCTAAGAGTTAAAGCGACCTCAGAGGCTAGCTTGTCTTATGCATATCTGAACAACAGAGACAGAGAACCTGAGTTCAAACCCTAGCTCTGCTATTTTATTACTTGTGTGATTTGGAGCAAGTCATTATGTTTCCTCATTTGTAATTTGAGAATCTTGGACCAGATGAGACCTAAGACTACTTCCAGGGATGTGCCCTGGTGTGCTGATATGGGACCATATTTCTTCCTCTAAGCCATATTATGTCCCTGATCCCTATAATCCTTTGCTGGCCCCTATCACCTAGTCCCTTTACCAGTGTGGAATCTTGTCACTGCAGCACATTATTCACAAGGCCAGCTTTCCTGCTATTACATTCTTCTCCTCTTGCTCCCTTCCCATTTGCCATCAATACCCTTCTGATTTCTTCCTCTTAGGACATGGAAGCATGGACAATTCTGTGGAGGTACAGACCAGACAGGCCTGGGAGTTGGGCCACCCTCTTTCTTAGTGCAACTACGTAGGTGGCAGACTGGGTCTTCCCTTCTCTTCCTGTAACAACAGCAACCACTACAACAACAGCAACCACTATCACCAACACCATGGCAACAATAACAACTATCATTTTGTCTATCACTTTAAGGTTTACAAAGTACTCTGTGGTATCTCATTTGAACCTCACAACAACCCTTGAGAGTAAGTATATTTATTATCCCCTTTTTACAAACGAGAAATCTAAGGTACAGGGAGGTTAAGTCAAGCTTATATAGCTAGTAAGTCCTGACTTCAAGTTAGGAGCTTTAAGAACTGGGCTAGCCTGGGTACAAAAATGTCTAATTATAGGTCTGCTCTGTAGGTGTGTATTTGTGTGGGGTTGAGGGCTTCCAATTTCAGTTTCTGAGCCGGTCAATTGGCCACAGGATGGAGGCTATTAAGAGTGGGTGATTTCAGCTTATGTCCTAAATTTGTACCCATGTATGTCTGTTTTCTGAGGTCCCCGTTATGAGAAGATGAAGGACATTTGCAACACAATGTGGTTGTAGAGCATCAATTTGATGAAGCCCAGCACCAGGAGGAACAATCTGGGGCTCACATTTAGAATAAGAACATGAAATAAGTGCTAAGAATCCCACCAGACCACTGAGGCTACAAGACACTAACTTTGGTTAGAAGTCTGATTGGCTTTGATGGAACATCCAACCCACACAGGACAGGCTGAGATTAGAAATAGGGGTGTAGAGTCCCATTAGACATGCCACATAAGCTAAACTTTGACTAAATTTTAGGATGAGAAATCTGTGCTCAGTAATGATCTTCCTTGATTGTACTATTGATCCCTCAGAAGAAGACTGACTCCGGAGACAAGGATGAACAGAGAGCTGTGTGGAGGAAGCTTAGAACAGACAGATCTATGGACAATGCACCTTTCTCCCTTTTGTGCAGAGGTGAGGGATTATGGGTATAGAACACTGCATCTCAGACTTAGTTAATGTACTTTCCCCCTCTTTTTAATTCTTTATTATACGAGGTGGCTCATGGAGGAGGGGGTGAAGAGATAGGAAAAAAGAGAGAGGAAAAAAAACTCCCAACTGATCTCATTGTAGTTGCATTGCAATGAAGACCTTTAAAACTTACAACCATTTTAGGCTTTTAAGGCTTCCTATGATTTATAACTACTCTTTTTATTTTATTATTTTGTTAAGCTCCTGGGATTTTTTTCCTATAGTTAATAATGGTAAAAAAAAAAGAACCCTCAGAAAACTTGAAAAGAAGGGCTATATTTTCTTTTCAGTAGCAATAAATAAGGGAAGAAGTAGATAATTGCACCCCATTCTGCAGAGAATGAAAGAAGAAAGTGGGGCAATGGAAAGCTGGATTTAGAGTCAGAAAATCAAGATTTTAATCCCAATTTTTCTACCTACACCCTGCACCAAATTGGATGTCTCTTAATCTATAGATGTACCAACTCATACCCATGGCAAAAATTGGCCTTGGGTAAAAAGACCATAACACCTAGTGGGAGATAAGATCCTCCTTGGATACCAAGAGGCTGCAGCTGGTAGAATGTAGAAGGGTGGACTGGTCTGGAGAGGAACTCACCTGGAGTCCATCTTCCTGGTGCCATTTTAACTCATTACTTCTACTTACTAGATGCTCAGTTGTTTCTACCTGCTGAAGGGGTGCAGGTGCTATTGATACACTCTAAATTTTGGTACCTGGGGTAACACCCTATTTGCCCTGCCTGAGTTATGGTTTTGATTTAACAGGCCCAAGTTCCCTCAACTATAAAAGTAGAAGGTAAATTGGATGACATCTAAAGTAGCTTTTAATGTGCAGACAGCCCAAACTCTGGGGCTCCTGAGAGGGAAGAGAGAGGGAAAAAAAACAACAAGAAGAAAACTGAGGCTGAGAAGGATCTGGGGAAACTGAACACCAGTAGGTGGCCCATGTGCTGCCATTTCAGGAGTTAATAATATAGAAACATTTTGAAAGCAAAACAAAAAATTGTACATTACACCAAACTCCAAAGTGACCTCTAAGTCTCAGAAACAGAGAGGCTACTTCCTACTCAGAGCCAAGCAGTCAATGCCGAATTAGCCCATCTTGGAGAAGAACAGCCACCTTGAATCTCAAAGAGCTGCCACTGACTAAAATCTTTGGAACAGAAAGGGGGTTAGCTGCCAGTTAGATAAATGTATGTTTGATTAATTGATTTGCCTGCATAATTGGAGTAAGCTGCTTGATATGGAGAGTTTAATTATTCTGAAGAAATCTCCAGCTAATTGAAAGGACTTTTTGCAAAAAGGGGGAAAAAAGATGACTTGAAAAGATGAAATATACCCCATCAGAGACAGCCTTAGGAGGTAATGGGATACACCCACCCTCCAGGCCTCTAGAGAATGTCTGCCTCTGAAGCTGCCGCTTTGTGGAAGGGCCACGAGGGCAGCATGAGGAAGCAGTGGCCTTACAGAGAGCCATTCTCTTAAAAAAGTGGCCCGGTGACCCAGACCTCGATTCCTTAAAGAGGAACATTTATCACAGCAGTTTGAAAATACTCTTTGCAAAGCTGACCAGCAAAAACAATTTGGTCTAATGGTGAGAGAACTGATCTGGGAAATAAGAGAATTTAGTTTCTGCCCTGGTATGTAGGCCTTGGTGGAAAGAGCTCTGAATCGGGAATTAGGACTTAAGGGCTGGGCCTTGATTTTGCCACTTTTGCTAACTGTGTGGCCTTAGGCATATCATTTAAACTTTCTGAACCTTAATTTCCATATTTGTAAAGGCAGGATAGTAGCACTAGCACAAAATATATCACAAGACTGCTGTGAGAATGAAATGAGATGATGTAGATGAATTATGTATATATATATGTATATATAATGTTTATATACACACATATATGTATGATATGTATGTATATAGAGATAATAGGTAGGTAGGTAGATAAATAGATAGATGATAGATAGACAGATGGATAGACAGATAGACAGATAGATAGATAGATAGATAGATAGATAGATAGATAGATAGATATAGATAGATTTCAATTCAAGGAGCACGGATCAAGCTCTAGCATCTACTCTAAAAAGTATGTCGTTGTATGGGGTTGGAAGTTAGGCAGCTAGGTGGCTCACTGGATAGAATGCTGTACCTGCTGCCAGGAAGACTTGAATTGAAATGTGGCCTCAGATGCTTATTAGCTGTGTGACCCTCAGATACTTATTGGCAAGTCATTTAATGTCTGCTTGCCTTAATCTATGGGAGAAGGAAATGGCAAACCACTCTAGTAACTTTGCCAAGAAAACCCCATGGACAGCACGGTCCATGGGGTGATGAGGAGTTGGACGTAACTAAACACCAACAATATACTGGGTGCTATGCTAAGCATCAGACATGCAAAAATGGAAAAGGAAACAGTGCATTTAGTTTATATCCTGCTAGCTAGGCCCTGGTTCTGTGACTTCAGATGAGGGAAGTTCCTGTCTTTCTATACATAAGCACCTCTAATAATGAAGGACTGTGACTTGTCATACAGCCAGTGGGAGGACTTGAACCCAGGTCTTCCTCTCTTTGAGGTTGGCTCTCTATTCACCATGCTATGCTGCCTTCATGTGAAAATTTGTTTTGCTTGACTATGAATATTTGTTTCAAGGTTTCTTCTTTTCTTTTTTCTTTATTCTTTTCCCCCCTAATAGTAGGGGGAGGTGGGAGGGACAGAAAATAAATGCTTGTTAATTTTTAAGAAATGACTAAATGTAATAGACTAAATGCAAATGATTAGAATGGTTTAATAAGAAAATTGAGATGATCATGTTTTCCATCCATGAATATTTATAAAGCAGTTTCCAGACTGTTGATGAAATTTCTTTTGAAAATAGCAATCGTCATTCTTGTAATAGGTTACAAATACTATGCAAGCCTTTTAAGAAAGGCTGGTTGGTCCCAGCCCCAAAAAACTGGGTAATGATTAGATCCCTCAGGCTTTTCATTTCATTTCCTACTTTCAAATACATAAGTATCAAAAAAATCAATCTAGTAAGTCATCAACACCATGTACATGTGCTGGATTACAGGGTGGGACAGATACAACAATGTATAAAACATGGTCCTTGCTCTCCAGAAGCTCATAATGTAGTTTGGGAGATAAGACATCCCACATGGAAAGCTAACAGAATCTACTATTATCAGTGTGTTCCATTATTCACAGCTTCTGGTACATGAGCTGAAAGTCTGTTCTGTAACAGTGTTAGGCTGTTAGTTATTCTTCCAAATACAGGGCTGACCTCTCTCTATCTACTTCCATGATGCCCCTCCCCAGCACCCTTACAAATTACCCACTTCACCTCCATTCTCCTCTCTGACTTAACATTTCATGTCCTATTACTACCCAGTCCTCCTCTTTTCTAATATCCTGACCAAACTTCTTGGCTACAATCGCAGTCTGTACAGGGACTCCCCATCCAGTCTTGCGCCTCCCTTCAATCAGTACTCTACCTATGGTATTCTGATATCCATAAAGGCCATTTAATCAGTTCATTCAATCTCCAGGGATTTCAACAAAGGACCAATGGTTTCTGCCAAAAGAAAACTTGTTTATTTTGTCTCTTGCCTTGGGATAAGTGAAGGCCAAGAAAAGGCCAAGAGTTGAGAGCTACAATGACTGAAATCAGGGAGTATTTATTAATCTATCGATCCACAAACATCTATTAAGTGCCTTCTATGTGTGACGTGCTAGGTATTAGTAATACCAACATAAAAATGAAATAGTTCCTTTCTTCAAGGAGCTTATATCCTACCTAAATATAAGCCTGATCAAACCATACCATTCCCCTTGTGCCTGAATCATTACTTTACTTGTGTCTCCAAACTTAAACTGACTCAAAGCATTTTTGGAAGGGTTTGCATTCTGAAAGAAATTAGTCTTTCTGCCTCTGGCTTTCATTTCTTTAATATTGCTGCAGAGAAGCTAATTTCACTTAAAAAAAAACCCAAAACAATTAGGAATGACAGATTGAAATTGTTCTAAATTGCGCACCAATTTATCACATTTGATCGGTATGAATATTCTTTCCATCCCATTCCCAATTCCAGAGCTGCCTAAACTGCAACCTGACATCATTGGTGGCTGCAATCTGCCATAGAGGTAGGATTGTACCAAATACAAATGAAGGGTGTGAGGTCACCAACTTAGACTACCTTGGACAGCAGTTTCTTGGCTGGAGCTGGCCATGGGGGAATAAGGCTGCCCGTAGTGATAATGAAATATTTCTCTCCTGCTGGGTTTTTCTGTGTATGTGCATGAGCATTTTAAATTTTTAAATGACTAGTTGAGCAGATATTTCTTAGCTACAGGAGACTGGGGAGATTACAATAACAACTTCTAGTTAGTTC
>CM053599.1:189210272-189249730 GCA_028646575.1 Pseudocheirus occidentalis
AAAAACATACAATAGGAAGGAGGGAAAATGAAATTAAACATTCTTGTTCCCTTCAGTTCTTCTAACACTAAGTTAGTTAGCAAGCATTGTTTGATCAACTACTGTTTTTGGAGCACTACTGCAGACTTGGGGATTAAATTAAAATTCTGACCCTCCAAGTGAGAGAAATTCAGAAAGGGCCTTCAGAATCTCTTATTAACTACAAAATAAACAGCTCTCCAGCGGAAAGGGCTCCCCCCCACCTTCCAAACCCCCCAACACACATTCCAATTATCTATGTTATTCCTGTCCCCCATTAGCACAGATAATCAAGAGTTGGCTGTAATTAATTCTTATAACCCCCCGAGGAGCCAAGTTGGATTTTCCAGGCTTTGGAAAGCCTGGCATGAACACATTTCTTCTATTCACCCTCTCACTAGCATCCTCTCCCATCCTTTCTGATCAAAGACATATTTACCAGTTGAGTGGGAGAGAAGTAGAACAGAGCATCCAGGAGGGAGAAGCTTTCTACTCTTCTCTTCTGAATTAGAAATCTTGTACTTCTCAAGAGGCATGTCTAACTGCTTTTTAGAGGTTGACCATTAGTTCAAGGTTGGTGAACTCAGTTAAACACCTACCATATGCAAAAATGTCCGTAGAGGTGCATGGAGATTGTATTTTGGATTAAGTGCTAGTTAGGCCTTGCTTCTGGCCCTAGTTATGTGAGCTTGGACAAGTTACTTAAGTTCCATGTGCCTCAGACAACTCCTTAGAACTTATGTATTAAGCCAAATATTACCATTTATGCTTAATACCTGTATGACCTTGGGCAAATGACTCAACTTTCCTGGATCACAGTTTCCTCATCTGTTCAATAACTGGGTTGGAGTAGATGGTCCTCTCAGTTTTCCTCCCATGCCTCCTATACCTTTAAAACTTTAGAGTTACGATCTAAAAATTCTATCATCACAGAGGAGTTGCAATCTGTGTTAGGAGAGGAAATATCCACAAGTGAGAATTCCCCACAGTGCTGAAATCACAGCACTGTCTATGTACAAAGAGAACATGGTACTAAGTAAACACTAGGGATGCCCATAAAAATATGATTATTGTGTCTGATCTCACAGTCCATTGGAATTGAATGGCTCCATGTCAGAAATAGGATTCAATTTTAGAGTTTGGACAGCCTTTGGTCAATGCGCCATCTTGAGGGTTTGCATATACAGGCACAAAAAAAAGAAAAAATGCAACAAAAGATCCAGGAAGAAAAGAAGGAAGGATGAAGAACTAGGGACAGCAGGGTGTGTGACAGAGAGCAGGACCAGTCATTCCATTTTATTCAGTGCACACAAATGTATAGTCACATACAAGCAGAAAAGGTAAGAGGAGCAGGGCATGAAGAAAAGAAAAATGCCAAGTACAGGGAGACAGGGCACAAAGTAGGGAAAAATAGCACAAAAGCAGGAAGGATAGTCTAACTACAGGTGATCTGCTCTGACATTGAATGAGATCACTTTAGCATCTTCACCCACTATTTTCCCTTCACTCCTTTCCCCAAAGGGCTACGGTGAATGTAAGCCCTCGGCACACACGTTCGAATAATTCACCTGTTTTAAAAGGATCTAAGAAGCTGAGGGCTTGGCACTTCACAAATATTTTGACTCACATTTTCCAGACCTTGGTGCAAGGTCAGGGAGGCCATGGAGAGAATGTAACAACACATTTCAAAACCCATGAACCTTCCAGAAAAAAAAGCCATCTCTATCGTCTCCCTTTTAAATTGTGTATTCCAAAAAAAACCATCTTTTAAATGAATGTGTAGGTGATGGAACACTGTTAAGTTCAAGGCTATACAAGCACCTTCTATCCTAGGAAGGTGAATCCTAAATTGTAATTAAATGAGGAGGACAGGTAGGTGGCTCAGTGGATAGGGTTATGGCCTGGAGTCAGAATGACTCATCTTCCTGAGTTCAAATCCAGCCTCAGACACTTACTAGCTGTGTGACCCTAGGCAGGTCACTTCACCCTGTTTGCCTCAGTTTTCTCATCTATAAAATGAGCTGGAGAAGGAAACAGCAAATCACTCTAGTATCCTTGCCAAGAAAACCCCAAAGGGGAAACTAAGCAATAAGAAGCAGGTAGAACCCAAAACAATATGTACACACACTGAAGGCAAGTGTATAAAGATGACTGCATGGGCATTAATGAAAACTGGAGGAGAATTTAGAGTGAGGAGAAGAACATTTAATTTTCATCAGGCTCATTTTATGTATAAGTTGTTTACATTCATGAATTATAATATATACTAAGATAAATTTTTGAAGGATTAATAATTTTTTTACCCTTTTCTCCAACTAATAAGTATCATTTAAGTTAAATTAAGGAAAATTGGGTTGTTTTATTTTTTTCAGATTTGCTTTACAATGAATGAGTCTGTTTAAATGCTGTATCAGAAATAAGCCATCTCCCAAGAGGTCTGTGCTTTCCTCAGTGTGAGAGAACTCCCAGAGTGGGAAGTCCTTCTATCAGTGAAGATCACAAACCAATTGTGAATTAATACATGAAGTTATATAGATGTTAAGAGATCTGCTCAAGGTCAAAAAGTAAGTATAAAATTTTGGTGGAATTCGAAACCAGGTCTTAGTGAGTTCAAGCCCAGTGGTCTCATCCACTCTGCCACCGATGCCTCTAGAGTGAGAATAACATAATAACTGATAATAGTATAGAGTTTTCAGTCTGCTAAGTGTGTTCCCATTTTTAAGAACCTTCAATATACTATGTTATTCTTTTTTCTCTACATAAACTTAAGCTCACATTTCTCCTTTCAAGAATAAAGATCAAGGTGTGACCTCAGATACTTGACACTTAACTAGCTGTGTGACCCTGGGTAAGTCACTTAACCCCAACTGCCCTGCCTCCCCCTGCAAAAAAAGACTAAAGATCTAAGTTCTGTAACGCAAACCAGTTTAGGAATCCTTTGGTAGGGAGATGATCACAGGCTTTCACAACAGGACCCCAAGTGAGGTCACTAGCAAATGACTGGAAAGCATTTGAAAACCTGAAGTCCTATAATATGGGAGAGCTCAGTGATGAGATTATGAATTATTAAATGAAAAGGTCAACCAAAAAGAGTCTGCTTCTTCATCACCCCATGGACCATAGCATACCAATGCTGCTCACAGGGTTTTCTTGGCAAAGATACTTCAGTAGATTGCCATTTCCATCTCCAGTGAATTCAAGCAAACAGGGTTAAGTAATTTCCCCAAGGTCACTCAACTAGTGAGTGTCTGAGTCTGGATCTGAACTCAGATCTTCCTGACTCTAGTGCTCTATCCACTGAGCCACCTAGCTGTCTTGTGACCAATTTTTTTTTTTTTTGTGGGGCAATGAGGGACTTCTCCAGGGTCACACTGCTGGTAAGTGTCAAGTATCTGAAGCTAGATCTGAACTCATACTAGTGACAAAAAATTGCAGCGACCAACTAAAGTTCAGAATAAAACTGGGTTTCTGCTATCAGATATAGGCTTCGTGTACCAGAAATGAACTGGAGGAGCCAGGCAGGATGTGTGCTCCTTTCTCTTATCATTTACCCTCTCTCATGTCTGTGTGGACCTCTAAACGAGGTCAAGATTTCATTTAGGAACCCAACCTTGAAGGTCAACATCCCAGCATGGTGTGACAGTGTATTAAGCATCGAGTTCCACCCAGGAGGATAATGAGTGCGAAGGCCCACTCTGAAGTTTAAAGCAAGAGCAAGAAGCGTTTGTGCACTGAGGGATGCTTTTTACTCCCCTGCTTGGAACCTGTGGGAAGGGATCATTTTATTTCCTCACATAAAGGATGCAGCCAAGAACAAGCCATGTTTTCTCAGTTCCAGAGAGACCAAAGTAATCCTCTTTTTGAGATGTCCCCAGCATCTCCACATGGTCTGCCAGCAGCTCCCAAAGGGCTGGGATGTGGCTGTGAAAACGCAAACCTTATTAACAACAACCATTTTCCAGGAAATTATACGTGACCCTTCCTAGGCAGTAATGGTTTTCTCCTTCCTGGATCTCCCACAGCACCTTGCTTACTTCTCTGTTTATGCCTTTATGACGTAGTTTTGGGTCAAATTTATCTGTGCCTTATCTGGTGTCTTAGCCATCCAGACTGTAACGTCCATGAGGACAGGGACACTGTCTTTGCTAAACTTGTTACTCTCTTGGCATGCATGGTGATGCTCCTGGAGTTTAGTAAAAGTTGAAATGAATTGGAAAAAAAAAGTGTTTCACTAGAAAACGAGAAACGTTCTCAGATGGCTCTATGAAATCTCAGAAGAAAATGGAATTCCCCCTTGATATCTATCACTCATCCACCAGACTTTCTCAGAAAACTGCCTTTACTTTTCTTTGTTCCATTTATTCCCTTGAACTTTGGATAAACTGTTTCCTTACATCAGCAAGAGCCTTCTCATTTCATTCTGCTCTCTGAATTAATTTTGATAGCACATTTAGCAAAGAGTCATCTGTGGGGTCTAATAAGTATCAGGTATACTGATGTGGGGGTGCACCCTTGGGAAAGCACTAACCATTTCCCTCTTCTATGACTCTGCCTGTTATGCTCTCCCTTCTTGGAATCCCTAGTTCCCTTTTAAAAGGTTCCATTTCAGGGCATCTAGGTGGTGCAGTGAATGGAGCACAGCCCTGAAGTCAGGAGGACCTGAGTTCAAATTCGACCACAGACACCTGACCCTTAAACTAACTGTGTGACCTTGGGCAAGTCACTTACCCCCAATTGCCTTACCTTCCCCCCTCAAAATATAAAAATAAAAAAACCCAAAAGGTTCAGCTTAAATGCTAACTCCTGCATGATGCCTTTCCTAAACACCCCCAGGTGTGAGTGACAGGGTGCTTGTGCTTGGACCTAGCACCCCATCATGAGCACTCTCCTCTGAGGTTATTTAGTGTATTCTTTGCATATATTCGGTATATATTTCTTTCTGTGTATATGGTAACATGTAAGTTTTTCTGGTAGGAAATGTCATTTTTGTCTTTCAGACTGTAGCATCTAGAACAGTACTGGATATACAGTAGGTATTTTAATAAATCGATCAAAGTTGATTAACTTGCATTTATTAGCTGCCTACTATAGAATAGGCAGCTAGGTGGTGAAGCTGATAAAGTTTTGGGCCTGGAGTCAGGAAGACTGGTCTTCCTGAGTTCAGATCTTGCCTCAGACACTTACTAGCTGTCTGACCCTGGGCAAGTCACTTAACCCTGTTTGCCTCAGTTTCCTAATCTGCAAAATGAAATGCAGAAGGAAATGCCAAACCATTCCAGTATCTGTGCCAAGAAAATCCCAAATGGAGTCATGAAGAATCAGACATGACTGAAACAGCTGAACAATACATCAGAATGAAACAATTCCTACTTGTAAGGATTTTTCTAGTGCTTGCTGAATTGAACACTGGGTCTGGACTAAGGAAGACCTGAGTTCAAATCCAATCTCAAACACTTACCAGCTGTGTGACTCTGGGTCAGTCCCTTAACTCCTATTTGCCTCAGTTTCCTCCATTCTAAAATGGAGGTAATGCTAATACTTACTTCCCAGGGATGTTGTGAGGATCAAACGAGATCATATTTATAAAACGTTTAGCACATAGTAGGCACTTACTAAATGCAGTTGTTGTTTCAAATTGAGCTAGGGGACCTGAAGCAGAAAAATACAGTAGGACTCTTCATGGGAAGTTCCTCACCTTGCCTTGCACTTATCAGCATAAACTATGCCATATAAATATTAAGAAAAATGTGCCCCAGTCCTGGTGGAACTATACACCGGAAATATTGATTGGCGCCCAACAATGAAGTAACCAATACCACAGTCATACAAGATCAAGCCAAGACCCTTTTAATTACTCTTTTCCCCTGGGTCCTTGTGCTGTTCCAAGCTCAAGCACAAAGGTAGAACTAAATAGAAAAAAATGGATTGTATTTGATCAAGTCAATAAGCATTTACCAAGCACCTAGAATTCCTTTACTCCAACAAGCATTTATTAAATGCCAACTGTGTACATAAGTCAGTGTGACATAATGGATAGAGAATGATCTCTAAGTCAGAGAGCCCTGGGTTCTGTTTTGGCCTCTGACACATACTGCCTCTATAGTGCTGGGAAAGTCATTCGTGGGACCTGGGGAAGCCTTTTGGCTCCTCTGTATTCCATTTTTCTCATATGTAAAACGAAGAGGTTGGCCTAGAAAACCTCAAAGGGACCGTTAACATAAATGTTCAGCATCCCAGCCAACTCTAAGAGTAGAAATTGCTGAACAGATGCCAATCTGCCCTGCTGGTCTTTCACTGTCCTCATGAAAATTTTAATGGCTCAAATCAAAGGTCTAGACTGAGAAAAAATATAGAGCGTCTGCTCTCAAGGAGCTTACGTTCTCATCCTGAAGGCAAGGTTGAGCTGTTCATAATCTCACCCAGGAGACGAAAGTCCATGCATGCACGTATGCATGAATGAATGATGTTACCTGATTGTTTTGTGATAGGCACAGTGCTAAGGACTAAGGATGCAAATACAAGCAAGACAGTCCCCACCCCAGAGGAGGACATTCTAACGTGAAATGACAAAACATGAAGGGGGGGGGGTGTATCTGAAACAATGAGGAAGCAACTGGAGAGAACGTGACAAATAGAGGGCAGAGTCTTAATCAGCTTACTTAGAGGTTCAGGGACTTTCTTAGAATTACAAAGCAAGCATGAAAGGCAGACTTGGAACCCAGGTGTTTCTGATTCCAAGCTTAGACCTCTGGCTCTGGGAAGGGAATGGAATAGAATAACATCGTAATACAGAATAGAATACAATAACATTGTGATAGAGAATATAAACATAATACAATAACATAATAAGAATTCACAGAAGTACAGCTCTTGAAGGCATGAGGAGCTAAGGGCAGGCATGGGGGGGGCAGTGGGGATTTGGGGAAGGGAGGGATGATTCAGTAGATCTCCATCCTGCCTAAGACCCAAGGAAATTCACTCAGAACAGCTGACACAGGCTAGTCTAATAAAAGATACATGCTGCAGGGTAAAAGAACTTGCTGGTTGAAAATCTTACTTCTATAATTTAAAAATATCTATGCCCTGAGACTGAATCTTTGTGTCATGATTCTTTTCTTGAACCCCCATCTCCTTTCACTCGTGACTTTGGCCTAGAAGATGCTAATGCTATGGAACTGTAAGGCCTCCCCTGGAAGCCACAGCTTACCACACCCCCTTTCACAGAGGCTGCCTCTATAAATAGGAGATACCCAGGTTGGGGGGTGGTACTTCCTCCTACCCCACCTTCTTTTTTTTCTCATTGGAACTGTGGACAGCTTTCAGATGAGGAGGGAGATACATGAAAATAAAGATGAAATATTATTTTGTTGACAAAGTTCAGTGTCTTAGGCAACTCCCATGTCAGTGGTGGCGAGTGGGGAATGGGTAATGAAGGATGTGTGTGGGGGGAGGGAGAGGTGTGACATGCAAACAGTTCTTCGCTTCCTGGGCTAACAGTGGTTTGCCACTCCAGGTACAAGAAATAGCATTCTTATTTCTGTACCAATGTTTAGTAGTCCTGGTTTTCTTATTGCCTGGACAATTCGACAAACCTCCAACCAGCCCCCCAATTACCCTATCTTATGTGTGTGTGTACGTGTGTGTGCGCGCGCACGTGCCCACGAGTCAGTCAACCAGCACTTATTAAACACTTACTGTGTACAAGCCACTGCACTAAGTGCTAGAGATACAAGTAAAGTGTATGTATGTGTGTAGATATGTGTGTATGACTGTATGACTAGAAAAAGGCATTGGTCTGGGAGCGAGAAGACCTAGATTTAAATTTAAATTCTGATGCTACCCGTGTAACCTTCAGCAAACCATTTAGCCAGTCTTTTCTTTAGCCTCATTTCTTTACCTGTAGAATGAAATGGCTTTTGAGGTCCCTTTTAGTTCCAGATCTATAACTGTTATCCGTAACTTAAATGTGTACATATATGTATGTGATCTCCCCCCATAAAACAGAAGCTCTTAAAAGGCAGATGGGTTTGACTTTTATCTTTTGTATCTTCTGCACCCAGAACAATGCTTGGCACACAGTAGTTGCTTAATCAATGAGGCATGTAGAGAGGAATGGGTCTTGAATTAATAGGCAGTGAGCCACCCACCAGCCTAGGCAGGTAGAGGGATACAGTGGCCTTAAGTAGCAATTCCTTCAAAAAGGAATTGCTGGTCTTTCTTGTTCCTTGATGAGGGAGAACTAATCCTGATTCTGTAAAAAACTCTCCTTTTATATCTGCTTAATTGGCAGGCCTTTGCAATGGGAATGCTTGGCCCAATGTGGTGCACTTTTTAATAGTTGTACAATTATTGCTTAATAACTGACTCATCTGGGGAATTAGGATCCTATGGAAGATAAATCCCAGCTTAGAAGTCATTCTTCCTTGAATTTCACTTAGAATCTGTTAAGGCTGGAAGGCCCTCAGCCGCCTTCTAGATTAAAGCGTCTTAAGCTGAGATCCCTGAACTTGTTTTTTAAAAGTACATATATTTTGATAATCATATTTCAATATAATTGGCTTCCTTTGCAATCTTAGATCTTTTATTTTATGAATTTAGAAACATTATTCTGAGAAGGAATCCCTACGTCTTATCAGATTGCCAGGAGTCCACAACCCAAAATCAATGAGGACTCCTTGACCCAAACGAATACCCTCACATCACTGAAAAGGAAATCCAGCCACAGGGAGTTGCCCAAGATCGCTGAATGTGGACCTGGGACTAGAACCCAGGGTTGTTGGCTCTTCATTTATTTTTTCCATCAGAACATGTAGTTTACATCTCCCTTTGGGGGAAACTGACCTTTTCAGAGTCAGATTTGAGAAAGGGCATTGCTGATACAGAGAAGTATCAACGTTAATGCAGGGGCAATCTCCTTCTCTGTGGATCTCTGAGAACACAATACAGAAGCACAGCCTCATGAAATTTTTTTTGCTTTTTTTTTTGGAGAGGGAGGGCAGGACAGTTGGGGTTAAGTGACTAGACCAAGGTCACACAGCTAGTAAATGTTAAGTGTCTGAGGCAGGATCGGAACTCTGGTCCTCTTGACTCCAGGGCAGGTGCTCTATTCACTGAGCCACCTAGCCATCCTGCCTCATTAAATTTCAAAGCTGCAAGGGACTTTAACAGTGGCCTAGTCCACCCCCCACAAAAACAAGATTCCTCGTATAATGTTGCCAACAAGTGGCCGTAGGGGTTTGGTTTGAAGATCTTCAGTGAAAATCTCACCCTCGATACTTCCAAAGCAGGCCATTCTACTTACTCTCTTGACATTAGGCAGCTCTTTCTAACCCCAAACCTCAATTTGACTCTAGGAGCAAAGCAGGGAAGCTGCAAGTTCTGCCTCCTGGGGGACAGGCAGGGCAAGTTGAATCCCTCTTCCAATTTTTGACAATTTTTTGATGACTCCAAAGACAATTATGACACCCCCGTGAGTCTTCTCTTCTTGGGACTATTTGAGCATCTCGGTCGTTTCTGACTCTTCATGACCCCATCTGGGATTTTTATGGCAAAAGTGCTAGAGTGATTTTCTACTTCCTCCTCCACCTCATTTTACAGATGAGGAAACTGAGTCAAAGAAGGTTAAGTGACTTGCTCAGGGTCACACAGATAGCAAGTATCTGAGGCTGAATTTGAACTCAGGAAGATGAGTTTTCCTAATTCCAAGTCCAGTGCTCTAACCACTGTGCCACATAGCTGCCCTTTCTTGGGTCTAACCATTCTTATTTCCTTTAACTAGGCCTCTCCAAAGTGAAAGAATGGACCTAGAATGACTTCCTTAAACATCCTTCCAACTACAAAATTCTAAGATTATACTTTGGAGAAGACTACCCTGGAGTAGCTGGGTGGCTCAATGGATAGACCATTGGACCCTAAGGCAAGAAGACCTTAATTCAAATCCTGCCCTAGACTCTTATTAGTTATGTGATCCTGCGCAAGCCAATTAATTTCAGTTCCTTCATCTGTAAACTAGGAATAAAAATAGCACCTAAAACCCAGGTTTGAAATGAGACAGTATTTGAAAAGTGCTTTGCCAACCATAAAGTGTTATATAATAGTTAGATATCACTGCCTTTCTTTGTATCCCCAGCCGTTGGCACAGTGCCTAGGTCAAGGTAAGCATCGAATAAATGATTGTTGCCTGCCCGACTGGTGGGACGGAAGCTAAAGTCAAGTCAACAAGCTTTGTTAAGGTTGTAGAAGGGGGGATTTTAGCTGAGACCTGAAGATGTCAAGGAGGTGAGGAGGGAGATGATTCCAGGCATGTGGGGACAGCCAAAGAAGTGCAAAAGGTAGAAGATGAAATGTCCTATTCAAGGAGCTTCAGGGAGGCCAGTGTCACTGGATTGCAGAAGACACAGAGGGGAGTAAGGTGTAAGAAGAAAGGAAATGTAGGAGGAGGCTAAATGATAGAGGGTTTTAAAAGCCAAACAGAGGATTTTATATTTGATCCTGGAGATAATAGGCACCCAGTGGAGTTTGCTCAACAGAGGGGTCAGACCTGCACTTTAAGAAGATTACCTGGACAGCCCAGTAGACAATAGACCAGAGAGGGAAGAGATTTGTGCAGGGAGGCCAAATTGAGGACTATTGCATTAGTTCAGGCTTGAGGGGATGAGGGGTCTGCACTTAAGTGGTGGCAGTCTCAGAGGAGAGAAGGGGGCGGATATGGGAGAGATTGTGAAGGCTAAACTGTTTTCTCCTTGGATTAGAGTCAGGAGATTCATACTGAGTTCACTGGGGGAATCATGAAAAACTTTAACTTTGGTGATGGAGGAAAAGAAGTTTTCTTCTCTCGTGACCAAAAAAAAAAAAAAAAAGAGGTGGTTACTTGAGTTCCTCGTTTTAAAAAGGTATGTCAGAGACGACCATCCCCAAACCCACCCCTACCCTCACCCCCACTCCCGACTTCAACAAAAAACTAACATATGAAAAGGAAGTGGCATTGGAGTTTCCGGCATGCAAACCCTACGCTGGATTAGTTTGCATCTGCAGGTAATGAATGATTTGTCTAGGACTACATATCCACACATATAAAATCCAGGCCTTGCATAAGGAAACCTTCTTGGGGGCACCAGTATCAGCTCCACAGGAAGCTGGGGGAACCCCACTCTCTACTGAGTTCAGCTGCTGGAGACCCATCCCAGTGTATCTTTCTTCGAAGCCTTTACAAATCAATAAAGAGAGAGGGAGCACAGGAGAGGGGGAAACTGCTTCCCTTGAGCTACTCTTTTCTCAAAAGGACATAGGATTGTTCTGCTGATGCCCAGAAATTAATAAAGCTACAGCAGCTTTCTAGGACTTAAAATTAAACATTCCCCATGTCATTATTTGTTCTATTTATCTTCCTCTTGAAACAGGACGTTTAAACTTTGAGGGCCCTAGACTGCTGACTCAGCTGCCTGAGCCCAAACTCATAAAAATCTATTTTAAAAAGGTCCAATGATTTTATTTTCTGATCATAAATATGAAATTTAATTAGCAGCTCGCTGCTAATGAAGTCACTGTGGAAGATGAGGCTCAAGATGCCGGCAGAGGAACAGAACAGAACTTCAAACATAAAAACAAAGCAACCAGCCTACAGGAAGGAACTTAACTCTTGCCATCCCTCCTAGTCTGGAAAACTTGCTGGCCCTTCTGGGCTATAAAGAAAGGGAAGAGCAAATCTGTGCATGCTGGGAATTCAAATTCCGGTTCTGAATTTGATGCCAGCCTTTCTAGATCAGCAGAAAGCTCTAATATATCCTAGAAGCAATACATTTACTCCCCATGGTTGGAGCCCAGACTTTTTGTCCTTCCCTAGACCCACTATTCAGCTTGTATGAAGAAAAGTTTGACAATCTTATCAAATGTTGGAGAGGACACAGAGGGACGGGACCCTTCAAAGCACAATGAAAGGAAAATTCATATAGTATAGAAAAGCCCAAGCTATGGTTCTCCAGCACTTAAAAAATACATTAATCCCCCAAGAGTATTTATTGTGGCCTGACTTTCATACTAAAGCACTGAGTAAGATATGAAGTTCTATTGGACAAGAATCAGTTCCCATATCCAGATCATGTTATTATCTAAAGGGCTAATGTTCAAATAAACTGATTATATGCAGAGCTGTGGATTTCCCACATTGGAAGTTATCCAATTACAGCTGTCGCCTTGCTGAGATTAGCCAGATGATCCTGACATTAATCACAGTTCAGATTTTAGTGCTAAGGTTATGTTTGTGAACACATATGGTGTCTGCATTTGAAGTTCTTAAAATGCATACAGGTGCGGGCAGCTTTACATTTGTGCACATAGCCGCTTACATGTCCTTTGTACATCAAGATGAGTCTGTGTGTACACACATGTGAGTCTATGAACGAGCATAAGAAACACTGGCCCACAAATGCCTGAGAGGAAGAGCTGAGATTCATGCTGATTGATTCTGCAGCACGATTCTTTAAACTCAGTTTGCAGTCAGGGCACACAGGATTATATTCTTGAAAAGACATTTATGGCTGAAGGTAATAGGGTATTTGAGGGTTGTTTTTTTTTTTTAACTAAAGCATATTGTAATTCTGTTGGCTTCTCAGCTCAAGCTCCTTAGTGCAAGCATACTTTTGTTCCCCTGTATTTTTGGAGCGGTGGACAAATTTCTCCAAGTTTCATCACTTACTTTGCTGGCCAGCAAGGAGCCAGAACTCTTGTTTAGGCCCATTTGTTTAAGTTGAAGAAGTGGACCTTGTATTATGCAATGGATGTGTTCCTTAAAAGTTACATATATACAGAGTTTTTGCAAATCAAATATTCTTCTGACCCATTAGTTTATATTTGTCTGTGCCCTCCAGGCCCCCAGACATTACCATTTGCCCTGTCACAGCACCCTACAGGCCACCAGGCCTTTCCCTCCACCCAGCAGCTGAACTCTCCTACAGACATTGCCTTCCTCAATTAAAAGTGAGCTTAAGAGCAGGGATTGTCTTGCTTTTCTGTTTTATCTCTAACCCTTAGCACAGTGCTTGGCACAGAGCAAGGGCTTAATAAATGTGTTGGTTTTTTTCATGTATTCTCATGACAGTGATGCTTTAACTTCATTTATATTCATCTGTATTTATCTTCATACAAAAATAATTCTAATCATTTTAAATTTTCATTACCCTTCATTTTTCAAATAGTGACCTGCTGAAACACTTAAACCTAATAAAGGAATTTTCTATTTCAAGGAGCCCTGTGTTGAGGCCTTGTGTAAAATGAAGAACTTTTCTTGTATAATTATAAATTATATAAAGTTACAATACATAAATGCATAATTATATAAAAATGATTATATATGAATATAGAATTATATAAGTTATTAAATAGAAACACATATATCATATTATCTCTAAATTACAAATGTATAATTATAATTATATACGTGTAAATATATATTAATATAATCTATAAGAGATGTTTTATAAATTTAAATTTTCATAGATTGTGGAGAGTTTGGACATCTTTAATCTTGTTTGGAGAGAGGCAGGAGAGGCACCATGTCTGCCCACAAACACCACCCCCAGCCTGCCACACATGAAGGCACCACCATATCTTGACTGAAATTTCCAAACACAATAGAATCTAAAGGCTGAAAGAAACCTGATCGGTCATTCAGTTTGATCTGTAGTGAAACAGGAACCTCCCCCCGCCACACACTATCCTTGACAAGTGGGCATCCAGGGGCTTCTACCTGAAGACCTCCAGGGATGGAAAATTCACTACCTTTTGAGGCAGTTCATTCCTCTTTTGTACAACTCTGACTGTAATCAGTTACTCCTTTTGTTAAAACACAAGGGCAGAAACGTAGTCTGCAGAAGGTCACTGTTGAAATGCACAGATTACCTGGGAAGAGATGGAGGTCCCTGAGGATCACTTCTAGCCTTCTCCCATTAGGATGGATTAATTTATCAGACTGTCACCTTTGAAGGCCTAGAGAGCCTTGACCCTGAGGGGATGAGATAGAGGACAGGTAAGTTTCAATCTGAGACATGGAAGGTGGGAAGGAGAGGAAAAAACATAAGGAAAAAACATAAGCACACAGCAGCATGGGTCATTTCTAAGGCTTAGGCAAAATACAGGTCATGGAGCAGCAAAAAGGTTGGAAGACAAGAGAGGCAGGCCCTGGACACTGAGGCAGAGGGCACACACACATCCCCCACCCTACCCCCACTTCCACCCCTACCCCAATGCTTCAGAATTCTGCCTCGAGTTGGCCCTGGTCTTAAGTCACTGAATCTGCCCCACTATGATGCATCACAGAAAAGAGCCTACAGCTTGGACAAAGTTGTCTTGCTATACATATCCTGAAGATTTTTTTAACTGTACTCTCTGAAAGGCTTGTAAAGGACGAAACTGTTTCGAACTGTGTAATTTCAGACACTAGGATTGAAGTTGGATGGACATGTGTGGAGGAGCACGCACGGGGGAAAGTGCTATCAGAATTCCAGGAACTACTATGTAGGTGGCCACCTATTCGGTTTTATTCTTAAAGCCAGCCCTTTTTATTTTGTTGTTTTTAGTCATTTCAGTCACATCTGACTCTTTGTGACCCCCCATTTGGGGTTTTCTTGGCCAAAAAAAATACAGAAGGGAGTTTGCGGTTTCCTTCTATGGCTCATTTTATAGATGAGGAAATGGGGGCAAACAGGGTTAAGTGACTTGCTCAGGGTGACACAGCTAATATGTGTCTGAGGCCAGATTTGAACTCAGGAAGGTGAGTCTGTTTAACTCGAGGCCTCCTGCTCCACCCACTGTGCCATTTCACTAAAGGGGATAATTGCTGTTTATAAATGCAATGCTTGATGAGCCATCGTAGTTCTTTGCTTTAATAGATACTATTAAAATTCCATCCTTTAGAAGTATTCCACCATGTATTTCAAAGGAAGCATCATACCATATATACAAGACATGATATATTACAGATATTACAGAAACAGATCTGCAAGGACACGTAATGCAGGGGCCTCTTTAGCACTGTCTGGCTTGTGAAGAGAGCATCCTAACTCGCCGTAGCTTATGCACTATCCACATGAAATAATTCTTGCTTCCATACACTTCTTCTCATCCAAACCGTGGCAATTAATTTCCTCCAAAGACATCATGTGATACTTGTTTTGTAAATCTCTAGTGTATTTCTTTTTTTTTTCTTTTTGTTTTTTGGAGGGCAGTTGGGGTTAAGTGACTTGCCCAAGGTCACACGGCTAGGTTTTTGTGTTAAGTGTCTGAGGCTGGATTTGAACTCAGATCCTCCCGACTCCAGGGCTGGTGCTCTATTCACTGTGCCACCTAGCCACCCTCTAGTGAATTTCTTATGCAATATGTGTATCATAGCTACAGGTTATGGTGTCTTAACCTCCTATTGGACTGTAAATTCCTTGAGGGCAGAGACTGTGTCTTAGCTAACTTTTGGTTAGTAAAAGTTATCTTGGTAAGTAACATAGGGTATTGTAGTCAGTATCACAAAATATGTTTGTTGATGTATGTAAGCAATGCTAGTCTTATTTTGTAACAAACATATCAGAGTTTACATAGTTAAATGAATTTTGGTTCCTTCAAAGTAGTCACCCTGGGCAGCCACCCACTTATTCCAACAATTATTCCTGCCATTAATCAAAGCATTTTTGGATTTTTTTGGGGGTGGGTGGGTGGGATTGCTTTCAGATTCATTTTATGAGCCTCATAAGAAATTCCTTCTTATGACCTTACTTTGTCTTTCAGCCTACTTGGTGTGATCCAGCTTGTTCATCAAATTTAGCTGGTTGCAAATGACTTTTGGTTATTTTTTTTTAAGCAAACAAAACAAAAAATTAACCTAACCACAAAGGTTGGGACAATGGCAATTCCAAAAGGGTAGTTGCTAATAAGTGTTAGGAAATGGCATAGTTGGTATAAATGTATGACTACTTTGGGAAAATGACATTTATCTGCGTTTACATACCCATACACTCCCCCGCCACCCCCGCCACACACACATTAGATATGTTTGTTAATTTTTTTTTTGCAGTAAGCACAAGTTTATTAATGGAAACCTGTGTTCCTAGTTCTAAGAATTGAAGATAGAACATTATCCTACAGGCAGACTATACATTCAGAATATATATACATATATATATGTATATATATATATGTACATATACATATACATGCACAGAATAATAATGACAATGATGATGAGCTGGCACACGATTTATATGGCACATTAAGGTTTGCAAAGTGCTTTATCAAATATCTCATTTGATTCTCACAACAACCCTGGGAGGGGGCTACTATTATTATCTTCATTTTATAGATGAGGAAACTGAGGCAGATAGAGGTTAAGTGACCTGCCCAGGGTCACACAATCAGTAAGTGTCCAAGGCTGGATTTGAACTCAGGTCTTCCTGACTATATTGTATATTGTATATAGAGTTGGAGTACACCTTGGTATTCCCTCCCCAAACCACAAATAACACAACATAGGTTGATTAGTATATAGACACTACTCCCTTGAGAAGATGAAGTTCAACAATGGCAGCTAGAGATTTATGGAAAAAAAATATGGCTCTTGAAACATGGTATGTGCTCACTGGCTTGAGGCTTGCAGACAGGAACCTAAACGGGAAATTAGAAAGAAGCAGATTTATGTGGAATAAAGCAAATGATCAAGTAGGAGAGAGAGCTCTACGGCCCTTGAGTCCCGAGGGCACAGAGGCAGAGTGCTGCCCCACAGTATCCCACAGATTTTTGTTTCAGCCCCCATGTGATCTAGATACCAGGATGGTATCTAACCTTACATCTTTGATAATAAAGCAATGAGACTGTCACAATCAAGCTAATCACAGGGATTAGGGATTTAGAGCAAAAGGGACTTCAGAGGTCATTTAGCCCACCCTCCTCATTTTACAGATGAAGAAGGGTATTGTGACTTGGTTTAAGATCACTCATATAGCAGGAAGAATAGCTGGAATTTGAACCCAGGTTCTTTGACTCCAAATCAACTAGTTTTCCTTATTGTCCAGTCATTTCAGTTGTGACCCCCTTTGGGATTTCTTTTGGCAAAGATATGGGAGTGGTTTGCTATTTCCTTCTCCAGCTCATTTTATAAAAGAGGAAACTGAGGCAAACATGGTTAAGTGACTTGTCCAGGGTCATGTAGCTAGTGTCTGAGACTGGATCTGAACTCAGGAAAATGAGTTTTCCTGACTCTAGACTTGGCACTTTATCCACTACACTACCTAGCTAACCATTGGTCTTTCTATTACATTATGAACTAGAGTTCTATATCTACCACAGAAAGAAAGTGAGGAAAGAATCCTTTGAACACCTATTAATCTTTTCTCTAGTATTACTTACAGCACTGACTTTTGCTATATACCCTAAAAAAGTTCTCAGAAGACCACACGACACTTACGGTCCTGTGTCAGAATGCCCCTGTCCCTCTCAAAACAAACAAACTCTGGGATATATAGATATATATTTGTGTCTAAATATCTAGATCTATACCTAATTGTTCATATCTCTATCTAGATTTATACTTTTCGCCTGTCAATTCAGACCTGCTACTTGCCAGCTGCAGAAGTGAATTTATTTGAGGAGGGGACAAGAATGGGAGAGGTAACACACCAGGAATAACAAAAATGGAGTTAACAAAGATAGAGGTGACTTTTTTGGGTTCCCTCTTATCAGGAGTGATTAATTTGCAGCCTTTTACATGCTAATGTTTCCCTGCCTTCTGCCAGTAATAAATAACCAATATGCTTTAATACCTAGTTATTATTCATCCCTCTCCGATATTTGGATTTTGATTCTCGGCTGCAGCTCAATCACATTGGATTCCTTTAACCGGGACAGCTCCATTAAGACTCCTCTCCAAGGACATCCTGGCAGCTGGGGTGACAGTAATGGATAACGGGTGACATAAAAGAATGGGAAAGTGCAACACGAAATATTAGCAGCCATGGGGAAAGTAAGGGGAAACTATAATAGAAAGCACCCACCAAACTACATTTAAGCAACGGTAAGGTTGTGACACAAACCAATAAAACCAGAAAACTCACAGTTAAGGCTGACACACCATTCTTAACTTGTCCTGTTTTGCCTGGTTACTGCCCTGCAAAAATGTGGTTCCCTTTAATCACCATCCTGACAACCCAATGCTTCTCATGTACAATGGAGTGAGTAAAGGATGGCGTGCCAGCCCCTAAATGTTCATTTCCTTGGGGTTTGGGGGCTTGATTTAGTTCTCACTTTCTGCACGTTAGCTTCTTCCTGTTCCTCAAACAAAAAGACATATAAATAAAATATCTTTAATAAATTTGTTTCTTCACTGACCATCTACTCTCCAAAGGATTCTAAATCTTCCTTTCTATCCTGATCATCCACCATCTTGAAATATCCCATATTCTCTCTTTGGAATGGGTCCCCTTCAGATGGACTGGAGTTGGTGGTGGTGGTTGGGAACTAGTTTAGTTGCTTTCACGATTACAAGTGACAACAGTGCAGTTTCATGGTGTGTTGTGCGGGTCATCTCAAAGAATTTAGACTCAGAATACCTCCAATTCGAGCAAAGGCATTTATTGAGGATTACACTCTCCAGCGGGCTGAGTTCCAAAAGGAACCGGCAACTTCAATAAAATGAGATAGGCAATTTTATAGTGCAATGATGCTGATTACATAACAGAAATTATGAATATTAAAAAGGCAGGAGGGGTTTGTCAAGGGATTAGGGAATAGGGGAGGGGTCCCAGGCTCTGTGGAACTGTGCATACAATTATCAACAATACATACAGAAAAACCCACCGGGGAGGGATTAGTATAGAATAATGATATTATAATAAGCCTCTCTACTTCGTAAGTTCACTTTAGGTCAGTTCTTTACTATTACTATGCTGGTCCCTTTTAGGGAACGTCCCTTTTATTATTTTGAGGTCCACATCTTTCTCAGGCATCCTGGTTGTGCTGCTTTCTGATTGGCTGCCTTTTGCGGTCTGAGCTTAGAAGGATTTGGCTGTGGTTGAGCGCATGAATGCAGTTGCTGTTTCTGTGGGAAATATGAGGATGGGTCTTGGGGCAGTGGTTAGCTAAAGGCAGTGACTGGGATTCCATCATATGGACATGTTGTTCTAGTGGGGCATGAGTTCCTGGACATGCCTGCTGTTCTTGTGAGGCATATATAAGGAAATTAGGATACTGAGTTCATGGAGGGGGGCAGTTGCTAGGTAGGGGCAGTGGGTATATTGAATTTGGGGCAGTTAGGTAGAGGCAGTGGGCCTGCTGTTTAGTGAGAGCTGTAGTTGAGTCAGGAGACCTGTAGCATGGTTAAAGTCAGATTGTGTGGTTAAATCAGGACATGCCTGCTGTCCAGTGAGGACCATAAGGAAATGAGGATATGGGGGGGGGACAGCTTTATTATATTTCCATCCACAGGAACCTCACTACTTCATAACATGGCCTATTCTATTTTTTGACAATTCTAATTCTCAGAGAGTTTTTAGGATCCTAGGATTATGAAACAGATACTATATTCTACTTCCCAAGAATTCCCAACCCATCGCAACTAGTTTTGCCCCATGGAATACACAGAACAAGTCTAAAACCTTCTTCCAAAGGACAGCCTTTCAAAGATTGAAGACAGTTATCATGTTTCTTTTAAGTCTACAAGGCGCATTTCAAAAAGGACTGTGGAAATCATGTAATCTAACTCTTTCATTTTATAGATTTCCTGGCCCCATGTTCTCTGGCTACTTTTCCAAAAACAAAAACTGTGCCTTCGTTTCACTCCAGGAGGGTAGACGTATTGGGAAATCTACAGCTCTATTGGGACCATTCAGCCTTGATTTGTTAGGCCCTTGTTTTCTCAGCTCTAATAATGGCACACAGATTCTGCTAAGGAAGCAGACAGAGCCAGTGGGGCCTCTAACAGGAAAGTTTGGGACAAACTTGAATTTGTTGTGCATGACCCACAATGCATTTTCTGCACTGATTTTTATCTTTCTCTCTCTCTGTATCTACCTCTGTTTCCTCCCCTGTAATGTGGGGGTTATGATGCCCATTCTTCCTATCTGGTAAGGTTGTTGTGAAGGATTCACCAAGTACTTTGAAAAGTAAAAAAGACTTTAAAAATTCAAGGCACCACTGTCATCACCATCATCATCTTATCTGGTACAAATTCTCATAATAAAAAAGCACCTACATAATAACCCTGTAGTCATGAATGCATTATTAGGTTATGCAAGTTCATATTCCACCTGCCACAGTTTGCAGTACTCTAGCCTGATTAATTATGGCTGGCTGGCTTGTACATAATAGCTCTGTACCATAAGAACAGTCCTGGCCCTGCCCCTGTCTCCAACAGGATGTGGGAGCACCAAGGTGAGAGGGTATGCATGACCTTGGTGGGGCCTGAGATAAGGGGACTCATGTGACTGCCTAAGGGAAGGCCCTCCTTTCCTTCTTCTCCACCCCCCAAATTAATTTCTTTCTCATTTGGATCTATTCCACAGGAAAAGGGATTGCTTCCAAAGCGTGCAATATGTAAAGCTTCAGTCTTGAATGCATTACTGGCTTATTCCAGCAGGTTACTATGGAAATAGTGTGTCAAGTCCCTACTGGTCTGGAACATTTATTGAATCCCAAGTGAATGAGTGCTAATGGTATGAGGGCCACAGGGGGCCAACAAGACCCACTCCTAGACAGACTTACAATTTTAGGGCTCTAGAAAGGCAGGGAAGAAAATGACAAGAGAGGGTCAAGAGAAAAAAAAAAAGCAGCCGCACACAGAGTCATAAAAACAACCGGGTGTGATCAGCGGCTGTGCTGGAGAGGTATGTCCCAGAGAGTCTCAAGGATACTCAACAGCTGTACCTCTGTGAATGAAAGGAATGGAACCCAACTCTATGATAACCAGTTCTGAGGCCTTACAACTCCTTGCAAGTTCGGAAACCTCCATGGAGTCCATGACACACATTTTGCTAGCTAGTAAATGAGGCCATCAAACTCTGAATTTGGGGTCTGAGGAGCCAGCCCCCACCATTTACTCATTGAGCAACACTGGATAAGTCAGAACCCCTTCACCTAAGTTTTCTCGTCTGTAAAATGAAGGGGTTGGATTAGAAAACCCCTAAAGTCTTTTTTCAGATCTAAATCGGTGAATAAACATTCCCAACAACTTCCAATCAACTCATGTTCAAGCAGATCTTTACCAGAATTGCTACTTATAGTTTGTGTGACCTTGGGAAAGTCACTCTGTTTCCAGTCATGTGTGGCTGTAAACTCAGTTCCCTCAACTGTAAAATGATTGGACTGAACCTTAAGATCAATATTCAGGAATAGGCAGCTAGCTGGCATAATGAATGGCCTGTGGGACTAGTTCATTCATTTCAGTCATATCTGCTTTGTGACCCCATTTGGGGTTTCCTTGGCAAAGATAATGGAATGGTCTGCCATTTCCTTCTCCAGCTCATTTTATAGGAGAGGAAGACTGAGGCCAAGTTAAATGACTTGTCTAGCTAATAAGGCCAGATTTGGACTCAAGAAGAGGAGTCTTTCTGATTCCAGACCCAGCCCTCATTGTGACACCTAGGAGTCAGAAAGATCTGAGTTCAAATCTTGCCTTCAACATTTACTAGCTTTAGCTTTTTCAACATAACTTCTCTAGGAACTGGTATCCTCATCTGTAAAATGGAACTAGCAACAGCACCTACTTCCCAAGGTTGTTGTGAGGATTAAATGAGGGAATGTATGTAAAGTGCATTATGAATCTTAACATGGGCCATTATTATTCTAGCTCTATATCCCATGATTCCACATGATGTAGTCCCTTGACTGAAGGCACTCACGATCAAAGTGGAGAGAAAACCCCAATACATATGAAAAGATTTTTCTATTAAGGTCCTTCTCTGGCAATTCATCATGGTGGGAAAGCGACCCTAGTTTTTCAGTCTATTCTGGGAATACAAGCTTTGGCAGCTCCTTCCTTCCAAGGTAGAAAGGCTTTGAGTAGGGGCCCAGCAACAGATGGTGTGTCTATCTTCTGAGGACACGCCAATCTAAGTCTGGAGGGTGGGTGACCAGCTGTAGACAACAACAAGCTGTAAGACTATTATACAGGGCTACACAACCATGCCATGGTTATTGCTGTTCAGAATGTGGAGGTGGGGGTGGAAATGGTGTTAGTGGAGGGAGAAGCCATCAATATAGAGGAAATCTGTTGAAATACTATAGAAGGAATGAGAAGAGTGTTGGTCCAAGGATTCTGGGTTGGAATCTTGGCTCTTCACTTAGTACCTATATGACCACTTAACCTCACTGTACCATTGTTTCCTCATCCGTAAAATGAGAGGATCGGACCCGATGACTTCTAAGGTTCCTCCCAGCCCTACGCTATCTTAAAATTAGTGATAGATGCAATACTATATAATTATGTATTAGTGTACCAACTCAATGATTCTCAATTTCAGCAAAGCATCTGGCAAAGTTTCCTTGTAGATATCCTTATAAATTAGATGATGGAATTCTGGATTGGGTAATAGTAACATTAGGTTGATTCATACCTAGTTGAACAAACATATTCAAGCAAAGATGATAAATGGTCATGGGACCACTTGGAGAGAAGATTCCAGTGGATAGTCACAGAGTTCTGTCTTTAACCCTATTCTGTTCAACATTTTTATCAATGGTTGGGATGAAGACAGAGAATGTTCACCTATCAAATCTACAAAAGGTACAAGGCTGAAAGGAATAGCTCATGTGAGTAACCAATCAAGTTTCAAAATGGATTGTCAATAGGCTAAAAGCCAGCAAGATGAAATTTGATAAAGATAAATACAAAATCCTACAATGCTGTTAAATTATTATTCTTCAAAGGCACTAGCACAGGATGGGGGAGACCTAACTTGGCACTGTTTTCAGGGGAAGAAGCTTTGGGGTGTTTTGAGGACCACAAACTTAATGATTCAACTGTGTGATTCAACAGTTAAAAAACCAAAAATTAATGCAACCTAAGTTTGTATTAATTGAAGTAAAATGTCCAGCTAAAGGGAGATGACAAATCCACTGTATTTTGTGCTGATCAGACTACACAGAATTAAAAGATCATAGATTCCAAAGAGACTGTAGAGTTCATCTGGTGACCCCTTTATTTTATGGATGAGAAAAGGAAGACCCAGAAAAACTAAGTGACTTGTCCAAGGCCACACAGCTAGGAAGCATCTGAAGTGGAATCTGAACCTAGATCTTCTGAACCCAGTGTTCCTTGGACTTATTTTTTGAGATAAAAAACCTTTCTCTTTGGCTTTTAAAGCCCACCTCCAACCTGGCCCCTTCCTAACATTCCAGTCTTCTTACACTTTTCTCCCCTCAAGTATTTTATTAACTGTGTGACCTTGGACAAATCATTTTGCCTTTGTCTGCCTCAGTTTCCTCAACTGTACAATGAGGAAAACAATGCCACCTACCTTGATGGGTTGTTGTAAGAATCATATAAGACATTTATAAGGTGCTTAGCATGGTTTCTGGCATAGAGTAGGTGCTATATAAATGTTTATTCCCTACTTCCCCCATCCAATGACTTTCTTGCTGTTCTGGAATGAGACATTCTTTCTTGGATTTTCATTGGCTGTCCATCATACCTGAAATTCTCTCCCTCCTCATCTCTGCCTCCTTTCTTCCCAGGTTTCCCTCAAATCTCTGCAAGAAGCCTTTCTTAGCCCTCCTAAAGCTGGTACCTTCCTTCTGAGTTATCTAATTTATTCTGTCCATATCTTGTTTACATATAGGTGTGTGTACATTGTCTTCCCCATTACACTATGAACTTGGGGCATCTAGGTGGCACAGTGAACAGAGTACTGGCCCTGGGATCAGGAGGACCGGAGTTCAAATCCAGCCTGAGACACTTACTAGCTGTGTGACCTTGGGCAAGTCAACCCCTCAAAAAAAGACTGTGAGCTCCTTGAGACTAGGGACTGAGGTTTTTTTTTAAATGTGTGTATCCCCAATACGTAGAATGATGCCTGACATATAGTAGGTATACGGCATAGTATTACTAAATGCTTGTTTACTTCAGTTGCTCTTAACTCTCCCCTACACCGTGCTGTCATTTAGAATGCTGCATTTAGGTCTGGAAACCACATTTTAAAAAGGACATTGGGGGCGGCTAGGTGGCACAGTGAATAGAGCACTGGCCCTGGAGTCAGGAGGACCTGAGTTCAAATCCGGCCTCAGACACTCAACACAAAAACTAGCCATGTGACCTTGGGCAAGTCACAACCCCAACTGCCCTGCAAAAAGGAAAAAAAAAATTAAAAAAACAAAAAGGACATTGACAAACTAACATTCATTCATAGGACAGTGATGAGGATGGTGAAGAATCTGGAAATCCTGTCATAAGAGGAAAAGTTGCGGCAAGTAGGAATATTTACCTTGAAAAAGGGAAGCCAGTTGATAGCTAAAGAGTTACCATATTAAAGAGGAAGAAAACTTGTTATAAATATGCTCCAAAGGTGAAACTAGAACCAATGGGTGGAAACTACAAAGAGACAGATTGTAGCACAACATGAGGAGAGAGATTGTAGCGCAACATAAGAAATTATTCTCTAAACTGCTGTCTAACAATGACTGATGAGCTTCCATGACTGGAGGCATTCAAAGGCTGGATGACTGTCTGTGGATGATATGGGAGGTTGACTTCATTTCATCTCAAGCCTCTTCCAATGATAATATTTTACAATTATGATTCTTTGACTATAAATAGACAAAGAATTTATGGAGAAAACAGGTTGGTGCAGATTGAAAACATTAGAGAAAACTTCCTGGAGAAGATGGGATTTCAACCAAGATTTTAAAGATGGGCAGAATGTGGGTAAACAGGAAGAGGAAAAATGCGCTGGGTGGGGAGAAAATGCACAAAGGTGGGAAGGAGACTGCATGTGCGGGGAAAATGACCTGTTGATAGTGGTGAATATGTGTTGAATAGCACTGGGAAATAGGTTGGATAGGAAGGACAGGGACAGATTACAGAGGGCTACAAGAGCAAGATAAAAGAATATTTGACTGTGTACAGCCCATCATTAGCCAGTCAACAAGGATGAAAAGCCTATTGTGCCAAATGCTGGTGAAACAAAGATAAAAGTGAAATAATACCCTCCCTCAAGAAGCTTACGTTCTACTTAGGGGAGACAACATGTACACATATAGATCCTCTAATGTCACTTGAGCATGACCTGCCTTGTCTCCTTTACCTGTGTATTTCCCAATACAGGGGCATATTTAATTCTTAGCTGTTGCCCTCTATTTCTGATGGAGCAGACAGAGTGAGGGTGAGACAGTCGGTAGAAAGTGAATGAAGAAAGGCAGCACGCCATCTATTGCAGATTTCTAAACTTGAAGTCAGAAAAGATCTGGGTTCAAATCTCAACAGACACTTACTAGCTATGTGACCATGGGCAAATCACTTAACTTCTCTTGGCCTCAGTTTTCCCATTTGTAAAATGAGACACTAGATTCCATGGCTTCTGAGGTCCCTTCCAGCTCTAGATCTATGATTATACAGATGGAAATGAGACATTGGTATTTCATCAAAGCTTGATTTTATACATTATGGCTTTCATGTCCAAAGGCAGAGCACCCACACCTGTTATCCATCAGCTTTTAACTTTAATGAAAATAAATGTTCCAGGCAGGGGAGTCAAACTAGATTTAACATGCAACCATACTAGGGAATTATCCAAGAACTGTTTCTTTCCTCTATGACTTTAAAATGAACCTGCAAAAGCTGTCTGAATAGGTCAGACTGTGCCAATTAAAAAAAAATATCTCAGTTCCATGTCCACCTAGGTGCTCAATAAGAGTTGGTGATGACAATGAGGATGGTGAATCCATGAACATTAAGTTCTCTTTCTACAACAAACTCTTAAATGCAGCATCAGGGATCAAAGGGCTAAGTGTTAAATAATCTCTGCTGAGGCTTCAGCACCAGCACTCTGAGTAACTGAAATACTTAATGTTTTACTGTGAGGAAAGACATCTTTCCTAACATAGAAGGAATGCTACTTTCTTTTCCCATGGACTCAGAGCAGCAATAAGATAATCAATCAATAAACATTTATTAAGCACTTACTATGTGCCAGGCACTGTGCTAAGTGCTGTGGATACAAAAAAAGGCAAAAGACACATGGTCTCAAGGAGTTCACAATATTCTAATGGGAAAAGTTGTAGCTTCAGATATGGGAATAATACAGAAAGATCCACAGAGTACATTCATGACTCAATCAAAGTCATTCCAGTTTTCTCTCAGTGGTGGAAAATGATGTGTTTAGCATGACACAATGGAAGGAGACTTGAATTTCTAGTCACAGGATCTGAGTTTGAATTCTGACACAGAACCCTTTTCAACTATGTGGCCTTGGGCAAATAACACCATAGATCATAACATCAATGATCTGAACCTTGAAGGGACCTGACACAACTCCCCCATTTTACAAATTAAGAAGATGAGGCCCATGGACATTAAATGATATGACCGATGTCACACATGTAGTCTGTGTCAGAGGCTGGATCTGGACCCTGGACCCCTTGATTCCAGTGCTCTTCCCCCTGTGCCACACTGCCTCACCTCTCTGAGCATCAGTTTTTATGTTGTGAAATGGGGATAATTCTCTTTGTCCTACTTTCCCTTCCGGGACTGTTGTCAGCACAAAATGAGATGTCTGTCAAGGGCTCAGTAAGCCATAAAGTGCTACACAAATGTGAATGATGATAATAACTATGACCATTACTATTAACAAAGCGATTGTTATTAACGTCCCGGATGCATCTAGTCATTTTGTGATCATATGATCAATTGGCAACCTCTAAAGGCCTTCTGAATGAACTATTCAAGAACCAATCCTATGAAGTAATTAAATGTATGGAGACTCAATTACTTAAGATAAGCAACATTAGAGGCTTCTATTTCCGTAGGCTTTACTTAAGAATCTCCTAGTTGATTACTTTCCTCTTCTCTGTCTTTTACCCTTCTCCCCCGCCCTCCACCATCTGGAGTCTGAGGTTGGAGTTTCATGTTGTTGGCAGAAGCTGGAGTGCAATAGGAACTGTGCTGCATTTGGAATTAGAGGACTTTGGTATAAATTTTCACCTTGCTATTAGTAGGTATGACCATGGATAAGTCATTTTATTTTCACAATACAGCTCGGTGACATGATGGATAGAATGTTGGGCCCGGAGTTGGGAAAATCTGAGCTTAAATCTGGCCTCGGGCTCTAAGCCACTTAACCTCTGTCTGCCTCAGTTTTCTCAACTACAAAATGGGCCTGGTGTCAGGAACACTCATCTTCCTGAATTCAAATCTGGCCTCCGACTCTTCCTAGCTATGTGACCCTGGGCAAGTCACTTAACCTTACTGGCCTCAGTTTTCTCATCTGTAAAATGAACAGGAGAAGAAAACTGCGAACAACTCCAGGATCTTTGCCAAGAAAACTCCAAATGGGTCACAAAGAGTCAGAGACAACTGAAAAAAAAATGAGGATAATAATAGTACCTATTTTGCAGGGTTGGATGAGGATCAAATCAGATTACATTTGGAAAGCTCTTACCACAGTGCCTGGCACACGGTAAGCACTATACAGACGTTAGCTATTATTACTGTTGTTGTGTGGGTTTCACTTATGTTCTGTGTGTTATCCTTATGTGCTAAATGAGAGGGCTGGACAAGGTGATCCCTAAAACCTTGGTTCTTAAACTGTGCTAGAGGCTACCATGCCACAAATTCGAGGCAGGATATTTTAAGTTTTCAGGGGAATCACAGAGCTACTTGACATCTGTCAGAGGCTACTCAAACTACTAGCTCAAGGTAATTTACAGTTTAGATCATGATCTATTCCTTTTTTTTTTTTTTTGCTTTTTGGAGGGCAGTTGGGGATTAAGTGACTTGCCCAAAGTCACATGGCTAGTTTTTGTGTTAAGTGTCTGAGGTCTGATTTGAACTCAGGTCCTCCTGACTCCAGGGCCGGTGCTCTATTCACTGCGCCACCTAGCCACCCCTTCATGATCTATTCCTTTCGATGATGTTCTTGAATGTTTGAGACATGTCTTGTTTGCTTGTACTTTGGGCTACACCAGAATTTGTTGAACTTCATCGTTTTTTGACCTTCCTTTGCAAGGAGAGGGGGAGAGTGCAATCTGATTCCAAGGTTTGAAAAGTGGTACCCAATAAGCACATCCACCTCATTTGTAACTAACTGTGGCTAAGAATGAAATAAAAAATACTATTTTTTCTTACAATTTATGTATATTATTTTTTAAATGGATCCTAAGGGACAGCTACATGGCTCAGTGAATAGAGTACTAGCCCTGGAGTCAGGAGGACCTGAGTTCAAATCCTCAGACACATGACACACTTACTAGCTGGGTGACCTTGGGCAAGTCACTTAACCCCAATTACCCTGCCTTCCCCCCTCCAAAAAGACAAAAAAAAAATCTAACAAAATGGCTCCTAAGTTATAAGGTCAGAAGTACTTATAAAGTTGTTTGGATCTTCTAATCAATAGAATGGTAAGGTATTTCTTTTGGCTTAGAGATACTGAGGATACCTTGAGTGGAGAGCTTGAGAACCTCTGCCCTAACGTTATTTCTAGCTCTAAATCTACAATCTGAAGTCTTCCTTGTCTGTGGTAAGGGAGTAAGGCAATGCTACCACCAGGAAACTCCTGTGCAAGTAAGGAGCCAGAATGTTCAAGGTCAAGGTCACTGATTGGGACATAGGTTGTGGAACTGAAGGTTAGGAGGTGGAAAAGAAACATCTGGAGTGGATTGTGGGTCAAAGTTCACTATAACAATCACAGAATGACAGTATTTGAGAACTGGAAGGGCCCTCAGCAGCCATCTAGTCCAATTCATACATGAAAGGAATCCCAGTATAACATAACTCAACAAGTTCTGTCTGAAGACCTCTAAGGAAGAAGAGCTCATCCTTTCTCAAGGCAGAGTTCTAATTGTTAGGGAGTTTTTCCTGATATCATGCCTAAATTTGTGATTCTTTCCTTCTGTAGGATTTTTGGGCTAGCTATTGTTTGATTCCAGGTCAAAGGATAGGGAGGTGAGGGTTGTCTGACAAACTTCTTCATTTGCAGCACTCAACATTCAAAATAAAAGGTTTTTCTTTTTCTTTTCCTTTCTTCTTTCTTCTCTCTTTCTTCCTTTTTCCTCTTTAACTCCTTCCCTTCCTCTTTCTCTGACTTTCTCCCTTTGTTTCTTTCTTTTACCCTTCCTTCTCCCTCCTCTCCTCTCTTCTTCCTTCCTTCCTTCCTTCCTTCCTTCCTTCCTTCCTTCCTTCCTTCCTTCCTTCCTTCTTTTCTTCCCTCTCTCCCTCCTTCCTTTCTGCCTTCCTTTCCTCCCTCCTTTCTTCCTTTGTTCTTTTCCTCCTTCCTTCCTTCTTTCCTCCCTCCTTCTGTCTGTGTCTGTCTGTCTCTGCTTCTGTCTCTCTCTTTTACTGGTCCAGTGGCAGACAGCCCCACCCCTTAGCTTCCTTGGTTGGAGAGCTCCCAAAGCTGATGCCTTCATTGCTCTCCATAGCAACAGTCTTCTCTGAGCTAGGGTGGATGTAAAGCACTCCACAATCATCAGTAATCAACCACTAGTAATGAAAACTCCTAGCATCTCTGTAAGAAGTTAAATGATCTGTCACGGTGGAGGAATGAATCAGCGGCAGTGTGGGGGAACAGAACCCAGAAAGTTTGCTCTCCCTAACTCTCAGTCTCTCACATATTAACCTCAAGTTATGCTCTTACAATGTAATATAAACTAAAACCCAGATTAAAAGGAAAAGGAGTATCAGGCAACTCCAGTGAAGAACCACTGTAAATGAAGCCAACTCACACCTACTAATGAAAACACCATTGCCTACTATGAGGGTAACCCTGAACAAAAAACAAACAAACAAAAAAGGTGAGGAGGTGCAAAGTTCATTATAATAGGCAGAAGAGAAATAAGTTCAAATGCTGCTGTTGTTTCTCTCTCCACAGCTTTCCACTCTGCTTCAGCCCTGTTACTAGGAGGAGTAGCAGCAGCTGTCAGAACAAAAGCCATAGCAAACCTCAAAAACATCCAAAACACCCAGGAGAGTCACCAAGTAATAAAGGACCCTCCTGCTTCTAATACAAGAATAAAACAATCCAAATCCTTCCTCCTCAGTGGGAGGGAGTGTCCTACAATACTCTCACCCAGAGCAGGTAAGTAGCAGAGAAGACAAAGCACTGGACTTGGAGTCAGGAAAACCTGAGTTCAAATTTTGCCTTAGACACTTAATAGTTGTGTGACCCTGAGTAGGTCACAACCTATCTCAGCCTCTGTTTTCTCATCTGTAAAATGGAGATAATAAGAGTAATATGAAAATAACATCATCATCATAATGTGGTAACATCTAAAGAAGTTTGCAAACCTTCAAAGGCTATATAAATAATACCTAAGATTTATAAAGAACCTCACAGTTTGGGATGGACTTTTCATGTTCCCTCATTTGATCCTCACAACAACCCTGGGAGGTAGATGCTATTATTATCCCCATTTGATGAATGAGGAAACCGAGGCACAGGTCAACTCAGGTCCTCATGACTCCAAAGTCAGTACTTACTCTAGGCAATGTCCCAACTACTCTCCCATAGATAGCTATATATGCAGGGTGTTCCAAAAGTGTTACTGTTGAGGTGGGAGCCTGTGTGTGTGTGTGTGTGTGTGTGTGTGTGTGTGTGTGTGTGAGAGAGAGAGAGAGAGAGAGACAGACAGACAGACAGACACAGAGAGATACACACACAGAGGGAGAGGTAGAGACAGAGACACAGAGACACACACACAGATTAGAGAGAGACTCACACAGACACACAAAGACATACACACAGCAAGTTTTAGGTGAGAGACACACAGAGACACAGAAATATGGATACAGACACACACACACACACACACACACACACATGCATGTGCATGCACCCCCCCACCCAAAGGTATGTAGGTATATATGCTGGCCACTGTTATTATTCACGTTCTTGACTCAGAAATAATTTGTATAGTTCTCTTGTTACTTTGGCATATAATTTAAAGATTAGTATATGTTAAAATGCCTAGAGATCCACTCCTTATCCCCCAAATGCTAACACAATCAGGGAGGCAGGGCAGTGGAGTTGTGGGGGAAGAAGGCAGGCAAGCAGGCAACTGTTGCTGATAGTACTAATGAGGGCACCACTTTCACTCAGGCTTCCTTCAGGGAGTAGATCAAAGCGGAGAGCTATAATTTGGGGGCAAGAGTAGCTAAACTGGTCCTTTATATTATGATTGCAGAGTTGATTGTTTTGACAAGAGGGAGAGAAAGAAAGCCAATTCTTTGTGGCAGAACACTGTACTCTTGGGCTCTGGTATTCATGGGCAGGTTTCCTATGTGTCTGTATTTGTGTTGCTTTATAATGTGTGTTGCTGGGGATGCCTCCTGCATTAGGCTGGGCTAAAAACGGCTCAAGGTCTTCAGTGCAAAAATCCCTGAAAGGTTGGGCAATGATGATTCTGTATCACAAGGTCAATGACTCCTGTGTCCTTGGCAACACTTCCTGAGTCCTTTCCTATTCTCCCAGGAGTCCTACATCAGAAGCTGTAGGAATGGAAGTCAAGGGATCCCAACAGGAACACCAACACTATAGAAGTGTGCCCTAAACCCTAGAAGTCTAGAGGGTCTGACAGAGGTTATTTATGAGCTAGATTGGTTTCAGAGATTTTATGGGGCACCTTATTTGCCTTCTTGCACGGCAGGCGCGCCCCACATAAAAGACTATATATGGTAGCTTTGTTGGTGGTCCTCATCAGGGAAGCAATGCTATTACCTCACCATGGCAAAGTTTTCTCACCCACATTCAAGAAGTGGGGGGAATAGATATCAGTCTTCGTTGGCAAGTGTGAGCTGATTTTAAGCACTAGTCCCTAATTTTTATAATGTAGGATACGTCCTTGGGAAGTTGGGAAAAAGCCTTGGAGCGAGAAATTCTGCTATGAGAATTTAAAAGATGAGTTCGTGGTAATTTGGGGATACCTGCACAAGATACAAGCTGTTGCTGCATTGATTTTTAAATACACAAGAGAATAGATCATTGCTCAGGTATATGAAGAGATTTCACCAACTGAGTCTAAAGGACCCAGAAGGATGTGGTGTTAACAGACATTTCCAAAAAGGGGTTAAATGAGCAGTTTCAGGAAACGTTGAGTGGGTGCCTGATAACCTGGCAGGTCTTCTAATGGACATGTTTGTGTAACTAAATGACAAGTTGGAAGGGGGATACAATTGGACTGAGAAGAGGGGAGAGGTGTCTGCCAATAGATGGGCAAGAGATCACTGAGCTTGTGCAGCTGGGGCACAGTGATCAAAGGCAGGCTTCCCAGGACTGGCACCATTAGACAATCCACAGTTTGTGATTATGGAAGCTGGTTGGTACAGTAGACAGAGCACTGGACCAGAAGTCAGGAGTATATAGGTTCGATTCCTACTTTAACTGCCTAATAGCTGGGTACCGGTGAACATATCCCTTAGCTACATTCAGTCTCTGTTTCTTCATCTCTAAAATGGGGTTAATGATAGCACCTACCTCCCAAGGTTGTTATAAGAATCATATGAGATTACAGGTAAAGTGTTTTGTACATCTTAAAATGACACATAAAGGTAGTGATTATTAATATTGATGGCGATGAAGAATAAATAATAAATAATAAAGTATGGCTCCCATGATTGTCTGGCCTGGGACTTGTAAGGAACCCTGGGTTTAAACAATGGAAAGAGACCTTTGGAAAGAGACAAGTGAATGACAGAATCTTAGAGTTGGAAAGCTTTCAGTCTCAGCATTTATCAGATATGACTCTTGTCTGTACAGGTATATCCTCACCAAACAATGATAACATCTCACTTTTATATAGTGCCTGAAGGTACACAAAGTATTTTCTAGACATTAGACTGCTGGGAAGTCCTAACTATGTGACTCTGGACAAGTAATTTCAAAATAACAACAATGATGACAATACTGCTCAATGCCTCAGCTTCCCCATCTGTAAAATGAATCCCTTCTAGATCTAAAGCTATGATTGCACTCTCTTCACAACAATGCACTGTGGGGTAGAGAAAGGGAGAAAAAGGATCAGCAAAAACAAAGGAGTTTCTTTCCAAAACTCCAGTTTCCCCATAGCCTTCTTCTCCTACTGACTGCCCACAGGTGAATTTTTTGACAAATGCATTCAACAGGCAACCATGTAATGAGTCAACAGGTGAAAAACCATTTTATTTTTGAAGGCCCATAATGTATGTTTTCCTACATGGACTTGGGACAGATCCAGCTTCTTCATACTGCATCATAATGAAGGCAAAGCTCTGGGCTATCAGGCTGCTGCAGTTCTTCAGCAAGTGTTTGTTCAGGGGAATTTATAGGGCCCTTGTGACAACTACAAAGCTTCTTCATCTTACCATCTTTGTCCTTTTCTTTTTTTTAACTGAAAACTCTACTTCTTCTATTACAGAATTTCTGAGTCAGAAAGGACCTTACTGTCGGGTCCAAGTGATATATTTAAAGGATTTTCACCAAATGGTCATCCTAGTTTTTCTTGTAGACCTCCCTCCACTGAGGGAGAACCTACCATCTTCCATTGGAATCCATCCTTTTTTTTTTTGGATAGCTCTAATTGTTGGGAAGTTTTCCTTGATATCAGTCTGAATTTGTCTCTCTGCAAATTCCATCCACTACTCCTAGTTCCTCTCTTTGGGGCCAAATGGAATAACTTCAATCCCTCTGTCAGGTGACAGTTCTTTAAACACTTGAAAGCAATAGTTCATGTCCTCTCTGAGTCTTCTTACCTTCTCTAAGCTAAGCATTTCTATTTCCTTTAACTAATTCCTACATAGTATGAATTCAAAAACTTTCACCATCTTGGTTGCCTTTATCTGGACACTCTCTAGCTTGTCAATATCCCTCCCAAAATGTGGTTTCCAGAATATAATCCAGTATTCCATATGTGGCATAACGGGCAGAATCAGAAGGTGTTTTTCTCAATATAGCTCAAAAATCATTATTTTTTTTGGTTGTCAAATCATTCTATTGACTTATGGGCAACATAAGTTTGTGGTCCACTAAAAACTTCTGATCTTTTTCAAACAAACAAGCCTCTCCCATCTTGCATTGATAAAGTCAGTTTTTTAGACTTAAGGCTTTGTCTTTAATCCTATAAAATTTTATCGTGTTAGATTTGGGTCAGTATTCTGGCTTGTAAAGATTTTTTTGAATCCTGTTCTTTAGCTATCTTTCAATCCTGATTGTTAGCTATCTTTCAAAGTCTTGTGTCAGCTTCAAGAAGTATTCCATTTATTTCTTTATCCAAGTCACTGATAAAAATGTTAAATAACACAGTGTGACACACCGATTCTTGGGTGCATTCGACTGGAGCTCTTCTGCCAAGGAGAAATCAAGATCTTAATAACTATTCTTTGGGTCTGGTCATTCAACCTACTCCAAATACATACGATCGTATTTTCATCAAGCCTACACTTATGCCTCTTTTCCACAAGGTGACTACGAGAAATGTCATAAAATGCTTTTCTTAAGTCTAGGTAAATTGTACTGAGAACATTCCTCTGACCTTTCACTTTAGCATGCCTGTCAAAAAAAAAAAGGAAATAAGGCTAATTTTAGTGTGCATTGTTTTCAGTGAAGCCTTACTGATTCCTAACCATCACTACTTCTATGGATTCACTAACTGTCCCTTTAATAGCATGTTCTAGAATGCCTCCAGGAAAGGAAGTTAAGAAAGGAAAAGAAGGAAGGAAACGCGCATTTATTAAGACTTACTATGCGCTAGGTGGGGCAGCCGGGTGGCACAGTGGATAGAGCCCTGGGCCTGGAATCAGGAAGACTTATGTTCCTGAGTTTAATTCTGGTCTCTGACACTCACTAGCTATGTGACCCTGGGCAAGTCACTTAAACCTGTTTGCTTCAGTTCCTAATCTGCGAATGAACTGGAGAAGGAAATGGCCAACAGCAAACCATTCCAGTGTCTCTGCCACGAAAACCCCAAAAGGGATCATGAAGAGTTGGACCCAACTGAACATATGCTGGGACACTGTGCTAAGTACTTCATAAATATTATCTCATTTGATCCTCACAATAACCCTGGGAAGCAGGTATTATTATTATTACAAAGGAGGAAACTGAGGGATACAGATTAAATGACTTGCTCAGGGTCACACAGTTAATAAGCATCTGAGGCCAGATTTGAACACAGGTCCTCCTGACTCCAGGCCCAGCGCTCTGTCTGCTGAGCCACCTAGCTGCTTCTGTCAGAAGGTAGAAAGGTAAGCTGGAACCAAATTGTGAAGAGCTGCAAATGCCCAGCAGACCAGTCTGTGTTTGAGAAGCAATAGGGAGCCGCCAGAGCTTTGTGAGCAGGGCAGTGTGGCACGGTCAGACCTGTTTTTTAGGGACAGGAGCTCCTCAGTAATCATTTTTTGTGACGGCGGTTTTCCTTGGAGTCATTTTCATTGGCAGAGGAGCAGATGTCAATCAAGAAGTAGGCAGCTTTGCCTTCTCTCTGCCGCTAGTCATGCTCTTATCCCCTCTAAGCCATCATCCTTTTCCTCTTGGGATCCACATCTCTTCCTCATTATAGCCCAAAACAACATCAAATAGCGCAAGCCAAACCAAGCTTCTTTTTATGTGAGGCTGCTCCTGTTTGGTTCAGCAATACAATGCGCCGGAAAGACTAATGGTAGAAACAACTTTAATTAGAGAATCACTTTTCCCCAGGGAACATCAGGTTCTCTATGAACTTTATTTTGCCTGTCTTTTTGATAACATCCCTGAAAGGAAGAGAGGAAAAATGAATTATCTTTCTACTGATGTGGAAATTAAAGATCAAATCAGTGATGGAAAAGGAAGTAGAATTCAATTTTATGTCAAGTGGACCACACACAGGGGAAGGCCTACTCTAGTCCATAGGTCATCTAGTCTGACTTCATTATCCAGCAAAAATGAGACCCAGTGGGGGTAGCTAAGCAGCACAGTGAATAGACCACAAGCCCTGGAGTCAGGAGGACATGAGTTCATATCCAGCCTCAGACACTTAACACTTACTAGTTGTGTGACCTTGGGCAAGTCACTCAACTCCAATTGCCCTCCAAAAAGCAAAAAAAAAAAAAAAAAAAAAGAGAGACAGAGAGACCCAGAGGAAGTAAGAGACTTGTACCAGGCCACAGAGGTTCTAAGTGGCAAAGTTGGGAAGCAAACCCCCATCCTTTGACATATTTTGTCAGGCCACACCACAGTTCCTCTCCTATTGCTCATTCTCCTTATAGTTTGCAACATGACATGGAGGATAGAAAACTGATCTCAGGGTCCAGGTCATGTCTCAGATACATACTATGTGACCCTGGGAAAATTATTTTATTCTCGATGCTTCTGGGAACTCTAGAATACAAATGGTGGAGGAAGGGTCCGTTTATATTAGTAGAGGGAGTTTCTTCTCCTGTTATGAGGGCTAGGAATGGGACTAGCCACATAGTTGGGGAAATTCTCCGTAAGACAAGTCTTAGACCCTAAGCACGAGAAAAGAAGGGTGCCTATCACAAGGTGAAGTTGGTTTTCTAAACTCACTATTCCTCTTCCGACCTCCAGGCACCCAAGGCTGTGCCCTACGTGCCTCTCTTCACACCCATCCCCTCCCAGTGTGGGTAAACAGCTCCATAGAAACAGGAATAGCCATACCTCCCTCCCTATAGCATATAGGTCTATCAGTGTACAAAGTAAATTCTCCAGGTATGGAACAGGCCTGGTTGTGGGGCCTTTAATTATGGCCTCAGGGAAGTGGCTGAAAGCTGACTATAAAAGAAAGCAGTAGAACAAAGTTTCATGGGTAGAGGTGATCCTCTAAGACTAGGCAAAAGCTGACAAGGTTTGGGCCACAAGCAGCTCCTGTACCCAGGATCACCTAAGGGGCTCTTTTCTTTCATGGCTTCTTCTGTTCACTTGTGTGATTCCAGCCTGTATCTTTATGAGAGAATATCTCATCTCTGGGGAGTAATCTTCTGTGGGAAGTTCAGTGCTTCAGAGCACTAGGCCTAGAGTCAGGAACATGACCTCAGTCAAACATGACCTCAGACACTTACACTGATTCTGTGGGGCAAGGCACTGAATCCCTGTTTGCCTCAATTTCTCCAGATGTAAAATGGGGATAATAATACCACCTACCACCCAGGGTTGTTCAGAGGATCAATGGAGTACTAAGTGTTATATAAATGTTAGCTATTATTATTACTATTAGTGAGAGTAAGCTGAATACAAACTGACTTTCAAATAAATCCAACAGAAATTTGCCTTACATGAGATGTAACTGTAAGAATAGGTTAAGCCTAAAACTCAGGGTAAGCCTGAGTCTGAAAGTAATTTGGGACAAGCTCCCCTTCTGTATAACCGGAATGCAGGGTGGAGGGAGCGGATAGCTCCTCCTTAAACTTCCGTTTAAGAAGGGTGCCCAGGTCAGCCATCTCTTCATTTCACTTTTCAAAGGCTTCACTCTTTAGGACTTCTCCATTATGCTCCAAGGCTGAGTACCTTCCCTTCCTCTCTCTCCTCTCCTCCACTTTCAGCTTTCCCCTATTAGACTGATTTTTAGCTCCCTAAGGGCAGACTGTCTTTCTTTTAACTATTTGCATCCCCAGTCCTTAGCACAATGCCTGGCCCATGGTAGGTGCTTTATAAATCTGCCTGACTAGCAGTAAAAAGAGGAGTTAATTGACAGCAACACTCAGAACCTTTAAAGCTTAGCTGTCAACAACACATATCTGAGTCCCATTTCTTTAGAGGATAAGTCCTCAACCTGAGATCCATGAACTTGTTTTAAAAAATATATAATAATGACAACAATTGCTAATATTTGTATAACACTTTAAGGTTTGCCGAGCTCTTTAAAAATGTCTGATCCTTCTAACAACCTCAGCAGGTCGGGGCTATTATTATTTTACTATTTTACAGATGCAGAAACTGAGGCAGACAAACGTTAAGTGGCTTGCTCAAAGTCACACAGAAAGTATCTGAAGCAGGATTTGATAGTATGGTAACTGTATTTTGAGATAATTTGTTTCCTTCACAATCCAACGTATTTGTTTCATGCATTTGAAAACATTATTCTGGGAAGGGATCTGTGGACTTCACCTCACTGCCAAAGTGATCCATAGCATACAAAAAAGATTTAAGAATAATCTGCTTTAGAGCCCTCCTTGTTGCTTGAGGGCAGTGGTTGGTAATGGGTTAATCAGATAAACTTCAACCTCTGACAACATAATACCTAATTCAGCTATTTCTTTACTCCACTGAAGTACATGATGCTTTAGGGATCAGTACTACATCAGAGATTTCATTTATTCTTTTATTTTTTCTAGGTTGCATATTGATGTAGCACATCCTATGAAAACCTTATCTATGTTCTATTGCATTCTTATTCATTTTCTTAAATATTTCCAATTACATTTTTTCTTTTTGAGAAAATGGGGTTAAGTGATTTCCCCAGGTTCACGTAGCTACTAAGTGTCTGAGGCCAAATTTGAATTCAGATTCTCTTCACTTCAGGGCTTGTGCTCTGTCCACCATGCCACCTAGCTATCCCCCAATTCCATTAAAAAACTGATTTGTTTATTTACTTTTAATTGACAAGATTCAGTTCTATAATCCTTTGGGTTTCAAATGTTCTCCCCTTCCTCTCTCTCCTCCCTTTCCCCCTGCCCACAACAGCATGCAGTCAAGTATAGGATCTGCAAATACTTTCACATGGTACAATAGTCTGGTTGTATAGAAGGGTTGTAACCAATGGAGAAAGAAGAAACAAAACCAAACATGGAAAAGAACGATAGCATGTAGATTGCTTCAGTTTCCATTTAAATTCTGTTCTTTCTAGACCTTTCTCTGAATCTTTCTCCTGCCATCCTGAGACTTACAGAGTTGTCTTATAACTGTGTGTTGCTGAGAAGAGTCCAGTTTATCAAAGCTGGTCGTCACACATACACATGACTGTGACTGTGTACAAATTTTTCGTGGTTCTGCTCTTCTCACTTAGCATCAATCTGTATAAGCCTTTCCAGGTAAATATGAAGTCCATCTGTAAGGGCCACTTTAAGCCTTGAATGACTAGAGGTCTGAACTCGGTCAGTGTGTCCTCACAAACAGGAAGACTTGAGGCAGCTCTAACAGGCATTCGTGGATTTGCTCCGCCCCCATGACCACACTTCCCGTTTACCAAACACTCCCTGTCCCCTGTCCCATGGGCATGGGAGTCTTGGGGGGACAAAAGGTCACAGGAGGCATCAAGCAAGTGCCAGTAACGGAGGAGCGCTCTCCAGCCTATCAGGCTAC
>CM053599.1:189250230-189280437 GCA_028646575.1 Pseudocheirus occidentalis
AGCTTGTTCAATTTCTTTTTTCTGAGATGGGGTTAAGTAATTTACTTCCTCTTCAGTTAATCTGGGCAATTTACATTTTTGTAAATATTCATCCATTTCACTAAGATTGTCAAATTTATGTGCATACAATTGGGCAAAATAATTGTTAATTGTTGTTTTAATTTCCTCTTCATTGGAGGTACATTAATCCTTTTAATTTTTGATACTTGAAATTTGGTCTTCTTCTTTCTTTTTTTTTATCATATTAACTAAGGGTCTATCAACTTTATTGTTTTTTTTTTCATCCCCCAATTACATTTTAATCTGGTTTGTCTGCATTTGGGAGTGTTGAGGTCTGTAATACTTATGTTTGAGACTTCTGTTCTAGACAACTCTCTAAGACTAGAAGGTGAGGGCCTGCCTTGGAACAGGAAGTTCCCTGCCTAGAGCAAGGAAAGATTAAATGACTTACTCAAGGTCACACAAGTATCAGAGTCAGAACTTGAAATAAGGTTTTTCTGACTCGCTAACTACCATGACATCGTTTCTCAAGTAATGCTTTACCCTTGTTAAATGTACTTGTTGGCAGAACTAATCTGTGAAGAGAACTGTGGAGAACAAAGAGAGAAGTTTGGATGGAATAGAAATGGTCAGAATTAGTGAGTTGTGGTCTGAACATCATGGACACTGGAAGTCTGACAGCAAGAGGTATGAAGGTGCACGAGGGACAAATGAAACAGGTGAACACACAAAACCAAAGGTGGATTTTAAGTAGTGAGGATGGTGGGTATAGGAACTAGGTAGAATGATACAGTTCCCAAAAATCAGGTCGAGCAAAACAGAGGTTTATTTTCAATCTGTAGTGGACAGGGTATACTGAACTTGGAGTCAGGAAATACTGGATCCAATATCTCTGCCTCAATTTCTTCAACCGCAAAATGGACTCTAAGGCCGCTTCCAGATCTAAATTTTTCATCTTACTGATACAAGTTCCTTCTTCATGTAGGTGTTGCCCCACCCACCCACTTGTGGTTCTTAAAGACAGAGATGATTTAATTCAGATTTGGCACCTGTCTCCAGAAGGTCCTTCAGGAGTGGATTTCATGGTGGCATTTTCAGGCAGGCTGCTGGAGGAGATTTTTCTTTTTTTGGTGAGACTTTAAATTTAGACTCCTTAAATAGCCACCAATTCCACCCACAGAATCAGCAAACCCTGAAGGAGCAATGCAGAAGACACTAACAGGTTTAGAAAGCATCCATTTGGGGAAATGTCTGCGGCTCCACTTTCAGCAAGAGACTGTTAATATTTGTTTGCTTCCTTGTGTGTGGGGGTGGGGGTGGGGCAATAGGGTTGGAGAACAGAGATTCACTGTTTCCAGAGCCACAACAAATAGTCCCACAGATTTTTCCTTAAAAAAAAAAAGCTTTTGGTTTTGAATGCTTCTTGTCTTACACTGCACCAGTATCCTTCATGACAAAGACCGCAGAATAAGGAACTGAGTAAAAAACAGAAGGAAATGAAAGTTATTACAATAAAACTCATAAACTAATAAATAAGAGTCCAAGTCATGAATCTGACTACAAATATGCCATTGGCAAGAAAAAATGTCCCAAAGCTTTCCCAAGCCAAACAGGATAAGGATAGATGGCTCCCAAGGGTCTCTGGGAAAAGGTAATGCAAGGAAGAGACAGCAAATGGAGGGCTTTGTCTAGGGCTGTAGCAGGAGAACCAGAAAGACCTCTCACAGCATTCAAGGTGAAAGAAGGGGGGTCTCCAGATTCAGGGACAGATAAGGTTTCACAGTATAATGCAGAATCATTTTGGTAGATTTCAGCAGACTGTGGAGCAATCCCCACTAAAGAAATTATCTAGGGGATTTATACAGCAATGCTTCAGGGAACCTGATTGCCTCCTAACTACCCAACTGGAGAATTAACTTAGCTCCTGAGATGTTGGCAGTGAGGGCAATTTCACTCTGAAAGATTCCCCTCTCCAACCCTCCCACCCCACCTCAGTGTGGTATGGACATTACAGCAAAGTAACTTTATCAAGTGGTTAGGATACAGGATGTGGACTCAGGAGTCCCTGGGGACTATTCTGATGTTTTCCTAGGAGTCCTTGAGTGCCTATGAATATGCCTTCAGTACCTCAGCTGCCTCATTTGTTTTTAAAGACTCTGTGATCTTCAGAGCACAGACACAGCCCAGGCAGTAGATCAACTACATTAATTACCTTTCTAATCATCACCAGCATTGTCTAAAGCAGTGGTTCTCAGCCTTCCTAATGCCAGGACCCTTTAATACAGTTCCTCATGTTGTGGCGACCCCCAACCATAAAATTATTTTCATTGCTACTTCATAACTGTAATTTTGCTACCGTTGTGAATTGTAATGTAAATATCTGATATGCAGGATGTATTTTTGTTGTTATAAATTGAACATAATTCACAGGTTGAGAACCAATGGTCTAAAGTCATTGTTTTGTTATAGTTTAAAAAACAAAGCAAAGGACAACACTAAAGCACATTGTTTGGGGAAAATACCAGGGCAATTTTGTTATTATTGTATTAAAGACAATATAAACTCTTGGTGTTAAGTCTATAATAAAAAGATTTTTTGGGGAAAAACAACAACAACAACAACCAGAAAAAGAATCTAACCCCGCCCTCTGCCCCACCCCCAAACACAAAAAAATCAAGTAAAGGTACCTTTAGTATAGTAGGATTGTACTAGTCAGTTATGAAACCAGAAAACCTGGGTTCAAGTCACATCTCTGACACTCTCTCAAGTGACCTTGGACAAAGCCCTTCACTTCTTAATTTCCTCATCTACAAAGAGGTAATACCACCTAGCCTGCCTCTCTCCAGAGGAACTGTGAGACCTGAGCCAATATTGTTTATTTATGAAAACTGCTATTAAGATATAAGCTATTCTTATTAGAATTGGTTACAGGGATCTGAACAAAAATAGTAATTAACATTTTATACAGCACTTGCCTCATAGCAACCCTGCGAGGTCATCTGTAATAGAATTATGATTATTAAAAAGTAGTAAAACTTCTTTCTAATTTTTCAAGTCAGAAACTGAGGCTCTGAGAAGTGAAAGCAATTTGTCCAAGACCACAGTGTTACTAAGGGACAAAGCCAGGATTCAAATTTCCATTATATAATACAGACTTAGAGAAATTAATTGGATGGGGCATCTAGGTAGTGCAGTGATTAGAGCCCTGGAGTCAGGAGGACCTGAGTTCAAATTCCACCTCAGACCCTTAACGCTTACTAGCCATGTGACCTTGGGCAAGTCAGTTAACCCTGACAGCCCTGCCTTTTCCCCTCCAAAAAAGAAAAGAACTTAACTGGCAGGAAACCCCATGGAGGTCATTACATATTAGGTCTAAGGATACGTGACTCCCAACTGAGCAAACTCCTTCTATCAATGCAGTTCAGCAGCTTCTGGTCTTAGAGAAGACTTAACCTTTTTTGTATTGTGACTTCCTTTGGGAATATGGTAAAATATATGCAGCCCTTCTCATCACAATGCTTTTAAATGCAAAAAACCAAAATGTCTAGGTTTACAAAGGAAATGAATTATATAAAAATATAGCTATCAAAATATTTTTTAAAAGTTCACCTATACCCTGAAATCTATTCATGGATCCATTGGGGGTACATGGACCCCAGGTTAAAAATTCTTGTTTTTTTAAGAGTTTCCTGAGATGAGGAAAAATTACGTGACTTGCCTCACTTCTGTACATGTCAGAATCCAAACCTGGATGCAGATCTCCCTAGTTCCAAGGGCAGTTCTCAATCCACTGTTATTCAGAAGTACCTGAAGCTGATGGAGCCATGATTTTATTTACGTAGCTACTTCCTTCACTGATTCAAATTATGCCCCCCAACCCCAGGCAAACACCTGGGTATGTTGGCATGCTGCCATAGTCGTGTGGCACCTTTTAATTTTCAATATGCTTTTACATCCATTTTCTTGGGCATGCCTCATAATATCACTGGGTGGCAAGCAGGGCAGGTATTATTAATTTTGCTTTATATATGAGGAAACTGAGTTTCAGAGAGACTAAGAGGTCTGCTTAAGTCATATAGTAAGTTAGTACATCAGCTTGGACTACCATCTGTTCTGCTTCCCAGTCTAATGCTGTTTCTTTCTATGTGACTGTCCATTTGGGAGGGAGGGGAACAAGCATTTTCTTAAAAGTACCTACTACATGCCAAGCACTGTGCTAAGCAGTAAGCAAATATTATCATATTTAATCATCATGATAATCCTGGCAGGTAGGTACTATTCTTATCCCTATTTTAGAGCTGAGAACACTGAGGCAGAGGTGAAGCGACTAGCCCAGGGTCACACAGTTAGATCTGAATGCAGGTTTTCTTAACTCCAGGCCCACCATTCTATCTACCTAGCTGCCTGTTAATTGTCTCCAGAATAGTATTAATACACAATAATAGTAAAGATACAACAGCAACAGGAATATTCTATCATTTATGTAGAATAAGCCAATATTTACCCAGAATGAATGAATTAGCATTCATTCAGTCAATAAGCATTTATAAAGTGCCTATTCTGTGCCAGGTCCTCTGCTAGGCCCTGGATATACAAATACATAAATGAAATAGTTCCTGCCCTCAACAAACTTACATTCCATGGGGAAAGACATGTACACATAAAAAAAATATATACAAGATAAATACTGTTTTTCCTTCATTTTCGAAGAGGAGCATGGCATCGGGAAGATGATGATGTGACCTGCAGCTGACTTTGACTTGAGGGAGGGAGGTCTGTGTAAAGTCACCAGCCTCACTTTGTCCTCCAAAGCCATCTGGGTCCAGTGACCAGATATTCATCAGGATGTCTGGAGAAACAAGGTAATTAGCAGGGGGTGGTGACATTTACAGGTAGGGATTCAGGAAAGGCTTCCTATAGGAGAGGACATCTGAGCTGAACTTTGTAAGAAACTTGGTGGTGCAGCAGACAGACTGCTGGGCCTGGAATCAGGAAGACGAGTTCAAATCCAACCTCAGACACTTGCTAGCTGTGTGACTCTGGGAAAGTCATTTAACCGTGTTTGCTTCAGTTTCCTCATCTGTAAAATGAACTGGAGGAGGAAACGGCAAACCCCTCCAGTATCTTTGGCAAGAAAATTCCCATTGGGGTCACAAAGAGTCAGACATGACTGAAACATCTAAACAACAACAAATGTGCGGGAAGTAAAGAATTCTAAGAGGTAGAGAGGAGGGGGGAGTATATTCTGTGAACAGGGGAAATGACGTGCGAATAGGCAATATAATGCCATATATGAAGAACAGTGAGTGGTCCAGTTTGGACGTACCAAAGAATGTGTTGAGAAGGAGCGGTTTGTAACAAGTCTGTAAATCAGACTGTGAAGGGTTTTAAATACCAAACAGAGGAACTTGTATTCATTTGATTCTAGAGATAAAAAGGAGTCGCCATCGTTTATTTATTTAAGGCTATGCTACTATACCAAAGTCTGCAAAAGGATACTGAAACTAGCAAGGTTCTGATTGCCTGGATAACATCTACCAATGAACCTGGGACGAACTCTAAAACAGACTACAGCTACAGGCCAGTAGTATGGTAAATGTCTAGCAACCAGCTCTCTAGAAAAAAAAATCTTTATGCATGAAATACTTTTAAGTTTAATTTATATTATTATCATTTCCTCCCATCAGTTTCTTAATTCAAGACAATCAAGAGGGTGGTGGAGCCAAGACAGCAGGGAAAAGGCAGAAATTCACCTGAGCTCTCCCAAATTCCCCTCTAAACAACTTTAAATAATGCCTCAAAATGAATTCCTGAGCAGCGGAACCCACAAAAGAATGGTGTGAGACAATTTTCTAGCCTAGGACAACTTAGAAAGTCAGCAGGAAAAGTCTGTTGCACTGGGATAAGAGTTGAGCTCAGTCCAGTGTAGGCTGCACCAGTGCAGGTTATGCCCCAGCAAACCAGCAGCAGGCCTTGGGAGTAACTGAATCAGTTGTGGCAGCAGCTCCCAGAGCTCTCAGCCCATAGACAGTAAGGGCGGGTTGGACAACTGGTCAAAAGGAAATTACAGAGGTCCCTTTGTTTGTACTGGGTGCAGGACTCTGTTGCATTGCCCACACTCAGATCTAGGCTGAAGTCCTGAGTCACAGGCCCAGGGTAAGAAGAAGCACTAGCACACCAAAGCTTGCAGTCACAGGGGAGCAGGGACCCTGGTCACAGTTCCACGGCAGAAAAGAGTACTCATGGTCATTCACAGACCAGAGAATAGGTCAAAAGAACAGTGACCACACCTCTCTTAGATAATACCACCTTAGAAGAATCGAAAACTTACAGACCTTAAGAATTAGTTCTGAAAAAGGCTGGACAAAAAACAAAAAAAACAAAAAAAAACTAAAGCTTGGAACAATACCTGTCCATCCCAGGAACAGAGGCCAACGTTAACATAAATTTAGATATCAAGACAAGAGAAAGCCTGGAAAAATGAGCAAACAAAAAATGAATCTAACTATAGAAAACTACTTATGGTGACAGGGAATATCAAAACATAAACTCAGAAGACAACAAAGTCAAAATTCTACATGCAAAGACTCAAAAAAATGTGAATTGGTCTCAGGTCCAAAAAGAATTCCTGGAAGAATTTTAAAAATATCTTTAAAAAAGCCAAATAAGAAAGGTAGAGGAAAAAATGGGGAAAAAATAAGAATGATAGACAATCAGTAAAACAGGTCAAGCCCTGATTTGTAGCATTTGCTCAATTTTCCAAGGTGATCACAATGAAAATTTAATACCTGACTTGCAAGTACAAGCTTGCTCTAAGATCATATCTCTACACAGTCCACTTCTATATCTAGGGTTCTTCCATTTCTCATATGGTACAAGTAATAGAGGAGAACAGGCTGGTTTGATTATGCTGGCCATCTGTCCAAGATTCAGTGTACCATTTGCTTAGTGGTACTCCGTAAATCTTTATTAACTAAGTGAATAAATAGCCCTTCTTAAATATATTCAGAAAATCTTCAGGACTTTCTTATTTCATGCTCCTAATTTCTGTGGGGCTGGCTCTTCTAGATTACAGGGGAAATGATATGCCCTCATTCAGAGAACATATCCAAATAGACCACCTGAATATGCCTATAAAGTACACACCTTACATCTTTATAGCATTTTATACTTTTCAAAGTGTTCTTACACATCTATTATCTCATTTGATTTTGTCTCATATGCCCAATTAGGCTGACTCTGCTATAATATACAGAGGCTTTTTTATGCATCAAAAAGCTATATTTCAAAATTAGCTAGTGAAAAATGTGTCCATATAATTTGAAAAGAAAAAAGGGAGAAGATCCATTAGGCGTTCAGAACACTTAGCTCCTACAGCAGCCATATGGCATTCTGTTCTTGTATGTCTTCAAAATTCCTACCTATTATCTCTTTCCATTTCCATCCTTTATCTCTCCCCCCACCAAAAAAAATCTCAGAAAGTTTGCATTTCCAGAGTGGTTAGAAAAAAACCAGACAATGCTTGTCCTCTGACCACGTGGAAAAGAATGCTTTCTAATGGTCAGAAAACTGCTCTGGGTATGAACAGTCCTGCCCAATCGCTATATGCCTCAGTTTCTCCATCAGTGAAATAAATAGGCACAATTGCTCAATTCCCAGAGGCACTGTAGAGATTAATGAGTTACTTTTTGAAAAGCAGCTGAGAACTCTTAGACAGAACATTCTATGTGAGAAAGCATGTGGTATCATTATTATTCAAACTCACTATTTTAGAAATTGAGCTAACTATACTCAATTCCCTTTATAATATGCCTGGTTTTCCCCTCCCTTGACTCTCAATGAATTACACAAACTTTACTCAAAGGCAGAAACTGAAATACTAATGTCAATAAAATTCAGTTTTTACTTCAAACTAACATTTATTCATTGAAGTAACAATTTATAAAACCCCTAATAATACCCACACTGTGCTTTTGTTTGCCCTTAGATCAAAAAATGGGACATCCATTTTGCCATTGGATGGCACCTCTGAGGCCTCTGTGATTTCTGGCACAGTCTGTTACTGCCATTCAAAGCTGGTACCATAAGTCACTGCAGCAGAGGGTGTGCCAAGGAGGAAGCTCCCCCAGGCAGCCACGCTCATATAGAGAACTAAAGGGCCAGTAGGGAAGCCAGGCGATGAGGGTTTGTTGGGGAGTGAGGTGCAGGATGATTCAACAATTGTTAGTTTTCAAAAGCTGCTCATAGCTAAATCTAACTCATGGGAAATGACCTCTACCCCCCCCCCCCCACTAACCCACCTCTCCCTGCCTCCTACTTGTTGGGGAAAAAAAGCAGAAGAAAGACTTTGGTTGGAAACAGAGAAAGCTAGGAAATAAATGTCACTTCTCTCTATTTTCTGAACATCATAGACCAGGACAATTCTAGCAAAGACTTCCAAAGGCATGGCCCTGCAGAAGCTATAACTCACTGACATAGATACCTACTTTTGGCTCCACTAGGTTATCAAGGAAAACTTCACTAGGACAAAGAAAAGAATGGACGTGGGTCAACATGGCAGAGCTGTAGATGAGACCTGAAGTCAGGAAGAAAACCTATCTTAGACACTTACTGCCTGTGGACTCTGGGCCAAATCAGGACATTTCTCTTAGCTTCAGTTTCTTCATCTGTATAATAAGGAACATAGTGTCTGTAGCACTTACCTCACAGGGTTGTTGGGAGGGTTAAATAAGTTTCTAGTGCCTTCTGTCTCAAAATTTCCTTGTATTTCCTTTGTATTCATATATTATAATACACACACACACACACACACACCTCACATCCACTCAAATAACTTTGAATCTTTCCGTTCAATCACACTGACCTCTTCTTGAAATAGTGTAGTGGATACTGGTCCTGATGTCACAGGTTAAGTCGGTTTTAGGGCGACATCAGGAAGACCTGAATTCAAATAATTGGACCTCAGACACTTTACTAGCTGGATAACCCTGGCCAAGTCACTTGACTTTAATTTCCTTGACTATAAAATGGAAAAAATGGTGTTTAACATAGTGCTTGACACATAGTAGGTATTTTGATAAATGATACAGGAAATGATAAATGATTATCATTTTGATAAATGATAAAGGAAAAACATTTCTTTAAATGCACCCATAGTCAGGTTATATGCATGTTATCTCCCCTCACAAAATGTAAGTACTGGAGGGCAGAGACAGTCTTTGTAGCCCTGCCTGGCACATAGAAAGCTCTTAATTCTGGTGGACTGAGAAACAGGTAAAGGGTTTGCCAAACTTTATAGTCTACCTATATGTCAGCTATTGGTATCATTGCATTATCTAGTCAAATTGCTGCTCTCCCTTCCAGGCTATGGAGGTGGATAGAGGTAATACACAGGGCTAAAAGTGAGGGTGGAAAAAGTTTTGTGAAGTCCATACGCATTTATTGAGTGTCTTCTATAGGCTAGGTACTCTGATAAGTGCTGCTAATATAAAGAAAGCCTCCTTGCTCCCCCCAAAACAAAACAAAACAAAATAAAAATGTCAAAACTTAACAAAAGCAGCCTCTCCTTTCAAGGACTTCACAGTCTAGGAGAGACAACATGTAAACAACTATAATTATAATTATTATTGTTGCTGCTGTTCAGTTACATCTGACTCTTTGTGACCCCATTTGGGATGTTCCTGCCAAAGATACTGGAGGCGTTTGCCATTTCCTTCTCCAGCTCATTTTAAAGAGGAGAAAACTGAGGCAGACAGGGTTAAGTGACTTGCCCAGGGTTACACAGTGAGTGTCTGAGGCCAGATTTAAACTCAGGAAGAGGAGTCCTTCTGACTCCAGGCCTGGCCCTCCAATCACTGTATCACCTAGCTGCTCCTTTTTGGTATGAAAATTCCGTAGAGAACCAAACACCTTCTTTATGGAGGATATTTTATATGAGACTCCAAGAAACCATTTTTTTCCTCTTGCTGACACCCTCCAAATAAATGCCCACATAGGAGTAATTCACTAACCAAACTGAGAACATAGGAGGACCTAGGTAACCTTTCCCAGGGAAACTATAGTATAATAGACTGGTAGTAGGTTCATTCTTTGTCACTGAGGGGCAAGAGTAATAGGGGATGGAAAAAGGTGGAGGAGGAGAGGGAATAAGGGAGGGGGAGAGGAATGACTGAGGAAGCTGAAACAGAAAAGCTTTTATTACTCATTGGATCTGTGCCACAGACACCAATTACATAAATTTGACAGTGCCATTATAATCCCTGAGCCCTTGAACAAATCACAACCCAAAAGGCTACCCTCCCGAAAATGTTCACCCCATTAAAACCACTGACCCAGAAAGGAGGAGAACCTCAAGGGCGTAGGCAGAATCTTTGAGGAGAATGTTAGGGGAGGGTTTGTTGGCAGCCATACCTGTGTCTGGAATGTGTGCACCTGTGAGATGCCTAGAATCCAGAGAAAAACTTGGCTTAATTCTTCTCTTACTTGAAATAGGATTAGTTAGGAGGGAAGGGTTTTTAAGGTAGCACTGTAGTGGCTCTTTCCTTTAAATGTCTGCACACCCCTAGTTTAAATTCACCCCAATATTTCTCTTTATAGATCTGATGGCATAGCCAGGTGAGTGGAAGGTGCCTCTCACAAGAAACATCCAAAACATCCAAAGGTCCCTACACTTCAGTAGCTAGACTTTATTGGTTGACTCTCCATTGTTCAAGTTTTTAGAACAGAGGGCAGGTTTAGGTTTGCAAGAAAAAATGATATACTTTGTTTCCTGTGGTTACTCCAGAGTTGTCCTGACTCATCAGACTAAGTCACCTCTATTGCAAGAAAGAATTGGCCTAAACCTATATTGCATGTGTAAGGGGAAAGGAATGTTTAAAGGTATTTTAAATGCTGGCACCATTGGCCGTTGAATTTGAGGAGGGTTGGCATTAGATGGTTCTTTTCATAATAATCATCTAAAAACCCTGATTTGATTCAGCCTTTGATATATAAAGACAGATAATCTGTCCTCTGAGGCCTCTTTGGGCTCCATGGGCCTTTCCTTTCCCTCTCTCCCTCTAATCCCCAAACTTCCTCTAAGTATCCTCTTAAACAGACTTTGCTTAAAAGGGTAGTAGGTAGCCTGATGAAACACAGATTTACAAAAATCAGACTGGTGTGAGCTTCAGACATATGAAATACCCTCCACGTTCCTCTCCACTTATCCAAATCCTATCTGCCTTTCAAGTCCAAACTCAAGTCCCATGCATGCCAAGAATCCTTCTACTACAATTCTAACATCTAATCATGCCTCCAAATTCTGCACTAAAGCACTTCATTAATTAACATATCACAGATTCACTGCATTTGGAATTGGAACAATCTTTGGAGATCATCTACCCCAACCTCCTCACATAACAAGAGAGTTAACTGAGGCCTAGAGACACTATCTGTATGACATTGGGCAGATCATTTAATAAGCAGCAGAACACTTGACCTAAATCCCTTTATAAGACCATAGAATAACAGCTCTAGAGCTGAAGCTGGAAGGGTCTTCAGAAACAATTCAGCCCAACACCCCTTTCCCCCATTTTACAGATGAGGAAACAAATCAGAGCGGTCACAGAGCTAATAAAGATAAAGGGAACCCAAGTCCTCTGACTTAAGAGCCAGTGTGCCATACTGTCCTCTGATTCTAGATCTAAGCAGAATGGAGCAATGGAAAGAAAACTGGACTTTGAAGGCAGAGAACCCAGTTCAAATCCTAACTCTACCATATGCTCTCTGTATGACCTTGTCCAAGTCACAACCTATTTGAAACTCAGTTTTCTCATTTCCCAAATGAGAGGATTAGATTAGAAGACCTCTGAGGGCCATTCCAGATTTAAATCTATGATACTGTAAACTGGTGTTCGTTCCACTACACCGCATACATCCTGCACTCATGGGGCAGATGTTATCGTCTAAGCATTAGTATTAGTTGGAGGCAGAGACCATGGCGACTCATCCCTCTTATATCCACCATGGTTCCTAGTACAAGGCAAGGCAGACAATCAAAACTTCAAAACGCTTTATTGATTCAAATAAGCGTCATCCCTGGGAAAAACAGGACTAAGTATTTAAAGAACTGCACAGGTTTCGAATCAGGAAACTCCATTTCCTAAAATCAAACATTTCTTATTTAGCTACAAATGAGAGGAAGAACCTAGATCATATAAAGACGAACAGCTGGGAGACAGTCTGACAAATACTGGAGGAAGAATCTGTTCTTGACAAGCGGTCATCCTCCAGTCTTCATTTAAAGACCACGGTGACAGGGAATTCATTTCACTGAGGCAGCCCATTCCACTTTTTGGGTAGTTCTAATTGTCAAGATATTTTTCCTTAGATCAAGTCAAAATCTTCCTCACTGCAATTTCCTTCAGTGGCTCCTTGTTCTCACCTCTAGGACCAAACAGGACAATCTAATCCCTCTTCTATGAGATAGGCCTTTAACTACTTAAAGGCAGCTATCATGTCCTTTCTGAGTCTAAATGCCTTCAGTTCCTTTAATTTATCCTTGTATGCCTTGGTTTCCAAACATTTCACTATCCTCCCAGGATGTGTGGCAAATGTTTAACAACTAGGTCTCCCTCTTCCCCCTTCAAAAAAAAAAGATTGTACCTGACTGATGACTGATTTGCATTATTAGCATTTTCTCCCTCACTTTCTTCAGCGTAGCAATCGACAAAACAATATATCAAGCCCTGATTTGTAGCCTCCAGATGTGAGCTCAGTGCTCTGGATGTGGCCTGAGCAGGAGACCAAGGATCTGTTCATGTAGATTTGAGTCCAAGACCATATTGTTATGGCACATTGAGTTTGTAGCACAGTAAAACCCTCACATTTTTTTCCCATATGAACTGTGGTCCTGCCACACCTTCCCTACTCACCTAATGGGTGACACTAAAATAAAAACAAAACCAACATAGGTGCAAAACTTCTTTTAACCCAATGCTTGCAGCATACCTACCCTATGGCTCCAATACTATCCCTGTCACTTCTTAGACCAAAACATAGCCTAAGGGCATTAGAACTAGAATTTAGAAGTCATTTACTCTAACACTGGTACAGCGGATAGAGTACCAAGTCTGGAGTCAGGAAGACTGAGTTCAAATCTAGTCTTAGACACTAGCTGTGTGATCCTGGACAAGTCACTTCACCCTGTTTGCTTCGGTTTCCTCATGTGTAAAATAAGCTGAAGAAGGAAATGGCAAACCACTCCAGTATCTCTGTCAAGAAAACCCCAAATGGGGTCATGAAGAGTCCGACACAACTGAAACAACTCAAGAGTAAGTCCATCCCCTCAGTTTTACAGATGAGGAGACTGAGGCCTGGAGAGGTTAAGTGGTCTGTCCAGTCTCTCATGGCTGGAGTTTGAGGCCAGTTTTGAACTCAGAACTTATTAACTCCAACTCAAGCAGTTTCCCCATTATATCACCTAACTCCCTCTAGCCACCTTTTACCAATATGGATTATCTTTCTACCACCCTGAACCAGGATTAATGAAGGCCTGACTCCAAATCAGGGCTCAGACATCTACTTACATTTATGTGACCCTGGGTAAATTGCTTAACCTTTTTTTGCCTCAGTTTCTTCAACTGAAAAATGCGGATAATTACACATATCTTCCAGAGTTGTGAGAATAAAATGACATAATTTTGTAAAGCAAACTGCAAACATTAAAACACTGCATAAATGCTAGCTATTATTAGAATGTAGGTAGGTTCCTAAAGGGCAGAGACTGTCTTGATTTTTGTTTCTGTATCCCCAACAATTGGCAAACTGCCTGACACTAAGTTCTTAATAAATGCCTTTCATTCATTCATTCCATCTGCCACATTGTTCTCATCTGCTAAGACATATTATCTGTCTATAGTGTGCTTCAAGATTGATACCACTGACAAACATGAGGAAAGAGGGTGCTCCACTTTCTTCCTAATCTGCCCAAGGCTTCCCAATTTTCAACCAAGATTTTACAAGACTATTATGATATTCTTTTGTTTGCCAATTTATTCCCTGATTTCGAAGTCTGGGCTATCATTTCCTTACACCTGCTTTGAAGGTAAGTAGAGTTGGAGTTTAGGGTAAAGCAAGGAGGATTGAAGATGAACTCTCAACACTTTGATTAGTGTGTAGCTAAGGGATTTTGGTCACAGGCCTCTACACCGGGTGAAAAATTAAGTGACAAGCCAACTGGCTTCTTTCGGGTGGGTTAATCCAGATCCATCTTCAATACAGGGCACAAATGTCAGCAGAAAGAAAAACAACAGTATTAAAGATCCACACATAGCCTATGTGATATTAAGTGGTAGGTCAAGTTCTTATCGTGGAAGGCGCTGGAAGGCGGAAGGACCCGCACTCTAAAGAGCACAGCAGCTAAATGCTCCCAAGATCAGGTTTGAAGGATCGCCAAGGGTGGCTTCCTTCACGCCCTCAGTCTTTCCCAGGGACAGGGGCGGGGGCTCTAACTAATCTCTACCCTCCCCCGCGGTAGATCAGCGGCCCACTCCCGTCTAGTCCAGGTCTTTCTCGGTTTCTCCAGTTTTGGATCACCTCATGTCCCCCAGTCTGGTCTGCCCCTGAGTCCTCAAAAGTTTCAGGCTTCCGGGAAGTCTGAGGACTTTGCTTTCTCTCGCGGGCAGGTGCACGGAGGACGTTCCTCCCCGGTAGTTTCTTCACCCCACACTCCATCTCCCTCTCCCCTTCAGTGTAACTTGTCCCTCCCTTCCTACAGAAGGGGGAAAAGAAGAGAATGGGGGAAGAGACAGGATGACAGAGCCAGGGAGATATACGCAGAGACCGAGACCGAAATAAAGAGCCAAACTCAGAAATAACCTCCTAGGTCCTGGGGGTTGCCAGAAGGAATTCTGGGGCTCGACCCAGACATTCCACCCTCCGAGCCACTGTCTGAGGGAACTACCGCCAAGTCCGGGTGCCCCCCAATCGAGTCTCGGAGATTCCTACCTCGAGCACTCATGCTTTGCGCTTCGCAGGAGGTCCAAGTTCTGGTCCGTGGCGTTCCTCCTACATGCCCCAGCCCTGGCTGGCTCCGTCAGGCCCAGACCTCCTCTAAGACCCCCCCCCCTCCTCCGGTTGGAGGGCGGGAGGGCTGGGGCGCCTAGTGAAACCCAGTGGTAATGGGAGAGACTGGGGTTAGGGTGGTGGGATTTCTAAGACTGAGTGCTGTTCCCAGGGCTCCGGGGAGAGCAGATGAGGGGTGAAGAAGAAATGAGAGGTAGGGGGTTTATGCGAAGGCCCTGAGCTTGGAGCAAATAAAAGTGGAGGGGGGAGGATTAAAAAAGAGGAGAGAAAGTGTGTCATAGGCTGGGAGGGGCGGGGGAGGGAAATGCAAAACCCAGACAGGAAATGAGACTAAAAAAATGCAAAAGGTTAGAAAAAAAAAGATTAAGAAAGGGGAGAAAAAGTTAAGTTCTCAAGAATTTGTCGAGGGACTTAGGATGAACCAGAATTACTGTGGAGAAAGAGGGAAGTGAGACGTGAGGAAAGAGAAAGCTAGGGCAAAGACGGGCATGGGGATGGGGGTTGGGGGGTTGGGGACAGAGGAGGAGGAGGAAGAGAAGGACATGGCTCCTTTGGGGCACCTCTGGAAGCTTTAGGCTGTTTGTGTCTTGGTTTAAGAAAGCTGTAGGCCTGCGAATGCACATGGATTTGAGCTGTGCAGAGCCCCAAAGTAATAGCATATTTCTGTCCTTTTTATCTCTTCAGAAACAGAGCTTGGTAGCCCCAAAGTATGGGCCATCGTTTTCTCCAAGAATTTAAGTCATTTCTGAAGAAGTTTGTCATGCGCTTTTCAGCCCAAATCATTTGAAACATAAGACTTAAAACATAAGACTTTTCCAAAAAAGAGATGAGAAACAATCAGGGCTACATTTCCGAACATCCTGTATCTTCCACTGTCTTCCTTTTCTCCATCAGCCTCTTTAGCTTTCAGCATCTTTTGTTTTCAGCACTTTTAATTCTGACAGAATAGGTCCGTATCCTCTGACCTCCTAACCACTGCCCAAGTCATTGTCTCTGTTGGAGCTACACTATCTCCCGTTTCTCTGCCTCTGTTGAGAGCCGTCTCCCTCCCACATCTAGAATGCATTCCGTCCTCATGTCCGCCTCACAGAATCCCCCTTTCCTCAAGATCCAACTCAAGCACCACATTCTGCACGAAGCCTTTTCTGATGCCCCCAAACTATTAGTTCCTTTCCTCCAAAACCACCTTTCGCTAACTAGTTTGCGTTTATTTTTTGTTTTTTTATCTTTAAGATATTCTCTAAATACTTGAAAACTTGTCTACTACATTAAAATGTTAGCTCATTGAGAGAAGGGATTGTTTCATTCCTTGCATTTATATCTATATATTTATCATCTGTCTGTCGAGTTGATCCGTCTATCTATCCATCCACTTATCCATCTACCTACCTCATTCCCCAGTACCTAGCACAGTGGTTGGCACTTAGTAGTTGCTTAATAAATTCTTGTTGATTGGTTGATGGCAAAAATATGTTGGTTGCATAAATTTTTGTATAAAATATTTGTATGTCTGTACAATATATAGTTTTTTAAATAATTTCTCTTGAAACAAACTTGCTTAAATTCTCATTTTTTTCTTCCTCCCTCCCTTCTTTTCTTTTTCCTTTTTCTTTCCTCCCTCCCTTCCTCCCTTCCCTCCCTCCCTTCCTCCCTTCCCTCCTTCCTTCCTTCCTTCCTTCCTTCCTTCCTTCCTTCCTTCCTTCCTTCCTTCCTTCCTTCCTTTGTTGTTTCTGGAAAGGAGTGATGCATTTACCCAAATTGACCTTAAGCCTCATGTCCCTCCACTCAGAAAATCAATCAACTTGACACTCAGAAGTGTATTTTGACTTGCCTGATAGAAAACTTCCTAGGAGTTCTACAGATTTCTTCCTAAAGACCTGACTTTTCCATTGCAAGCTCTTCCTATTCAGCAACCTATCCCTCTCATTGGTACTTAGTTTTGTTATTTTCCAACCCAATTTTTCTCCCCATTCCTGTTTACAACTTTATAGTATTCAGTTCTTCTGGTTTTTAATTCTCAGAAACAATTCCGTAGATTCTTCTAGGGGAAAGGCACTACACAAATAAAATAACTTAAAAAAGGTAAATAAAAATATAAGAACTATGATCCAAGTGTATAACATCATGAAATCTTAGCAACTTGGAGGAGCAGACCTATCATTGTCACTTCTTACTCCACCCTCTCAGCAGAGAACTTCACCTCTTATTTGACTGAGAAATTAGGTGCCATTTGTCTTGAGCTTCTTCTTCCCCCACTCTACAACTCAAAACTGTTCTTCATCCTTCATTTAATTATCCTCTGCTCCATTTTTAGTGGACTTTCTAGCCAAGGCTAATCTCTCCACTTGTGCATTGATCCCATCCTCTGCCACTTCCTCTAAGAGTTTGCTCTCTTCCATCATTTGCTTTTACTCACATTCATTCTCATTTTATTTATTGGATCCTTCTCAACTGCCTTTAAAATTGCCCAAGTCTTCTCTATTAAAAGAAAAAGATCCTACATTTGAACCTTCCACTCCATCAAGATCTGTAATTATATCTCTTTTCTCTGTCATAGCTAAACTAGAAAAGGTTGTTTCCATTGCCTCCCCTTCCAGGCACTTCTTAATCCCTTCCAATCTGGTTTTTTAACCCATCACTCAATTGAAACTGCTCTCTGCAGGATTACCAGTAATGTTACAACCTTACTAGTAAACTCACAGAGAATGAAATCCAGTGTTGTTTTTTTTTCCCCCAGTCTTGCTCTTGAGTTCCTCCTTGACCTCTTTGAAGCTTCTTCCCCTTTGAATATTCTCTCCTCCTTTGGCTTCCATTAAACTATTCTCTATTAGTTCTTGTCCAACCTGTTTGACCTTTCATCCTCACTAACCTTTTCTAGATCATCGTTCTTTTCACCCCCTAAGTCTGGGCATCACTAAATGCCTCCCATTCCTCCTAACCCTCCGAAACCCTCCCATCCCCTCTTCTTTCCTTTCCTTTCCTCTTCCTTCCTCTCCCCTCCCTCCTGTCTTCTTCCTCCTCTCCTCTCTTCTCCTCTCCTTTCCCCATCCCCTCTCTTTTGCCCCTCTCCTTTTCTCTTCTCCTCTTTCCTTCCTATAATCTTTCCCTTGGTATCACCTCTGCAGATAGCTCCCACATCTAGATACATCAGCCCTAATCTCTTGACTGAGCTCCAGTACTATGTAATCAACTGGCTACTGGTTATTTCTACCAAATGTCCCAAAGGCATCTCAATTTAACATACCTAAAATAGAATGTTATATTTCCCCCTAAATCCACCCTACTTACAGACTTCCCCATTTCATTTATCCTTACATTTTTGGAAATCTAGACAAAGGTCTCTCAAGGGCACCTCCATGTTAGAACTATGCATGCCCAGAGAATCCTGGGTTAACATAGGAAAATAGTTTTGACTTCAGGGATACCTTGAAACCATCTTTGTGTATCATCTGCATTCATACCACCTTGGAGTCTTTTGTGACTCTTTCTTTCAACTTCTAAATCCAATAAGTTGCCATGTCTTGGCAATTCCATCTTTACAATATCTCTAGCACTCACCCCTTCTTCCCACTTACATAGCCTTTCCTTACCTCTCCCCAGACTATTGCAATATTCTCCTAATTGGTCTCCCTGTTTTCAGTTACTTCTTTATTCTAGCCATCCTTTACACAGATACTAAAATAAGCTTCCTCAAGTACAGATCTAACCATATTGCTTCCCTGCTTGGTGAATCCCTATTGCTTCTAGGATAACATTAAAACTCTTGTGTTTGGCATATAAAGCCCTTCACAATCTGGCTCCAGCTTCTCTTCCTAGGGTTATTGGATATTACTTCCCCTCACATCCTCCATGTTCCAGCCAAACTGGCCTACCAGCTGTTCCCCATATGTGATATTCCATCTTCCACCCCTGTGCCTTGGTGGAAGCTATCCTCTGTATGGAATGACTGCCTTCTCACCTTGGCCTCATAGAATACCTTCTATGCACAGCCCAGGCACCATCTCCTACATAATACTTTTCTGGATTTCCCTAGAAAATGCTACACTTTCTATTTCAAAATTACTTTGTATTGAATTTGTGTTTATGTACATGCTGTATGCCCCAGAAGTAGGATGGAAACTACTTGAGGGCAGGAATTTTTTGTTCTCTTTGCACACATTAGTGCTTAATAAATGTGTATTGTTACTGTTATTGATAATACCGCCAGCTTTTAAAGGCATAGCTGTTGAATCACTGTTCTGAGTGGAGACTTATGGAGACATGACCTGGAATATAGCATTTAGATTTAGAATGGACCATTTAGTGACTTCAATTCCTTCATTTTATAGATGAAAAAAATAAAGGGCAGAGAGATAAATAGACAATAGTTAATAAATAGTAGAGCTGGGATTTCAAGATGCAAACTCACAAGAGTCTTCAGAGGAGATCATAATTGAATCCCAGAGATTTGCTTTGCCCTAGAACACACAAGTGGCAAACACAAAATTTGAACCTAGGTCCTCTAAATCCAGATGCAATGCTTTGTTTTGTTTTTCCTCTGTATGATCACAATATCGTATAATACAGTGGAAAGAATACTAGATTCTATTGCTGGTTTGGCCATTAGAGCTCAAAGAATCTTAAGAGTTGGAAGAGGCCTTAGACATCACACAGTCCCATGGTTCTCAAAGTATGGTACATAGAGATCCTTTCAGGATGTCATGAGGTCTTGGCTTCTCTGGGAGTGCCCAGTTCTGACACAGAGCTGCCCTTGAGGGGTCTATCTTGGAGCATGTCCAGATTGCCTAAAACCGGAGCTTTTTTATCCTCTACCACACAGTAGCAAGTTATACTTTGGACAAACTGGGCATGCTCCAAAAGCCCTTTTAAGGGCACTTCTATGTGAGAACTAGGCATGCCCAGAGAATACTGGGTTACACATAATAATACTGACATTTGGATTTCTAGTTTGGTAAATATCAACAGCTATAACTCACATCAACACAAGCTCTTTGTGGGAAGAAGGAGTTCTAAATAATTTTTAAGAGTACAAAAGGGTCTTGAGACCAAAAAGTTTGAGGTCTGCTGCTATAGTTCAACCCTCTTCTTTTGTAGAAGAGGAGACTGAAGCTGATAGATGGATCATACAGCAAGATTTCAGTCTTTTCCTACTTGAAGTTGTGTCCTGAACCAGACTGTGAGGCTATGTTTGAGGGTGTTTCTGTATTGCTGAGAAGAGAATGGAATCAGGCAGGGAATCCAGAGGGAAATGGTGATGCCCACCCCTAAATGACCCTCCTCTCTGCTATTATTTCTTCTTTCCTCCACCTTTCCCCTCCCCACTCTCCAGAGAGTAATTTCATCATGTGGTGGTTGCCCTTAACTGGAAGAAAATCATTCCTTATCAGGGAAACAGTCACACACTTGGGACAGCAAAAAGGCATTTCACAAACTATTGATCTGAGAATTAATATATTGCTTTTTTCCCAGATGTCATACCTCACTGGGGCTGTATTTATTAATGCACCCTCCCCCTGCAAATAACTTAGAGAGCAAAACAGAGCTTTCAAATTCTTTAATTATGTTTTTCATATATATATAATGTGTATATGCATATATATGTGCATATATATGCATATACATATATGCATATTTTTTTCTTGCAATAGGTGCTGTCATATTCCCTCCATGCTCATCCTTCTTAATTTCAGGTTGCTTATTCTCTGCTTCTCTTTGCAGAGCATATTCTAAGACTGTCATCCAATTACTTCAGGCCTCCCTCCTTTGAAGGAGCTTCCTTACCCTCAAAAATGACTCCTTGATCTTACAGAAGTCCCATGTGGGTATGGAGGCAGATCAAAGGGAGAATTTGTTTTTTTCTCCTCTTTTATGGATAATGGCTTAAATTTAGAAAGAAAATGTTCTCATCTGTGGGTCCATAATACACATCTAGCACTTTTTGTTTTTCACCAATAACTTGAGCCATGAAATGTGAATGTCTCATGGGCATCCCTTGAAATTCTTCCTGCTACAATATTGGTGCTGAGGCAAATTTGCACAAAATATTCAGTTATTTGAGGCTCTGAGGAGTGTGGCCCTTTGGACAGGATGGGATATCCGTCCCATCAATCATGCATTGGTCATCAACCAATGCATCCTGCTCTCCAGCAAGCATTTATTTATTTTTTCTTTTTTAGATTTTTCTTTTTGGAGGGGGGAAGGTAGGGCAACTAGGATTAAGTGACTTTACCAAGGTCACATGGCTAGTTTTGTGTTAAGTGCCTGAGGCTGAATTTGAACTCAGATCCTCCTGACTCCAGGGCCAGTGCTTTATTCACCATGCCACCTAGTTGCTCAAGAAGCTTACATTCTTTAAGAGAGATAGCACATCCACATCTATGCCTATACCTTCCATACTTGCATGAAGACAAACAACATGGACCCATACCAGAGGATGCCTATGTGTTGTCTTGGACTCGGGCTGCTTTCTCCATTTGATCAAAACAGACATCAAATCAATACCCATCTAGCTCGTTTCTGAGTGCTGTCCACTGTCCATTGCCCCCAAGTAGATGATATTCCCTTTGTAACTTTTTGTACTAATGTTTTCATTCTCCCTTGATTAAGTTAGGGTAATTGGCACGTTGTATCTATTTTACAGTTCCGGGAGGGGACTTGGTCTTACAAAACTGTACAAAGTAATGAATTATGATGAATAATCATCATAATGACCAAGAGTATGAGCATGAGCTCTTCCAGCAAGTAGATAATGGATGCTTTGTTTACAGGCAGAGGAACTGTATTACCAGCATGTAACTGATTAGTCCTGAAAGTGCTGTGGATTCCCTGGAATAAAAGGTGCCTTGTCAAACCAAGTCCAATCCTGCCATATAGCACAACTCAAGGGGCATGGTGATTTTTTGGTCCCGGGCTTTAAATTTGAAAGTTTTTAGCCTGTATGATCATTAATCACCATGAATGTTAAATTGCTTCATCCTTCCCCTTTCCTATTAAAGGAAACAACTGAAGACATCCAAGCAATATAAATGAATGAGCTCATCTTTCTTCTTTCACCCCACCTCATTTTTAATTCACCAAGTTTGGGGTGAGTCAGCATGGCATATCAAAGACAAAGTTGGCCTCAAAACTAGGAAGATTTAAAGGTGGGTTACAGTTGTACCCCTGATGCTAGCTGAGTGATCTTAGACAAGTTACTTAGCTGTTACTTAACTTCTCTGAGACTGAGGCAGCTCTCTTAAGCATCTTAAAGTGGGGCTGCTTTAATTAATAATTTAATTATTATTTATGTAATATAAACATATTTATATAATTATAATATATTATAATTAATTTAATAAATGTTAATGAATTAATAAAGGGACTTAAGTCTCTTAAGACTCTAAATGCAGTGCAGGTGTTGGTCTGCATTGGTAGAGGGAGTTTCCTCACTGGGAGTTCTATGTAGCAATTACATCCTAGGTCCAGTGCAAAAGTCAAGCATTGTCAAAAAAATCTAGCCTGCTGGATGTTGGAACCTATGTCAGCTGCCATTTCCTAGAATATTATCATGGCTGTGGCTGATAGGATGTCAGAATGTGCTTCTTGGTAACCCAAAGTTCTAGGAGGCATATCTTAGATTTCCCTGAAAGTGAGTTTAGTCACCTGCAGACATTGTTACTGCTTTACCTCTCCAGGACCCTATTACTGCACCATCCCAAAGTTTAAGGACTTGGGCTATGGTAATGCTAAGTGCTGATTCTACAACCTTAAAGATTTTGTAAACCCCTCATCTAAGGAGTCAGCCTCAGAATCAGATCAGGAGTGCTGAATATCTTAGTTAAATGTTTGAGTCACTATGTTTTGGGCAGACAGTTTCAGCTCTCCATGTCTTGGTTTTTTCACCTGTAAAATGGGGATGATGGTGCAGTTGACCTTACTAACTTTGCCTTTGTCTCTGCATGCCTCTGCAGTCCTCCTTACACCTTCTGTTCCACTTTTTTTTGCACCTCCTTCACTACCTACCTCAGAGTGGAAAGTTGTGGTTTTTGCTGCTAAATTATTAAGCCTTCAGAAGGAACTGGGTACTATGAAAGAGAACAAAAAGCCACATAGTTCCTGTCCTCCAGGAGCTTATCTTCTAGGAGAGAAACACAAAGAGCATCTTGTTTTAAAAAATACTTTAAAAATGTGTTATATATATATATATTATGGTTTTATCAAAGGCTTTAAAGGGAAAGGCCATTTGGTTTGTTTTCTCCTATCATTTCATTAACTGAAGTCAGCTTTAAGAAATGAAATAGGAAAGTTGTTTTGAATAGGTGGAGGAAAGGGGGAAGCTGCCCTGAAAGAAGAGGTGAAATCAGAATCAAGAAGTCACGGGAGAGAGTACAGGTGTCTTTAATAAATCAGAAAATCCATTTCTGGGCAACACTTGGCTAGAAGGCCATGGGGATGGTGGGCCAGAGTCGTGAGGTTCTTTCAAGTTGGCCATTTTTTGCTCTGTGGATTTCAGGATGAAAGGGCATGTGAAAATATGTCACACTGCTCTGACAACAATAAATCTCACATGAGGTTGGTCTCCAAGAGAACAGAGGTGACAACAATAATGATGAAGAAAGGGGGGAATTGAGTACAGAAAAAGCAAAAGAAACCAACTTCTAGGCTCCATAGGGTAAACTTGCCAGCCACACACGGAGGATGCCATGACTGGATGGTACAGGGTAGCTGAAGGAATGAAGCAAGATCAAAGGTAGGTATCCTACAGCTCCTATGTGGGAGTGTGGCCATAGCTCCAAGTAGTCAGGTGTGTTGGCTTTGAGAAATGAGATCCTGCTCATTTGGAGGTAGCAAAAAAATTATATTCCATGAAAGTAATCTCTCTTGTAATCTGTAGATTACATTTGAAAGAGTAATGACTCCCTGAAAAAGAAAAAAAAGTGTGTGTGTGTGTGTGTGTGTGTGTGTGTGTGTGTGTGTATGACAATAGAATCCAAGGGTTTACCCATTTCTGCTTGGGGAAATTACTTTTTTGGGGGATATGATTGATTTGTTACTTTGGGACCCAGATTTCCCCCCAGAGTGCAATGTTCTGCACTTGTATTTGTTTTCTACTTTTGACTGAAGTTGAGGGTTGTAGTAGAAAATTATTGTCTAGGGAATAAAAACATTAGTTCAGCATGGGATAGAAAAGTGACAGGGGAAAATAGAAAGTAGGGGAGAGTGCTGGCTGCAAGGGGACGCTATCTGAGAGGCTACCAGTTTCTAATGTTTTGATAACAATCTTGCCATTTAACAGCTTTTTCTAAATCTCTTTGAAATGAATAAATTAGTGGAGAATGACGCCCTCAGAAAGCTTGTAAAAAGTAGGAAAAACTGAAGAGAAGACCAGATCTCTTGTAGTTAAAGTAATTTACTTGATGCCGGTGTGACCTTGGATAAGTCCCATCCCTTCCCTGGGCCTTAGTGGTACTTTACAGTGGAAAAAAACATTGGTTCCTGAGTTAGAGAACTGGGTTTCAAATCCCATCTCTGGTATTTCCTACCTATGCTGGGCAAAATGACCTGTCTTGGTCTTTTTTTCTTCATCTGCAGAGACTGGAAGGTTCTTAAGGTCGCCTTGAGCTCAGTATCTCTGTAATCTTCCTTTGGCCTATGTGGGAATAGGCCTGGATGTTCTCTAATGTCCCTTCCCGCCCTAACATTCTATGATGCTATTTGGCTTCTTTTTAGGATTTGGTTTCTTTTGTTTGTTTGTTTCCCGAAATGGATCTTGGTACGTGAGACCATTAAAAGTAAAAGATGCCCCTGTGTACCTGAAAAGTGTTGGAAAACAGGTACAAAAAGTAATAGAAACACAAAGCAAATATCAGCTGTGGGCTTTTTCTAGTGTTGAGGAAAATGAGTTCCAACATAGGGAATATGAAGTGACAGAAGGCTACGCTGGGTACAGAGACCACAGACTTGTCGCCATGGCCCTTTTCTGTCACCATGGCTTCTGGAAGGTTCTACTTCAGTTCAAGATGGCAGACCCTTATGCAGGGACTGGAAGTGTGGGACTTTAATGAACTATGGTTCTTATTCAGCTTTTCCTGCAGTTGGCAATGCCTTCTCCCCCATGTTGCTTTGTATTTATTATCTTCTCTCTCTGGCTCTTATCTCCATGCCCTTGCCCTCCACCATGCTTAGGATGCATTCTCTCCTTACCTCTGCTTCATAGAATTCCTCTCTTTCTTCAAAACATAGTTCAGTCACCACCTACTACAGAAAGTCTTTTCTGATGACACACTGGAAAGAGGTCTGGCTCTGCAGTCAAAGGAACTGGGTTCAAATCCCATTTCTTTATTTGTTACTTGTTTGACTCTAGGCTTAAACTTGAATTTCAATTTCCTATACTGTAAAATGAAGGAACTGTAGTAGAGAGCCTCTTAAATCTCTTGCAGTTCTATAGCTCTAATCCCAGTAATTTCTAGTGCCCTCCCTTCCAAACTATTTATGTTTACTTTATATTTTTCAGTTGGTTAAGGAAAGATGGATTGAGGAAAGACCTATGCAAAAACACAGAGATGGGAGGATTGTTGTACAATGGAAACCAGTCAGTTTGACTGGCAAATAAAGTACAAAGGGGCTGATACAAATGACTGAAAGATTAGTGGGAGCCAGATTGTGACGGTCTTTTAATGCCAGGTTGAGGAGTGAATGTTTTATTCTAGAGGCGATAGTGAGTTGGGGAAGATTTTTGAGTAAGGGTCTAAGATGTGTATTGTAGGAATATCAATTTGGTAGCTGTTGGAGAATGGATTGGAGAGGGAGAAGAGGAAAGGGATCATTAATTTATCAAACCGCTGCTTTATCCAGACACTATGCTAAGCACTTTACAAATATTATTTCATTTAAGTCAAAGATATTAGAATGGTTTGCTATTTCCTTCACCAGGTCATTTTGTAGGTGAGGAAACTGAGGTAAACAGGGTTAAGTGACTTGCCCAGGATCACACAGTAAGTGTCTGAGGCTGGATTTGAACTCAGATCTTCCTGATTCTGGGCCTGGCACTATATCCGCTGCATTACCTCATATTATCTTAAGAGCATTTAAGGTTGCAGGAAGCAAGACAACAAATAGATATAAATAGAAAAGATTTGTTTATGCTTCTCTAGAGATCTATTCTCATCAATGGTGATAGTGGAACCACCAGACCTCAATTCCCTTTGGGCCGTAGGAGAAAGAGAGTGACCCTTAAGAAATTAGTCTGGAAGAGTGACTGGGTAAATTAGATACACTAAGAAGATGCTCATGCTGGAGGAGAGGTTATTTTGAAGGGTGGGGACAGATTTTGAGGAGAGCTCAGAGAACAGAAGATGATTAAGCAACACTCACAATAAAACGCTATGCTGATGACAGGGCGCTAGATGAGCACTCTCAGCTTCAGAGGTGGCTCGGTGTTACAGTGGAGGGAGTGTTGGGCTCGGTGTCAGAAAGGTGTTGTGCAGTCATTTTGGTCGTGCCTAACTACAAGCCCATCTGGAAGGGTTTGTGCCACTTCCTTTTCCGGCTCATTTTGCAAATGAAGAAACTGAAGCAAACAGGGTGAAGTGACTTGCCCAGGGTCACATAGCTAGTAAGCGTCCAAGTCCAAATTTGCACTCAGGTCTTCTTGACTCCAGGCATGGCGCTCTATTCACTGTGTCACCTAGCCACCCAGGTGTCAAAAAGACCTGAGTTAAAATCCTTCCTCAGCTCCTTACTATCTATGTGGCCCTGAGAAGTCACATAAACCTTTCTGTGCCTCAGTTTCATCCTCTGTAAAATGAGATGTCAGACTGAATGGCCTCTTCTGACCTCTTTCAGATCCAAATCATATATCATCCTATGTCATAGAAGGCTGTGTAATAGCGGAGAGAACACTGAATTTGGAATTACAAATCCTACATTTGAGTCCTGACTTTGACTTTGACTAGCTCTGTGACCTTAGGTAATCAGTCTACAAGCATTTTACTAAGTACCTGCTAAGTAGCAGGCATCGTACTAAGTGCTGGAGATAGGAGGTTCACAATTAGTTAGTCCCTGACTTCTAGGAGCTTGCAATCCAGTGGAGGGGAGAATTTGTGCAGTATTTACTACTTTTATACATATAAGTGCGAGTGACTTCATGTCTCTAAACCTCATCTCCCTCTTTTTTAAAGCCAAGATGGTCCTGAGAGATTCCTCTGTCTGCTTTACAGGGTCATTTTGAGGATTACGTTAGATAATGTATGCTAAGTGTGGAGTAGATAAAACCAAAGTATCTTTATCTGTTTGATCTGGGACTTACTCATTGTAAAATAGTCCTTTTTTGAAAACTCTGGTTTTTTACCCAGCTTTGATTTTCCCCTTTGAATTTTTTTTGGGGGGGGAAGGGCTGGTTCTTTTTTCAGCATCACTTCCTAGAGATTGAGGCAAAACATATGAAGGAAGTATCCGTGTCTTTGTAATGCTTGTGTGCCCTTGATAACAATAATTACATGGTTTGAACAAGGTCATTAAACTCTGTGACTGTTGTTTATTAAATCATAATAGTAATTCTTGGGGGGGGTGGTATGTGAGTGTGTTTTTAATAGCATTATTGAAAATAACAACCCAATAGAAAGAAGGCTAAAGAGGTGGTATTTCACATGCCACTTGAGCCATTTAACATTATAGTTGACTTTCTGTGCCAGAATCAGAGAGAGTGTAGCATAATGGAAAGAACTGTGAATGTAGCTAGTGTTGGAATACCCTAGTGGGAGCCCTCTACTTACTATTTCTGTGGCCTCAGGTGAGACACAGCACTCACCTTTTGGAATCTCTTTGTCCTCATCTGTGAAATGAAAGGCTTGGGAAAGATTATTTCCAAGATTCTTAAGTCAGTCATGACTTAGAAGTCTATGAATAGATTCACAACAGAGTCATAATAGACTCAAATGTCTATGAATGTTAGAACTTAAAGGGAACTTAGAGATTACCTAACTGCATGTCTTCATTTTCCAGATGAGAAAATGGAGATCCAGTAAAGTAGAGTGATTTGCTTCAGATCAATGACAGAAGCAAAACTTGAGCTCAGGTCCCTCCAAGTTCACTATTCTTTCTCTAATCTCTGCCGTCTGGAGTTTGATTTATCCAGGGAAAGAAGGAAGGAAGGAAGGAAGGAAGGAAGGAAGGAAAGAAGGAAGGAAGAAAGAAGGAAGGAAGGGGAAAAGGATGAAGGAGAGAGAGGAAAGGAGGGAGGAGAAAAAGAAAAAGAAGGGAGAAAAAAGATAGATTGTAGGGAACACGGGAAGGAAGGAGAGAGGAAGAAAGGAAAGGGAGGAGAGAGGGTTGGAGGAACAGGGGAAGAAGGAAGGGAAGAAAGGAGGGACGGAGGAAAGAAGGTGAGGGAGAGGAAAGAAGGAAGAAAAAAACAAATAGAAGGTAGAAAAGAACAAAGTAAGGGAGAAAGAGAGGTAAGGAGAGAAGGAGAAAGGAAAGGATGGAGGGAAGAATGAATGGAGCTAGGGACCAAGAGTCGGGAAGATTTGAATTCAAATTTGACTCCAGACACTGGCTATGTGACCCTGAGCAAGAATTTTCTCAGTCTCAGTTTCCTAATCTGTAAAATGGAGATAATAATAGATTTTACTGCTAAGGGTTGCTATGAGCATCAAATTAGCTAGCCTGTGGTGGGAGGAACCCAACAACGCTGGAAACCTTATAACACTATATAAAACCTAGTTATTATTATCATTATTATTGTCCCATACATATTCCACCAAGACATAACAACTCCAGGCTTAGGTTCTTCAGCTGTAAATTGGTGCCAAGATGAAGTTAGAAATCTCAGAAACTGCTCTGCATCTGTCTTTTTTTTCTTTATCCATCCCTCTTTTAATCTGACCAGACCATTCACCAGACTACACATTGACACTTGCCTATATAAGCTTAGCAGGGCAGTTAGTTGGCTCTGTGGATAGAGCACTGGCCATGGAGTCAGGAAGATGTGAATTCAAATCCAGTCTCAGACACTTAATATAGCTGTGTGACTCAAGAAGTCACTCAACCCTGTTTGCTTCTGTTTTCTCATCTGTAAAATGAGCTGGAGAAGGAAATGGCAAACCACTCCAGTATTTTTGTCAAGAAAACCCCAAATGGGGTCATTTTGCATTTTCTATTTGCTGAAAAACAATGTGCTAAACTGAAAAGCATATTAGACTTGAAGTCAGGAGTCTAGGGTTCCCACTTTGCCTCTGACTCAACACTAGCTGGTTTACTAACCATGGGAAAGCCGCTTAGTTAAGTTTTGTCATCTGTAAAAATGGAGGGAATAACACTTCTACTACTGACCTCAAAGGGCCATTGTGGGAAAAGCACTTTGTAAAGCTTAAAACATTTGTAATATTTGTAAATATCTGTAATATTGTAAAATATTTGTAAATGTCAACTATTATTGGTTCACCATCCTGGAAATCCACTTTCCAGTGGGAAAATTTCACCCTTGAGAAAAATCCTTTTCCTTTTGTTCTCTATAATTCATGTCCCATTTTCTCTCCATCTCTCTTTAAATTTATTTCACACAAGCACAAACAATTCAATATGCAAAAAAGACCAAAAAAAGATTACATATGAAACCATGAAACTTTATTATGTGTAGTTTTTAAAGTGTATATTAAATTTAGCAAAGTACACTATTTTTTAAACAAGTGTTTTATGTTTTCTTTTTCTTTTGTATATAATAGCAAGTGGTCAATGAAGACCTAGTTCTCTACCTGGAGGCTTCCAGCAATCTTTTCCTGGATCACCACCAGCAAATATAGAGATCAAACCTGCCAGTTTGTGCATTTTGTATGCACACTAAAGTCTATCTTAGTGGGCAATCAAAAAGCTTTTCTTTACCCCTCAGTAATTAGACAGGAAATAGTTATAGAATACTTGTGCAAATTTTGACAGGGAGAGCTGGGTCTCTCCATTCTTAAGCATCTTGCATTTATAGAACAGGCTAAAAAAGATTGGGTCCTCCATTACACTTACACCACTGCCACTTCCCAGTGACTGTCTCCCCAAATCTCTTCTAATAGAACCCCATTCCTAGTAACAAAGAAGTACAGCCAAGAAAAATAAACCAATACCACATATGACAACATATGTCTCATTCTGAAGCTATAGTGGTCCGCCCTTCTT
>CM053599.1:189280937-189297570 GCA_028646575.1 Pseudocheirus occidentalis
TCTTTCACATAGAAGTTTAACAAAATGCCTCACAGCTAATTACAGCCTTTCTGTGCAAATCCAAGAGACGGGCTAGTTCACCATTCATCATACAGATAGTATCAGCAGATGTGGTAGGGTAGGAACAGGCATAGGCTCGGTGACAAAGGTTCCAGGAGGTTCCAGGGGAGCTGTGTGATGGTTTCATTAGACAGGTACAGGATAGAGTAGGGAAAAGGAAGGGTAGTCAGAGTGAATCTGGAGATTACTCAGGAATTTGAGCATCAACAGTGATTAGACAGAGGAGAGTTCCCCAGAGAGAATTAGGAAAACACGAATCAGGCATCTAATTAGCATAGGGAATTAATTACAGTCATGCTTGGGGAGGTGTGAGTAGTTGGGGCAATTCCTATAGGGGAAGATTTTATATTAACTTTTGAATTAAACAAGAAGTGAATGGTTACAGGGATTAATAGACTCCAGCCTCTGGCTGAAGATAAGAAGATAAGCTGCTGAAGAAGTCTTCCAATTGGGCTACAGAGAAGAATTAGAGGAATTAATTAGGAGAGGAGAAAAAAGATTTGGGAAAAAGGAGAGATCAAACTGGTGGCAGAGAACGATATAGTTTTGAAGGAAAGAGAAGGTAGGGCTACAGAACTGAGTCATGTGGGAGGCAAGAGTCAAATCAAAACACCTATAAGAGGTTCCCCCAAACAGGGGAAAATATGAAACCGGAGAAGAGGAGGGAGATTGAGGTGGGGGAGTTTCAGTTGACAATATTCTAATTACATTGCCATGGGATTACTGGTGAGGTCAAATAGTCAGGAAAACGGTGGTTGTGGTATGAGCAACTTCCAAGGTGAATTTAAGAAATGTATCTAAGAGGAACTAATGGCAAATTACTCTCAATATTCATACATATGCCGTAATTTAACTAGGAATTATTAGATAACCAGGTGACAAGGTAGATAGAGTGTTAGATTTGGAAGTCCAACACTTGACCTGAATTTGAATCCTTATTCAGACACTGTGTCAAGTCCACATTTATTAAGTGCTTACTTTGTGGCAAGTACTGTGCTCAACATTGAAGATACAAAGAAAGGCACAAACAAGTCTCTGTTCTCAAAAGAGTTCACATTCTAAAACTGTGTAACCTGAGCAAGTCATGTAATCTTTAGACTCATTTCTCTTCTGTAAAATGGTGATAATAATATATAGTCTATATCAGATTGCACATCGTCTTGGGGAGGGGGAGAAAATTTAGATCTTCTTGTCCAGCACTGACCTCTCTCCTGACTTTCCATCTCATATTTCCAGCCACTTTCATCTGGATTTGTATATCCCATGGATATCTTAAATATGTCTAAAATTGAAATCATTACTTTAAATTCTACTGGCATCATGCAATATGTATACAGATAAATATAATATGATGTATGGAATGAAGGGGGCAAGAGAGATGAGAGTTGTCTGGGAAAATAGGAGGAGAAAGAAAAGCACTAATCATTGGAGGAAGGAGTGACGAGGGATCTGGAAAGGCTTCATAGAAGAGGTAGAACCTGAACCAAGCCTTGGCCAGCTCATCAGAGTTGTGCTCTCTGAAGCAGTTTGAATGCTTGGCAGTTTAGTTAGAGTAAGGAAAGTAAACCCTATATGGCCCCAGTAAAATATAAGCGTCTTTAGCACATATTATTTTTCACTTTTTGTCACATCACCACAACTTAGCACAGTGCTTGGAACACATTTAGTCAATCAATAAGCATTTATTAAGCACCTTTATGTGGAACTCGTAGCTTGGTTAAACATCAAAGACACCAAGGTCATCCATTGCATCCTGGGCCATCCCCAGTCCTCTTGATTCTGTTCTCCCACTTGACTATGATGACTGGAGGAGAGAGTGAGGGTTTAAGTACTGTGCTGAGCTGTAGTGATATGACAAAAAAGGGAAAAAAAATCTGTCTTGAAGAAGCTTATATTTTCCTGGGACCATATAGGGTTTACTAGTGTTAATGAATATAAGAAAAATTGAGGAGGCAGTTGGGAGGCTGTTACAATCTTCTAAGTGAGGAGGACTTAAACTAAGGTGTGCACATTTTAAAATTATATTTGTATATACATACATATATACTTCATAGAGACATATATATGATATGCATTCTGTACATATGTACATGATGTATATTTGCATGTATACATATGTAGACACATAAATTAATGTGTATGTACATAGAGGCAAAAATATAAAATACACATTGTGTATACATTTAAGTAGACAAGATATTCATCCTAGTAGAATGTCAACTCTTTGTGGATAGATATTATTTTTATTTTTTGAACTGGTATTCCTAGTTCTTGGAACAATCCTTTACACATAGTAGTTAATTTGTAAATGTTTGTTGAATTGAAATATATAAACAAAATTGGAACATTCTGATGGAAAATGACCAATAAAACCAGTGTTTTCCCCCATATTGAACTTCTCCACTCATAAAAGGGACTGATTCTGCTTAGATAATTTTAAAAATAATTTTTATTTTTGTAGCCACGAGGACTTGAGACTATAAAGCTTGACTCAGTACAGCAGAAAATACTCTATTCATGTAAATATTTACAATTATACTCAGAATTATGCATATATCATACCAAAGACTGATGGTGAGACCAAGTAGAATGCAAGCTCTTGGAGGTCAGGAACTAGTTCCTTTGTGTCTTTGTTTCTTTCAGTGTCTGATAAAAGGTATTTCAGAAAAGTTTATTGAATTCAATGGAATTACCCAACCGATGAAGGAAGAAGAAAGTTTTCAGCATTACTAAGATTACTTCTTTATTATCTGAAAGCTCTTGAAATGGCCTGAGAGACTAAGCTAAAAAAATTTAAGAGTCAAGGTCAGAACTCAGATCACATCCTAGTGGCGATGCTTTCTACCTTCATAAAGAAAAGAAATATGATGCCCTTTTCCCTAGTGTGCTCAGATGATGGCCATAGAGGAGAGACCGTTTTTACTGTTTTCTTCTTATAGAGAGAAAATAATAAAGCAAAATACATGTTTAAAAAAGAAGGACTTTATCTTTTGAGACCATAACTTTGGATGCTGGCCTCAGAAAAGAGCTTACGATTTGATTTTTTTTTTCTTTAGTGGAAAAAACCCCTGTAACAACTAATGATATTTTTACTTTTGGGAGGAATTTGGTATTGTGACTTCAAAATGCCCAGACTAGAAAGAAGGACACTGTGAACTCTGTGCTGTATTAACAAGGCATGAAAGGGAGAAACACCAGAAAATAATGACCAAGCTTTCTACCCTGGCTCCTAGTTTGCTGAGTTTAGTCCAGAATGACAGTGTTTCCTAGAGGCTCTGCAGTAAGCACTCAGAGAGAAGTTCAGGAGGGAATCTTGCTTTTATATTTTGCTGAGTTGAAGAGTGTCATTTTTCATTTTGCTCTTTTAGAGGCTCATGTCTGCTCCTGATCATTGGCCTTAGCTGTCTTTTTCTTGGTGGAAGGTAATGGAATTTTGGATTGCAGAAACCATGAGGTTTAGCAACCTGGCACTTGGCCTATAGAAATGATCACAGATTTATCTATAGTATGTGTGTGTGTGTGTGTGTGTGTGTGTGTGTGTGTGTGTGCATGCGTGCGCGCGCCTTGAATAGGATCAGTTTATGAACCTAGTACAAGATGGCCATTTTGATAATAAAAGAGAAAGTTACTTACCTGTGTGACCTTGGGCAAATCATTCAACCTTTCTGGGTCTCATTTTCCTCCTCAGTAAAATGAAGGCATTAGATCAGAGGTGTCAAACTGCAGGCAAGACTCCTTAGTGCTGCAAAACCAAATTAAAATGCAATTGGGAAATGTTTAACAAAATAAGTACAAATATAATAGAACATATGTAATGTTAATAAGTGGTTTTCTAAGCTAATATGTGCTCTAGGGGATCCCTATGTACAATTTAATGATCCTCTTTCTATTTGAGTCTAACGTCAATGCTCTAGATGACCTATAAATCCAGCTCTAACTCTAAAATTCTGTGGTCCAGTACAGTACATCAAACACTTAAATGGGAGGAGACTTGGTTTCATGACTCTTTTCTGAAATGACATGATCTCAGGTGGATGGCTTTTCATTTCTAAACTGTCCTTTTCTCAGGTACAAATTTAGGAAGAGAAAGGGGTGGGGAACACTTTCTAATGCCCTTCTTTGGTTTGGTGATTTATCTGTCATGAGGACCTTGAAAATACCACTGTTATAGCTAGTCAGGAGAGATCTTCTTGGAGGATAGAGAAAAATAGGAAGGAGCTCAGATAATTCTTATCCAATTCTCCCACCCTCTTCTGTCCTATCTACTCTAAGTTCTTTCCTCTATTCCAATAGCCCTCCAAACCCCTGGTCTTCCTCACATTATCTTTTCACAAAGAACAGAAAGAAGCATAATAAAAGTCTAAGTTCAGAGAGAAGATTTTTGAGAAGTGTTTTGAAAATTTTATTGATCTGTTTTCTTTTTAAACAACATATGTGTCTCAGCAAACATGCAAATGAAGCCTGGTTGGTCCATTGGAAACTATGTTGAATTTGCAATCAAGGTAACTGAGTTCAAATCCTTGATCTGCCTCTTCCTACCTTTAGCCTACCTACCTATTCTTACCTACCATCCTTGGACAAATCACTTAGCCTTCCTAGGCCTCACTTTCCTTAACTGTAAAATGAGATGATTGGATGACCTTAAAGATGTTTTAATCTCTAAATCTGTGATTTTATTAAAATGCCTTCTCCCTCCCCTTCTCCCCAACATATACAATTATTGAATGTTAATAGAAAGGAGAGATGTTCCCTTTAACACTGGCAATAAAATATTGAAATCAACTGTTGCAATTGACCATTGACTATTGACTCTCCATATTGCTTTTATCTATATTGTTGTAACCACTGTCTGCCTATTTTTCTGGTTCAGTTTTCTTCCTCCTGCATCACTTCCTGTAGTCTGTAATACCATGCACAAGCACATTCCCAAAAGAATGCTACTGTGAACAGCTTGTAAGGTTCAGATTACACAGTATAGTGAACATCCATTTATTCCATTACAAATCAAGGCAGACATTCACAACAAATCACAGTATGATATTCACAACATTATGTCTTATCATAGAAAATCACAATATAGCGTTCACAACAGCTTAACATTCTAAAATGGCCACATAGTTTTCACTACAGTGGCCACAATATTTAGAACAAAGAACAAAAGAATAATCATCTGGTTTCCCTAAGGGGGGAAACCCTCCTTACTTAATCATTCAATCAATTCACAATACAATAATCAATACTTAATCTTTCAATCCATTCACAATACAAAAATCAATACTTAATGATTCAATGAATCTTCCACTCATGGGGCAATTATAGATCAGCTTAATCAGTCACTTATCTAGATTCACAATTACTAAATATCATTAATCACTAAGTACAGTCATTAGAAAATTACACAAACCCTCTACCCCTGGTGTCCAGCAAACTCATCCAGGATCCAAGGAGAGGCCCTTTCTTCATCTTGACTTGGGGTGGTCCCTTGGAATCCCTAGATTCCCTTCCATGGTCCCAGCTCCTACTTGAATTCACCAAACAATCACCTGGATTCAGAGGCAGACAGCTCCCAGGTTCTTGTCCAGTCTTCCAAGCAGTTGTTGTTACACACTGAATTTCACAGGGTCCAGCACATCTCAAACCCTTCACCACTTCTGTTGCCAGGAGCTCAAGGATCCGCAAGCCATGAACAAACAAAGTCTTATCCCAGTCATGCTTCTTCAGTCCTCCAGCAGTGTGGTTGGCCCTAGGACCCAGAAGGAATCTCAGCCTTCCAGGAGGCCTTCCAGGCGGCCCTCTCAGCCTTCCAAGTGACCTGCACCAGATTCTGGTTTCATAGTCAACTCCAACTCAGTTCTCAGTCCAGCAGGCCCAGGTCCCAGATGTTGGGACAGTTCTGTTTCATCTACCTGGAGGCACCAGGAAGAACATTCCTGATTCTCATTCTCTGTGTCTAGAATTCTTCTTATATACATACACTGGCCTCCTGTCTCAGCCAACCCCCTCCTGCCATGTCAGCAACAGGAGACAGAGTTCATGCCCTTTATTCACACAGGAGATAGAGTTCACACTCTCTGCCTCTCTCAAGAAGTACTTAGCCCTAAGTTACCAAGTGATAAGTATCTGCTAAATTGCTTATTGTTACAAAGTTGTGTGGAAGATATTGAGAAGAAGCTCTCACTCACTTAGGAGAAATGGGATAAAATTCAAGTCCTCCAAAAAAAGGATTCAGATACCAGTCTTTCTGGGTCTACCTCTTGGCTCAGGCCCTGAACCACTGATAACAACAGTTGCTTCCTCTTCACATAGGGAACAAGCTTCCTTCATCCCAGATGCTCCATCAAGAAATTCTTTTGGAGGACACCCTGGCAAAACCACCCCGAGACAGGTGTATCTTTTTGCTCCAAATGTTCTGCCAATGGTACACAAAACCTGCAGACCCACTTAATGGCAATGATGGATGGTTCTCTCTGCTGGGGGAAAGTACTCTGGTCATGCACTGCTGATGTGTTAGGAAAGAATTTACTGCATAACATTTACTTTTCAGCAGGGTACTGGGAACAGAAGGGCATCTGAGGCATGGGGTGTTTTGTCTCACTGTCAGATGGGATCTTAGCTTGACCTGCCATTCAGTCCTTGGATGCAGAGAAAACATTTATGGTGGGAGTGGGGGGAAGTTCAGGGCCATTGCTCTTCTTCCTCTTTGATTCAGCAGCTGTGATTGAGGCAGGAAAGAGAAAGGTTTTACCTGGTTCAATTATTACCAGAGCCCTCAAGTGAGAGCAAGTAAGTCCCCATCCTTCCTAAAAGGGCAATTTTTTTTCTTTGTCATGGTGAGCTAGCATCTAAGAATGAAAAAAGAAAAGAAATCAGTAATTGGTATCATGTGCAGTTGAACTCTCCCAGGTTTGTTGCTGAGGCAATGAGATTTCATTCACCAAGGAATTCTGAATACCATTCCTAGCACCTTTCAACCTGCTTTACTGAAAAAATGAACATTTATTTCCCTATGCACAGAATGTGGAGAATTTCATGGTAATTTTGCTACCAATCTGCAAATATGTCCACTTAGGATCTTGCTGCCCCCTGCCCTTTTACCACCTCAGACTCACTTTAGCCCTACAAGTTCCTAGAAAACAACTCCCCCCACCTCCTTCATAAACAGAGTGGCAAGGAGGCATGAGCAAGATGCAAGCTGAGAGGGAGGAGAGAGAGTGCAAGGGTGTGTGGGAAATGGTTTTTAAAAATTGATGGAGACATTTTGTTTCGACACAGCAGACACCTTCCAACATCCACAGAAATCTCCTTATGAAGTCTAAAGAACAGAATAACAATAGAGATGATGGGAGAGAAGAGGAAGAAATAACAATAGGAGTGAAAGAAATGAGAATTCTCCTCTTCCTGTTTGACTCTTTAGGGAACCCTCAGCAGATGAAAAATATTATAGAGTCACAAATCATAAAAACTGGAAGAGATCTTAAAGGTCACCTAGTTCACTGCCCTGATTTTACAGATAAGGAAAATGAGGCCCAGGGAAATAAAGTGTTGTGCCTAATTAAGCCACAGAGTTAGTATGGGCAATAGTCTTCCCTGGCAACTTGTTGGCAACTAGGTGATGCAGTGGATAGAGCACTGAGTTTAGCTTCAGAAAGACTCATCTTCATGAGTTCACATCCAGCCTCAGATACTTACTAGCTGTATGACCCTGGGCAAGTCACTTAGTCCTGTTTGCCTCAGTTTCCTCCTCTGTAAAATGAACTGGAGAAAAAAAATGGCAAACTACTGCAGTGTCTTTGCCCCAAAAATCCCAAATAGAGTCATTCGGAATGGACTCAGCAACAACTTTTGATTAGTTTGGGCAATAGTCTTCCTTGGCAGCTTGACCTAGGACCAAAAGTAGTTGCCAGTAATAAGTAGATGATGCCGAGAGAAGATGCATGTGCCTAGCATTTGAAGAACAGCTCCACGATGATACAGGCAGAATCACAGACTCTCAAAAGCTGGTCGTCTAGTCAGCTACTATCTAATCCATCAAGTGGTTATTCAGGGCCCTGGAAGAGTGTCAGTGATGCAGACCTCTTCTTCCCAGTGAGAGATGTCCTTCTATTTATGTATGTTCCAGTAGACAGGAGAGTCTTCCTTTGTGTTGGATTGAAATTTATTTAGCTATAACTTTCACCAAATACTACTAGTTCTTCCTTCTGGGCCCAAGCAAAATGAGTCTAATCTCTTCTCTACGACCTTGAATACCTAAAAAAAACCCCAAACCCCAAAGTTTTTACTTTTTGAGGCGAGACATCTTTGGTCCTTTCTTCAATTTTTCTTATGCCGAAACTCTAGTCTTCATCAGCCCAATGTCCGTCAGTGTCTGTGTCTGGAGCTGCTGCAGATTTTCTTTGTCATTCTGCCTCAAGTCAGAACCTATGAGTGGGCAAATTGTTCCCTCCAATGCTTGATTACATCAACTACCCACCCTGTGGATTATAGGATCATAGCAATATAGATTTTGAAGGAACCTTTGAGGACATCTAGTCTAACTCGTCTCAGCTAAGCTTAAGTCCCTTGCCACACTGCCATTGTCTGTTAGGTACTTAGAGAATATGCACTCTGTTTAAGATTTCCCTAAAATATTGATAATTCTTTTTCTCCCATGATGTTGATCGCATTGGTCACATTTTAGAAAACATTTGTTTCTGTGTTCTGAGTCCATTGCCTGCTTTTAAGGCAGGGGGTAGCATGTAAAACAAAGATAATTAAAGAACGCAGATCTGATGGAAAGATTTATCCTATATGTCGATGATAAACATAAACTATTAGTGAATTTATTCTTCTTTTTGGTGGTCCCAATCCCTGCTCCTATCCGTAGACTCAGAGAAGAGAGCACTTAATAGAATGTAAGTTTCTTGAGGACAGTGACTATTTAATTTTGTCTTGCTACACTAGTAATGTTAAGTGCAGTGCCTTATACCCAATAGTCACTTAATAAATACTTGTTGAATAAAAGAATGAGAAATGACCTTTGCTTTTTGAGAAACTTATTCTCTTTCACTCCAGTAGGGGGCGATTTAGTGAATTACAGCCTTAAGGCAATAGTTTCACTGTGATATTAAAGTAACTTGTGGGCCAGACACTCTTTCATAACCATCCGAAGTCCCTTTTTGTTAGTACATGCAAATAAATCACAGGTTTCCTGTGGAGTCCTCAGTCATGGGGAATCACAGCACTGATCAATGATAATATTTGTTTGAAAGAATTTCATCTTCACCCAGGGCAAGTGTAAAAATAATAAAATATCTGAGTAAAGAGAACAAATGTGAAGCTGGAGCTTAACAATCTGTTGCCGCTGAAGGAAGAGGGGTGTGGGGAAGCCTCACCCACAGGGCCCTGAGGAAGTTAGCCCACATGAGACCGACTCTGGGGTGCATTTCCTGCATGAGCTTCTCATTCTGTGCAACCAATGTCTGCGTGTGAGCAACAGCCTCGTGGCCTAAAGGTTCTGGAACAGGAGCCTTTAAGACTGACAATCCAACTGTTGTAAATGTCAGATGTAAACACACACAGATATACACACCCATTATCACTCTGGCTCATTTCAGACGTGCATGTTGTTGGGAAAGGAGGGAGGTGGCTGTAAATGAGAAAGAAGTTAAATCAAAGATTTTTCATGCTGAGTGTCTAACTGGATTTTTTTTTTCACCGACTCAAAGACAAGTTACTATGGGTTTAAAAAATACTAATATTCTGTAGGTTTAGCAAAAGAAAACTCACTTTTGGAATGTGATAAGGATTTTTTAAAGAGGTTAGATTAATTGCAAAGGTAGGAGCAGAAACTTAAAGATGAGAATATTAATTTTAAAACAAATGTGTATTGGGAAAATGTTAATAGCATGACAATTTTTATGAAAAATCAATTTATTTAATCCTCCTGCATTTTCTTTCTCTATCTTACTCTTGCCTCCTATTTAAATTTTAGAGGTTGGCCTTCATAGACCAGTTTCTCCTCTTGCTTGGGAATGACAAATTTTTGACATCACAATTATTTCTCTGACAATATGCTGTGATTTCATGCATATAAGATTATGATTTCAGTGAAGTAAGAGAGCACCCCAGTTACAAGTTGAATGCTATTTATTATAATCACAAATTGATTTATGTTATCTTTCAGAAAAGACTAAGATATTACATCCCTTGCAAAAATAATGTGTCCATTAGTGATGATCATGAAACAGAAACACTTGGTTTCGAATATTGGACAGAACTTGGGAGATCACAGTCTCTAAGATCCAGAACATTTTAAAAGTCAGAAACGAATAGCCTAATATCGAATTGCTTTTCCATCTTATTCTCAATTGGTCTCAATTATTCCCTCAAAGTATGAAGCACAGAATTGCCTATAGTCCTATCTAGCCAACTGTGGGCATAGTGAATCTGAAGATGAATTTGGAGAATAACTATGGTGCCACTCTTTGAAGCTTTGTTAGATCTACCTCATTAGAGGTCATTAAGCAAAAAAGTGGAGGACCACTTGGGTATGTTGGAGTAGGGCTTCCTTTGCAAATACGGGTTAGGCCAAATGACTGCTGATGTCCTTTCCAACTCTGAAATTCTTTGATTTTATAACTTTCATAAATACAAGCCTTAATTCCAGTTTTGGTTAAATGAATGACTAGCGAAGTTCGTCCTTTTAAATAATATGGTGATACAGCTGTAATGAGAGAAGGGAAAGAGGTGGGGGGAGTCAGACATGAGGTTCCATTCCGTTTGGAACCAGTTTGAAAGAACATGGAAAGAACAAGAAGGGCTGCAGTGTTACCATTAAAATAATCCAGTGTGAAAGAACAGTGATGCTTCTGCTAGAGACATCTTCCCATTTTCTAACTGAGGAAATAAGAGTTGATAATGAACCCTTGTTAGGGAACTAATACAGGATGAAAATGGGACAAGTGAGTGTCAAGAGTAACACCCAGGTTCCTTAGTGAAGGTACAAAGTCCAATCAGAGTGAATTAATTTCTAAGAGACTGGTGATAGATTAGTGATGATAGTTCCCAATTAGTGAAAGCTCAGCCTGCTTTTTGTTTAATGTCAGAGAGTTAAGAGGTATTCAGGCAGATGGCTGTTAGAGACTCAGAATCACTCTGTCTAACCTCATTAGAAGAATATCAGGGAAACACCAGAGATGCTTTTATGTTTTCAACAAAAAGAAGGTGGTGAAATCTATGTGTCTCAATCAACAGCCCAAGGAGAGAAAGATGTAACGGGAAGCATAAACGGCCTATGAGAGGGAACTGCTGGTACTTTCAGAACAAGAATAAAAACATATTCAATGAAAAAGTGAACAGGACAAACAGATCTTTAACCAAGTGAGTGTCCAACAATGTAACTGATTAAGCAGAACCAAATCAAACCAAAAAGCCATTCAGTTTGGTCACCCAAAGATAATAAGACATTCTTAGCAGGGCCATCCATAGAACCAATTTTGTAATGGTTAGCCACTTACCAGGTGTGAGTTGAGGATAGTAGGTCAGCTATCTCACCCCCAAATGTCTGCCAGGTCAAGAGGCTGAAATTTCACCATTAAAAATGCATTCATGTGGTGGCTAGGTAGCACAGTGAATAGAGCGCAGGCCCTGGAGTCAGGAAGACCTGAGTTCAAAGCTGGCCTCAGACACTCAACACACACACACACACACACACACACACACACACACAAAAACTAGTTGTGTGACCTTAGGCAAGTCACAACCCCAATTGCCCTACCTTCTCCCCTCCGTAAGGCAAAAAAACAAAACAAAAAAACAACTCCAAACCCCCCAAAAACTAAAATGCATTCATTTGCATCTAAAAGGCCTTTCCTCACCATGAATCAACCAATCAATAGATATTTATTAAGTGCTTTTTATGTTCTAGGCTCTGTGCTAGGTTAATGCGAGTTCAAACACTAAAACAATCCTCACAAGGGACTTACATTCTAATGATGGAGATAAGAAGAAGTACATATATATGTACATAAGCATGTACAAGAAGTATATATTAATATATTTATGCACGTATATGTATGAGCTATATATTAACATACAGGAAAAATATAAGGTGAATAACTGCAAATATATTCAAAAGAATTAGAGATTGGATAGAGATCCATATTCTATTTTAGATGTACCTCTTAAGGACAGTGGGGATCAGTTGAAAGTTAGCTATGAAAGGTGCTATGAAAATGAGAAATAGTTTAGATAGGGTTTTAGAGAGTGGGATATGAGGAGGAGGGAAAAAGATAAGGAAAAGGTATGTAGAAAGACTTCAGAAAATTTTTTTCCTATTTAACATTTTATTTTCCTTAGGGCAAACTAGGGCATGATTCATAGCAGAATTTAGTGGATATAGTGATGGAGTGGAGTCAAGAAACCTGGGTTTGATACATACAAGCTGTGGGACCTTGGACAAGTCACTTTACCACCAGATTCAACTAAGTTCTCTTGTCTGTAAAACAGGGATATTTGCACTACTTGTTTTGCAGGGCTATTGTTAAGACTTTACAAATCATAGAACTACTATTATTTGTGAGCATTGGATGACTATATCCAAGTTACTTAAGGACAAGCTCATGATCTATTTCCCAGAGAGTTCATAATGATCTTGTGGTGCTTTGCGAAGATACTGTGAATCGGTTATTATATCCTGGTTCTTCTCATCTTCTAGTTAGTGACTCTTTGGCTATCAATCCATCCATCCATTCATTCAGAAAAGTGTTAGGATCAAAAGAAGAGAAGTTACTTGTGATAGTGGTGGAAGGTGAGTCTGGAAGCAGCAACAGGGAAAAGGAGTCTTCTGATTCTCCCACTACAACTAGTGAATTGGGCATATGAGCAAATGTGCAACCACTACTGGAAATAGTAACTAGGTTGCAATGTCAACAAGGAGGATCTGCATCCACCTTCCCTCCCCCTCTGCCTCTCCCTTTCTAATACTTTTTTTTTAATATTTTCAAAACATAACAGAATCACTCCTGGTCCTCTGTCTAAACAGACTTCCCTTCTTGACCCCTGATAATACTGTTCTGAGAGGATGAATGTATTGTCTCCACATATTAGACTGTTTGCCCTTGTTTTTATCCCTTGTGATTTCTTGTTCACGTTTACATTTTTATGCTGCTCTAGACTTCTATGTTTAGATTTCAAATTTTCTGCTTATCTGTGGTTTTTTCATCAAGAATGCTCGGAAGTCATCAGTTTCATTAAAGATCCATTTTTCCCCTCAGAATGATTATACTCAGGTTTGCTGGGTAGATTATTTTTTATAAATATCTTTTGAAATTTAAAAAAAATATGTTTTGCCTTCTGGCACGTGATATTATAGGCTCTCTATTCTGACTGTGAATCCTCAGTATTTGAATTCTTTCTGACTGCTTACAGTATTTTTTTCTTTAATTTGGGAGTTCTGGATTCTAATTATGATGTTCCTAGGAGTTTTAATTTTCGGGTTTCTTTCAAGAGATGACTAGTGGGTTCTTTATAGTTTTGCTTTCTTCCCTCACTCTCATTTCTTTTCCCCTTTTTTCTCTAGTGCTCTAACTTGATTTTAAAATATATTTTTAGCTCTTCTCAAAACTCTTGCTTCATCTCTTCCAGAAATACTAGTTTGATTTGTGCTCAAGCTGTGTTTTTCTTTGGGGTTTTGCCTATAGATATTTTGTAGTCATTCTCTGGGTTTGTATGTTTGGCATCCCTGTCACCATTAAAACTCTTTATGGTGGAATTCTTTTTTTTGTTTACACATTCTTCTAGCCTACTCCTTGACTTTGGACTTTATGTTAGGGTTGTTCTCAGTGAATTTTGCAGGGTGGGGAGGGGGAGAGGGAGAAATATCTGGGCTGAGCATTTGTACTTTGGGGTCCTTCCACTGCTTTCTTGGTGTATTGTATTGTGTTATTCCAGGATCTCAGGGACAGTTCAGTTTGGGGACCTGGAAGCTTTTATTGCCCCCAAAGTGGTCCAGGCAGAGTTTGATTGCACTTTGCCTTGAGCTCAGCAAGTTGTTTACCTTGGTTTGAATATGAATAGCCCTATGTGCCTGTCCCTGATTGCAGGTTCCAGTAGATTGTTCAGTTACAATCAGCCATGTTCTTTAGGTTCACTACTGGAAAAATAGATAGAACTAACTGAAGACCCATCTTTTGTCTGGGATTTCTGCCCTGATTATCACCTGTGGCTGTTAGATTTGACTGGAGGCTGAGACACTATTCTGTTCTTGGGGTCAGAACTGTACAGTTGTTGCTTACTTCTGAACTTGGTCCTTTCTTGGTACACCACTCTATACCTCCCTAGCTAGGAATGCCATTGCTGGGTACATGTCCCCTTCTCAGTTCTCACTGGATCTGTGCCCTGGAGCTGGGTAGTGGGTACCAAAGCTGTCAATTGGCATATATTCCTGCACTTTGCATTGGGAGCCCCAATATGGGTCTAGGTCAGGACCTCCTCTTATCCTGGTACACAGCCTTTGCCTGAATGCTAGCATGATCAGCACACAGTGTGATTCTGGCCAGACCCTGTCCCTAACATCTACATACCTCTTTGTCTGTCTCATTATGTTGAGCTAGGCTGGACAAATGACTCACTGTGACTTTTTCTGGATTTCCCCATCAGGGATTCGGTCTGGTGAATTTTCTAGATCTATCTATAGGAGTTTTTGTTTTGTTTTGTTTCTGAGGGGAGCGAATCTTGTTTCATATCATGAAACATGAAAGCACATGTCATGAAACATGAAACATCCTGTCACTCAACAATCTTCCCTGGACTACTTTTCCCATTAAAAGTAATCTCTTCCCCTGTAAACTCATCTTTGATTGTCTGGTCCCTCCCAGAAGCTCCAATTTATGTTATATAAATGTCATTTTTGTATTATTACCCTTAATATATTAATATCTGCATGAAAGAAATAAGGCAAGCATTATTACTTCCATTTTATAGATGGTGCAAATAAGGTATAGAGAGATTAAATAATTTGGGAAGGCATGATTGTACTTGTATTTCAGGGTTCCGCTCCCTAGACCAATGCTTTTCAAAGTGTGATCTGTAAAGATTTTTCAGTCATACGATCATGGAATCAGAGTAGTGACTAAATGAACTTAGTAATCATTTAGAAAAACTTCCAATTTTACAGATGATGAAATTGATGCATGCATGTGTTTTCCAGCTAATCTATGTGTCAATCTTTCCTGGTAGCAATATTTACCATAGGGATAAGGTGCCAGACTTATGATTTCATTGAGAAACAGAACTCCTGGCATGCTCCCTCTACCAATGTATGTTGGAGATTTCTCTGCAACTTATAGTTTTAATGAGTTATCTATGACACTGAGAGGGTAAGTAGTTTGCCAAGAGTCACGTAGCCCGTATATGTTACAGGTGGCATTTGAACCCAGGTCTTTCTGATTCCAAGAATGGTTTTAAGGGAACTTCTTCATGATTAAAGGGATTGTTGTCATTGCTTAGTAAAGGAGTTCCCTGCCCCTGTCCACTACATTTTCACTGCTTTATTTACACTCTAGTCATCTTTTCCCGTCACCCAGAGCAGAGATCTTCTTTGAGCTCTAGAATTCCTACCTTGAGGTCCATGCTGTTCTGACTGATGAGAACCTCACATGGCATGCTTTACTTTGATTGCCCATCCATGTTTCACTTCACAGATGGTCATTTGCCCTACTGTTCCATGAATTTGTCCCTCTCTTCCACCTCCCTTTCTAGTTCTGGATCCATAATCAAGTCAATATTGCTGTAGCTGTTGGAGAAAAGTGTGTAAGTAATTCTCTGTGTCTCTGTTCTCTTCCCCTGTGACTTCCTAAACAATAGCACCCCTCTCTGACTACCCTCTACTATGTAACATTTTCTCTCCTCTATTAGGAGGTAAGCTCCTAGAAGGCAGAACCTATTTGCTTTTTGTATTTGTATTCTGATGGCTTAGCATAACATGGCATATGATAAATATAGTAAATCTAATGAATATATAATAAATATCATTAGAAGGATCACCTCACTAGACCAGGGCCAGGATGGTTTGAAGGTTTCAACCCTTTCCCCAAGCTTTACCCTACCACCAAGATGTGCCTCTACTTTTTTCCTTAAAAGAATATAATAGCTTTAAACTTCTTACCCTTGGGTAATTCACATTACAAGCTTTGTTCCATCTAGATTGTGGTTCTGTTGGAAAGGTAGGTTAGGGTCATATTATAAAGGTTTTTTTAATGCAAAGCTAAGGAATTTGCTCTCTTGCTCTAGTCAATAGTCATAGCTAATTTGCCTGCTTCCTTAAAGCTATTTCTAAAAACAAACAAACAAAAGAAAACTTTTAAAAATTCAGAAAGTGCAAGTTAATCCCAGAGATCACTGGACAAATCACTGGTTGTTTTCTGGGGGTAGTTTATTTTTTGTTTGCCTTGATTATGAAGAGCACATGCTACCCTTTCTTCAGATAGCTCAACAAGAGCACAATAAAGGAGAAGTCAAAGATGGGGACTGAAAGTGCTAACCCAGTGAATAGTAATGTCTCAGTTTCATTTTCTTTTTGTTTTCTTTCTTCCTT
>CM053599.1:189298070-189347241 GCA_028646575.1 Pseudocheirus occidentalis
TCTTTCTTTCTTTCTTTCTTTCTTTCTTTCTTTCCTTTCTTTCTTTCTTTCTTTCTTTCTTTCTTTCTTTCTTTCTTTCTTTCTTTCTTTCTTTCTTTCCTCCTTTCTTTCTTTCTTTCTTTCTTTTGACTTTATCTCTTTGGGGCAAGAAATGCAATGTCTGATCTTTCACAGGCTAATTCCAATGCTAATACTTAAGGAAACTTTAATCTGTTCAGTTTTCCTGACCGGGGCTGATTTGCCCCTCCTCTGTCATCCTGTTGGCCTTCCTCTCCTGGCAGCTCATCATTATTGGTGTCATGCTTCGTTCAGCTTTAGCTGTACTGCATGTCAGATGTCTTGAACTCAAGCATCCTCCAGTAATAGGGATTATACAAATATGCCACTGTGTACTGCCCAACTCATTTTCTCAGAAAGAAAAAAAGAAGGAAAGAAAGAAAAGAAGGAAAGAAGGAAGGAAGGAAAGAAAGGAGAGAGGGAGGGAAAAAAGGAGGCATGGGGGAGGGAAGCAGGAAGAAAGAAAGAAAGAAAGAAAGAAAGAAAGAAAGAAAGGAGGAAAGAAAGAAAAATTTATAAGGAAGACCAAAACATATATTTGATTATTTTAGTTGACTCTCCCAACAACTCAATAAAAGTGTATCATTTTAAATTGAATGAATTTATTCTAATATTTGAACATAGGATTATCAGCCCTTTTTCAATTATTCTCACTTTCCCAAAGAGTACCTGCTGAGAGCCAGAGCTCCAGTAATTCAGCCTCCTTACCTTCAGCCTCTTGAGGATATATAGCAACAATAAAATTGAAATAAAAGTAGCACAGGATTTTTAAAAAGGTGAATTCAAAACTTATTTCTCCCTTAGCCCTGAGACCTAACTGGGGGAACTAGATTATAGATGCTGTTGATGTGTCAGGTGTCCTATAAATATTTCAGCTTCAAGGATCTATGATATCTGAGGAGGAAGCAAATTTTTGTGCTCTGAGGAATGATGATGGAGATCCCCATGTTCCATCCAGAAAGACATCTTCTGTAAAGCAGAAATGAGCGCTAGTGGTTGGTGAGTGACTGAGTGGTGTTGATGCCTAACATTAAGAAAGGATAGGTCAGGGTGTCTAGGTGGTGCAGTGAATACAGCACTGGCCCTGGAGTCAGGAGAACATGAGTTCAAATCCAACCTCAGACACCTGACACTTGCTAGCCCTGTAACCTTGGGACTTAACCCCAATTACCCAGCTTTTCCCCCTCCAAAAACCCCCCAACAAACCAAGAAAGATGGGTCTTTTGTTTTTGTAAGTCACTTATCTAGGATCTAATGGACACCTTCCCAAGGCTTGTCACACCCAAGAACTACTTCCTGCTTCTTGTGGTAAACACAGATGCAAACAACACTACCAGGAAGAATCTAGAATGCATTAAGGTTTGGGAAAGATGCTGAAGACCTTTGGGGCACAGGTAGGTGTTTTTATCCCTGATGTTGATCCAAGAAAAGGACTTCAAAAGAGAAAGGCTATTTGGGGAAGTGAACATACTTTTTAAGAACATGGTTATTGTGGCAGCTAGCTACTGCAGTGGATAGAGCACTGACCCTGGAATCAGGAGTGTGTGGGGTATGGGGACCCCCAAAATTCCCTACCTAAGAAAAAATCAGAAGTCAGAGGCATCTTGAGGAAGGAACATGAAGTTTTATTCTCTTCCCCGCAGAGAGAGGGCAGTCCTCTCCATGGTGAGATCAAGGAAAGGAAGCCTGTTATAAAAGACAGAACAAGAATGTATACCCTAAGTTGGTCAAGCCCCCTCCCCCTGGCTGCCCTTCTCCCATTGGCTAGGAGGCAGACTCTCAGTCTTGGAGCAAAATTTAACCCAATAGCGGATAACAAAGAGGCACACCACTATCTCCTATTGGCAGGGAGGTGGGACAGGGAGCCAAGGTATCATCCATAGCTGTATTTGGTAAATGCCAAAGCAAGGGAGGGGAAAAGGTCACAAGCAAGGGTGGAGGTCAAAACCTCCTGAAAAAGGGCCTAATGCTTTTAAGGGTGTGGTATACAAGGATGGAGGTCTAAAATTCCTGAAAGGAGATTAATACTGATGAGAGCAAGGGAAGGGGGGAAGGGTCCTAGGTTTCGTAAACCCAGGACTCAGGTCTGTATAGCCTTACAAAAGTCTGTCTCTGGTTTCCAGATAGTTTCTCTTCCTTTTCATTCTGAGGAGTCTTCACAGAGGGCGCAAAGAGTGTACTCCACTCAGGAGGACCTGACTTGAGTCCAGCCCCTGACATTTACTAACCACGTGACCATGAACAAGTCACTCAACCTTGATTGCCTCCACCAAAACAAAACAAAACACAACATAACAACAACAACAAAAAAACAAAAATATTAAATAAAAAGAACATGGTGTCTTAGAAGGGTCCAAACCCATTTCCAGAGCAGATGTTTCTTTCTCTTTCTTTTTTGGAGGAACATTCTTGGTTTGTTTTTGTTTTTAAATTAACTTTTGTTTATTTGTAGTTTACATCATTCATTTCCACAAGATTTTGAGTTAAAATTTTCTCCCTGTCTTCCCCCTACCCACTATCCCTTCCCCCAATCTGCTCTCTTCTATATCCTCCCCCATCACTCCTCTGACTTTCCAGTAGGGCAAGATGGATTTCCCATGTCATCCGTATAAGACGTGTATCTTATTTCCCAGTTAAATGTAAATAATGATGATGATGATGATGATGATGATGATGATGATAAATATATTTTAAAAAACATTTGATTTTAAAACTTTAAATTCTAGATTCTTTCCCTTCTTTCCTTGTCACCCAACCCCACTGGAAAGACAAGTAATTCAATATACACCGTAAATGTGTAGTTACGGAAAACATCTCCACAATGGACATATTGTGAAAGACTCACTATATTTTCCTCCATCCTTTCCCGTCCCCCACTTATTCTGTTCTCTACATTGTCCCTGTCCCTTTACAGATGTGTGTGTTTCTGACAACCCTCCCCCCAGCCTCCCCTCCCCTCGATTATTCCCCCTCTCATCCCCTTCTACCCTACTCTCCTGTAGGGCAAGATACCCAAATTAGAGCATATATCATTCCCTCCCTAAGCCAAATTGAATGAGAGTAAGGTTGACCCATTCCCTTTTGCCTTCGTGTTCTTCCCCTCCATTGTAACAGTTATCTCTTGCCTCTTCTACATGAGGTAGTTAACCCCATTCTGTCTCTCCCTGCCTCCTCTCATTATATTCCTCTCCCACCTCTCAATTTCACCTTTTAAAATATACCTTCCTATTTAATTGATCCTGTGCCCTCTGTCTATGTATACATGTACACATATATACACACACTCACATATGTATTCATATGCATATATACCCTCCTATATAGACATGTGTATATGTATACATTTGTATACATGTACATTCCCTTCAACTCTCCTCATACTGAGAAAAGTTTCAAAAGATACAATACTCATTTTCCATGTAGGCATGTAAATAGTTCAACTTTCATAAGTTCCTTATGATTTCTTTTCCCTGTTTACCTTCTCATGCTTCTTGTTCTTGAATGTCAGACTTTTTATTCAGCTCTGGATATTTCATCAAGAATACTTGAAAGTCCTCCACCTCATTGAATAACCATATTTTCCCCTGAAACATTATACTCAGTTTTTCTGGGCAGGTGATTCTTGGTTTTAATCCTAGCTCCTTTGATCTCTGGAATATCATATTCCAAGCCTTTTGATCCCTTAATGTAGAAGCTGCTAGATCCTATGTTATCTTGATTGTGTTTCCACAGTATTCAAATTGTTTCTTCTTGGCGGCTTGTAATATTTTCTCTTTGATCTGGGAACCCGGAATCTGGCTATAACATTCCTAGGAGCTCTCTTTTTGGGATCTTTTTCAAGCAGTGATTGGTGAATTCTTTGAAGTTCTATTTTGCCCTCTGGTTCTCAAATATCAGGGCAATTTTCCTTGAGAATTTCTCGAAGGATGATTTCAAGGTTCTTTTTTGATCAAGGCTTTCAGGTAGTCCAATAATTTTTAAATTGTCTCTCCTTGATCTATTTTCCAGGTCAGTGGCTTTTTTCAATGAGATATTTCATGTTGCCTTCTAGTTATTCATTTGTTTGGATCTATTTAATAATATCTTGATTTCTCATAAAGTCTTTAGCTTTCATTTGCTCCAATCTAATTCTGAAGGAATTATTCTCTTCAGCGAGTTTTTGAAATTCTTTTTCCATCTGGCAAATTCGACTTTTTAAGACATTCTTCTCCTCATTGCCTTTTTGGGCCTCTTTTGTCGTTTGAGTTCATCTATTTTTTAAGGTGTTATTTTCTTCAGTCAGTTTGTTGACTCTCTTTTCATGATTTTCTTGTATCATTATCATTTCTCTTCCCAATTTTTTTCTCCACTTCTCTTATTTGGTTTTCTAAATCCTTTTTAAGCTCCTCTATAGCCTGTAACTATGTTTTTCTTCTAAGCATTTGGTACAGGAGTTCTGACTGTGTTGTGTTCCTCCCATTCCATGCTTTGATCCTTTTTGTCCCCAAAAAAGGAATCTAAAGTTGGATCACTGTGCTTGCTTTGCTTCCTTTGCCTGGTCATATTGCCAGTCAATTAACTTGACTTTTGAGTTCTTTTCTACAGTAGAACTCTGCTTGCAGAGGGGAGAGCTTTGTCCCAATTTGCTCAGGTTTTTGCAGCTGCTGAAGCTATTACAAAGTCTCTGTCTTTACAGCCCCCACCAGCTTTGGCTCACTGGTCACACATCTCAAGACCACAACCCAAGACCATGATCCTGATCCAGGCAGGTGCAAGAGCACTTAGCCTCTGAGTGGTCTCTTGGCCCCCCTGCAATCTGCTTCTGGCTCTGGGGACAGAGGGCAGGACCCACTTTTCCATCCCCACCAAATTTAGCTGAGTTCCACTGACCTTTCACTTTGTATTTGGCATTTATGGGTTGATAATTCTGGAAATGGCCACATTGGTGATTCACTCTCCCAAATGCTCTATCTGAGCTGGTTGGGCTGCCTGAAGCTAAAACCATGAGTTCATGCTGGGCTTGGGTTGGCTCTCAGGGTGCTGTGATAGACCCTTCCAGTCTGCCTGCCATGCTGCCTTGTAATAGTAATCAGTTTATTAGATACTTAGGGTTAAGTATATCAGATACTTAGGGCTAAGTAGATCAGATACTTAGGGCTAAGTAGCACCTAGTAACTTAGGGCTAAGTATAGAAGGTATGAACTCTGTCCATTGGTGAAAAGATGTGAATTCCCCTGTTGACTTGGAAGAAGACTATTGGCTGAGACACTCCCCTGTTGACTTGGGAGAAAGCTATTGGCTGAGACACTTCCCCTGTTGACTTGGGAGAAGTTTATTGGCTGAGACACTCCCCTGTTAACTTGGGAGAAGGCCAGTGCTGTATATAAGGAAGAATTTTAGTGAGACAAGGGAGAATTTGGATTTGGCTCCACAGTGAAGGAAGATTCATGGAGAGTGAAGTCAGCTGAGAGGGAGAGACAGAGTGTGTTCCTCTCCCAGTAACTGAAAGCTGACTGAAGACATGAACAGGATGGGATTTTGTTTGTTTGTGGCCTGGCTGATCCTTGAGTTCCAGGCAAGAGAAGTCCTGAAGGGTTTGAGGTGTGCTGAACCCTGTGAATTTCAGTGTGTGCCAGGGATTGCCCTGAGGACTAAACAAGGACCTGGGAGCTGTTCATCTCTGAAGACCAGACAAGAGCCTGACAGCTTTCAGCTCCTGAATCTAGGTGATTGTTTGGCGAATTCAGGAGGGAGCTGGGACCAGGGAAGAGGATCCAGGGAATCAGAGAGACTACCCGGAGTCAAAGTGAAGAAAAGGCCTCCCCTTGGACTAAGCTGAGGTTTGTTGGAAATCAAGGGGTGGAAAGTTTGTGTGGTTTTCTAAGAATTTTATTTGCAGACTAAAGTTAATGGTTGCCCCATGAGTGGAAGATCAGTATATTGTGAATTGTTAACTGAATCTTTAAGTGAGCAGGGTTTCCCCCTTAGGGAAACTAGGTGATTCCTTTTGTTAATTGATTGATTGAATATTCTTCTTTTGTTCTTTAAGTTAAGCCGGTTCCCTTCTTAGGGAAACCAGGTGAATTGATTGATTGAATCTTTAACTTGATTGATTGAATCTTTAAATGTGAAGCTGGTTTCCCCCTTAGGGAAACCAGATGATTCTTCTCTTGTTCTTTGTTACTTTCTGTAATAATATATAATATTGAGACTTTCCTTGTTCTAAATATTGTATATAATATTGTGAATTGTTGATACTGTGGATATATAATATTGTGAATTGTTGATACTGTGAATATTGTACTGAATTTTTATTTGTAATGGAATAAACATAGTGTTCATTACTACTGTGTAATCCGAATCTTAAAAGTTGTTCACAGTAGCATTCTTTCAGGAATCTACTGTTGATTGGCTTTACATGCCTTCAGCAGGAGATTTGTTTCTTTGCCACTTTGTGGGTTCTGGAGCTCTAAAATTTGTTTAGAGTCATATTTTATAGGTATTTGAGGTGGTTATGGGGGGATCTGCAGAGTTTTCCTGCTTCTAAATCTTGACTCTGGCCCCCAACATCCAGATGTTTCTTTAGATACTTTTGTGTTGCCCGTTACAGATTGTTGTTATTCATCCTTCATTCTCCAAGAGGATCAATGGCATTAGGAGGGTGATGTCTCGGACTTAAGTGATGCAGAACTGTGCACTCATCAGCCTTACTCTCTTTCCTCCAAAGTCATCAGAGTCCCGCAGTAAGACACAAGTCAAAAAGACTGGCAATGACCCTGCATACAGAGGGAGATCTTGGTCTTTTTAAGTTAAGGTCTTTCCCAGCTCTCAGTTTGTTTGAGGCAATGTCCACTCAGTAGTTAAAAGCTAAATAAGAACTGAGACAAAAGATGGTCTACTTTGTCTTCACAAAAGAATCAACCAAGAAAAAATGAATGATATCAAATTCTAGGTTTATAGGCACAAATCTTCCAGAAACAATTTCATTTAATTTTTCATCATTCTAATATCTAAGCATTTCCAGCTTGGAGAGAGAGATGCTCAAAATGAGATGATCCATCGTGTCCTCCAACATTGCTTTCTTTCCCAAAACAATTTTAGGTAATGTTTTTAGAAATCCTGACCAAAGAAAATGTATGTTAAAATACAGTATGGGTTAATATTCAAGAATAGTTAAATAACCCAGTCACTGACCCATTTCTTCTAGACTATTTACTGTGAGGATCAATGGGGTCTTTTCTAAGAGACCTTGATTGAAAATGTAAATTGAAATAGGATGCTTTCCTTTCAGTTGTTTGAGGACCCTTCCCTTGAGAAGGGAAGGCAATGATTTATCCAGACAAGAGTTAAATTTGGTTATTATCCTTAATCATTTCCCTAAGAAAGGCCTTAACTTTTGTTCTACCTGCCTTTCCAAAGGGACAAGTTTGGAAAGAGTTTTAGACTGAAAAAAATATATTTTTTAATATGTCTAGCAAAACTAGAAGGGAAGTTTGAAATATATTTTTACAATTCCTTTATGTCGTAAGTTGGTCTTGGATCCCAACGACTCTCTCTTGGTTTAAATTTTTTTTATCATATTCTCTAAGAAGCCTTGCATTGAACAGCATCACTCAGCTTTTGAAGGTCCAGGTTCTGGTGTCTTGGTCACAGTATGAATTTCCCATTTGTATATATGTTTCATCTCCTTCTTCATTCCATAGGGCAAAGGGGAACCATGTGATTCAGATCCCACAAACAGCCCTAGATTTTGCATAATTCTTCATGGTAAATATGTAGCCCAGAATGATTATTAAAATTAATTTTATAAATGACTCAGTCACCCAGGCCTATGATATCACTGAGAGAGAAATGGTTGGTTCTTTTCAAATATCTCATTCCAAGGGAGTTCTGCTCTCTAGATCATAGATTCAGATCCAGGAGCTCCTTTAGAGGTCACATAATCCAGCCTTAACATTTGTTTTTTATTTTGTCTGGATCATTCCTGAAGGTTGACTCAGGTAGAATCAATCCTTTAAGTATTAAAGGATAATAATAATAATAATAATAACAACTAACGTTTATTTAAAGCTTAGTATGTTATTATCCCCATTTTACAGATGAGGAAACAGAAGCAAACAGATTGAATGACTTTCCCAGAGTCACACAAATAGGAAGTATCTGTGGTTAGATTTGAACGGGTCTTCTTGACTCCAGGCTCTGCATTGTACCCGCTGTGATGCCTGGATTTTGTTGCATATCTTCAGTTTCAGTTTGGATGTCACTCTCCATAACTTTCTGTGACTGATATAAAGTTTGCTATTGATTCCCTTAAATGCATTATGCATTGTGAAATTGACAATAAGGTACAATGTATAAAGGATGTATATATATATGAATTTAATTCTTCACTCACAGTTCTGGTACTTGCTAGTATGAACCTGTCATGGAAGCTCTCTGCCTCAGTCTCTTCATCTATAAATGACAGAATTAGAATTGATGATGTCTCTTCCGCCTCTCCATCCAAATGCTATAACCATGACTGAAAAGAGGAAGGACAAACTCTTGGCTAGAGATAGCACCAAATAAGGGCTAATGAAAAGGTATATATCTGGAGTCTTGAAAATCTAATCAAAAAGGCTTTAAACTGAAAAAGGGGAGAGACAGAAAAGTATCTATCAAGTTAGCTGCCACCAAGAGAAATTACTTTGTAACATCAGTGTAGGGAGACTAGCAGTAGACTCAGAAATTGACTGGGGGTAAAATCCAGGAAAAGAGACAGCAATAAAACCCACAGTCTCAGAGGGTAGTGTTTTTGTTGAGTTGTTTAAGTCACGTCCAATTCTTCGTGATCTCATTTGGAGTTTTCTTGGCAAAGTCACCAAAGTGGTTTGCCATTTCCTTCTCCAGCTCATTTTACAGATGAGGAAACTGAGGCAAATGGGATTGTGACTTGCCCATGGTCATACACCTAGTGAGTGTCTGAGGACAAATTTGAATTCATGAGTCTTCCTGACTCCAAGCCTGGTGGTCTATCCACAGTGCCACATAGCTGCCCCCATAGTCTCAGATATCTGTATACAAATGCACACAGTCGGGTGACAAGCAATTAGAACTACATGGTCTAATCAGATCTAGTGACTACATTTGAAGAGGCAAAATTGACTTATAGGTATCAGTGTGACGTGATAGGATGGGATGCATAACTGGAGTATTGACTCAGAAATACATTACTAACCAAAATAAGAATAGGTCAAAGGAAATAGGGAGCAGTGGCTATGAAGAAGATAAAGAGAGGGGTTGCTAGGTGGTGCACTGGATAGAGCACTGGAGTCAGGAGGCTGTGAGTTCAAGTATAGCTTCAGACACTAGCTGTGTGACCCTGGGCAAGTCACTTAATCCCAATTACTAAAAAAGCAAGCAAACAAACCAACAAAAAGCTCAAACCAAAATAAATCAAGTAAAAAAAAGTTCCACTTCTGACTCATACTGGCTATATGACCCTGGGCAAGTCACTTAGCCCTTCCTTCTCTGGCTATTGTCCAAGACAGTTACATTATTCTTAAGACTGTCTGTTGCTGAGAAGGTACTGACTGCATTTTCATGGGCTATCTTGGGTGCCTGAAAGATTATCCCTCCTCATCTCCACCTCCTGGCTTCCATTGGTGCCCTTTGAGTCCTAGCTAAAATTCTGCCTTTTACAAGAAGCCTTTCCTAATCTCCCTTAATACTGTTGCCTTCCCTCTGTTGATATAACTTGTTTGTACATAGTTGTTTACACATTGTCTCCTGCACTAGAATGTGAGATTCTCGAGGGTTTGTTCAATCGTTTTCCAACTGCCTGACTCTCTGTGACCCCATGCAGGGTTTTCTTGGCAGAGATACCCGAGTAATTTGCCATTCTTTCTCCAGCTCATTGTACAGATGAAGAAACTGAGGCAGACAGGGTGAAGTGACTTGCCCAGGGTCATACATTTAGTAAATGTCTAAGGCTAGATTTGATGAGTCGGCCTGGCACTTCTATCCATGGTGCCACCTAGTGGTCCTCTTCTTGAGGGTGGGGATGCTCTTTGGCCTTTCTCTGTATCTCCAATGTCTGGCACATAGTAGGTCCTCAACAAATGCTTGTTGACTGACTGACCTGCACTGGTGGAAGAAGCTTCCCCATCTGAGAGTTCTTTAAACTAAAATTGAATGACAAGTTTTAAAAGATGATATGTGAAGAAATCTAAGAACCAGAAGGGGAAAAACCCTGCTTGAAAGCATCTGGGCAAAGATCAAGGAAGAAGAAAGAGGAGCCACATTGTCAGTGAAGTACACTACTGCCTGCATGGGGAGAAGAAGGAGACAGATGAGGAATTCTGGAAATGACATAAGGCTGCCATGGAGATGTGGTATAGCAGTGATGGGGGATTTTAATTATCTGTGCATCTGCTGGAACTGTCGCTGATAAAATCAGAACAGCTCATGATTTGGCGGGGGGGGGTGTGCTTTAATCATGATTTAATGAATGAATGGAATATTTAATAAGTGTTTACTATGTGCTAAGAATGTGAAATACAAAAAGAAATAAAGAAATCCTTGTTCTCAAGGAGATTATATTCCAATGGGGGGAACTACACATAAAAGTTCAGCTGTAGGGAAGATGAAAAGGACCAGTTAGGTTAAAAGTAACAGTGGCAAGGAAGGTAGCAATACCCAGGGGTCTAGAGGGCATAGCAATAGGGAAGATGGCAAGGCTGGCTGCAACCTTTTGCACATAATTCAGCACCTCATTGTTAAAGAGGAAGTTTAAATACTCCTTTGTGGTGGGCTTTCATTCCTTCCATTTGTAATGGCCTTCACTATGAAGTAACAACTTGAGTGGCTGCTAAGGAGGAAAAGGGTTGTGATCACAGCAAAGGATGAAAAAGCAGCCATAATGTTCCTGATGTTCCAAGACAGTTATATTATTCTCTAAGACTGTCAGTTGCAGAGAAGGTACTGACTGCATTTTTACTGGCTGTCTTGGGTGCCTGAAAGGGTCCACCTAAATGACCACCATAATTATATAGTTCCATAATTATAACTATTTAGTTAGCATAAATTTTAGCCATGACAATTTAATATGGAATATAATCACTAGCTATTGGGAACTATTTTTCATATGAATGAGATTAATTTAACTTAATTAATTAATGAGATTTCCTATGTCTTCCTATGAAATCTCATTTATGCTAATTAAATAAAATTTTGTTGAAATTTTCATTTCTTGAAAATATGTATAGTTAATGAGATTTCTTATGTGTCCAGACTTTAGGGACACCCTGTATAGTTCCATAATATTCCATAATGACTGAGACTGCCAGGGATCAGCTGTTGTAACTCAGTCCTGGCCTGAACTCTCTATTCTTGCTATCCCTGAAATCATTCTCTGCCTCAGGGGAGAAGGATGACAGGCCTATGCCATTTCTACCAGTGGCCATCTTGAAGAGGACTTTAGTCTTTGAAGAGAACAATGAGAATGGCTCTTCTGGGTGTTATTCCTCTAGTTACTGAGGTGAAAATAGTGGAAGTTTTGGAGGTAAATGACCACTGGCTGAGAATTAAAGATTGAGAATGAGAAATTAATCAGATGTGATCTAACATGTATGTTAGAATTTGAAGAGCAGATTTCAAAGGATTCAGAGAAAGGATAGGGAGGAATTCATAGAATAAAATTCTACATGAAAAGTCAGCTTAAGAGGGATGGGGAGGCGGACTTCAGAGAGACCTGGGAAGACTTGCATGAAGTTATACTGAGTGAAATGAGCAGAACCAGGAGAATACTATATACAGTAACAGCAACGCTGTGAGAGGACTAACTTTGATGGACTTACCTCTTCTCAACAACGTGAGGCTCTAAGACAACTCCAAGACTCATGATGGAAAATGCCGTCCATGTCCAGAGAAAGAACTATGGAGTCTGAGAGCAGATTGAAGCAGGCTATTGGCTCTTTTTTGTTTCTTTGTTTCCTATTTCTCATTGTTTTCTCCCATTGGTTCTAATTCTTCTTTACAGCATGACTAATGTAAAAATATATCTAATATGAATGTATACATAGGGCCTATATCAATTGCATGCTGTCTCAAGAAATGGGGGAGGGAAGGGAGACAATTTAGAACTCAAAATCTTATGGAAATGAATGTTTAAAACTAAAAATAAATAAATTAATTATTTAAAAAGAGAGGTAGGAAAATATCAAGAATAAAATTAGAATTCTATAGACAAAAAGGGAATGGACAGCTGGGTGGTGCAGTGGAGAGAGCGCTTCACCTGGAGTCAGGAAGATCTAAATTCAAATACAGCCTTGGGAACTTATTAGCTGTGTGACCCTGGGCAAGTCACTCAGTCCTGTTTGCCTCAGTTTCCCATCTGTAAAATGAGTCAGAGAAGGAAATGGCAAACAATTCCAGTATCTTTGCCAAGAAAGCCCCAAATGAGGTCATGCAAAGTCTGACCTGAATAAAAAGACTGAACAACAGATACAAAATGAAACACTTGCAATGTGTATTGAAAAGGAGCCCAGGGTGGGGAGGTGGGGGGAAAGAGGAGAGGTGTTGTCTAAGGATCTTAAGGTAGATGCCTAGGGAACTCATTGATCAGCTAATGTATTTAAAAGACAAACAAAGACTATTAACAGAAGATTCATGTGAAAGCATGACATGGTCCTTTAAGAAGAGTATCAGGAACATGAAAGAAGACCCTTGAAATCATGCTATATAAAGACTGGGTGAAGGACCTGAGGATGTTTAGCATGGGAAAGATAAGACTTGAGGTGATGTGATAACTCTCTTCTTCAGCCCAAGTATCCCAGTTCCTTCAGTCTTCATCTAGCATGATTTCAAGGCCCTTTACCACCCTGGTTGCCTGCCTCTAAATACACTCCAGCTTACCAAGGTCCTTTCTCAAATGTTACAACCAGAAAAGAGGGTGATTCCTCAGACGTGTGCTTGCCAAGATAGAATATCGTGAGAATATCACCTCCATGTTCCTGAAAGTTATACCTAGCTGAATGTAACCCAGGATCACATTAGTCTTTTTGGCTGTCATATCAGTAATGACTCAAATTCCACTGAACCCCTCCAGATATTTTGACTGTGATCTGATGACTAGCAGGCGTTCAATAGAATGGAATATCCTTTTGCAGGGGGAGAAATTGAGGCTCAGAAAGGCTGGATCGATCACTCTTGGTCTATAAGATGAGGCTGATTAAGAGGCAATGTTTTGACAATGAGTTTGGATATAAGACCAGATCTGTAAATCTGTTTCCTTTTTATCCCAGGGTATTTGTTTCCAGTAGTGCACCTTGAAAGCCAAATTAAGTTTTAGGACTCAGTTACTTGACAATGCTCCATTGCCTTGTGCTGAGTGGAAAATCAGTAGAATTGTATCAAATTAAAAATATAATAAAGCTGTGGCTTTGGAAAAAAAAATAAAACAAGCTGGAAAAGAGCCCATGCATCTGTTTTGTCAGCTTTAACATTACAAAGGGAATTAATCAAAGTATTTAAGAGGTATCTACCGGCCTTTTCCTATGGGTTTTTCTCTATGATAATTCTTCATCTTTAAAGAATCTCATAACTGGAGCAATTCAATATCTTATTGGACATAATTTATCCTTCTCTAATTTATTAGATTATGTCTATAGACTGCTGTTCTTATTTTAACAAAGAGGTTTTAAAACAAATAGAACTAAATGTAGATTTAATTTATTTCACCAGGCAAAGAATTCTCAAGAAAATCAATTTTCATTTACACAGGTATTCTGCCAGCCCAGAACCCCCATTATTACACTCCTGTTCCTTCTACAACCAAGTTTATGTGACATATGGCATCATTTCTCCTCCATGATTCTATTACTTGCAGAAAAATATGTTGAAAGTGCATTAAAGGGCTAACTGAAACTGACAAAAGTTAAGAAATTCCAAGGAAGGGTGACACTGTCTCTAACTCATTCTGGTAAATGGGGGCAGTTGGAAAAGTGGGAGAGAATAGAGACATGCCAGTTTTTATTTTCTATCCTCCAAATCTTGTTAGTTTATAGAATATCTTTAATGTTACCTAAATGCAAGAATGGTTCTCACCTCAGCATAGAAAGATCTAATAATAATTTTTTTATCCTCTCCCAGTGTATTCGGGATGCTTACTCATATTACCTAAATGCAAGTAGGTTTCAGGTCTGGAATTTTTGTTAGTCTTCTACATTTTTCTGATGCTTAGAAGCATAGACTTATGAAGTTCTTGAGCTAGAAAAGATCTTACAGATCATTTAATTCAATAATTCATTTTACAGATGAAGAAAATGAGAGATCTAGAAAAGGAAAATGAATTGCCTCCAAGAACAGAGAGATTTTCAGAGCTGAGACTAGGACCCAGGATCCTTTTCACTCTAATTCCAACAATCACTGTTAGAAACTAAATAAAGAAGCACATCTCTGTTGGTCTGGAATGAGGCAGAAAAGGAAGGGATGCTAACAAATAATAATTGTAAAGAGGGGGCATGTCTATGGTAGATTTCATTTTTACTTGGAGCTACATTCCCCAGAAGACTATGTATGAGTTTTTAGCTTTTAGGAACCTGTTTTGAAAAGTGCTGGGAGAAATCTGGTGAAGGATGAGACACAGGTTTAGATTAAAGTAGGGAATTAATGGGAGAAAAGGAGAAAGGCATAGCTATGACCTGAGCTTGACCATCCTGTTTATACCTTGATGATGATGGCAAAAACCATACCCCAGGCTTTTAGTGATCACTCAGTTCCTATAACAAGAAGCCAAGACTTCCTATAAGTTTCTGTGATTATTCAGTTAGCAACCCATGAGCGACTGGTGTGTTCCCCTCCTGCCTTGTAGAAGAGACAGAGCAGTTAATTGCAAACCCAGTCTAGCATTTCCCAGGAGACATGTGTAGGGAATGGCAGGCATTTGGGAATAGATGCCAAGTGATTTAATATCTGATGTAAGTACTTGGTACTGTTTTCGTTAATTGCCTTTGCTTTGAATTATTTGGTTTGGTCTGATGAAAGTAGCAACAATGGGGACTGGTGAGCTTTGGGTTTGAATAGGCAATTATTCCAACTGGGTGTAACTGAATTGGAGCCACACTGAGTGGGTCCTGCATGGTACATAATAATAAAAATAAAAAATAACTCATACGTATATAGTAATTTAATGTTTGCAATGGGGGCAGCTAGATGGCATGATGGATAGAACACTTGGCTTGGAGTCAGGAAGACCCAAGTTCAAATCTGACCTCAAATGCTCGCTAGCTGTATGACCCTAGGCAAGTTACTTCACCTGTTTGCCTTGGTTTCCTCATCTGTAAAATGAGCTGGAGAAGGAAATGGCAAGCCCACTCTAGTATCTTTGCCAAGAAAACCCTAAATAGGGTCACGAGGAGTCAAACCTGACTAAAATGACTCAATAACATTTGCAAAGCACTTTCCTTACAGTAGACCTGGGAGAAAGGTATTGTAGAGAATGTGACTAGATTACTAAAATGCAAATGTTATTATCTCAATTTTGTATAAGGAAATTGAGATCAAGAAAGGAAAAATGACATTCCTAGGGTTATAGAGTCAGTAAGCATAAAGACCAGGACTCAAACCCAGGTATCTTGATTTCCAGCCTAGTAATTTTTCTACTATACAAGACTAATTTAACTGATTAAACCGTATTCCTCCTTTGCCTTATTTTATGCCTTTCTACTATTCTGCTTGACTTGGACATCAAGGAGATCAAATCAGTAAACACTTAAATTAGTTCAGGCTATGCACTTGAAGGTCAATTACTGAAGGTGAAGCTTAAATACTTTGGCTACATGATGAAAAGACAGGACTCAATGGAAAAGACCCTGATGTTGGGAAAGATTGAAGGCAAAAGGAAAAGGGGTTGGCAGAGGATGAGGTGGATAGAGAATATCGTGGAAGCAATGAACGTGAGCTTCAACAGACTTCAGGAGATGGTGGAGGACAGGAGAGCCTGGCATGCTGTGGTCCATGGGGTCACAAAGAGTAGGACAGGTCTGAACAATAGCAATCATTCTGCACTATTTGTTTCCTGTGTTGTTGTTGTTGTCGTAGTTGTACTCAGACCATGTCATCTCCCTTAAGCTGTATTCCCCCACTCCCCTGTGCCATCCCTAATAAGCTGCAGTGGTTCTCTAATTTAAGGATAAAATATTAAATCCTCTGATTTTCAAAACCCTGCTCCCACTTTCCCAGTCTTCTTAACACTTACCCCATTTCATGCACTTTTAAGTTCAGTAACATTAGCCTCCCTGTTGTTCTTCACACAAGACACTCCATCCCTTGGCTCTGGGCATTTTCGCCAATTGTCCCGCATATCTGGAAAAATCTCCCTCTTCATCTCTGCCTCCTTGGCTTCCTTTAAGTCCCAGATAAAAATCCTACCTTCCACAGAAAGTTGTTTCTGATCCCCCTTCATACAAGTGCCTTCTTTCTGTTGATTATTTCTAATGCATCCAGCTTATAGCTTATTTGTATGTATTTGTTTGTTTGTTGTCTCCCTCCTTGTGAGCAGGGACTTTATTTTGCCTTTCTTTGTAACCCCAGTGCTTGGCACAGTGCCTGGCACATAGCAGGTGTTTAATAAATGTTCATGGATTGAATGACTATGGTAATATGACCAGAGATTTTCTTAAGGGGACTGACATTGCTTCCAGTTTTTCAGAAGCATAGAAGCAACAGAGTTGTGCACCTAAGAATGGTTCTTTAAGCTAAGAAACTACGAGGTGAGGAATGGGGTGAATCCATCTTGTAACCTACCCTGTACCTACCTCTGATTTCCCCAGCAGGAGCCTTGTGCCAGTGTACTTATAAAGGAGTGGTATCCTGCCCTCCATATAAGTATGCACAAACATGTATGAATATGCATATATAGAGACACCAAGTAAACTGGGTTCTATCTAATTCTTCACAGACATAGTTTCATCCACTTGACTTTACTCATATGCATCGTTTGCTTGAAATTTTTGAGTTCTTGTGGATCTCATTTGGAAGTCTGGCAATGTTTTGGGGCTTGATATCATAATGTCTTAGGAAGATTTTGAAGATCACCTGGCAAGATAAGATGTGAGACACTGAGGTCCTTTTGAGAACTAAACTGCCAAGCATTCAAACTCTGCTTCGGATAGTGCAACTCCGATAGGCTGGTCATGTTGTTCAAATGCAAATGTACTCTTGTCAAAAAGACTATTTTACAGAGAACTCACACTGGACAAGTGTTCATGTGGTGGTCAGAAGAAGTGATACCAGGACACTCTCAAGGTCTTTTCTCTCTTAAGAACTTTAGAACTGATTGTGTGACATGGGAGACACTGGCACATGACTATTTAGCATGTCATGCCCACATCAGAGAAGGTATTGTCCTCTATGAGCAAAGCAGAATTGAAACAGCTCAAAGGAAAAGCAGGATGTGCACATTTAGAGATTTTGCCCCAAATGTTCACACGGACTATTTGTGCTCAACTTGTGGTAGAGCGTTCTGAGCTCATATTGGTCTGATTGGTTGGACACCCTGAAACTTGACTCTAGCATAGTGATGTCATTTTGGTGCTCTTTGAGAATGAAGGACAAACAACCAACAAACCAACCGATCATGATGTCCTCTACAAACAAGGGTAACTGGAGGACCAATATTAATTCAGATAAATGACTCCTTGTTCTGGAATAATGAATAATAATACTTCAGTGTATGAGCAAACTCCTTGACTTAATGTACTTAAGGACAACATCTTTTATACTATTTCTCACAGATGAAGAATTACTGGTAATTAAGAAAAACAGGCTATTGCTAGGCCCTAGGTGATAGAAGTCACACCATGTTTGATCACTGATTGACATGCTTAAATACAGGCAAGTTCCTATGTACCCGGCAACTCACTTGGTCAACTACATTTAGGGTTAGGAATGCAAGGTTAGTAAACTATCATCTTAGCAAACTTCATCTAATTCAGGTGTGTAAGCTTAATAAACTTTATTAATCCTAGTGACCTTGTGGTTGGTAAGGGGGCATCTTAGTCCAAACTACCTGTTAGTTGTCTGCCCCCTCCCACCTAAGGTCTTCTTCCTAATGAAACCCTTTGGCTCTCCTCAGCAACAACAATCAAATATAAGTCAGAGACTCATGAAATTAGGGCTCTTGATCAAGGTACCAGCCTTCCATATGCCTGAGATACCATTGTTATGTGCTCATGAGTCTGAAAGGCAAGAGAGTCACATATTTTTACATGCCTGTGAATAATAAACTGCCTTCCTCATGAACCTTTGAGTGTTTATGTTCTCTTCTTGGTATGTACTCACCATAATTCACTCATGGTATAGCTTGTTTATACTCACCATTCATCTCTCCATTGTTCTTTGGGTCATTTACAATTGAGATTCTTCAAGGGCCATAATTTGTAATTTTAGAGCATCATCAAGATAAGCTTTGTTTTAGAAAGATGGACATTAGCAACATGGAGTAAGTAGCTTAGGAATCATTGAAAGTACTGGACAATTTCCCAAATGTAGTCCAAAACAATCCCTTTCTCTTCAATTCTAGACCTACCTTGTTATCTGGCTATTGGGTCTCTGCTAGATATACCAAGAGACTAACTCAGTGGATAGCCTATCCAATTCCATGTTGCAATCCTGGCAATATATACTCTTCATCCACTCTGTTTTTCTTGGGAGGATGGCTTAGGCTATCTTACTCATAAAGGCCTGGGTCTACTCAATGCAATACCATATGTAAACAGGAGTATCTGTAGAACTATTCTGCCACTAAAGAATCTCCTCAATTTAGACTTTGCACAGGACATCTTCTGTGACATTGGAAAACACCTATGGTTAGCAAAGTAACTTCCTTATAACTATCTCATGAGGAAGGTAGTAAAAGTATTATGAGTACCATTTTATAGATGAGGAAACAAAGGCATAGAAAAGTAAAATACCTAGCCTAAGGTCACACAGGTAGAAATGTGAGCTTGAATCTAGGTTCTCTGACTACAGATCAACTGTACTTCCCATCTATCATTTGTGTACTCCCAATGCAAAAATCAGTCCTTTAATTTTTCTTTTCTGTATGGAGAAATTCTTTGAGGATTTATTTAAAGCCATGATTCATTGATTCTGTTCATAAAACTTATTCAGCTTTTGATTTTGATTTAAATTGTTTACTCATCCTTATTTTCTTTTAATGGAACAACTATTTAGCAGAACATATTATTCCTTAAGACTAGAAGGCAATGAGCAGTTGTAGCAAAAATCCAAATCAGGAACCTATCTAATTCACGCTATAATTCATTTTCCATGTCATCTAAAACAAACTGTACTATTTGTGCCTCAGTTTCTCCCTTTCAAAAACGGAGGCAGTTGCATAGCTTTGCAAAAGTCTTTGACATTCTTGGATGGAAGGTAAACATGGAGCATGGTTGTAATTATGAGATATCAATCTCTCTAGATAAGGCAGCCAAGCAGGATTCTGTACAGTCTATACACACACCAAAGGTTTTTCTTTTTTTTTTTTATTAAGTTTCTATTGAAAACCCTATTCACAAAGGTAAAATAACTACCAGTCCTATGACTTCATAAAAGATAACAAGAAGCAAGGAACAGGAGAAAGGCAACATAAATAAAATCGGTGAATAAATCCATCTATAGCCCTTCACCAAATGCTGAAGTTAAATTTCATTTTAGGTCGCTTTGCATAGCAAGAAAGGTTGCCTTGGAAAGCTGTTGAACTTGAAATTACCACCAAATATTTCTGCTTTCAGCGGCTTATGAGGAATGACTTTTTGAACTCCGGTTGGAGAGCAAAGCAACTTTTACTGGCTTCAAATGGATTTTAACTAATTATTTGCTTTTGCAAGGTCCCCCATTTCATTTTAATGTGGCTGTAAAGTACCTGGAGATTGCCTGGTGTGATAAAATGCTATAAAAGTTTAAGTTGGTAACTACAATATTGAGTTGACTGATGAATAAACCAAAGCTTGGTGTGTGGGATTAGCCTGGCCCCCTCCTTCCCATAATCCTCTGTTGAGTACACCCTTGTATAACAAGTGGTCTGTTGTATCCTACTGAATCTGAAAGGGGGATAAAAGAGAAGTTTTGTGCAAATAATAAATAACACATTATGGTAAATTATGGCATTGTGATTTCATTGAGGCATTTTTGATAATATGGACCCCAAGGGAGCAGTTGAAGTGTTCTATGCAATCAGCAGACCACAAATAGGAGTTGGAAGCCTTAGAATTCTCACAATCGGTTCCCTTTTACTGCACAGAATTCCTGGGGTCCAAGTCTCTGATGCCTCCTACCCCTTGCTTCCTTTTGTCTCCCACCTGTGGTCAGAGGCAGTATGGGCAGGATGCTCTAGGACATTGTGCTTTCCCTTCATGGTGCACTCCACCTCTCCTCCAACCATGGGTCCAGGAAGAGGAACATTGGACTTCATCCCTACCTCTCCTAACCAGGGGTGCTTTTTTTCTCAGCAGGGATAATTGCTTTCCAGACTCCCTCCTTGCTTCCTGTGAGTCATACTCTTAATATCAACTTGGAGTTGTATTCATTTACTTTATTTTATTGTGTATATCAAGAGCCAAGGTCTCTTGATCTTAATAGATATATTTATGCAAAACAGCATGCTAATTAATTCATATTCTGGGCCAAGATCCCTAACAGGTTTTAAAAGCAAGGTTAAGGGTGCAGATCATCCTGAACATTACTGTGTTCCAAAGCTGCCTTCTTGTTTCTTTCTCCTGAAATTCTATCTACTTCATCCTCAGTAACTCTCTAAGAGATTCTAAGATTATCGGACAGTATTGACTTTTCTCATTCATACCTCCTTCAAAGCACTCCAGTGGATTTTACTGGCACTTCAGTATCTATCAGACTTTGTTATCAGAGCAACTCTAGTAACCAAACCCCGATTACTTAGACTCAAGCTCAATCTTTGTGCTTGTTCTTCTGACATGTGATAGAGAAACAAGAATTTTTTACTTAGAACAAGTGTTTCCTTTCATTGAAGTGAGGCCTCAATGAATGACAGTTCTAGGAGGCTCGGAATTTGGTCAAAGTCCTGAGCCAAATGAGTATGTAGGGAAGATGATGAAACCAAAATAGAATGTGGGGAAGATGATGGAGCCAAAGTAGGATGTGGGGAAGATGATGGAGCCAAAGTAGGATGTGGGGAAGATGATGGAGCTAAAGTAGGACGTGGGGAAGATGATGGAGCCAAAGTAGGATGTGGGGAAGATGATGGAGCCAAAGTAGGATGTGGGGAAGATGATGGAGCCAAAGTAGGATGTGGGGAAGATGACGAGACAGCTAAGTAGTCTGACTCCTAGAGTACTGGGCTTGGAGGCATGAGCACCGCAGACCTAATCCTGCCTCAATCACTGTGGCATTAGGTTAGACACTTCACCTTTCTCAAACTTAGCTTTCTCATCTGTAAAATGGGGATAATAGTAGTGCATACCTCACAGTGTTGTTTTAAGGGTCAAATAAGATAACATGTATAAAACGCTTTCCAAATTTTAAAGCATTATATAAATGTTTGCTGTGATGATGATGATGCTGTGACCCTGTGCAAGTCACTTCCAGCTTCTTTATCTGTAAAAATGAAGCCATTGGACTGGAGAGACTCTGAGGGTTTTCCCAGCTTTAAACATATATATGACATGTATAGCAGTGATGCAGAGGATAATGAAAGAAGAAGATAAAGAATAAGTGATAAAGGTGCAACAGGGTGTGGTGGTTCATGACTAGAGAGTTGTCCTCAGAGTCAGGAAGACCTAGGTTCCACTCTTGATTCTGATACATGCTGGCTGTGTGACCCTGCAAGTCACTTAATTTCTCAGTCAATTCTTTAAAATGATAAGTTACAGAGATCAGCACTAGAAATAGGGATTTCCTCAGTGAGGGGTCCCTTTGCCAATGAAATCACAGGTCTAGACTAACAATAATGACAATATCAATAATAGTAGCATGGTTTAGTGCATAAAACTGGCCTTGGAGGCAAGAAGATCTGGGTTCGAGTCCTTCCTCTAATACATACCAGACAAATATGTGTCACCCTGTGCAAGTCATCTACCTTCTTAATGTACAAGGCTATTCTTTAAGGTGATTAACTATAGTGAATAGGTTGGAGGAAATTTCGACTTTGTAAAATTCACCCTGACAAAATCATAGGGCTAACAAAAAACAAAATAAGGATTATAATAATAACCGCTATATTGTGCCTTAGTATTTGCAAAACATTTTGCATACTTCTTGTCATTTAATCTTTGCAATAATCCTGTAAACGAGTTCTTATTGAAATTAATCTATCCATTTTACAGACAAGAAAATTGAGACCCAGAAAGATTATGTGGACCTGTCTATGGTCCCACAGTGGTAGAAACAGCATTTGAGCCCCAAATATTTTCAGAATCAAAGTCCAGAATTTTATCCACTGTCTCTCCTAGATAAGATCTAGAGGTTAGAAGTTAATTTTCTTTATCTCCCACCTTACAATTTAGAGAGGGGCCAACATGCACTGAGTCATTTAGGTTCAGTGCTTTAGAGAGGGGAAAATATTAAGAGCTATGCCTAGATAATAGATGCTCCCAAATGAGCAAGTAGAATGCTGCTTATTGCTGACCTTCTCTTATCGTTCCCCTGAGCCAGCTCAGGAGCCTGCCCGGAAGTGTAACTCTGCCCCCTTAATTTTCCTGGTCTCCAGTTTGCTCCTCGCCCTTCTCAGTTCAAATAGCCAGCCCCTAAATTGTGTTTCCCTAGTTGGTTGTTTAGACTGATTGTACAGGAGGGACCATGCAAGACTGTCATAGCTCAAAGGCAAGAATTTACGTTGTATTCCTATTGGCTATGCCTGAATAGCAGGAGCAAAGCTGCCCTGCTAGTGTCATCAGCACAAAGATGGAGCGGGAAGAAGGTTAGGTTTGAAGGTCTGGGTTTGATTCTGACTCACTGCTTACTCCCTTTGTGCCCCATTTAGCTTTTTGGGATCTTGGTTTCATCATCTCTTCTGCAATACGAGAAGACTGGACTAGATGGCCCCTCTCATTCTGAATCTATGATACTAAGTACATCATCCATGAAATGGAATGATACATTTTTAGTGATGGGAGAGGCCTTTAAGATTCGATGTTTCAGAAACAGAATTCTCTCACTTGCCTTTTGACCTGATCCTTCCTGTATCCCAGATGTCATGTTATTGTTGCTTCTGTGGTTTTTCAGTCTTGTCTGATTCTTCGTGACCTGATTTGGGGATTTCCTGGAAGAGGCACAGGAGTGGTTTGCTATTTCCTTCTCCAGCTCGTTTTACGGATAAGGAAACTGAAGCACGCGGGGTGTGTGACTTAGTGAGGGTCACACAGCTATTGAGTGTCTGAAACGACATTTGAACTCATGAAGATGAACCTTCCTGCCTCCAGGTCCGGCATCCTATCCACTGCAGCACTTTGCTGCCCCATATGCCGTACACTTCTCCTTTGTAGTCATATTGGAATGAATTAAGGTAAAAGTGTTGGCTGCTGTTGAGCTCATTCTCTGATGGTGCTGTCTATCAATTGTGAGAGACTAAGACAGGAGAGGCATTCTTATTCTCATCCGCAGTCATTAGACTAATCGTAAGCTCCAGCAACGTCATTAACTGGGCAAGAATCAATGGAAATAGCAGAGGTTAGGCAGTCTCTGGATAAGATCATATATTTTCAGGCATGTGTACTAGTTACAGCTCACATATGTCCATCCTAGCCCTTGTCCCTCTTCCCTTAAGGCCCTCCACTCCACCATCAGGGAACTATTAGCCATCAAACTACATAAGCCATCTAACCCGTAGTCACCATCTTGATTTATCTTTGCACCCTTCCTTTTCCTTCTGCTGCCCACCAGGAAAATTAAGGAGAACTCTGCAGCTTGGTACGTGGCACAGTGGATAGGGAACCTGTGTTAGAGTCAGTAAGACCTGATTTCAGATCCTCAGATACTAGCTGAATGACCCTGGGCAAGTCACTTAATCTTGTTAGCCTCAGTTTCCTCATCCATAAAATGAGGTGGAGAAGGAAATGCCAAACCATTCCAATATCTCTGTGAAGAAAACCCCAAATGGGGTCATAAAGAAGCAGACATGACCGAAATGACTGAATAACAACAATTGTTGCTTGGTGCCATATTTTTTATGACCCTTCCAAAAGTAGTTAATCTTGCCACAATCCATCATTTCTACCTTTCCTATAATTTTGAGCAAATAAACTCTCCCTATCTCTCTTCCTCCCTCTCTCTCTCTCCTCCCTTTCTCTCTCCTCCCTCCCTCCCTCTCTCCCTCTCTCTCTCTCTTTCTCTCTCTCTCTCTCTTTCTTTCTCCCTCTCTCTCTCTCTTCCTCTCCCTCTCTCTCTGTGTATGTACAACAAGCACATATAGGTGTATATACATATATATATAATATATACACACATATATACTACACATATAATTTACATATGCTTCTGTGTATATTATATATATATAATGTCCATCTATCTATATACAGAAAGAGAAAAAATTAGAACTAATTCTGAAAGATTTATTTTCTCCTTATCCAGTTATACTTCAGTCCCTAGCTTCCTAGAACACAATTCTATGTCATATGGCTATATTTTGAGGTTTTCAGTTAGAACTTCTAAGCCTGTAAGTTGGAATAGCTGGAGTGGGGAGGGGGTGAGATGCGGCATGAAGGAAATGCTTTTTAAATCCAAGGAAAGGGTTTTCTGAAGTTCTGAATTAGAAAGAGCTGGAAGAGGGCAGGGGGTGGTGGTGTTAGAAAAGTGGGAGGCATGCTAGCTGGCAAGTGGTTTAAGAACTAAGTGCGGCATGAAATTGGGCATGGATGAAGAGAGGAGCCTGACTGATGAAATGCCTAGATTGTAAATGGAGTATGAAAAGTATATACAGGTGAGGGCTGAGACCCATGCTGGGTCAGAGCAGATCAGAAGGAGACTCAAAGGAAATTAAAGGAGAATAGAAGGCTAAACAGCTGTGTATTGTTGGCGTATTTGAACTTCTCTCTCTTATTTTTCCTTGTAGGATGATATGTCTGTCTTTACTATCATGTTGTTCGGTCTTTTTCAGTTGTGTCCAACTCTTCATGACCCCATTTGGGGTTTTCTTAGCAAGGATATTAGAGTGGTTTGCTGCTTCTTTCTCCATCTCATTTTACAGATGAGGAAACCAAAGCAAACAGGGTTAAGTGACTTGCTCAGGGTCACACAGCTAATAAGTGGTTGAGGCTAGATTTGAACTTAGAAAGAGAAGACTTGGGGCGGCTAGGTGGTACAGTGAGTAGAGCACTGGCCCTGGAGTCAGGAGGACCTGAGTTCAACTCTGGCATCAGACACTTGACACATTTACTAGCTGTGTGACTTTTGGCAAGTCACTTAACCCCAATTGCATTCCCCCCCCCCCAAAAAAGCCTTCCTTCAGGCCTGGGGCTCTATGAGCGATGGCACCACCTAGCTGCCCTTGTTACCATCATAATTATAAGAAAATAGCTCTAGAAAGGACCTTAGAGATTTAGTCTAATACCTTCATGTTACAAATGAGGAAACTGAGGCTTGGAGAGGGGAAGTAGTTTGCTCAAAGTCACCGAGACGGTCATTGACAGATCTGGGAAGATCTCTGAGCCCAAGTCCTCTGACTCCCACCCAGGGGTCTTTCCCTCCTGTGGCTCAATCAGTCAACAAATGTTTACTCACCACATTCAATGCTCCATTTGCTATGTAAGCCCCAGGGCTTGTCACCCTGATTCTGCAGTTTCATTGGCGAAGAAGGAACCAGCAGCTGTACTTCGACTTATAATTTTAGAGATTTTCTTGTGATGATCATGGAGCTAGTGTGGGACATGGTCATGACTTGACCCAACTCTTCCTCGCTCAGGGGCAGCTGGGTGGCACCAAACTCCAGACCCGGAGTTGGATGTGAGTTCAATCCAGCCTCAGATGCTTACTTACTATGTGGCCCTGGGCAAGTCACTTAACCCTCTTTGCGTCAGTTTTCTCATCTGTAAAATGAGTGGAAGAAGTAAATGGCAAACTACTCCAGAATCTTTGCCAAGAAAACCCAAATGGGGTCATGAAGAGTCAGACACGACTGGAAAATGACTGAATAAGCCCAAAGTCCTCACTGAGAGGTAGCTCTTCATTCACTATCATCGTTCTGTAGATGTCTCTAGAGATAGGATAGCTTTACACCTAGCAGGTGTTCAATAAATGAATATTAATTGATTGATAACAGTCCCTGGCCTTGAAGAATTTACATTTTAATGGGAGAAACAGCATGTACAAACATTAGGAAGGAACAAAGTATAAAATAAATAAAAAGCAATGGACAGGAGTCAATCCTAGCTGAGGGAATCTGGGTGGAGCTTGGTGGAAGCTGTGGATGCCAAGAAGCAGAAGAGAGAGGATGGAGTACATTCCAGGCATGACGATGGGCAAAAGTACCAAGGCAGGAGATGGGTCGCCGTATGTGAAGCAAACCAAACAGACTGGTTTGGCCGGAAAACAGAGAGTGTGTGAACTGTAATATTGTGTATTAAGCCTAGAAAGCTAGACTGGAGTCAGATAACAAAGGTTTTAAAAACTAAATAGAAGACTTCGTTGCTAATCTTCAGTGCAGTAGTGAGCCGGTAGAGTTTTCCAAACGTCAGACCCCTTATCTTAGAAATATCACTTTGGTAATTACATGGAGTTGTGTGGAGACTGGAGGCCAGGAGAACAAGCCAGAGACTACTGTAACAGTCAAGGTAAAAGATGGTAAGAGTCTCAACTGGAGTGGTAGCTGTTTGCGTAGTTAAAAGAACAATTGATAAAACTTGTTAACTGATTGGATCTGGGGAGAAGGGATGGGGAAGGGGAAAGAGTTAAGGTTAGCTCCAGGGTTGCAATCCTAGGGAACTAGACAGGTGGTGATATACTCAACAGAAGTAGAGGAGTTCTGAAGAGGATGGGTTTTGGGGGAAGATAAAATTCTCTTTTAAACATGTTGAATTTGTGTGCAGAGAGAAGATGAGAGGGCCCAGGACAGACGCTTGAATCCCATGCATGGTTAAGAAATGGGACATGGATGATAATCCAGCTAAAGAATCTAGGGAGTGGGCAAATCGATAGGAGGAGCAGCAAGAGGAGGCAGGGTTTGGAAAACCCAAAGAGGAAGAATGTCTATGAGGAGAGTGGAGTCAACAATATCAAATTCTACAGCAATAAGCAATGCAAAAAAGGCTATTGGATTTGAGATCACTGGTAACTTTGGAGAGAACTGTTTCAGCTGAGTCATGAAGTTGGAGGGTGGTTTGTAAAGGGGTTAGAATTAAGTAAGAACAGAGGAGAAATATGTTTAGATTTTTAAAAAGAGATTGGCTGTGAAAGGAAGGAAAGGAATAGCTGTGTGACCCTGACAGGCCACTCCAGTGTCTTTGCCAAGAAAACTTCAAATGGAGTCCCAAAGAGTGGGACACTATTGAACAACAAAGTCAGAGGTATGAGTGAAAAGGTTAGCTTTGATAAAGAGAAAACTTCTGAAAGAATGGAATAAAGGAGATTAGGTCAAGGGATTTCAAGACGGGGAAGAAGAGAGGAGAAGAGAGTATAGGGGAAAATAGGCATTCATCACAAATCACCTCTAGTATCTCAATATAATAGGAGACAAAGTTCTCTGCTGAGATGGGTGGAGGTGGAATAATATAGATCTGAGATGAGAAGAGAAGGTTTGGAGCAGTTGGTGTGGGAATATAATGGAGGAAGAATAAAAGGGCTGCTGTACATAAGGGAGAGTCTAGTTGAAAATAGATAACATGTTTCTAATGGACTCAGAATGCTTTACTTTCTTCAGATTTTTCTAAGAGATTGGCTATGAAAGTAAGGAGAAGTATAAGGTGACATTTTGAGGGGATGGCAAGGTCCAGTAAAGATTTTAAATGTAAGTAGGATCAGAAGATGTGGGCATCCAAATTTGGGGTTTGGCAAGGCATGAATGAGATAGAAGAGTAGAGGACAGGATCGAGTGGAATTGATTATTTGCAGTGACTAGAGAGAGAAGGGAAGAAACCTATTTTTATTACTGTTTTTTTTCTGAGGAAAATAAGGCAAATATAGGTCAAGTGACTTGTCCATGGCTGCACAGATAGTAAATGTCTGAGGCTGGATTTGAGTACAGGTCTTCCTGACTTCAAGCCCAGTGCTCTCTCCACTGTAACACCAGCCGTCAGAACAAGGGTGAAGGCTTGGAAAAGTATTGGGGAAATGAAGGATTGTAGATCACAATGAGAATTAAAAGGAGGTGGAAGAAGGAATGAGGCACAAGAAGAGGGGAATGAGAAGAGGTTATGGTCGGATAAAGGGATAGTATAGCATTCTTGACCATGGAACTTGGTGGACCATGCTCAAGGGTTGGATTTTAGAGCAAGAAGGAAACTTAGACATCTTTTTTGCCTATGCCTTAAGATTAGACAAGCAGTTAAAGTAACGCCTACTACTTTTCTGCTTCACCTGATCGTTGTAAGGTTTGCAGAGTTAGCACTTAAGACGGTGCCTTCTCCTCTTCTCTTTTAGATGTTTTTTTTTTTCTGCAAGAAAGGCCTTGTAACATTGGTTAACAATGGTACCTCATCCAAGTAGTCTATGGTCCAAAATACAAAGCACATATTTCTATCTGAAATCCAAATGAAAATCATGAATTTTCTACTCATTTTCCATAAAAATATATCTCTTTATTCAAACTATATTTAATATAATCAGACAGTAACACTAAAGATGATACAGAGACAAAATTTTTTTAATGTAGGCTAGGTACAATTTGGCACCTATTTAATTCATTTACAATAATTAGAATTCATATTCTTTTTCCTCTATGGCTTTCAGCTGTCTGCTTCAGTATAGAGATGTTTTCTGGCCATGTAACTGATTTTATGTATATTCTCTCCTTGCTTATCTCTACAATTGGCAGCTTTGCTTTTTCCAGGGAGGATCTGCTCCTGTTCCCTATTTCCTATTCCCTCTCTATTTACCCAAAGCTTTAGTTTCCTTTTCTTACCTACCTTCGGGTAGTTAGTACTTCCTTCTTCATAAGGGATGAGAGGGGCAGGAAGGATGGAAACGAGCATCTATTAAATGTCTACTACGTGCTAGGGGCTGTACTAAGAACTTTCCAAATATGATCTTATTTGGTCATTACAATAACCCTGAGAGGGAAGCACTATGATTGTCATGCTCATTTTGTATTTGAGGAAGCTGAGACAAAGTGAGTTATCAAGGGTCATATAATTAGTAAGTGTCTAAGGTCAGATTTGAGCACAGGTCTTCTTGATTCCAGGCCCAGTGCTCTATCCACTATGCCACACAGCCAGTTAGCTGGAGAGAGACAGAGAGACAGAGACAGACAGACACACAGAGAGGAACAGGGAGAGAAACAGAGAAAAAGAGACTGAGACGGAGAGATACAGAGAGAAACAGACAGAGACAAACACAGAAGAAGACAGAGACAAAAAGATATTATGTGCACTATCTATATCAGCCTTTCCCCAGTCAGAAGGTTTCTCTGCCACCTTGCTTCTATTCATTTATTTATTTCTCTATTTCTCTCTTTATGTATTTATTTGTTTATGTACTTATTTATTGATCTTCATTTTGTTTATTTATTTTTCTGTGTTGGGAAACTCACTCTAGCTCCCTCTCATTCGCCTTAAATCTACATATAATAGCTCTACTTAGCATCTTCCTAGCAATGGTAGCATTCTGCCTGCGACTTTTACAAACCATCAGACATCTCAACCTGACACTGAACTCATTCTTCCCCAACTCCAAAACCTTCTCCTCTTCCTAACTTCTCTGCTACTATCAAGGGTGCTACCGTCTTCTCAGGTACCCATTATCACAATCCAGGTATCATCCCCTATTCCTCACCCTCTCTCAGCCCCCATACCCATTCGATTGTTCTTTGTAATAGGGACACACACACACACACACACACACACACACACACACACACACACACCCTCCTCTCCTCCAATATTGCTACTGCCCTGCCACAAGCCTGTATCACCTCATGCCTAGACTATTAAAATAGCCAGTTCAATGGTCATCCTGCCATCCATCTGCTGCTCAGAATGTCACATTGATCTTCTAAAATGCACGTCTGACCATATTGCCCCTCCATCCATTAAACTCTAGTGATTCCCTATCACTTCCAGGTTCAAATATAAAATTTTTGACTTAAGCTTTTCATAACCTGAATCCTTCCTACCTTTTCAGTCTTTTTCTACCTTATTCCTCTCTACTATATCATGGGATATAGTGATTCTGGCTTCCTTGTTGTTCCTTGTATGTGACACTCCCTCTCTTTTTTTCTTTGTGTTTTTTGGGAGGGGGAAGGCAAGGCAATAGGGTTAAATGACTTGCCCAAGGTCACACAGCTAGTAGGTGTCAAGTGTCTGAGGTCACATTTGAACTCAGATCCTCCTGACGCCAAGGTCAATGCTATATTCATTGTGCCACCTAGCTGCCTCAGTACTCCATCTCTGAACTCTGAAATGGCATTTTCACCAGCTGTGCCCTATTACTGGAACTCTCTCCCTCCCTGTTTCTATCATCTACCTTCCCTGGCTTCCTTCAAATCTCAGCTTCTCTGCAAGAAGCCCTTCCTGGTCCTCCTTAATCTCAGTGCCTTCTCTTTGACACTGTTCCCACCTATTATATCTTCTTTGCATATACTTGCTTGCATGCTACTTCCCTGCTAAATTGTGAACTACTTCTCAGTAGGGACTGTTTTTTCCCTTTTATTTTTCTCTATATCTCCAGTGCTTAGCCTGGCATATAGTAAACACTTAATAAATGCAAGGTGACTAACACAAACCCTCCCAGACACTTTTCAAACCTCCCCATATAACATTTTGTAACAATGGTTTAAGTAACAATATTAAAATCCATTTAATTATGAATTAACTTTTCTTTCATTTCTGGAAGAAAAACATCATCATATGTAAATTGTATGAAATGCAAGGGATGCTTTTTGTTCTGTTCTCCTTGCCTTGAGAAGATTGAAAATGAGGAAAATTTCCAGTTCTCTTCATTCAACTATATAGGCCTACAACTAAAGACAATTTAGGACATTTGGGAAATACAAATCTTGTACTTCAGAACAGGACAGATTTGAGCAGAGACTAAAGAAATAGAACAGTTATTTCCTTTCTCTGGGCTTCAGTTACCTCATCTATAAAATGCAGGAAGTTGGTCTGGATGATGCCCAAGGTTTTTTCCATCTCTAATGATCTATGAGTTTTTCTGGTTAAGAATATGATGTAACCAATGATCATATCAATCAATCAATCAATCAATCAATCAATCAACCAACATCTACTGAAAAAGATACTACAAGTAAAGAGCATTGTGCCTTCATGTCCAAGACAATCAAGGAAAAGAGAGGGGTAACCTCATAGCAAAAGCATGTGTGTGTGTGTGTGTGTGTATAAAACATATCTATATTTATACATACACACATACATACATACACACGTGTGTATATAGACACACATGTATCTATATGTCAAGGGAAGGCATGATAAAATTCTAGAATGTCAGAACTGGAAGGGGTCATAGAAAGCATCTAACAATAAGACCATAGCTTTAGATGTACGGGATACCTTAGAGACCTCATTTTATGGATGAGGAAACTGAGTCCCAGAGACATTAGGTGACTTGTCTAATGTCACTAAGCTAGTAGAAATGAAAGAGGGACACATTTTATCACTGGTATAGCATGGTGTTTCACTGCTTATGTATAGTATGTGGTCTGGACAGAGATTTCACTCTCCATAGGCAATCTTCTTCCCCAAACTCTATGGAAGTGCACCCCTCCTCTCAGCAGGGCTAAACCCACACTTAGACTCACTCTGTACCCTGACATTCTTTCCTACTCTCTCTCTCTCTAACCCACCCCAGATGTTCTTCTGTGCTTTTGCTATTTTGCCACCAGTAATAGAATTTCCAATTTTGCTTCTGGAGCTGACAATCGATTCCAGATGCTCAGGACTTTAAGCCCAGGATAGGGTGGAGCATGGAAGGAGGAGATGGGGGCTCTAAGCATAATAGTGCAGTGTACTAAAGGAAAATAATATCAAAGACTCAAAACTGAATCAAAAAGCATCACGACATCTGAAGTAGGCACTGCATTGCCTGGACATGTGTCATTCCATTACCACACATCTGAGATTGGCTGCACCAGCTGCTTTGGGAAATTCTTTATCCAGCTGAAGACAGTTGCTATGGTCACGTAGTCTTTCCCATCAAACCACATCTGCACCAAGGGGGCTCAGAGCTCCAGCTCTGCTTTTCTCCACCCTCTTCTCAAAGATTCTAACTTACATTACCACTTATTAGGGATCATTCTCTTAGAGGTGGCACCTGCTGCTGAAGCTGTTACCACCTCTCTGCAGTCACTGCAGGGGCTGAGTGACTGACACAAGGCCTGGGATACTGCTTGGCTCCTGGTCCTTGAATTAAAGCTTGAACTTTTAAATGTCATAGGAGTTAGAGCTACAGTACGAAAGATGGAACAGCAGTAATGGAGGAAAGTGAAAACCACTAAACAGAGAGAAAAAGGTGTTACATTTCCCTGGGACTGAAATATTTCCTGATTGCATACATTAACATTCAAGAATTCCTTAAAATATTCAGAGTGTCATAAAGGTCCTGGATTTTGGACGTGCACTTCTTTTTCCTAGAGTGAAAATGTCAGTGCGGGTCTCTCTGGCTACCTTCAGAGCCCACAACTTCCCTGCCCTGAGGTAACCAAGATATCTCAATTAGGTGAAAGGGCTTACATATCTTCCTAACTTCTAATCTCTCATTTGTTATCCCTGGTCTTGTGGTAGTGTGGCAGGTTTCAAGTCACTGGATTAGACATTTATTGCCTTGTTTTTAAACTCTCAAGAGAAGGGTGAACAAAACACAGTTTCCTAACCAACTGGGGACAGGGAAAGGAGGGAAGAGAACCAGATTGGGACTCAGAGGACCTGGGTGTGAATCTTGGCTCTGCCACTCATGATTTGTGTGACCTAGAGTAAATGACTTTGCCTCTCTCTGCCTGTTTCCTGATCTATAAAGTGCGAAAGTATGATTGGGTAAGCTGTAACATCCTTTCCAGTCTATGCTATCAGCCAGTGGGAGAAAGGCAAAGAGAAGACAAAGAGAGTAGAAGAATAACAAAGGTGGGGAATTGTGGGAAAAGTAAAGAGAGAAGAAAGAGAGAAAAGGGAAAAAAAGAAGCCCATCCCAGGGATCTAGTGTTTAAGAGGCAGCTGGGTGGTGTAGTAGATAGAGCGTTAGGCCTGAAGTCGGGAAGATCTGCGTTCAGATTTGAACACAGATAACTTATTAGTTCTGTGGCTCTGGCCAAGTCAGAACCTCTGTCTTCCTCAGTTTCCTTAACTGTAAAATGGGAATAATAACAGCACCTACCTCTCAGGCTTGTTGTGAGGATCAAATGAAAAAATATATATATTTATAAAACACACGGCACAATGCTTATCACATAGTAGGTGTTCAATAAATGGTATTCCTTCCATCCCCCCTCAGCTACCTCATACTCAGAGCTACTCATGACCCAGGTTGCCTCAGAGGAAAAAGTCACTACTACTCTTTTTAAAAAGTTTAAAAAACTTTGAAAACCATAGGGCAAAGTTAAGGTCAATGTCATAACTCCATTGAAATGGATGCACCTATGAGATCTTTTTAAAGACACCTATCTGGGAGGAATGGTTAGTACTGAGGTCAATCGGAGTGCTTGGTGTTTCTGTTGACCTTATCCCAATGAATACTTTGTCTAGCAACATCTTCCGCTTTCCAGCATTTGAGTCTTCGATATTTTGTCTTTCTCTAAGGAAGGACCATAGCCTTTAATCCTATGCAACCTCATTGGACACAATCTCCGAGGTTGGCTTTGTACGTCCCTTTGACACCCAGAGCAGCTGTGTTCCATTTCTGAGCAACTCTTTTTCTAGAAACCCATCCACGTGGGGCTTTTACTCTCTGAATTTTTATTCTATGCGAGCTGATGCTCTGTTTCTAATTAGACTTCGCTGCTGGTCACCTCTGCTAAAAGTTTCACCCATGAGGAAAGATCTAAAGTAAGTGTTGAAGGTTACAGAAGCATTTACACAGTGAGTGAAGACTTCCCTAACAATTGGTTAAAAAAAAGGGTAGGTAGGGGAAGAAGCACGTGCCTCAGGCTGCCATCCTCAGCAATATCAGTGGCACAAAATGACATTTTAGTATCTGTTTTCTGTAAGGAAGATAAGTTGTAACTGATAAGCAAGAGGTCACAATCCATCTCTATTTGCATACAAATTAACCACTCTTTTTAATCTTCTTATGGTAAGAAAAAAAGTTAATGCTGTGCTCTAGGATTGTGAAAACTTTACCAATTAGATACTGCTCGAGTAATTCCCACCCCCAGATGTCTCCATACCATGAGTTTAACTTTGCTACCAGATCTTGAGTCCCCGTCTGAAGTGCCTTTTCATAATGTTATCCCTCTCTGGAATCCATAATTGCTCTGATATCCCTTAATCCTGAATTCTGAGGCTACATTTCCTTAGAGTTTGTCTGAACTCCCCCTTTTCCCCCCTCATCAGATTGGCTAATATGACAGAAAAGGAAAATGACACATCTTGGAAGGGATGTGGAAAAATTGAGATATGAATTGGTGTATTGATTGAACCATTCTGAGTGTAAAGCAATGTGGAACTATGCCCAAAGGGCTGTAAAACCATGCATACCCTTCCACCACGCAATACCAGTACTAGGTCTGTATCCCAAAGGGATAAAAAGCAAAAAGGAAAAGGACTAATATGTATTAAAATATTCATATTAGCTCTTTTAGTTGTGGCAAAGAATTGGAAATTGAGGGGATGCTCATCAATTGGGGAACGGCTGAACAAGTTGGTGTATATGATTGTGATGGAATACTAGTGTGTAATAAGATGATGAGCAGGATGCTCTTGGAAACATCTGGACTCACATGAAGTGATACAAAGTGAAATGAGCAGAAACATGAGAACATTGTACACAGTAACAGCAATATTATATGATGATCAACTGTGAATGATTTAGCTAGTTTCAGCAATCCAAGACAGTTCTGAAGGACTTATGATGAAAAAATGCTATCTATTTCCAGAGAAAGAACTGTTGATGGGGCGGCTAGGTGGCATAGTGAAAAGAGCACCAACCCTAGAGTCAGGAAGACCTGAGTTCAGGTCCAGCCTCAGACACTTGACACAAAAACTAGCTGTGTGACTTTGGACAAGTCACTTAACCCCAATTGCCCTCCAAAAAAAAAGCAAAAAAATAAAGCAAGAATTGTTGGCATCTGAATGCAGAACAAAGCATACCTTTGCTTTCTTTATTTTTCTTGGGCTTTTTTTGATCTGTTTTCTTTCACAGCACAACTAATATGGATGTTTTGCACGACTGTACCTATATCAAAATTGCTTGCTTTCTTCTCAGCGAGGTGGGGAGGAGAAGGAGGGAGAGGATTTGGAACTCATTTTTTTAAAAAAGCAAATGTTAAAAATTGTTTATACATGTAATTAGAGAAAAATAAAATATCAAATTAAAAAAAAAGTTTGCCTGAGCTCTACTATTACGATTCAGCCAGAATTGGTATGGGAATGTCTCTGGTATCACATTTGTAGCTTCCCTTTCCCCCAGTCTTTCCTGTTCTTTGCACCTGACATTAACTGAACCTTTCTTGTTCATCTAGAACATCATAGAATGGCATAATGGATAGATTACTGACCTTTGAGGCAGGAAGTCAGCCAAGAGTCAAAATCACCGAACATTTTTTAAATGGTCAATATGTGCCCAGCATTGTGCTAAGCACTGAGTGTACAAAGGAAAGCAAAAATGACCCCAAGCTTCAAGGAACTCATATATCAATGGAACTCAGGAAGACACAAATTCAGTTTTCTTCTCTTACATATACTAGCTATTTGACTTAAGGCAATCATTTACCTTCTCAGTGTTCTAGGCAACTAATCTGCATTGGGAGAGGGAATCTTCTCATTTGGGAATTGCCTATACCAATGAAATTTGCAGGTCCAGTCTACATTCCTATATTTTATGTATATTCTATAGGACATATAGTTTTTGGTTTCTCATGAGCCAGTCTTAAAAAACAAAAACAGACCATGTACCCCAGAGGATTAAATAAAGAAGAAAAGGAACTATATAAACAAAAATATTTATAATAGCTCTTCTCATAATAGTGAAGAACTGGATATTAAGGAGAACTAGGAAATGAAATACAATTGGGAAATGGCTAACTAAATTGTGGTATATGAAAGCAATGGAATATTCCTTGGGCTGTAAGAAATAATGAAGTTGACAGTTTCAGATAAACCTGGAAAGACCTATATGAACTGATACAGAATGAAGGGAACAGAACCACAGAGAACAATTTATATAATAACAGCAATATTAAAATAGCTTTGAAAGATTTGAGGCCTTTGATCAATGCAATGCCTAACCATGATTCCAAAGGATGGATTGTCATCCCCTTAACATAGGGATGACAGACTTACAATGCAGAATAACACATCCATTTTTGGACTCAGACAACGTAAGAATTATTTTGCTTCATATTTGTTGCAAAGACTATTTTTTTTCAATGGGGAGGGTAGTGAGAGGAAGAGGGGGGATAGGGACAGGGTAGCAGGAAAAGAGAGTTGTCAGCATCTTTTTAAAAAATGCAGAGAACAGAAGGCTAGAAAGAATCACAGACCAAGACAGCTTTGAAAGCTACAGATTGAATATATTATATAATTTAAAAGAAATACAAGATGTACATAATAGAGACCTGTAGTTTCATGTACTATTCTCTTTTCTATTCTACTATTTATATGGAAATGCCCATATTGTTGTTAAATTTAGAATAAAACCAAATAATTAAAAAAATTATGCCATCACTAGTATATGCAAACAGACTTCGGAGAGAGATTATTAGAGACAACGCAAGTAGAACCCTTGGTGTTATGGCAGGAAATGGGAAATCAGGAAATCTGAGTTCTGGGGCTAAATGTTCTATGAATTGATTATGATTTGGTGGAAGATACTTCCTCCAGGAGGCTTTTAGTTTCCTTAGCTATAAAATGAAGGGGCAGACTTAATGATCCTTCCATCTTTCAAGAATTCTTTTGTTTGATGAAAATGGAATTAATCTTATTGTATACATGCACACCTTCATCCAGCCACCACAAACTTGTTCAAGTATGGCTAGCATCCTTTTAAAAATTAGGATAAAAATTCTGAATTTGACAAACATTATATTAAATGGGTGCTTTCATATGCATTGTAGAACAGAAAAATATTATCATACATGAAATTGTAGATGCCGATCATGCACATTTTGTCTTTTTTTGAAACATATAATAAATTCAACATATAGCTTTCAAAGCTTTCTTGCCTGTCTGTTATTCTATTCTTCCTTCTGCTTTTTTTCAATACATTTTTTAAAAGTTGCCTCAGTGACTCCTTCTTCTTCTTCTTCTTCTTCTTCTTCTTCTTCTTCTTCTTCTTCTTCTTGTTCTTCTTCTTCTTTCTTCTTGTAATTCTTAGCCCTGCCCCCTTCCCTTCCTACCTCTTCCAATTGAAAAAAAAGAAAAACAAAACTCTTGTAACAAATATGAATATTCAAGCCAAAAATAATCCTACATTGACTGTTTCTGAAAATGTGTCATTTTGCATTTTAAGTACATTACTTTTTTTTTAAAAGAGGTAAGTAACATCATCAGTCATCTGGACTCATGATAGGTTGTTGCATTGATTAGAGGTCTTGTCTTACATAGTTGTTTCTGTTTACAATGTTACTGTTACTGCATACATTATTTTCCAGGCTCTGCACTCTGCATCAGTTGATACACATCTTCCTAGGTTTCTCTGAAACTGACACTTTTATAATTTCTCATAGTGCAATAATATTTCATTACAGTCATATAATATAATTTGTTTCACCATTCCCCAATTGATGGGGATTCCATCAATTACCAGTTCTTTGTCATAACAACAACAAAAAAAGTGCTATAAATATTGTTTTTACATGTGGCTCTTTCTCCACTTTATCTTTTTTGGGGTATTGGTCTGGCAGTGGTATTTCTGGGTCAAACATTATACACAGTTTAGTGACTTTCTGGCACAGTTTCAAATTGCTTTCCAGAATGACTAGACCAATTCTCATCCTTTCCAATAGTGTACTAGTATTAGTATTTTCCCACAGTCCCTCCAACAACTATCATTTTCCTTTGGTGTCATGTTTTTTCATCTGATGGGGTATAAGGTGGAGTTTCTTGAATTTGATTTCTCTAATTTTAGTGTCTGAGATCTTTTTTTTTTCGTTTATAGCTGTTGATAGCTTAGATTTCTTGCTTTGAAAAGTTCCTGTTTGTATTTTTTGACCGTTTATCATTTGGGGAGTGATATTCTAACAAATTCCGTATGTACTTTGGATATATGTTTTATTATATTATTATATAATATATTACAACATATTTTATTAGAGAAATTTGCTGCAAATTACCCCCCACCTCCAGTTAACTGTTTTGCTTTTTAAATTTGAACTGTACTGGTTTTATTTGAGTAAACTAGCATCCTTTTTGCTCAGGGTAGGAAATCACATTTAGCCAAACCTATTCTCACAGAGTATGGTGTAAGATCTTTGAAGCCACAAATAATTTTCTTTTTATTTTCTTTTTATCTTCAGTGCCTAGTACAGTGGCTTGAATGTAGAAGGTATTTAATAAATGTTTGAATTGAAGGAATTTGGTGAATGAGATAGGAATAATTTCATAGGGTCATAGGATTTAGAAATGGATGGGGTTTTAGAGATCCTCTAGTCAGAGGTTTTGAACTTGGATCTGTAAAGTAAAAGAGAAATTCTTTTTGATAGCTGTATAGAATGTCCTAAAAGACTCAGTGAAGCTTAAAACTGCTCCTGAATCTTTGGTGACATTCGATTATAAAATGCAATTGGCTTATTATATAATTCTATGTGTTTTCTTTTACCTGTTTAAGCATTATTCTGAAAGAAAGCACATTGGCTTCACCAGACTGTCAAAAGGGCACCAAAAAGGCTAATGGTCCCTGATCCAGTCCAATCTTCTTAACTGAGAGTTGAAGACACAAAGAGGTGAATAAGGGATTTATCCAAGATCAAAAACCCTGAACATTAACTCCTTATTGTGATGTCTTTCCTTAAAGGAAAATACTCGTTGCTGCCTTTTGCTTTCAAGTTGAAAGGAGAGAATAGAGAGAAAGGTAATCATGGAACACCCAGTGACAGTCCTTTCATGTTTATTGATCCTTTCCTTTGTTCAGCTTGTAGTCCTAGTCCTTCCTGCAATTCACCAGCCAGACCACTATTGTTGAGGGGCGCATTGCCAACATCTTTTATGTAGCTTGCAACTATAAAAGTGTCTTTGGATGTTATCAGATAAAAGCCCTATTTCCTAGACAGGATTCTTTAAAAATGAATTTTAATGTTTCAAATACTTTTTATATATTTTTTTTAAAAATCCATAGGTTTTGGGAAAATAAAAAGAACATTTTGGTGTGGAAGAGGGGAAACCAAACCTCAGCCAATGAGAAGCAGAGCCAAGTCATTTCTATGTTTATCATTTATTTCCATTCCCCACCTGGGTTCCCCACCAGCTTCTGGAGATGTGGGTTTTCATTTCCCAGAAAATCTAAAGGCAGAAAACAGGACTCGTGTTAAATAACATTCACACAACACCTGCTGAAACTACCTGCAAGACACTAGTCATTTGTTCCTGTGCACAAACATCAATCCAGGGAACATGAAATTTTAAATATCAATAAATATTCCAGCATCTGCACATGCAGAGCATCTAATTCCAGAATCAAAAAAGCAGATAGGCATGAATATATATTTGGATTTATGGCCAAAAAAGAATCTCCTTTGGGTCCATCTCAAAGGAAAGAGCTGAAGGGGGTGGGGTATGAGATTTTTCAAGCATTGTTTGCCTCCTGATACATATCCCAAATAAACTGGTCCTGTAATCTAAGACCAATATTTTTTAATTAATAAAAATTCATAAGTGTTTTTTGGGTATTTTGCATCATGCTTTAAAACAAGTTGGCAGGAGTAGGCAGATGGGAGTGGGAAGTGTTACCTACTTCTCATAAAAATGCTCTGAAAAATAAACCAAGTCAGAAAAGAGTGATTTATTACCATTCAACATGTCTAGAAGAGAAAAACCTCAGAAGATGAGAAAATTGATGTTGGTTGATGCCAATATCTGTAACAGATTTGGTACTGCAGCCAAACTTAATTTGCTATCTTATTTCTCTCATCCTCTCAACAATCATAGAAGTTTCTTCCCCTTAATCACTTTCCCTCCCACATCTATTCTCACATGGGTGGGCACTCGATAAATGTTTGTGGAATTGAATCAACACTGCTTCCACCTTTGGAGCTCAGAATCATGAGAACGCATCAGCAGCATGACAACTGCACATCCCAGCTGCTGGAGTAAGAAGAACTCAGCATGCTGTCCACTTCCTAAACATGGAGAAAATGAGGTTGTCTCAAGGAGGAGATACTTCAGAGGAAGCACTGGAGATGCTTCCAAGGGGTTCTATCTTTTCTTTTCTATCTATCTATCTATCTATCTATCTATCTATCTATCTATCTATCTATCTATCTACCTGTCTGTCTATCTACCTACCTATTTATATATTTATCTTATGCTGATGTTTCAGAAACCAAGTTTCTAAATAGGATCCCTTAGTTCACAGAATGGTCCTCTCCTCGAATATCCAATTGGTTGTGGATTGATGAGAGAAAAATCAATTTCATAAGATCATGGAATCAGAACTGGAAGGAACTTTAGAGGTAAACTGGTTCATTTTGCAGATGCCCAGAGATGAGGAGTGACTTACTTGAGACCTCATAGCTAATGAATGGCATGACAAGGATTCCAAACCAAAACTTTTAGGTATAACAAAGTATCCTTCCGATCCAGACTTTATTGTTGTTCAAGTACCCTCCTCTTCATTCTTTGGTGGTGCTGAGAAGTGACATGATGGTGGCTAGAACACTGATCTTGGAATCAGAAGACCTAAGTTTGAAACCCAGCTTGGACGCTCACTAGCTGTGAGACCTTGGGTCACGTAATCATGTTATTCAGTTTCCTAAAAAAAATTATTTTAGATTTTAAAAATGATCTCTCCCTCCTGTTGCCTAACCTGAAATGGAACAGCAACAATAATGATAATAATAATAATAGTAAATACAACAATAATAATATTGATAGCTTCACATCAACTACATGTAGTCCAGAGAAACAAATCCTCATGCTGGCTGTGGCTGAAAATGCGTTTCTCATTCAGCATTTTAAGTCCCTCACCTTCCTAGCAGGAGATAGGTAGCATGATCCATCTTCAGTTGTCTACATTTGTAGTTTATCATTGCATCAGAGTTTAAAATCTATTAAAGTTGTTTTTCCCTATAATGTTTTCATGAAAATTGTTCTTCTTGTTCTACTCACATCATTCTTCATCAGTTGATAGAGGTCTTCTCAGTTCCTTTTTAATTGCACAATAATATTCTATTACACCAAAATGCCACAATTTGTTTAGCAGCTCCTCAATAGGTGGGCACCTTTTGGTTTCTAGTTTTGGGCTACTATGAAAAGATTTGTTATAAATATCTTGTACATGGGGTCCTTTTCCTTTTCCTCAGATCTCTTTGGAGATATAAGTGCCTCAATTTCTCTTTCTGCAAAAAGAAATTTACAAAAACTTTCCGCTGCCAGTGATTATGGGGAAAGTACTACATGAATATGAGTTCATCTTTCCTTGGTCTACTTTCTAGGTTTCTCATTGCTCCTTAGAACTTCCAAATAGTACAGAATCTCACAGCAGAAAGGGATCTCCAACCCATACTGAAGCAAGAATTCCCTCTATTGCTTCCTGTCAAGCAGGGAAAAGGAAGGAATAGAAATTGATTTAATCACACATTGGTTTTATATAGCATAGCTAGCTAGAGGGCAGTGTGGTACAGAGCAAAATGGATTTAAAGTCAAGCAGGCTGGGTTTGAATCCTGATTTTACCATTTATTTTTTAAAATTAAATTTAAAAAATTTCATTTAGCAAAGATAAATTTTCTCTCCCTTTCATCTCCCCCTCACCATTAAAAAACATCTTGTAACAAATATTCATAGTCAAAACAAATTCCAGAGTTTTATGTCTCAAAAGGTCTAATTCTCTAAATTAAATTCTAATTCTAAATTCTACATTCTAATTCTAAAAGGTCTCATTCTGTACCCTGAGTCCATCTTCTCTCTGTCAGGGGATGAAAAGCATCAGCTGGTCCTCTGGAATGATGATTGGTCATTGTATTGATCAGAGTTCCTAAATATCTTAAAGTTGTTATTTTTTTTCTGTATTGTTTTTATTGTTCTCCTGGCTCTGTTTCCTTTGCTTTAAATCAGTTCACAATGGTTTTCCCAAGTTTTTACTGAAACAGTAACTTTCATAATTTTTATTGCATAATAGTATTCTATTACATTCATAGACCACCATTTACTCCTCTATTCCCCAGTTGATGGATATTCTCTTAATTTCCAGTTCTTTGCTACTACAAAAAATGAGGTGCTATAAATATTTTTGCACATATGGCTGATTCTACCACTTGTGACCTTGGGTGGTTATTTAACTTCTCTGGGTCTCAGCTCTTCATCTGTAAAAGGAGGTCGGGTAGGACCAGATGCCTTTGAAATCTTAGGAATTCCAACCAGTTAATTCAGTTAATAGTGAACAGCTCTAGTGACAGGTTTGGTGTGAAAAGAAATGGAAACTTGGCTAAAATCAGGGCTTGGATTGCCACTGGATTTAATGTACATTCTATTCGTATGCCCTGTTAGCACGGATAATTAAGAACTGACTGCACACGTGGCAGTATTTAGGAATTTTTTTTCTTTTGTCCATTGTGGGCAATATTGATTAACATGTGCAGAGACACTAATAGGGATGAGAAGAAAAAGAAAATCAATAAATAAATGCATTTTCTCCCTTCCTGACCTTAGATGATTGTCTGTTTCTTAAGGATGCTGTCAACCATTTCTAAAAATTGGTCTTAGTATGAATCTTTATTCCTTCGGCTTTGCTACGAGAGCAGTCAAACTATTTCTTACCCATAGGTGCCTCTTTCAGATTTAGTTTGATTTTTCTCAGCCCCTTCCCCTACCCCATCCTGTGTTTCTAATGAAATTGAAATGAACATGGCAGGTCCCTTTGCTTTACCATTTAGTACTGCCACAGACAGGACAATTATGAAAGTAGAATTCATTGCAGGAGCAGGCAGAGCCCGTAATGGTGTTGTGGATTTTAAACATCATTTCTTGGCAAGAAATTAAAAATAGCTCCCCTGCTCCCTTACTTTCTCTCTTTTTTCAAACTTAGATTTAAAATCTGGAGAAGCTTAATGGGTCCTTTACTATTACTGAATATTCCGATAACCCTGAATATTTGCAACATGCCCGAGGGTACTTTTTTCTTTTAAAAAGCCATTCTTTACAATATCCTGGTGAGGTTGGTTTATGTCATTAGTCCAATTTTAAATACAAGGCGACAAAGGTAGAGTGGATGAATGATTTGCCCATGGACACATGGTGATTTCATAACATCGAATAACCTATTAGAGTGAGATTCCAGAATGTAAGAATTATAAGGTGAAAAGAATTTCAGCCTAAATCTCCTTAACAATGTCCTGTCCATGAAGCCTCTGACTTAAATTAGTTCTCTCACATCAAAAAATGATAGAATTTTAGAGCTAGGAGAAACCATAGAGATCGTAGTCCAACACTCAAATTGACCTCCATAATGTCTTTGGAACCTATCCCCTCCCCACCTCTCCTGCTCCCGTTGCCAGGAGAGTAATTTCAGAATCTTATCTTCTTTCCCCTAGATCTAAAACCTGAAATGGACCGTAAGAGTCATTTAGCACACCCTCTCCCATTTTATAGATAAGGAAAGCAGGGCCCCTAAAGACCATAGGATCATAGATTGGGAACTGGATGGGGCTTTGGAGACCCTCAAGTCTAACAACCCCATTTTACAGATGAGGAAATTGAGGCCAAAGAGGTGAGATGATTTACCCAAGGTCAAATAAGTAGTAAGTGGCAGAACGAGGATTGGAACCCACCTTCTCCAAGGCCAGACCCTTTTGAACAGCTCCATCACCTCCAAAGGCTGCTTTTCCTCCTGACATTTCTCCACCATCCGTCTTTCATTTTCTCCCAGAGAAATCTTCCTTCCACACTGCTCTGATCATGCTGCTCCTCTCCTCCAGAGCCTTCGGTGGTTCCCCGTTGCCTTCCCCATCAAACAGACTCATCGCTTTGGCGTTTGAGGTTCCACACAATCTCTTGCTCCCTTTCTGGTCTTATTTTACAGCACTCCTCTGTGCTCCTTCCACGTCCTACCCAGTTAGAGGCAGCTGGTGGCGGAGTGGATGGAGAGAGTGCTGGGCCTGGAGCTCGGAAGACCTGGATTCAGTTAGTCCACAGACAGGTTTTAGCTATGTGACTCTGAGAGAGTCATTTAACTTCTGTTTGCCTCAGTTTCCTCATTTGTAAAATGGGGATAATAACAGCACCTGCCTCCCTGGGTTGGGACCAAATGGGATAATAATGGTAAAGCACTTAACCCATTGCTTGGCACAGAGTAGGCAATATAAATTAGTTATTATTAATATTTTTTTCTATTTTGTTATTTTTTTTTCTAAAAAGGCTTGAGTTCATTTCTCTGTGCCTCAGTTTTGACATCTGTAAAATACGGGGGTTGACCTCAATGACCTCTGAAGTCATTTCTTCCATTTCTAGATATATGACCTTATGGTCCCTGTAAGCTAAAGGAGGTATATTTCGTCACCGCCTGTTGTCTTGGCCCCACAAATCGTTTCATGGCTCACCTGGGTACAAGCAATAGCCCAATGACACCACCTTATGGACTGAAAACAAAATACACATTTATGACACCTAGCGAGACAAGAGAAGCCTCTCCTCAAGAGGAGGGAGTAGAGTGAAGTTCTTTGTTATGAATTTTATTTCCCCTTTTTATGAAGTCTTCAGTCTCACTAGTAACATTAAAGGGAGTACTTGTACAAAGAATTCTTTGGCGGCCCCTTCTCCCATTGGGATAGGCAAGTATTTTAAATGTGACAATAAGGTGACTTCCCTCAAGAATTGCTTGATAATTAGTATTGATGGGAGCCACTCTAAGTTTTGGCGCTCGTTTCCTTTGTGAATGCACTTTCCAATGTACCATATTTATCTTGCAAGGCGATGCTTGACCTGCTTAGTTAGCTGCCTATGCATTTGTTTCATTGCTATAAACTCTCTGGATGGGGAGGCTTAGATTAGCTGATGTCACCTCTGTTGCCCTGGAGCATGATGGCAAAGATATAAAGGTATGGTGGAAATCCATATATTCAGGGTCTGGGGGAAAGACATTAGAAACTACAATATAATTCAGAAACTACAAGAGAAAATAATAATTACAATAGAGAAGACCTATCACAGTGGCCTGCACTAATGCACTTAACTGTCAAACAAAAGGGATCTTTAAGATGATGGAACATCTAAAATACTGGAGAGAAATGAGAAGGGTAAATAGTGTTACAATTTCTTTTATGTAACATCTTTTATGCAGGGGATCTCAATCTACTTTATAATCATTTGCCAAGGGAGCCTTTGCAAACTGGGGTTGGGGGAGGAAAGATGAGCTTCAGTTATGAAAATCAATTTGTGATTTGTGTGGAATCAGAGTCTGAAACTATTTGTATGAGGAGGAGGTGGAAGGGACTGGTTTGCATACACTAAAAAGGAATATCAATTCAAACCCACTCTGGAGTGGGAAATACAATTTATAATTAAAAGAATAAGGTTTAAAAGCAGGGTCCCACATGGAGAAGATCTGAGCCTTAATGCAGCAAACTGGTAGAAATTGTTACAGTAAGAGGTTGTTTAGGCCAAAAATATAAATTAATTCAAGAAGGCTTTTCATAAATTCATGGAAATCGATCCATTATGGCTACGAGAGTAATATTAGAGATGTTCAAAATACTTTTAATTTGATGTCAGCAAGGGGGAATTCACAGTCCAGAGATTAAGTAGCCTGCCCGTGTTCACTCAGCTACTGTGTGATCCAGCCAAGATTCTAATACAAGGCAGCTGACTCCAAATAAAGCATTATTTCCACTGTATCATTTATGCTACTTCCCTTCAAGCGTTGATAACATTTACAAATGAATTTCTATAGATTTTGTTTTGACGTCATCTCCATCTCCCATTGTGTCCATCTCCCCTCCTAGATATTCCTCCCAACAAAGTATAACAAGGTTGGGGGTGGGGGGACCTAATTCTGTAAATATAACATTGAAAAAAACTTTAGATGACATAGATGCAATGTTCCTCACCCGAAGTAGAGGGAGCAATCCCTTCTGATATCTCTTCTTTGGAGTCAAGCTTGGTTATTGCAATTTCAGGGCAGATTTAGTATTTCGGTTTTAATTGTTTGGTTGTATTTTCCAGCTTCATTGTTGCAGTAATTGGATATGTTTTTTCCTGGTTCTGCTTAATGAAGTGCATCAGTTCATATGTCTTCTCTGCACTCATCATAATCATTACTTTTTTTCTTAAATATTGACTTATTTCTTAGGAGTCTGTTATTTTTTTCTAAATTTTTTCCCCATTTATTTATTTATTTTGGTTTACATCATTGATTTTCACAAGATTTTGAGTTACAAATTTTCTCCCCGTCTTTCCCCTACCCACCACACCAAAACAGCAATTCCACTGTATACCCCCTCCCCCAACCTGCTTTCTCCTATGTCTTCCCCCATCATCCCTCTAACTCTCTGGTAGAGCAAGATGGATCTCCCTATCCCAGTGACTGTATATCTTATTTTCTAGTTGCATGTAAAAAATAATAATAACTTTTTTATCATTTGATTTTAGAATTTTAAATTCTAGATTCTTTCCATTCCTCCTTTGTCACCCACCCCCACTGGAAAGTGAGGTAATTCAATACAGGCCATACATGTGTAGTTACACAGAACATCTCCACAATGAACATACTGTGTAACACTGACTATATTTCCCTCCTTCCTATCCCACCGCCCCTCCTTGTTCTATTCTCTACTTTGTCTCTGTCCCCTTACTGAAGTGTGTGTTTCTAACATCCCTCTATCCTCCCCTCTATCCTCTCCCCTCTAACCCCCATGCCTCCTACTCTTCTGTAGGGCAAGATACCCACTTTAGAGAGTATGTCATTCCCTCTCTAAGTCAAATTCAATGAGAGTAAGGTTGACCCATTCCCTTTTGCTTTCCTGTTCTTCCCCTTCATTGTAACAGTTAACCCTTGCCTCTTCTATATGAGATGATTAACCCCATTCTGTCTCTCCTTGTCTCCTCTCATTCTATTCCTCTCCCACCTCTTAGTTACACCTTTCAAAGTATCATCCCTTCCTATTCAATTGATCCTGTGCCCTCTGTTTACATACACATAAATACCCACACTCACATAAGTTTTCATATGCAAGAGAGCTGGGATTAAAACCAAGAGTCACTTACCCAGCAAAACTGAGTATAATGTTTCAAAAGAATATATGCTCATTCAATGAGGTGGAGGACTTCCAAGCATTCTTGAGGAAAATACCAGAATTGAACGGCAAATTTGACATCCAAACACAAGAAGCATCAGAAGATTAACATAGAAAAGGAATCATAAGGAACTTATCAAAGTTAACTATTTACATGCCAACATGGAAAAATGAGAATTGTAACTTGTGAAACTTTTTTCGGTATGAGGATATGTGAAGGGAATATAAATGTTTATATATGTATACATACACATATGTTTATATAGGAGGGCATATATTCCTCCAGAATTTATCATTTAACTTTTCTATCATGTTAACCAATATGATAAGAGTGAGTTGGTACCTCAGAGTTGTTTTAGCTTGCATTTTTCTAATCAATATTGATTTAGAAGATTTTTTTCATGTGACTATTGATAGCTTTGATTTTTTTCTTCTGAAAACTTCCTGTTTATATCCTTTGATGATTTATAAATTGGAGAATGGCTCTTATTTTATGAATTTGGCTCAGTTCCTCATATATTTAAGAAATGAGACCTTAATTAGAGAGACTTTCTATAAAAACAACAACAACAACAAACAAAACTCCTCCTGTTTCCTGCTTGCCTTCTAATTTTGTCTACATCAGTTTTGTTTGTACAAGACCTTTTACATTTTGTGCATCAAAGTTATCTACTTTACATCTTGTGATGCCCTCTTGCTCTTGTTTGATCATTAACTCTTCCCTTATCCCTAGATCTGACAGTACATTTTTTGTGCTTCCCCATTTTACTTAGGATATAACCCTCTATGTCTAAACCATTTGCCCAGATTTTATTTTGGTATTTGATGTGAGTTGGTCTATGCTTAGTTTCTGTCAAAACGCTTTCCAGTTTTCCCAGCAATTTTTGTCAAATATTGAGTTCCTATCTCCAAAACTTGAATCTTTGGGTTTATCAAACCCTAGATTACCATGGTAATTTACCACTCTATATTGTATATCTGATCTAGTCCAATGACCTGTTTTGATTCTATTTCTTAGCCATACCAGATTACTTTGATGATTAGCACTTTCTAATACAGTTTGAAATCTCATACTATTATCTTTGCATTATTTTTCATTGATTCTTTTGATATTCTTGAAATTTTGTTCTTCCAGATGAATTTTATTATTTTTCTCTAGTTCTACAAAATAATTCTTTGACAGTTTGATTACTATGGCGCTGAATAAGTAAATTAATTTTTTTTAATTTTAATTTATTTTCTTGGTTACATCATTCATTTCCACAAGGTTTTGAGTTACAGATTTTCTCCCCTTTTTGCCCCTACCCCTCAGCCCAGAACACTGATCCCACTGTAAGGCCCCTCCCACAATCTGTTCCCTTTTATGCCCTCCTCCAACACCCCTTTAGCTTTCTAGCAGGGCAGGAAGGGGCTCCCTGCCCCCCCCC
>CM053599.1:189347741-189374898 GCA_028646575.1 Pseudocheirus occidentalis
TGTGTTGTCTTCTCCCCTTAGAATGGAAGACTGGGGCTGTTTCTTTTTAACAGTGTTTGTATCCTTATTACTTAGCACAGTGTCTGACCCATAGAAATCACTTCACAGATGCTTAGTGACCAGCTACACAGCTCACGAGGCTGGATGGCTCTCTAACTGTGGATGACATATTTTAGTTTAGTTTTAGTTTGGGGTGGGGGGAGGGTCTGTGTTGGGCCAAAGAGTATCTTCATGGGATTGTTTGGGTCAAGCTACCTTAGAAGGTAAGGTGGCACAGTGGATGGAGCTCCCCTCCTGAAGTCAGGAAGACACATCTTCCTGAGTTCAAATCCAGTATCAGGCACTTACTAGCTTTGTGACCCTGGGCAAGTCATTTAACTCTGCTTGCCTCAGTTTTCTCATCTGTAAAATGAGGTGCAGAAGGAAATGGCAAGCCACCTTATTGTTTTTGTCAAGAACACCCCAAATGGGGTCATGAAGAGTCAGACGTCACTCAAAAAATGACAACCTTAGAAGGTCACTACTACCAAGTTACCCATCTTTGATGCTTTTCTACTCAGTGCAAATTGAAAAGAATGGAAGAGAAAACAAAGTAAAAACCATGTAATTTAATTATGATGGTGACTGTGAGGTTTCCCATTAGCCCATGTGTGGAAAATGTAAAACCTGTTGGGGTAGGGTTAAATTAGAGGCCTGGCATTCTGGGGCCAGCTGGGGAAGCCTCCATTTGGTAGACTGACACCCCTAAAAACTACTGCATGACCCAGTATGAGTCATGGCTTGCTCTGTGAAATGCATTCATCTATCCCCTGAGGTCATGTAGACTTGCCATAGAAAGGAACCCTGGCTCATTTTTTTCTCCTTCCCTCCTTCTTGAACCAGAAAAAAAATGGAGAAAAATTTAGAACATGGCTGATTAAAATGGGCAGAGGAATTTGGCAGTCACCTTCTTCCTTCCCCAGTCTGCCTGGTCACCAGTAGTATTTAAGCCCTCACTCATCCATCACCCAAATTACTTTAAGGGCAGCTCCATAGTGCAGTGGTCAGGCTCTGTAACTCAGTTGCCATTTTTCCATAGCAGCCTTCTTAGCTCCCAGGGCACAAATCCTGCTCATCTGCCACTACTGCTTCCCAAAAAGACTCCTGGCCATTCAGTCAGACAAAAATAAATGTTACTTTGGATGGCACACATAGCAAAATGGTGCCCACTGTCTTTTTTTTTCTTTTAAGGGTAAATAAAAGGAAGGGGTTAAACTATGCATGTAGTTATAAAATCAAGATTCTATATTCTTCTTACCCTATCACAAACAGATCAGGTTAATAGTTGTGGATGTCATTTTCAAATATAACCATACATAATGATGTGTTGTTAATGCTGACATTTGTACGTTTCTACTGCACTTTACCCAGCACAATAATAGCAGTATGTACAATAAGTTGCCTCAAAAATGTTTTGCATACTCATTTTTCTTTTTTTTTCACATTCTCTCATAGGATTTTTAGTAATTACAGTATTTAACAAGGAAGTGCTCTTCCCCACCCCATCCCTTTAATCCTTTCTGCAGAAAGCCCAGTTGATGCACAGGATTTGCCTAAGGGCTCTCAGAGCCTCTACAAGGCAGCCATTAAAAGATTTATTTATGACTAGGATGAAGGTGTGGGTTTCCAAAGTGACCCCCTTCACTTGATAAGAGCTGCAAGGAAATGACAAAGTAATGCCCAGGGTTCCTACATCTCCCAGTCCATCCCTTTTCCTGTACCTTACCTCTTATTTCTGCTGTTCTTTCTGTCCATCTGTTGTCCTCACCCGCTGGCCTTTCATCTGGATTTATTCCATTTCCTCTGACCCTATTCTCTCCTCCAGAGATGCTCAAGGATCTAACAACACTACCATGAGACCATAATTTGGGAGGATTTAGAATATTTGAACTGTGCGGGGAAATGTGAAAACATACTTGAAGTCTGGTTCTGATTCAGACGTGATGTATGTAGAAGTCCCTATTGTGTGGTCCTAGGAATTCTGGCCCCAATACAAAGAGTCTTGGGCAGAGTCAGCCCTAGAGGATGGTAATAACGGTAGAAGTAACTAATATTTAGATAGCACTTCAAAGTTTGCAAAGCACTTTCTGGGTATGATCTCACTTGATTCTTACAACAACCCTGTGAAGTAGGGGCTATTATTGTGCCCATTATACAGATGAGGAAATTAGAATACAGAAAGACAGGGATTTTCCCAGGGACACATAGCTCCTGTCTAAGACAGGATTTGAATTTGCAGTTTCCGTACTCCAAATCCAGGACCCTATCTACCAGGACATATAGCTGCCTTGAACTATTGTACATGTAAGCAATCACTTAGGGCTTCACACTTTTCTATCTTCCCTCCCTGCACTCCTCCCCCTCCCCCACTCACTCATAGAAATATACTCCTTACTATAAGAATTAATGACTATTGTGAGAAATGATTTATTTGGACCCCTACTCTATTCCAATCAATATTAACTGATTTAATATGATTCCAAAAGGGTAGTGGTTATAAGTTCTTTATATTAGGCCCCAGAGCTGTGAACTACAGATTGTTAATTCACTTGCTTAAGCATAGGAAGCTAACTAGAGACCTTTGTTTTTCCTTATTATGGTGACCAAGCCCAGCATGGTGGCGGTGACTCAATTATATGGAAAGCCCCCAACTTATTTTTATACCTCTGGACCACTCTCTCTTGTCCAATATGAGCAGGTGACCATCTTATGACCACTTAGTGGAGATGCCCCAAGCTTCGCTCAACTTGAGACCCCACTGTTGATATGCCATTTTTTTTTGTTTGATGTATCATTTTTGGCCTTTGAAGCAAGGCCAAAAGTAATAATTCTGTATTTTAGCTCTAGCTCCCCTAGAGTGTTCAGGCATGAAACCTTATAAAAATAAAGCCCTAGAGGAAGGGGACATTTCAGATCATCAGGAAGATCTGAGGTACACGTTGTTAGAGGGGACCATGAACCCTTTAATAAAGACTCCAAACTCTACCTCAGTGGTTTTTCTTGAAGATTGGACAATTTTAAACTCTACATTATTCACGTAGGCAGCAGGCTGAGTTGAAGGAGGGAGCCTTCTAGGTGACCTTAAAATAAGATCCTAGCGACCTACACGTATATTCATCCTCTTGTAAATGCTGTAAGACTAGCAAGGCAAAGGAAAAGGAACTACATTTCTGCCTTTTTATACATACATACTCCTCAGCCTGTGTTCCTTGGAGCTTTTATGTGACTTCTTTTCCACTTCAAGACTGCTCTTGGATTTCATTTTAATGCAATAAAACCAGGATATAAACGTTCAGGATAGGACACAAAGTATTATTTGCACTAGTCTTTGCATTCCTTTAGGGATGGCCAGGGTTTTGTATTTTCTTTGGACCCCATGGCAGACTGGGATTTGTCTGTACTGAAGAGCTATCACTATGGTAGAGTGATTGGTTCTTTGACCTGGGGTCTATGTCAGGGATGGTTGGAGGGGAGACATGCTTCTTTCCCATGTCAGAACTGTGGCTCGTTGTCCCTTCTCCTCATGGTCCCCTGATGGTCCTGTGCCATGTAGCACCATGACCATCCCATCACTACCTTTCTTCACTATAGTACCCTCTGATTTTTCCATGACTGAATTTGCCCCGTCATCAGAATTTCTAGTTAAAACTCTGCTGTACTGCATGATACAAATTCACCCTGAGGTCATGGCTCTGGCCCATGAGTTTGTAGAATTCAATAGTTAGTTCTAGGGAAGCCATGGTGATTTGGGCTTGTCCTAGAACAGGCCCAATAGCTCTGGGCTCATTGACACCTCTAGACATGATTTGGAGTAGAAATGAATTATTAGCTATCCCCAGAACCAGTCAGGGATGTCTGGGTTGTAAGCCAGAGCTAGAATGAAACCCTTGAGCCTGCCTAAGTTTGGAAGTAGAACCCTAGGGACAGGCCAAGAGTGACCACTCTTTGTCTTTCCTTACTCCAGTCTATTGTACACATTGCTGCCAAACTAATTTTCCTTAAGCACAACTTCAACCATGTGACTGCTCTAGTCAATCAATTCCAGTGGCTTCCTATTATGTCTAGGATAAAATATAAACTCCTCTGTTTAGCTTTTAAAGGCCTATACAACCTGATCCTAACCTATCTTCAGCCTCATTTTCCCTCCCAGACTGGAATCCAGCCAGTCAGGCCTTCTCTCTTCCTCACACCCAACACTCTCTTTCCCATCTCCATGCCTTTGCGTCAGCCACTCTACCTGCCTGCTACATGCTCCCTCCTTACCTTGGCCCTGTACTTCTTTTGTTTTAAGATACAATTCAAGTACCACCTTCCACATGAAGAATTTCCTGATCCCCCACCTGCTAATTAGTACCTTCCTTTCCAGACTCCCTTGTATTGAACTGCTTTGTTATATATTTGCATTTATTCACTTTATATTGATGTTGTATATGTTTTTATTTGTACTTGTTGTCTTTCCCATTAGAATGTAAAATCCTGGAGGGCAAGGGACTGCCTCATTTTTTTGTGAAATGCCTGTTGATTGATAGTTTGCTGAGGCTGATCAAAGAGGGAAAGAGGGAAGCAATGTGTCAAGAATGCCCCTGCGTCTAGTACCCAATATATGCCAAGCTGCTGAACTTTCTTCATTTTGTTGATGTCTTACTGAATACTGGATTTGACAATCCCAGCTACATAATGTTGAACTATTTTCATTTTATTCCTCGTTTTATTTTTCTGTTTTGAGAATGGAGAGAGAGAAATCATGATTGGTCTGTGTTGACGTGTGTTAAACAAAATGTAAATTCCTCTGTGGAACTGAGACACCTGACTCTTAAAAGCACAAGTATAGGCCTACAGTGCTTAGTAGAACCCTGCCTGTGGCTAAAGTAGCTGCCATCCAAGGAACTGTGAAGACATGGAAGAAAGGCTAGATTTAAAATCAGAACCCTTGGATTCTAATACTTGCTCTGTCCCTTGCCATGTGGAGCTTTGAGCATGGAACCATGTCTCTAGAGCTGAAAAAGACCTTTGAATCCAACAAGCCCAATCCCCTCATTAAAAAGACGAGGGAACTGAGGCTGAGAAAGGTTAGGTTACTTGCCCTAAGTCCCATAGGTAGTTAGTGTCTGGGGGTGGGATTTGAACCCAGGACACTGACTCCATACCCAATGGTTTACACCAGACTGCCTCTCTCTCTGCTTCTCTGGGGCTCCTTTTCTGATAAACGAAGGGGCTGGACTAGATGATGTCTATGGTCTTGTTCAGCTTTCACAACTACAATTCTTTGTTTTTGTTGTTTTAAGTCCTGACTTATTATTTCATACTCAGGGAGCTCCCTGTACTGACATGTGACCTTGTTCTGTGAACAAGACATGGCCTCTCTTGTCTGTGGCCTTGTCTCTTGCTGCCCCCCAAGCCCAGAATGCTTTCCCTACTCAACTCTACCTGTTAACTCCCCCACCTTCTTTTAAGTCCCAACTAAAGTCCCGCCATCTACAGAAACCTTCCCCAACCCCTCTTAATTCCCAAACCTTCCCTGTAAATTATCTCCTTTTTATCCTGTGTGTAGCTTGCTTTATTTATATTTGTTTGCATGTTGTTTCCCCCATGACATTGCAAGCTTTCTGAGGAGTATCTAGGACATTCAAGGAGGTGTAGTCCCTCCGGCGTGACACCTTGCCAAGCCCTTCACAGGACCGCTCCTCCACCTTTGGTGTCTCTCTTTCATCTGATTCTCACCTGCAGCTCTAAGAAGCTGTAGTGTGGAGAGCGGCCACATCTCAGGAAATCTGTCTTGGCCAATGGGTTAAACCAGGTTGAGGGTAACCTGCTTGCCTCAAACCCGTTGGTGAGTTAGAGTGTGAAGACTTTCTCTGATGGACTGGGAAGATGAGAACAATACGTTTCAAGAGTCATGAAGGTGGCTGAAGCAGGTGCTGTGTAATGCTCAGAGCTTGGTCAGCCATTGAAGATACCAAGGCCACCCCCTACAACCTGGGCCATCAAGAGTCGTCTTGACTTTTGTCCCGTCATTGGATTTTGAAAACTGTGGAAGAAGCTGGTGACTTGTGCAACTCTACCTCACTCAAATCCATTTCATGCAGAGTCAAGAGATCGCCCCATGAGATCATTGCTGCTCTTTGAAAACAAAGGACAAACAGCAAGCTCCTTGAGGACAGGGACCGTCTTTTGCCTTTTTTTTGGTATCCCTGGCACTTAGCACAGTGCCCAGCATATAGTAAATGCTTAATAAATGCTTATTGATTAATTGATTGATATAGGTCTGCAACAAATCCCTAAAATTACAGTCTTAGAGAATTGCCTAGGAGAGAGGGTTTGGGTGGGGGGAGGAGATTAAATGACTTGTTAGTAATCCCAAAGCAGACTTGGGATAACTGACAAGTTCTAAGTTCTGTCTCTGTATCAGAGAGAAAAATTGAAACCAGGCCCTAAAGTGATCCTTCCATCCACTACACTAGGTTCCTTTTCTTGATCCTATGATATTTGCTATAAATCCTCTGGCACTCAAGCAGAGTAAAGGCTGGTCAAAGAACCTACCTGGAGGCCCCAGTAAAGGTGTCCAAGCTGCAGAGTTCTCAGCTATCTCCATGAATGAGTCTTGTGGTTTACTTCAAAGAGATGGGAAAGATTTTGGGTTCCTTTGTAAAAACACAATCACATTCTCTCTCTCTCTCTCTCTCTCTCTCTCTCTCTCTCTCTCTCTCTCTCTCTCTCTCTCTCTCTCTCTCTCTCCCCCTTCTCTCCCCCCCCTCTCTCTCTCGCTCTCTCTCTCCTTCTATACATAAGCAACCTACAAAGACTCCTGGTTTCCAGCGTACCTCTTGCAGCATACTAATTAAATATTTCAAATGGTTTTTATCCATGGTTAAGCGAAGATAAAATTTTAATGATTTAATTAGCAATCTCCAGGAAAAAAATCATAATGAAGAAAGGCGTTTGCAACTGTCCTGGGCTTTAAGTGTTCCTGGCTAATGTTGCATTAGAATTGCAGGAAGATGCGGCAGGGGAAGCTCTGCAGTAGAGACCCCAGCTTGGCCCCCCAGGGAGAGAGCGCTGTCGTGAGTTATGCCAGCTCTCAGCTGTGTCAAGGAGGGCATCTCCCAAGAGCAGGGAGGCGGCTTTCCTGAAAGGGAAAACAAATCAGCTCTCATTTGGCCCATTAGCCCCGAAATCAAGTGGAAATGCCTGATGCTATTTTCCAACGGATAAACTGAAAACTGGTTCATTTTTAACATCGACTCATGACTCTCCCCCACCCCCATTTCTTTTTGGTGTTATTATTATTATTATTATTTTTAACGTGGTTGACTGCTTTGCTTCCCTGGACCTTAATATCTGGAGTTTATTAAAGAAAACTCTCATTGAGTCATGGGGGTATCTCATGAGGGAGAAAAAACCAACTAATTGCTCCATTTGAATGGTTTAGGTTTTTTCACTCTGGATTATCTTGTTGTTCAAGTTAGATTTTCACATAAAAGTGGAATGAGTCTCTGCTCTACAGAAAGTACTAGGCAAAGAGATTCTTAGAGGCCAGTCCTCAGTGTCCCCTTTTCCTGCCTCACCCCCCCTGACTTCCTAGAGTCAGTGCAGTCCATTATGAACGCACAAACACTCTGTTCATAACACACCCAGCCTTCATAAGCATATTTCATGAATTGCACCAGAGAACCCTGGAGGAGGCAGGGGGTGTATTGTTCATTGAGTAGAAAACATCATGTCCTCAGAAGTCACTGAAATCTTACCAGCCCATCTCACGTCAGAGGAATCAATAACATGAACATCACCAGCTGCTTCAGAAGCTAGGAACAAGACTCCAAGCACTGAAGCGTCACTTTATCTTTTTTCTCAATTATTATTTATGGGACCAAATTCAATCTCTTCTTCCACCTGACTCTTAGAGCAATTACCATCTCGACCACTGATGTCCTGCTTGATGCTTATCACATACAGCCTTGTGGGGGGTAAGAATTTATCTGTGTGTTCTATTTTTCCAGTTCGTCAGGAGCCACATCTGAAGTCTGCAAGGTACCTAGGATTTACACATGGTATGTGGTTCAACGTGTAATTATGAATGAAGAAAGTGAGTACTCAGCAGAAGGTCCTTGTCCTCAAAGAGCTTATACTCTAAGGCAGAAGATGGTACCTAAAGGTCATTCTTTTTGAATGAAGTACCCTATGTTGCCTCTTTTAATTTTTCTTTGTTTCTCCTTCTCTATTCCTCTCTTTTAGGGAGTATAGGAGGAGGAAAAAGGGGATGAGTCATTTGTGTAAAGCAGCCTCTTCCTGTCATTTATATGTTAACAAATGCTGTCAAAAAAAATGATCACAGTTGACAAAAATTGCCACCAGCAACAACTTCATTCTGCCAGACAAGGTTGTGTCTGTTCCGTAAAGGCCTAGGCTTTGTTGGGCACCAGATCTTGGCATCAAAGGTCACCAAAGCACAAGATGGAAACTTACCCCATGTATATCTCATGTATGAATAATGCATTTACAAATAATTTATGCTTTCATTACTATAAACTAGACAGTGGAAACTCCAGCCAGAAGGGAAATGCTGGCCAAGAATTATTAGACAAGGAGAAACGGGGAGTGAAATTGGGGAGGGAAATAGTGATTCGAGGGTCAGTAATGGGGAGAAGACATGTCAGGGGATGAAAATGAATACAAGAAGATCTGGTTAATATGTAAGAGGTGACTGGGTAATTTATGGGGGTTCAAAAGAGATGGCAAAAAAAATATGAGGGAAAGAGGTGGATTTGGAATCAATGGTGATCTTGGGAGATCAATATAAGAAGAGCAAGAGAAAAATTGGATATGGGTGTAGCAGAAGGGGGCAGAGCAATTGATAAATGTTAGATGGGGGAATATGGAATCCATGTGAATGTAGGCAAAAGGGAGACATTGGTAGCAGAATGTGAAAGAAATTGAAAGTGTCATGAAGGAAGAAGGGAGTCAGTAGGGAATGGTTCTTAAATTCAATGAGATCTCACAAGAGCAGAGACTGGCATGGAAAAATGTGCCCTTGACTGACATAGAGTAGGAGGGAGTAGATTGGTGTTTCCTTCCTCTCACTGTTTCCCCCACTGACTCCTTTTTGAACCTATAGATTGCAAGCTTCTCAAAGGCAGGAGCCAGCTTAAGTCCCTTGCAGTGGACACACCATAAAGGCTTATTGAGTAAATGACCTAATGAATGAATGACTATGGAAACTCCAAATGTCTGGGCAATGCTTATTTATTATTTTGCTTATTCATATTTGTCGAACACCAACTGAGCAGGTCCTGATGCACTTGGCATCATGGGCCCACATAGTACACAGAGTGGTGCATTATATTTATTGCTAAGTCTTCTGTTTTTCAACAGGCAGACTTGGAAAGGGGTTGGGAGATATATGCATGTGATAACACCCTGTTTTCTGAGTCATTGGAAAGATTTTCACACTACTTCCAATCTGTTCACCTCTTGCTTTTTGGTCCCATTCTGCTCTCCAGTGGGAAATTGAGTAGGAAAAGAAAGTCAATAAATCAAGAATTGTGCAAAACATTTTTGTTTGCTCCACTTCAAGTGATATTTACTGGTGAGCCTGCCCCCTCCCTCTACCCAAATGCTTATCTTTAAATATCAGTTAAACTGAGCAAAATACCTAGTGTCCTCATTGTGCAATGGAATAATTGGATAGAGCAGAAGGGACAATTTCCCAAAGCAAACCTCCCCAGTCCATTACATAGTTCATCGATTGTACCCAGGGGTTCTCTACATCTCTGTCAGAACCCCAAAGAGGCTCTAATTTTTCCTGTTTTTATTCCCTGTCCTTTCCCCCACCCTCCTCAGTCCCAGTTATCATCTTTCTAGTTTAGCAAGCTAAGAGGTGTAGAGGTTGCCAACACCCTCGTTTTCTACAAGGAGGGCTGGTATTGATGAATGATGCATGGCCATTCTCCTATCCTAATAACTACTCTATCTCTGTATAATTTTTTGCCCCATTGGCAGGTAATGAATGAAAAGTAGGAAACAGGGAGAGATGCTGAGAGAGTCAAAGCCATTCTCCCATGTTCCCTAGAGGTCACTGGGCTGTCCCTTTGCAATTGATCTTTCTGACAGATTATAGCTTTGGACTCATGGAGATTTTACCTGGACTCTTAGGCACTTCTATGATTTCACTTTGCCAGCCACTGAAAGGGAGGGAGAAGACATTCTCTGGAAAGAAGGGGGTCTAGAATTTTCACTTTTTCCTCCCCAAATCTAGTTGACATTCTCAAAGGCTTTCCTGGCCATTGTTAGCTTGGCACCACTCTCTTCAGGCTATCTAATGGTTTTCTGTATCTTTAGTATTTGACAAAGTTGGATGGCCCATCTCTTTGGAATGTGTAAATCCTCTTCTAGTGATGAATGAAATTTAAAAGACCACATTCTGGAAACTCTTGCAAATATCTGGGTTCTGAGGGAACTTGGCCACAGAAGACACAGGCTAGAATGACTCTTATGGAATGCCTGCTGACTTATGGAGCATGGAAGGGAATTGCTGCCTTTTAAGATCAGCAATATCTTATAAAACAGCTAGCAGAGGTTTATATGATGGTGCAGTAGTAAAGAGCCTATTAGAATTTCTATTATTAGCCTTGTTTAACTCAGCTATATATAAAAAAAATTCCTAGAGGAAAGTTGGAAATGTAAATCTCAGGCCATGATCTAATTTTTAGCTTTCACATTTTGAAAATAAATATATTTGGTGATGGTTAGGTGAGAAGAGAAGAAAATAACCTAGAGGTTAATCAGCTTCTAAGAAGTTAGATGCTTGTCATCTTTCTGGTTTGTTTGTTTTGTGGGGAGGTTTTAAAATAAATTTGCATTCCTCTTGGATGAAGATTCTTTCATGTCACTTATCTAGCTTCCTGAGTATTCAGAATCACAAATTCTCTCTACTCGAATGTCAAAGAAATTGTGACTTTTATTTGGTTACTTTCAATTGTGTGATGCTAGGGAGTGCATCAGATATAATGGATAGCTTGCTAGACCTGGGGTCAAGGTGATGACTTCAAATCTGTCCTCAGACACTGGGAGAATCACTTGACCTCTGTCTACCTCAGTTTCCTCAAACCAAATGAAGATGAAAATAGTAACACCTACTTCTCAGAGCTATGAGGAAAAAATGAGATAATATTTGTAAAGCTCTTGGCGTAGGACCTGACACACAGTAGGTCCTTAATGTCATTTTCTTCCTCCCTCCCAAATTCTTCTCAGCAGAGTGACCACACCTTCCCTTTCCAGGTCTCAGAGGAAGGCAAGCAGTCTACACAAGTAATTTACCCCTTTCAAGGCCTTCCACTGACAGCGTGTGTTGGGGAGAATCAATGAGGACAAAAGGCAGGGAAGTATTGACTCTCATGATATGAATACATTGTATTTATATAGAACTTTTCCTTTTGAAACACTTTGAGAGTCATACTTGTTTGTTAGACTTAATGTCTATGAAATGGAAAGTATGGGTGCCCCACTTGATAGATGAAAGAACTGAGGTGTAGCATGGCTGAGTGCCTCCTCTGCGGTTACACAGATGATAAGAGGAATGGCATCCAGGTCTCTTGGCTTCTAACCCCAACTAGAACCCTGGAAGGTATTGAATCAGATTTCACACATTCCTAAATCAAAGTAAAGACTGAGTCTCAGATGCACTTGCCCTCAGAGATCCCTATTTCTTTGTAAGAGAATCAGCTCAGGGCCTCATTGTAGTGTTTTGTACCTTGAGGTACTAAATATAAGCTTATTGATGATGCGTCTCATTTGCTCTCACCCTCCACACTACTTAAGGAATTGAAGCACATGACTATGTGTCTCCAACTACAATTTTGTCTTTCCTCTGCCTCCTTGGGCAATTCCTTAACCTCTTTTTTCTTTTTCTGTTTGTAACCCAAGGACAATTATACCTTCCTCATTCTGTCATGAGACTTAATCTGGTCCTTTTTTAAACACTTCAAAGGCAAAAAAAATGCTGAGTGCTGTCAAGTTGAGGAATGTGAGCAAGTTCCTGGGTTTCATGCCAAGGCACCCTCCCAGCCACTCCCCTCCCCCACCAGCTTCTGCCAACTCCGATGTGTTCAGCCTACAGAAAAAGAAGGGCAAACTCCAGAGGATGGCCGCCACCTTGCTTTGATGACTCACCTGTCCTGAGTCAGGAGCCCAGTCCAGGAATATGGATAGAAGAGATGGCAAAGATGGATGAGGTCATCCCCAGCTTCTTCACAGTAGTTTAATGATCATTTATTTTTCTGTGCATGGTGCCAGAGTACAGACACATGCCAGATGCCCATTTATTTCTGAAGATGCTAGGCTTCTAGACAGATAGCCCAGATTCACAGGGATCAAGAGGTGTGATAATCCCTGACACAAGGCACATGCCTGTGTGCTAGAAAGTGCCAGCATCTTTCCTGGCTACGTCAAATAGTCACACATGGTGTTGAAGATGTCACAATTCCAGACATATAGCATATGTCCTTGAAGCAGACAAGTGACTAAATTAATTCTAAACACCCGTTGTACGTTTCTTGCTGAAATGCTCTCTCACCATATAAATAGCTTTTCTGTTCTACATTTCCCATGGCAGCCTCCATGGAAGCCCTGGCCAGATACATGGCCTCTGCTTTATTTTAACGGCACCAGGAGCTCTTCAAAATAGCCCCATCTCCATAAAGGGAAATTGGAAAAAATGATGAAATGCCAAGTGAAGGGACATTTACTGGGCTTAATTCTGAGTTCTTTCTCTGAGCTGTTTTATCAGGAGGCATTTCTGGCCACCAGAATGACAATTCCTCCTGAGGGGAAACTTTTATTCTTTTCTTCTTCTTTTTCCTGTTTTTCCCCCCCTCTCCTCTGTCTTCCTCTAGGGGAGGCTATGAATTAGGAGGGGAAATGTTTTAAAGGGGAAAATTGGGCTCTCACATCTGGGGTCTTGCTTTTCAACAGACGCCTGGTTTCCCATGGAGCCAGTCATGAGAAAATTATCCATGAAGTATAAAGCGCTATATTAATGCCAGCCATTATTACCATTGTTGAGTGAATAATTGAACTCATTTCTTAAAATGTTCGGTCATTTATTGACTTGGGGCCAAATAAGCTTTTTGGCCAGGATAAATTAGAATATTGGGCCAAGAAGAGCAAAATACGGAATAGAAGAAGGGAAAAGGGAAAAATAATCTTGCCTTTGCTTATTGTCCCAGGCCATTTTTAGGGGCTCTGTAGAGGAAGCAGAGAGAGGTATGGGGCCCATGTAAACTAGACAGGCTAATATAAAGGAATACCAGGTAGGAGCATCATGTTCTCGAGCCATTTACAAATCCAGCTGAACTTCTTATCTCCACTTTTAATTTGGTGATGTTGGGCGGCTAGGTGGTGCAGTGAATAGAGCACCAGCCCTGGAGTCAGGAGGACCTGAGTTCAAATCCAGTCTAAGACGCTTGACACAATTACTAGCCCGTGACTTTGGGCAGTCACTTAACCCCAATTGCCCTCCAAAAAGCAAAAAAAAAAATGGTGATGTTATTTGCCAGCTTTGGAGTAGATTATAGGTTGTTTTGAACAAATAGAAGGAAGTTATACAAGTGAGAAGAATATCTGTTATGCCAATTCCTCATCCCTCTCATTGGTCCAAGGAACTAGTCCCACATGTCAGTGAGACTTCTTACATGCAGGGCTAAGAGGTGGGTTGAAATAAACCCACAGGGTCTTGCCCATAGCAAGTGTCTCTTGAAAGAAATATGAAGGGACTCATGTTTTTTTCATTTCAAGGGCCACCCCAAAGCCCATTTCCTGGGTATTGTTTCCCCAAATATGTCCAAAATGGGAACCAGATCTAATGATAGAAAGGGGCCAACCTGGAATAGTGGAGAAACTTGGATTCAGGATCACGGTTTTAGAGCTTTAGAGGCAGAAAGGACCTTCAAGATCATCTAAGCCAACAGCCTCTTTTTATAGATGGGGAAACCGAGGTGTGAAATGAATTAATTAAGAATACACAGGCACTAAATCTCAGAGGTAGGTTTTGAACCCAGATCATCTCATTATAAATCCAAGACTTTTTCCATGGTGCCATGCTGCTTTTTAGAGACACTCACTAGCTATGTAACAATGCTGGGCAAATCTTTTAACCTCTCTGAGTCATGGTTTCCTCATTGATAAAACTGGGATAATATTAGCGCATATTTCACAGGGTTGTCATGAGGAGCAAATGAGATAATGAATACTTTACAAATCCTATAGCTCTCTATATAAATATATTTGGTGCTGAGATTTTCACTTATCCTGCTGCCATGTGGAAAAGGTATTAGACTTGTTTCTGCTTGGTCCCAAAGGACAGAATTAGGAGCAAGAGGTGGAATTACTGAGAAGGAAATTTGACTTAGTATAAGAAAAAAACGCAATTAGAATTAGCTTCTTTGGGAAGTCATGGTTTTCATATCAATGGAAGTCTTAAAGCAGAGGTTGGATGATGTACTGGGAATGCTGTAAAATAGGGCTTCTTAACCTGAGGTCCATGAACTTAAAAACTATTTTGATAATTATTTCAACAATAATTGGTTTCATTTGTAACCAGCTGAGGGCAGGGGGTACTGTGAGTTTCAAAGTCCCTCCTCTTTACCTCTCAGAATCCATAGGTTCCTCTCAAGCTCTGTTCCCATGTCACCTCTTTGCTGCTCTCCCCAAGTTACTTACTGTCTCCAGTAGAAATGACTTCTCTGTGTCTAGAAGTCACGTGTCCATGTATTATTCTCTTTCCTTGTTAGAATGCATACTCCTAGAGGGCAAGTACTAGACATTTTTTCTTTGAATCACAGTATCTGGCTCAGAGCAGGTGTTTGTTTAATAAATGCTTGCTGATGAATTGGACCTGGTCCAACACCCTCATTTTATAGATGAGAAAGCCAAGGCCCAGAGGGGTTGAGTGACCTGCCTAAAGTCACATAAGTAGTAAATGGCAAAATGACAGAGCCCAGGACTTCTCTCTCCAAAGCAAAAACTCATTCCACTGCATCCTGAAGTGGAGCTCCCTCGTGGGATCCTGAGGGACTGTAAAAGACTGTTCAGCCTTCTGGATGAGGGGCAAAACAGAGTGAGGGGAGGAAGTAAGGAAGTGGGAGAAACTTTTACCTCTTCAGTCGGACCTACACATTGTAAGATGCTCTTCAAAGCTGGCAGGCACTGATGAAAAGAAGGGAAAATTTATGTGGGGAGCCAGGGGCCTCTAGAAAGGGATAAAATAACAACTAGGCAATTTTCCAGTCTTGCTGCAGTAAAAGAGGGAGCTGGCTCTGTTGTATGGCTGATCTGACTAGAACCTTTTCATCCATCAGGGCAGCTGGCTTACAAGCTGGGTACACAGCTTAGTGAATAATGCAGACTCTCCCTTTTATCTGTATAGAATCAAATAATGAACAAACAAGCCAGAACGTTCCAGTGATTGCAATTTGCAAAAGGTGTAAGGATCATCAGCCCCTTTCCTCCATTGAAGTTACAGGGGCTGGTTATCATGGCAGTGCATTTTTTTTTTCTTTTTAAAGCATAGATTCTCCAGTTTCAGCACTGCTAAATTTTCAGGGCCAGGTGAAATTCGAGCTAGCCTTGCAAGGGCAGGACCAGAATCCTTCTTTGTTTGATTTACTTGCCCAGTGGAAAAATGTTGTTGGGTTTGGGGGATGGGGTCTGGGGACTCAGGGAGTGGGGGGAGGCCAGCGTTGTTCTTTAGACAATGGAAGCTCCCCCCACCCCACCCTTCACCTTTTCCTTTTACAAATTGAAACCCGGCAAGTGAATTTTAGTTGTTTTGGGGCCATACCTTGGCTTGGTTTGCTCCCTCTCCTTCCCCAAATCTTGCCTCTAGTCTCTAACAGGGCTGATTCCCCATTGTGCAGAAAGACAAATAGTAACAACAAAACACTGTCCAAAGGCAGTTTGGGAAAGGGGTTACTGTTGTTTCTGTGACCTTTGAAAGCTGAAAAATCTATTGTAATGTTTCTGTCAGGCATGAAATATTTGGGAAGGTTGCAGGTACCATGGAACCATTCATGCTTTCCTGCTGGAGTCTTGGGAAAGAAAGTGAATTAGACTGAACTTACATAGGAAAAGAAGTTTCCTACTTAAATAAAATTAAGGGAGAGTGGAAGGGGGAGGCTGCCATGGGGCCCTACTCAAAGTCCAGTTAGAGCCCAGAGCATTTTTCCTTGACCCTGTCGAGGATTGTAGATTTAGAGGAGGAAGGGTCCTTAGAGTTCATTTAGTTTAATCCTCTTATTTCACAGGGGCAGACATGAGAAGGAAAGGAAATTGCTGAAGGTCTCCCAGGTAGAAGGTGGCAGAGTAAAAATGTGAACTTTGGCTCTGTGATTCTAAATTCTTGGTTCTTTCTGCTGTACCACACGACATCCCAAAGGAAAGCTGGTTTAGATGGAAGGCAATAATTAACAGCTTACCTTGTGCATGGTGGCCCCTCAATTAGTGGTGATTGAATGAATGAGACCAGAGCTCTCCAGTGATGGTCATATAAATACTGAGATCTGCCCAAACCAATGATTTGGTTTGCAAGCTGAGAGGGGGAAATTCCTTCCTAACACAAGCAAGGCCTGAAACTATCCTGCTCCCTCCCTTCACTGTCCAGGTGTTTCTGATGGCCTAGGGCTTTCATGGACAGCAGGAATATTATAAATCAGATGTCTTTGCTCCATTTATCACCTGGATCTCCAGCTGCCACCTGGCCCTCTTCCTGTCTTCAATGGAGGCATGATACAGTCGTTTTTCCCTCAGAGCTCTTGGACACACCGCGTTTTCTGTTTTTTACTTCTCCCTTCCTATGGTGGATCAGACACCAGTTATCTGAAGTGAGAGTGATGGGCAATTTAATAAATAAAGACAAAGGTGTGTTGTTGCTTTTTACCAGCTCACATAATTTCTTTTCATTTTATTCTAGTTCACTCTCCTCCAGAGCATGGCATTTTTAGCAAAATAAATGACATGGGATGTCTTTTCTCTTCACTTAGTATAAGTTGGCACTTGACTTTATATGATGAGGTGGCCATTTCCACAGTGTTGGTGCTTGGTCCAGAGGGAAGGGGAGAAAAGAAGGAGCCAAGCATTTATATGGCACCACCTGTGTACCAGGTTCTTTGTAAGCACTTTAAAGAGTGATGCTCACTCTTCTAGGGGTCAAACAAGAGAAATAGCAGCCTTGATTCCAAGACCATGGCTCAAATAATCCAATTCTAATTCTCCATCTTGTCTTTTTTGGGCACTTCTTTGACCTTCCTACCAAACCTCCTTTTGTCCTCAAGGTAGTTATGATGCCGTAGAATGATCACGATATCTAGAATTAGAAGTTGTTGTTGTATCTTGTGCCTGACTATTCATGATCCCATTTGAGGTTTTCTTGGCAGAGACTGGAGTGGTTTACCATTTTCTTCTCCAGTTCATTTTATAGGTGAGTAATTGAAGCATATAGGATTAAGTGACTTGCCCAGGGTCACATAGCCAGTAAGTGTCTCAGGTTAGATTTGAATCCACAAAAATGAGTCTTTCTGACTTCAGGTCAGTTACTCTATATGCTGTGTTACTTAGCTGCTCCTAGAGTCAGAAAATTTTAAACCCCAGCATGACCACTAATTATATGACCTTATGGAAGGCACTTAACTTTTGAGCCTCAATTTCCTCATCTGTAAAATTGGTATAATAATATTTGCACCATATAACACTTTAGATTCTTGGTAAAGTTTAAAGTTTATAATAAATACCTCCTATCATGCTTATTCATTCTTTTCTAGGATGGGAGGAAAAAGGAGAGGATGGCTCCATTAATATTATAATCTATTTACAATCTTGGTCAACCCCTGGGGAGAAGGAATTTGGTAATACTGGATTATTTGTCTGTACAGCAGAGATATAACTGGCACAAGGCAAATGAGGCTTTGTCCTAGGCATTTACATGGAATTAGGGCTGGTGGTGCTGTGTATCTATGAAGAACAGCACATTTCATCTTTTGTTGCGATCACTTTTCCTGTGCCCTGCCTCAGAGTCCCTTGCTAGCCAGTGACACCTCATTGTGTAACTAACTGTTCCTTGACCCCTCCTTCACTGAGTTCTGTCTCAAGGAGTCTTGCCTCCTCTCACAATCTTTCCACAAGTGAGGATCTAACTACCTTCTTTCCACCTCTGGTATAACTGTTCTCTGTCCTGTTGGTGACTGCTACCTCCCCTCCTCAAATGTTTTTGCCCTGGTGGAGAATTACAGCACTATGGCATAATATAGTGGAAAGAAGACCAGATCAAGAATCTAGGGGTTAGGGATCTACTCCCATTTCTGCCTCGATTTATAGCAAACCACAAAGCCCTAATCTCTAAAGTGAGAAATCTGGGTGATATATTTCGGATCCAGCATTCTGTGATTCTATGAAACATTCCCATCACTTTGGTGCCATTGGTCATCCCCCATCTCATAACCGAAAACCATGCCAATCTTTTCCTCTTCAACTGCACAAACCAGCTGCAGAAAACATCTTCGGGGCTCTAGAGAAACTCTAGCTGAAGAGCTCTTGAACAGGAAAGGGGAATGACTGACCATTCCGATGTAGATTCAGAGCGCTCTCCCTATCAGAGCCCCTGAAGAAAGCCCGGTGTTTGAGCAGCTCTCTCTCCACCTCTTTGGTTAATCTCACTCAGAACCTTAATGCCATAGCATTTTTATGGTCTAATCAGTCCTCACGCCTGACTTCCACCCCCACCCTCCTGCTTTCTGCTTTGTTAACATTAAGCTACAATATTTTTCGTGACAAACCAGGACACATGAATGGTGCAGAGTACTCTGAAATCATGTAATGTCAGAATCATTAAGCCAAATATATATTTATCTCAGATTGGGTACTCATTCTATCAAATCCCAAGAATACAAATAATGCAAATGGCTCAGTAACACACATACACACACACACGCACGCACACAGAGTCTTTCTTTGGCTCTCTACCTCTGTCTCTGTTTTTGCCTCTGCCTCTGCCTCTGTCTGTCTGTCTGTCTCTGCCTCTCTCTGCCTCTGTCTGTCTGTCTCTGTCTCTCTTCCTCTGTCTCTGTCTCTCTGTCTCTCTGCCTCTGCCTCTTTCTCTATGCCTCTGTCTCTCTGTCTCTCTGCCTCTGCTTCTGTCTCTGTCTCTCTGTCTTTGTCTCTCTGTCTCTTTCTGTTTCTGTCTTTCTTCTATGAATCACTGGAATTTAAAGTTGGGAGGGATACCTGGTCAATGACCCTAAATCTACTCTAGACATAAGAATGGGAGCCAATTTCTTGTAACAGCATGTGGTTTCCATGCTTTGTCTGCTTTTATTTTTCATTCTTTGAAAACTTAACAATTTCTCCTGGCTTTTAAATCTGGAAGCTGATATCTAGCTCCAAACAAAATCTGAAAAGGTTTGACCTAAGTCACATCTGTACAGTAGAAAGAGAACTGGGTTTGAACTAAGAGTTGCTGGTTTCAAATCTCTTCTCTATAACTTGCTTCTCGTTTGACTTTGTGCAAGTCACTTGAGGTCTCTGGGCCGGCAGTTCCTTAACTATAAAATGAGGGGATTGGAGCAGATAATCTCTAAATTCATTTCTGGATCTTAATCTCTGCTTCTGGGATCTTCTGATGCGTAGACTTGTAGGATTTAGAGTTAGGAAGGACCTTCAAAGTCACATGAATGACTAGTAGAAAGAGGATGGGCCTGGAAATCTGCAATATAGATTCTGGCTTCATTACACATCATAGAATCCCAGAATCACAGAGTATGGAACTTGAAAGGGACCATGGCAGCCACCCAATTCAACCTGTGTATGGAAGGAGTCCTCCCTATGACATACTCACTAAGTCACCATCCAGCCTCTACTTGAAGACCCCCAAGGTGAGGAGACCTGCTACCACTCAAGGCAGTCCATTCCACTTTCAGACAGTTTTAATTGATGAGTTGTTTCTCCTGGTTTTAAGCCTATTGCATTCTTTGTGACTTCTAGTCAATGACCCTAATTCTGCCCTCTGGGACCAAACAGGAAAAAAAAATCTAATTCTTCCTCCATATCATAATCAGTAAGCACTTATTAAGTGCCTACTATGTGCCATATACTGTTTTAAGTGTTGGGGATATTAAAAAAAAGGTAAAAATTCAGGCCCTGCCCTCAAGGAGCATGCAAACTCTTATTGGGGGAGAGAGCATGCAAACAGCTATTTGCAAACAACTTGTAGACAGGATAAAGTGGAGATCATCAGCAGAGGGAAGGTTACTAGAATTAAGTGGGATCAGGAAAGACTTATTATCTCAGTATCTGAATCTTCTTTTCATCAAGTACCAGCATTTAGTATGGTTCCTGGCACTTACTAAATGTTTGTTAATTTCTTATTTGACTGAACTTCTCCAGTTTTTTCAACCAATGTTCACATGAGATTATTTCAAAGCTCTTTGCCATCCTGGTAATCTTTCTTGGGATGTTTGCCAGTTTATCACTGTCCTTCTTAAATGGGGACAACCAGAATGGAATACAAAACTCCGATATATGGTTGAACAGAGCAGAGTAGAACAGGACTATTGATATCTTATTTCCAGAAGAGTGTCAGAGTTAATAAATATTTCTTTTCTTTAAAAAAAATCAACTTGACTAATGTTTAATACAAAGGTATTTGTAGAACCTATATTAGATTGTATGCTGCCATGGGAAGGGGAGAGAAAAGGAAAGGGAGGGGGAGAACATTTGGAACTCAAGGGATTGTGGAACTGAATTTTGTAAACTAAAAGTAAATAAATAAAATAAAAATTAAATGTATCTATTTTTAGTTTTCAACATTTACTTTTATAAATTTTTCCCTCCTCCCCAAGATGGCATGGAATCTGGTATAGGCCATACTTGTGTGATCATATTCAAATAAACATTTCTGAAGTGCCTACCATGTGCCAGAAATTGTGCTAAGTGGTGGGGAATACACAGAAAGGCAAAAGACAGTCCCAGCTCTCAAAGAGCTCACATGGGAAAGACAATACATAGAGCAGGGGCATGGTGAAGCCCTGCTGCTAGGGATGGAGATGATCTAAAGAAGAGGAAATATCAGAGATGATTTCCTCTTACAAAATGATGAGTTTCTGGGGACCACGAAATCCAGGAAGGTAGCAGGGTAAGAAATTATGAGGTGAATTCCCAGAAAGTCCCACTTATGCTGTGGAAGATCAGGGAGAAAATATCTAACAGCCACCCTCCATTCTCTCCAATGAGAGGGAGAGAGAGGTTCTCAAGACTATACTTCTCATGGCAACCTAAGATCACATTCACTTTTTTTGGCTGCCATGTCATACTACTGATTGATATCCATCTGGCATTGCACTAAACTCCCTTTCCCTGCCCTCCAGCGTTAAAGCAGAGCTGTCCACAAGCATAATTAGGAAGTTTATGTAGTAAATCTTTGATGTCCCTTCCCAGTTTCCACTTCATCTCTCTATTTCTTCTGTTTTAATGTTCCTCCTCAATCATGGTCTTCATGTTGACTCAGTACCTCCTGTCAAAGAGAAAAGATCTGATAAACTCATTGGTTTTAAGATGAACATGTAATATCTATGGACTATGTATGAATCTTTGTGTGTACACTATGTGCTATTTGCAGTATAGAAGTAATATAAACAGTCCAAGAAAGGCAGTGTGTCCTTATACAAATTATCCAGCCATGAAGTACCATATGTGATTTGTTCACCAGGTGGTGATTTCTTTGTATCACCATTCTAGATGCTGCCTTAGTTTGTTTCCAGTGCATTTCTTGTACAGCATCCCCAAATGATGCAGTGTCCCCATTGGACACCAGAGGATTCTCAGCCAGCAAGTGGCTAGATTTCACTACTTCCATCAAGATCATGGCTTCAAAAATAGTTATTGTCTGGGTTAAATTTTTTGAACTAGGGAAAAACATGAAATATTGTTTATCATGAATAAAAGTGGGAAATATGACTCATGAGTTCCCACCAGAATTTCCTTTCTCAATCAACAAACTCCATATTCTCAAACTCAGGCATTGTGGCTTGAATATACTATAGCCAAATAGTTTGTGGTACACAAAGAAAATATAAGGAAAAACGTCAAGCCCTCTTACATGGAATCCTTTAACTCCAACTATCTTCCCAAATGGCTTACACTTACTTTCCTAGATCTTTGGGGTGTTTAGGGAGATTGTACTGTTCTGAAATAATATCTGCTCCCACAAGTCATGGAAAGTATTAAGAAAGGTACTGTATGCCTGGGACCCCTCTCAGGGATAAGGAATATACAAGAAGGAAGTAAGACAACATCAGTGGGAGAGACCTTTCTTTTCTTCCATCTCACCAGCCAGTGGGATTTTCAGTAGCTGCCAGGGACCTCTGCTTCACCAGTCTTGGCCCTTTGAATCTCACTGTGGATTAGGGAGGTGGTGGTTGCGCCTTTAGCACCAATCCCTCTGGCCTTAACCCCTGGAAAGCTAAGTCTTGCTATAGCTGGGAGTGGTCCTTGTAGTCCAACAATCTCAATTACAGAGTCTGCTATTGTTTGCCCACAAGGTGAACATCAATCCTGTCTCCAAAAGCAACTGCCAAGCATCCCCAGTGATCACTCTTCTTGAATCTCAATAACTCAACCTAATGTTTCTTGATCCTGACTCACTTTTTCGGCGATCCTTTGATTTTTCTTTCAGGGTTTATCTTTGTATTTGTAACCTCAGCACTCAGCACAGTGCTTGGCACAGAATAAGCAATTAATAAATACTTTTTTATTTATTAATTCCTCAGCAGTCCCACATCTTAGCTTTTTCCCATGCTACCCTTGGATGACCTCTTTTGGCTAAAACATCTTTCTGAGCCTACTTTTCTAGCTACCCTTGGCAATGTCACAATTATCCATTGATAATATAATAACGCCCTGCTAACCTGCCTTCAGACCTTCTAGAGAGACAGATATTGAGAAAAGGGAGTAAGAACCCATCATGGGATTTAATTGCGGCTACAGCTTTCTGTTGTTAATAGGGTTGGACCTTCTTGATTTACAATTGACCTCTTCCTTAAAGGGGTGCCCCTAAACTACTCGGATTTGTCTAGAGATCCAAATGCAAAAAGGATTAGTTTTTTCCCTCCATTTAAGGCAAAATCAGTCTACAGAAACTTGAGCAAGAACAAAAGTAATTAATTTAAAGTGATCTGACTAACCCCACACTTATATGATATCATGGCATAAATAAAGAGCTACTATACTAGAAACTAGGACAGGATGGCACGGGCTGGCCAAGGCAGGTAACTTGTCACACATCAGCTGGGAATATAATTTAGTTCAAGGCTAAGATTGTTAAGGTCAGTGATCTGGGTAGCGGCTGTTGGAGAGGTAGGGGGGAAACCAGGAAATAATGTTTCACATAGTAAGGGGGAGGGGGAACATCTAGAAGGAAGAGATGGCCACCTGTGTCAAATAGTTCAGACGAGAGTCAAGGAAGATGAGGGATGACAATGGTAATAACTAACATTTTTTGTAACATTTTAAGGTTTGCCAAGTGCTTTCCAAATATGATTTCATTTGACCCTCACACCAGCCCTGGCAGGTAGGTATTACTATTACTATTATTATTTATTATACTCAATGTTCAGATGAGGAAACCAAGGAAGAAAAAAGTTAAGTAGGACAGAAACAAGCATTTTTAAAACCACCTTCTCTGTGCCAGTTTCAGTACTAAGCACTTTAAAAATATCCCATTTGATCTTCACAACCCTAGGAGTTTATCATCTCCATTTACAGGCGAGGAAACAGTTAGATAGAGGTTAAGTGACTTTCCCAGGGCCATACAACTGGTAAGTACCTGAGGCTGGATTTGAAGTTTTTGAGCCTAGGCATCTACTGCATCACCTAACTGCCTCGGGGACCCTGAAAATGTATGTCAAGACCCCCTTTCAAAACTCAGCTTTCAGGGATCCAGCCCAGAGGAAGAATCTGACAAAAGCAAATGTCAGAGACTTGTAGAAATCTGGCTCCAGCCAGTCAGCAGAAGGATTAACCCCCTCCTGCTGCATTCCCAATATGCTAAGGGATCATATCACATGGATGTGGAGAATTTTTGTGTGGATTGAGGACACAGCAGCTTCCCAGGGGGATTCAGCACCTGATGTGAGAAGGCTGGACCCTTCAGGGTCCAGAAGGACCTCCAATTTTCAGTAAGGCAGGGGCATTAACTGGGAATGATCTCTGGTGCTTACAACTTGCACCAAACATTGATTTGACTTGATTTTTTTGGTCATCACCTTTGTCTTCTTACCCAAGACCCAATTTCCTACTAATTTGATTTTCCCCAACATCCCCAACAACCCATTCTTTAACTTTCGTTTTGCTGGTGACTCTTTCCTGATCATGTAATCTTGGGGACAGCTAGGTGGCAAAGTGGATAGAGTGCCACACCTGGAGTCTGAAAAACTCATCTTTGTGAGTTCGAATCTGACCTCAGACTCTTACTAGCTGTGTGCCTCAGTTTCCTCATCTATAAAATGAACCGGAAAAGGAAACAGCAAACCACTCTGATTTCTTTGCCAAGAAAACCCTAAATGGGATCACCAAGAATCAGACATGACTGAACAGCAACATCTGATTATACCTCTTGCTTAAATCCTGCTAGTATCACTTCAACTGAGCTGGTAGACCCTTCTCCTATTCAAATTCCTAACCCACTAAGCTCACATCTGAAACAATTCATCAAAAAACATTTATTAAGCGCCTATTACATGTCAGATACTGTACCAAGATACAGCTAGAGATACAAGAGGAGGACAAGAAATTAGAAGATCATTGATGACTTGAGAAGAAATAACTTTAGAAGTATGCTAGGAGAAAAGCAGCATAGGGTAGTGGTTAGAGACTGACCTTGGAATGAGGACAAGTTAGGTTCGAATCCTGTCCCTGACAGACTCTGGCTATAAAATAACCCAGACCAGTCAGCTGATCTCTCAATGTCTAAGGCATCTTTTTAAGTCTATAAATTGCAAAACAGAGGGAGTTTCTTCCCTAGGAGTTCCCTATACCAGTAAATGGCATAAATAAAGCTTTTCTGTATATAAAAATGTAAAAAAAAAAACCTACTCTTAGCTCACAGCACATACAAAAGCTTAGTCTTCCACCCATAATTTGCTGAACCTGGAATGATATCAGAGCCCTGTTAAAAAAAAAGCCTTGGTAGGATCAAAGAGTAGATGCAGGTAATTAAAGAGTGCATGCATGAATTGTAAGGATGGGTAGACAAGGAATGTAGACTTCTTCCAGAAGTTTAGTGGTAAAAGGAAAAAGTGTCTTAGAATACTAGTTGAAAATAGTAGTGAGATCAAAGAAAGGTTTCTTTTATACTAGTAAATACTTAGCTTAAAAAAAAAGGCAGTTAGGTGTTGAAGTGGATAGAATTCCAGGCCTAGAGTCAGGAAGACTCATCTTCATCAGTTCAGTTCTGACCTCAGATGTCCTATGTGACCCTGGACAAGTCACTTAACCCTCTTTGCCTCAGTTTCCTCATCTGTAAAAATGAACTGGAGAAGGAAATGGCAAACCATTCTTGTTTCTCTGCCAAGAAAACCCCAAATGAAGAGTCAGATACAACTAATTGGCTAAACAGCAACAAATTGGTTTTTAAAGCTAGGGGCTGATATCTAGAGCCAGAGAAAATTTTTATCAAGCCCTGACCTAAGTCACAAATATTCTGTGGCGACAGTGCTGGTTTAGAGTCAGAAGTTAGAGTCAGGTTAAAATCTTTTCTTAACAACTTACTACTCATGTAACCTTGGGCCTCAGTTTCCTCAGATAAAACTTTTTTGTGTCCTGAATCTTTTTGGTTGTAGAGGGAAGCCTATGGACCCCTTCTCAGAATAATGCTTTTAAATGCATACAAATACATGAGTAAACATAATAAAAATATAATACATAAATTTAAAATGCAAATAACTACAAAGAAAACCAATTATATTAAAATCAGGATCTATTTTTTCCCATCCAAGTTCATAGATCCCTTGAAATCTATCCCAGGTTACCCCTTAGATGAGATGATTTCCAAATTCCCAGCAGACCTTAAATTTATGATTCTATGATACAGGATCATAGTGTTTGGAGTCAGAAAAGACCACAGAGATCATTTGAACCACTTTGGGTGTGATCTGGGACTCTGAACATTTATTCTAGTTCTGTCCTAGAGCACAGCATAGTATAGATTTAAAGCTGTCCGTGTATTTAAAAGTCATCTGGTCCAAACTTTATTTTACAGCTCAGAAAACTGAAGCCTAGTGAAGTTTGATGACTTACCAAGGTCACGCAGGTTCTAGGTAGTGGAACCAGAATTGGAACATAGGTTCTCCTCCTCTGAAACCTATGACCAGATTATTAGGGCTGGAAGAGGCCTTAGAGGTCATTTAGTCCAAACCTCTCATTTTATAAATGAAGCAACCAAGATATTGAGAGATTAAGGAGCTAGTCCACAGTCACACAACTAGTTAGTGGAAAATCTAGATGTGAATTTAGTTCCCATAAATAGTAGATTTAGAGTTCATTTGATCTCTAGGCAATTCATCTGACCACTTTATTTTACAAATGAAGCCCAAATAGGTGATAGGATCATAGGTTCAGAGCCAGAAGAGACCTAGAGATCATTGAATCTGGCCCTCTCGTTTTATAGATGAGGAAAGTAAGACACAGAGAAGTTAACTTTCTTGCCCAGGATCACACAGCAGTATGGGAACAGGCATTCAAACTCAGTTCTTGCTGACTCCAAGTGCATCATTCTCCCCATTATACTCCTCATTCCACACCAGTCTCCTCTTTTCATATCTCCCTTTTCACACAATAAACTTCCCCTCCTTCCCCAAGGCAGAAACCCTGGGAACCAGACTAACAGCTGATGATAGTCTTTCTTTATGCGGAAAAGAACAATAACCTGTTTTCTAAGTTCTAAGGCTACAGTTTAATCATAGGCTTCCTTTGCCATTTAAGACCCACTCTAGTTTGAATGATCTTTGCATAACCCTTTCTTTTGAAAGGCAGACAGATATTCCAGCAAGCCCCTTGTGCTGTTTTAAATGTGTGCTGGGCATTA
>CM053599.1:189375398-189386742 GCA_028646575.1 Pseudocheirus occidentalis
CAGATTGTTCCAGGTGCTTTAGATCTTCTCTGAAGTAGACTCATGCTTTGGCTTGGGAGGCTCGGCTCCTCCTGGCCACCCTGGAGCCTGGCCGCATGGCGGTTTTAGGCTGGGTGGTCTCAGCTCTGGGCCTGTAGGCCTGGGAGATGAGCCCCTCCTGCCCCACTGCCTGTCTTTAATCCCTATTTTTCACACCTTTCTCTAATCCCTGTTTTTCACACTTTGGTAGATGTGGAATTGCTAGAGGCTGTAGCTCTTCTCTCTTGTAGACTGGCGGGGGCTCAGCTCGGCTCCTTACTACCACCCTGGGGCCTGGCTGAGGTTTCGGTTTCAAGCTGGGCGGGCCTTGGCTCACGTCCTGCTGCTGTGATCCCCTGCTGCTGATCTGCCTTCCGAGAGAGATGTGTTTTCTGTATTTTTTGAGTTTGAGAGTCCTAGAATTTGTCCAGGGTCATATTTTTATGGGTGTTTAGGGTGGCTGCGTGGAAGCTGTGGGACGCTGCTGCTTCAATGCCGCCATCTTCTAGAACAAGAATTTGCTTCATACCAAAGGTGCTGGAAGAAGAAACGAGATTTGAAAAGTGATGGGCTATGTAGGGCACGAAAAAGTAAAGAGTCCAGGATAATACCAAGGTTGTGATTATTCTATGATTAGAAGAATGATGATGCTTTCAAAAGAAATCAGGAAGCTTGAAAGTAAGATAGATTTCAGAAAAAGGTAAAGGGTTCAGTTTTTCTTCTTGTTGTTGCGTTGTTTTTTCAGACATGCCCAACTCTTCATAGCCCCATTGGGGGTTTTCTGGAAAAAATATGACAGTGGTTTACCATATCCTTCTCCAACTCATGTTACAGATGAGGAAACTGAGGCAAACAGGGATAAGTGACTTGCCCAGGGTCACACAGCTAGTAAGTGCCTGACACAGGATTTGAAGTCACAAAGATGAGTCTTCCTGACTCCAAGCCCAACGCCCTGTGCACTAGCTGTCCAAGTTCAGCTTTGGACATGTTGAATTTGAAATGTCCAATAAACAACTGGCGATGTGGGACTAGAACTCAGGAGAGAAATTAGGTCTGGATATAAGGATTTGAGTTATTTGTGTAGAGATAATAATCAAACCAATGAGATCTGATGAGGTCACCAAGAGAATGGGAAGAAGAGGAGAGCCCAAGACAGAGACTTGGGGTACACCCATACCTACGATTATGGAAACTGAGAAAGAGCAGACAGACAAGAATGAAGAGAAGCAAGATAGAGGAGTGTCAGAAAAGCCCAGAGAAGAGAGCGTTTCCTAGAGAAAAGGATGGTCAACCCTATCAGAGGCTATAGAGAGGCCAAGAAAAATAAGAATTGAGAGAAGTCATCAGATTTGATAACAAGAAGATTAACAAAGAGTGGTTTTATTTGAACAATGAGGTCAGAAAACTGACAGCACCGACTGATCAGACTTTAATATCTCTGTCCCATCTATCTTCTCACCTTGAAGATGCCTCTGCCCAAGCAACCACTCCACTCTCCTCCCTTTGGTGAGTTCCTGCCCACAACCTCCATGTAAAGAAATGTTGGGCCCAACCATGGCTTATTTCTCTCCTGGATTTTCTCTTGACTTTCCTGACTTACCCCCAATTTCAACCCCATTAGAATATAAGCTCTTTGAAGGACTGTCTTTCTTTATCTTGTATTTGCATTCCCAATATAGTGCCTGGCACATAGTAAGTACTTCAAAATTCTTCCTTATTTCCTTCCTTCCATCTTTCTTTCCTTCCTTCCTTCTTTCCTTCCTTCCTTCTTTCCTTTCTTCCTTTTTACCTCCCTTCTTTCCTTCCTTCCTCCCCTCCTTTCTTTCTTTCCATCTGTCCAACTGTCCATTCATCTATATTCACCCATCCATCTAGCTATCTATCTAGTTATCTTAAGGAGGTCAGAGTATCCATTTGACCTGTGTCCATAGTTAATTCCATTAAACACAATAGAAGAGCTGGTGAGGAGACAGAGGCTGAAACAGCCAAAGATACCAAAGCCTAGGGCCAGCTCCATTCCTTCGAAGGGTAAATAGCTGCCTACCTAATGTTATTTGATAGATGCCTAATAGTCACTCCTCACATCCAACACAAAGCTAATGTATACAGAAGTCTGAAAAAAATATTTTCCCAGACTTGATAAGAAAAGTTCTTGCTGAAATTATACTTCCATCAGCTGTGATGTCTCTTCATAAACACGGAAGTAAACAAAGAAAGATCCTATTCCAAGTATCAATATAAATGCAGGGAGAACCTATTTGCCAAAGGAAAAGAACAAAATCAGTATCTGAAAAGAAAATTATTTCCCAGCTTCAAAGTAGGTTTACCCAACAAAGAAGAGTGCTTTTTATTTCCTTATAGAGGAAAAAAGGTATAATAAAAATACTTTATAGTGATCCTTTAATGTTGATATAGGGCAAGAATGGCTTTACTATTGTTAGTTGTTCGTGAAGAATCCTCTGAGCAGTGAGACACCATCCTGGTGGTTTTCAAGAGACTCTTCTCCACTTTAGTCTCCACCAAGAAAGGATTTGCCCAGTAGCTTTAGATATTTTTCAAGCAAAGATTAATAAAAAATACATTGGCCTTGAATGTTGGCAAAACTTGAAACCATATGTTCAGAGAATTGCTTCATTCGCTGGTAATTAAGTTTTTACAAAATGAGTCTTTTTTGGCCCAAGCAAATAGCTTTAAGCATTTGGGCATCTTGATGGAGCCTGCTTTCCTCTCTTCTGAGGATCAGATCCTGGCTAGGATGATTTGAAAACCCTTGCCTAGAGTTGGAGGTGTTTTATTAAAATAGGAAAGTGCATTGGGAGCTGTTCTACACTCTAAACTATCCATCCCAAGAGAGAGTTGCAATGGCTTTGTCACTTTATTTAGAAATGTTAGAACATCTTGAAGTAACACAAAGATTCTGTAACTACATGTCATCCTTCTTTCCCTTACCAACTATCCAGGAAACCTGGGCATGGGATATTCTAGGGCACTGGCTAACTAGCCCAGATATTCTGTCAACTACTACGTGGGCTACAAAAATCAGTGTTCGCCCTGGCATCCTCAGCTCTTATTTTGTTTTGTTTTTACATTCATTAGTGTGGCTTAAGAGCAGATACTTTCATTTTAATCCTATTTGCATTTGAGGATAGTCACACTCTTGCCATTTGGCTAACATTTTCTTCAGTAGGAACAATCCTGGAAAAGAAATATGAATCTCCAACATGAATTCAGTATGACTCACTGTCATCTCTGTAGTTAAGTATAGTTAATTTATGTAGACTGAATGGGTTATAATGGTGAAGATTAATGTAACTTGGAAGTCAACTGGATAGAATACAGCCATCAAGCACTGTAAGGTGAGTTTATAACTTTACATGATGTACTCAGGATATTCGTAACAATAGAGGAATCTGGAAAGAGATTGCCTGGCTTAAAATAAGAGTGATGTTTACCATAGTACTTGACTTTAGGGCAATCAGAATGTCAATTCTGATCTTCAATGAACTTGCTTATTAGGAAAATAGAGGGCCAGCTTCATCCTTTGAAAGGGTAGGTAATGTGATTTGAAGAGATGCCTAATAGTCACTCCCCACATCCCACCCAAAATATTTCCCCCAATGGATCTGTCACAGATGCCAGCATCTCACCCATATATGCACCTTATAGTCAAGATATTGAAAACTGTTTTTAAAATCATGCAGTCAACATTTATTAAGAGCTTACTATGTGCCAGGAATCACACTAAGTATTGAACATATTCAGTAAAAACCACACACACAAAAGAGTCCCTCTCCTCAAAGAGCTTACATTCTTCTTCAAAAATTGATTCTTTTCAATTAGAAAGTATTCATTTTAGGGGCAGCTAGGTGGTGCAGTGAATAGAGCACAGGCCCTGGAGTCAGGAGGACCTGAGTTCAAATTTGGCCTAAGACATTTAACAGTTACTGGCAGTAACTCTTGGGCAAGTCACTTAACCCCAATTACCCTGCCTTTCCCCCTCCAAAAATGAAAAAAAAAGCATTCATTTTCTCTCCCTCCTGCACTTTTTCCCCCATCCCTACATTGTTGATTCAATCTAATAAAGCTACCAAATCCATGATAGGTTTGGGAAAGAAATACAGTGTCTTATAACAAAGGTACATAGTCAAGCCAGACAAATTCCCACATTGGCCATATCAAAAAATGTGTGTGTCATTCTGTATATCTAGTCCATGGTCTCATCAAGTGATGGTAGCATTGTATATTGTTCTCTGGAATCATCATTTGTTTTTACCTTGATCAGAGTTCTTGAGTCTCTCAAAGTATACATTATTTCCTAGGTTTTGCTTATTTCATTTTGCATCAGTTCATATAGGTTTTTGTGAAACAGTCCATGTCATCCTTTTGTATTGCACAGCAACATTTCATTCCATATCATAGTTTATTCAGCTATTCCCAAACTGATGAATGCCTCATTAATTTCCATTTCTTTGCCACCACAAAAAGAGAGGCTATAAATAATTTTGTGCATATAGGTCCTTTTCTTCTTTCTTGGATCCCTTTGGGATATAGGACTAGGAATGGTATTTCTAAGTTAAAAGGATATGAACAGTTTAGTAACCTTTGGAGAATAATTCAAAATTGCCTTCAAGAGTGTCTGGACCAATTGTAGTTCCATTAACAGTGAATTAGTATATTTTCCCATAGCCCCTCCAACACTTCTCATTTTTCTTTGTTGACAATTGTATCAACCCGAAGGGTATAGGGTGAAATCTGAGAGCTGTTTTAATTTGCATTTCTTTTCTTATTAGCAGTTTAGAGCATTTTGATGCATAGTTATTGGTAGCTTGGAAGAAGCTCACCATCTAAAGGAGGAGACACTGAAATAAATAGGTACATACCACATGGGAAGTAGACAGAAGTTAACTTTAGAGAGAAGGTTCTAGTAACTGAGGGAACTGAGAAAGGCCTCCAACGGAGATACTATTTGAGCTGTCTTGAAATAACCTGGAGAATCTAAAGGGCAGAGGTGACAGTGGAAAGCATTTTCTATATTTTCTAATTGATAATTTACCAAGTCATTATGAAGTATTAATACCTTAGCTAATACTGAAGAACATATTATAGGTGGGATTTCTTTTTACATTTTGAATAAACTAAAGTCACTTCAACTCTCAAATTCTGGGATTCTGTGATCATTTAAATTAGTTTATCGGATTAGTTCCAATGAGAGGTGGAAATAGGAGGGCGTCCAAGGAAATAGAAGAGAGCAAAAGTAAAAATTTGATGGGGAGATTGAGGTCCAGAAAACTCAATGAGCAAGCACTTCTTAAATATCAGCCAGGCTCTAGGCATCACGCAAGGTGCTGGGGATAAAGGATAAGTAAAAGAAGAAACAATTCCTACTCACAAGCAGCTAAGATCCTAATGCAGAAAACAAGAATAATCTATGAAAATATGATACCACAGTGAGGAGTCTTGAGCAACCAGGTAACAACAGAATGGTACTTAGCACCTACAGGCCTTAAGGAAGGAAGAGGAAGAAATGACGATGGAGGGGGCAATAAATATAAATGCTTCTTCCTTAAAAAGTTTTGCTAAAGGTTGATCCTGTGAATAGTTCCTGAATAGATGGCCTCTGCATTATATATTTAGGTTTTAAATTTTTTACATCCATGCGGAATACGTATGGAGAGGAGTTATTTGCTTATTGGCTTGGGTGCAAATCCCAAACCTAGCATGGATTTGATGGCTTTATTAACACTGCATCAACAACACTGCCATTCTTGATCACATCTAGGTTGGCTGTAGTCATATTAGGCAGTCCAAGAATATTCCTCATCATGGGTGTCATTTTTATTATATTCCAAATGGTAATCAGCTAGGATTCCTAGCTCATTAACTTTCCATCCTGGCCAAGTTCTGATAAATTAGGACCAGACAGAGGGATCATTTGACATCAGTTAAAGCATTTATGGCTCAGCAAGGATAACTAAATCCTGTGCCTCAAAATGCAAACCCAGCGATCAGAGTGGACTCCTTCACTAAGTTCTGCCACACACTTGAATGAGCGAAGTTAGGGAATTATACACCTTTCATTTGACCACTACACATTGGGTGTCCTACAGTCTAATTTAGGGTTAGAGTGGTTAGAGTTGGAAGGGATCTTACAGATCATCTAATCCATCTCCCCCTTTTTTTTATAGATGTACAGAATAAGGCCTAGCTTAGGTGACTTGTGCAAGATACCTCAGCAAGTCACATTTTCTGATTAAGAACTCAGGGATCATGCTCATAAAAAATTGAAATTTCCTCCTCTCTAAAGGCTATGACTCTTACAGGGATGCCTACCTCCAGAGATTGAGGAGGCAGTGTAGCAAAGGAGAAAGAACACTGGACTGAGATTTTGGAGATCAGCGTTCCCAACTTGGCTGTGCCACCTTGGACATGTCATTTTCCTTTTCTGAGCTCCAGGTTCCTCATCTGTAAAATGAGTAGATTGGACGAGATAATCTTTAAGGTCCTTTCCAGCACTTAACATTCTATGATTCTGGGATTCGGGCCAAAATGAACCCTGGGAGAATGAACAGGTCCAAAGAAGCTGTAGGACAATCACAGTTTGGCCGCCAAGAGTTTGGCACGGGGTGTCCTTTAGCCTCTTTGCTCAGCTGTTTTCAGCAGTCATCAGAATAACCCTAAACTCCCACTGCAGGGAGAAGAGGCCATACACATTGACTTCTCCCCATATGGCAAATCCTACACTCCTAAAGAAGGACCGCTGGGACCTGCCCACACACTAAAAAGGATGGCTCACCACACTGTTTATACATGCCAAGTGAAGCAGAGAACTGAGCAATTATCTAGTGGATTCAGTCACTGGAGCCAGCCAAACTGGAGAAGCCAAGCCAAAATAAATTGCCTTTTCCTTAGGAACAAGGACTTTTGTCCCAATGGTTGTTAGTTTGAGGTTTGGAGGTTTGGTTTTCTTTTCCCCAGAATGATATGAATAATGGTTTCAAATTCTCCCTTGCACTTTATCTGGGTAGAATATATAGTTTCCCTGCCATTGTGTGTATACATGTATGTGTGAGTGTGTGTGTGCATGTTTTGCACCATGCTTTCCAAATTCCATTTTTGACAGCCAAAAATTAACAGGGGCATGTTTTGAAAGAGTCCTCCATGGTGGGTGGGGTAAGGACAATAAACCGTTGTTAAGAGTTTCAAGGTCAAACATCATACATTCTATGAAAATAAAAGATAGCCGTACATTACATTGTCAAGTTAATGTAGTATGATAGAGCATCTCCAGACTGCACATCCTGAAAGACTGTAAAAGTCTAATAGATTTAGGGAAACTATACCTCAGGGAGCATATTAGACAGGACTCCTCGATGGATCAGAACTGTCTTAAAGCCTCACTTATTGGGGACCTGGCTGCCTTGAAATGATTGCTTCCCTTTCAAAAGCCTAGAGACAAATTGTACCTCTTAGATTAACTTTACAAGAATGGGTCAATCATTGTGAATGGAGGGTATTCATTCTTTTTACGTGGGAATGAAAAATGGATAATGTAAACCATATAATTCCATTTTCTTTTAAATTACCTTTAAAATGCCTTAATGTCCTATTGATTCCCACTTAGGTGATTTTAGATATATTTGCAAAGTCTCTTAGCACCACATACGTCTGTAATGGAAAGGCTTCTTTAATTATGAAAGATGTTTTGGTGAATTTTGCATTGATCAGGCATAAAATTAACAAAGTATAATGTTTCCTACATATTAACAGGGAGGGATGACATTGACATGCTTTCACGCTGGAAAGAAATAACACTTTAAAATGAAAATTTAAGAAGGAAAAAAGGAGCCCACAGAAGTGAACCACACGTCCACTTGAATGGATGCCTCATTCATTTGTCAATTTATTTTCTCTCTTTTACATAGCCCTCAAGTTGCCCATGATTTCAAATTTTGAATGTACTACCTGATAGGCTTCATTCCTCTAGGTTAAGGTTGAATGAATAAAGACTATTATTAGACAAAGTCTTTCTTCCTCCATTCCAATACATCTCCCAGTGATTTGGGATTTATTCCCTTTTGTCTTCCACTGGAAAGATTGTGCATGTTGTATAATTTAAATATACCAAGTTAATAGGCAATTTATCTTGGTTGCATTCCTGGGTCTAGAATATATATTAACCCATCATTGAATATTTAGACATCAGGGACAGATTTACATGTGTCAGAAAAGGAGAATTAGGCCACTTATGCTTTCCTCCATGGATCCTTATTCTGATGCTTCATGAGGTATGGAAGTTACCCTACATCTTTTAATGAAAGGGTTAGTAAATGAAAGTGCATTTATTAAGTGCTTACTGTATGCCCAACACTGTGCCAAGTGCTGGGGATACAAATACAAAAGAAAAATAGTACCTGCTTTCAAGAAGTTTATATTCTAATGGGGGAAACAACACACATAGGAAAGTGATAGCCAGATAAAAGTACTTTGGTCCAGGAAGTTACAGGGAAGACAAATGGTACCATAGGGAAATAGATGGGCATATCTTATCCAGGGGCAATAGCAGGATTGATTTAACCATGGCTTATTGTTCTAGAACTGGGAAGAGGCAGAAAAATCATTTGGTCTCTTGGGAATGCAAACAGGTAAGGAGGTATGCAGAGAGGAGGGATGGAAGGGAATGAAACATGGTCAGAGCTTCCTGAAATAGTGTTCCCAAAGAGGCAGTAACAAGCAAAGTGGGGTTCCAAGGGAGAACTTCTTCTAGGGGTTCTTAACCTAGGGTCCATGTATGCTGAAGGGGTCAGTAGATAAATTTCAGATAAAATGTAGATTTATATTAGCAAAAAAATTTGTGTGTGTGTGTGTTGGGGGGAATCCCATAAATAGCATGGCCTCACATGTAGCAAAGGCTCACATGTAGTGAGGACATCACTGACATGTCACATGGGAATAGTGCTATGCAGCTCAAGAGAAGGCAGAACTGACGTCTCTAGCCTATTCTCTCCCCAGCCTTCTTCAAGAAAGACTTTAATTCCTGTCAAGAGAGAAAGCAGGAAGTTGAGGCCAGAGGCCATCATGCTACTTTCCAGAGATGGAGGGTAATGGGCTAGAATTATATCTATCTGATCCCTTCAATATTGTTAGTCTAGGAAGGGGATATGATCAGGTTCAAGTTAATTTCTGATCATAGTTTCACTGGGAGTGGTGGGGAGTGCACAGCCCTGAGCTTCATATCCAAGGCTTGACCCCTTTCCCACTAAATACTAATTCCACAATGAACACACATAACACTTATAAAAAGAAAGAAAAAAACTTATTTGCAAAAAAGAAGTCAGAAAAGGTATACATGGAGATTATACACCAGACAATAGAGAATGAAGGAGATTGCCCCCACCAGAAGTGTGGTAACTCAGCTCAACCAAGAAAGTCCTCCACCCAAACAAAGGGGAAATTCCCTGAAGTCTCCAGAGTAGCAAAGTAGAAGTAGGGACATAATGAAAGCTGCCAGGTCTTCTCATGTCTTCCCAGAGTCAGCAACTTGAAGTGGGGTTGCCCTTGTCCATCTTCCTTTTAGAAACTGGAAGTCAGGAGTGACTGAAGCAACTGCAGTGCCCAAAGAAATGCAAAGACTAGATGAAAATTAAAGAACTCTCCTCTCTCTAGCTCCTTATAATTCTACCCCACTCCTCATGCAAAGCAGGGTATGCATTTCCACTGGCAATGAGACTACCATACCAAAGGTCTTTGGGACTGGGGCTACACACAAACATACATGTATATGAACATTTATGTACATGGTATACATATATACGTTTTTTTTTAAAAAAATGTAACTGATTTCCTTTGTAATCTCATTACTTTATTTTACATATTTAAAAACATTATCCTGAGAAAGGGTTCATAGGCTTCATTGTCCAAAGGAGTCCATAATACAAAAAGAAGGTTAAGAACTGCTGTTCTAAAGACATGATCTCTGGATGTGAGAAGTTGATGAGAAGATTAAGGAGGAAGCCCAGAGAGATAGAAGGGAAGTAGGGGGTGACCAAGGCTTCCTTACCAAATATTCTGATGGTACAGCTACATCAACTTGTCCAAGATCCTTAACAAAAGAGTATATGTGAGCTCTAGATTCTACCATGCTGGGAGACACTGAGGACAGTCCCAGAATCAAACTATATCTTCTTTCTGAAGACTAGTCCAATGTAGTACAATGATATTCATTAGGCAAAAACTAGGAGACTTCTGAGGGCAGAGCCAAGATGGAAGAGTAGAGAAAACACTCAGCTGAGCTCTCCCAACATTCCCCTTCAAAAAACCACAAAATAATGCTTCAAACTGAATTCTGGAGTGGCAGAGCCAACAGAAAGTCAGAATTAGAAATTCTTCCAAACTAAGACAACGCAGAAGGTCAGAAAGAGAAATTCATAATGGTGGGAAAGAGGCTATCCTAGAGACCAATAAGAGCAACAACAGTGGTGGGACTAGGTGGTGGTGATAGGGTCAGCAGCAGCAATGGGGAATGTCAAACCAGAGATAAGAAGGGGACTTGGCAACTAGTAAGAAAAAGATTTCAAGGTACCATCATACTAGCACTGGATGCAGGACCAGATGTTATTTGGCAACTCCATTACATATACCCACTTTTAGGTCATAGTTCAAGGGCAGAGAGGAGCACTTTTGGTCAAGAGGAAATAGAAGCCCTGAAGGACAGTATCATTTCTGACCCTAAGGGATCAGGGACCCTGATGGATAGCACTGTTTTTGGTCCCAGGGGAGCAGGTGCCTTTCCTGGGAAAGAATGAGAGTGCGGACCAAGAGAGCAGTGACCATATCTCACCCCAGATCCCACCACCTTGGAAGCACAGAAAGCTTGCAAACCAGAACTAACTCTGAAAACAACAAGTGCAAAGAAAAAGAAAAGAAAATGCTAAAGCTTTAACAGTGTCACTCTTCCTTTTCCAGCCCTTCCCCCATGCCAGGAACACAACTCAAAGTTAATATAAAGTTCCAGATCAAAAGATAATGCAGAAAAATGAGTAAACAGTGAACAAAGAACCTGACTATAAAAAAGCTACTATGGTGAAAGGGAAAATCAAAATACAAATGGGGGGGGGCGGAGCCAAGATGGCAGCATAGAAGCAGGAAAACATCACAGCTCCCACATAGCCACCTCAAATACCCATAAAATATGACTCTAAATAAATTTTAAGGTTCCAAAACTTACACAAAAATACAGAAAAACACAGCTCCCACGGAAGGGCACAGGATCAATCGAACAGGAAGGGACAATACTTTAAAAGGTGAAATTCTGAGGTGTGAGGATTCG
>CM053599.1:189386842-189399662 GCA_028646575.1 Pseudocheirus occidentalis
GATGGAGGGGTAGGTGGGGGGAGGGTTGCTGGAAATAAACACTTCTGTAAAGAGACAGGGACAAGGTAGAGAACAGAACAAGGCAAGAGGCAGGATAGGAAGGAGGGACATATAATCAGTCTCTCACAATATGTCCACTGTGGAGATGTTCTGAGTAATTACACATGTATATCCTGTATTGAATTTCTTGTCCTTCCAGTGGGGGTAAGTGATGAGGGAGGAAGGGAAAGCATCTAGAATTTAAAATTCTACAATCAAATGTTAAATAGATATGTGTGTGTGTGTGTGTGTGTGTGTGTGTGTGTGTGTGTGTGTGTGTATATTATTAACTACATGCAACTGGGAATTAAGATATACAGGCACTGGGTTAGGGAGACCCATTCTGACCTACTGGAAAGTCAGAAGGGCAATGGGGGAGGACATAGGAGAGAGCAGATTGTGGGAGGGGTATACAGCAGGATCACTGTTTTGGGGTGGTAGGTAGGGGAAAGATGGGGAGAAAGTTTGTAACTCAAACAAATTAATTAATTTAAAAAAACACAAACTCAGAAGACTATGAAGTTAAGACAGCAACAAGCAAGGCCTCAAAGAAAAACTCTGATTTGATCACAAGCCCAACAAGAATTCCTGGAAGAGCTAAAACAAATTTTCAAAATAAAATAAAAGTGGTAGAAAGGAAATTGGAAAAAGAAATGAAAGTGAAGGAAGGAAATTATGAAAAGACAATTAACTGCTTGGTAAAAAAAAAAGAATGCTGAAGTAAATAAGACTTTAAAAAACAGAATTGATTAAATGAAAAAAGAGATACAAAATTTCACTGAAGAAAATAATTGCTTAAAAATTAGAATTGAGAGGCAGTGTGGTGTCGCAGTGAATAGAGCACTGGTCCTAGAGTCAGGAGGACCTGAGTTCTAATCTGGTCTCAGACACTTAAGACTTACTAGCTGTGTGACATTGGACAAGTCACTTATCCCAATTGCCCTACCTTCCCCCCTCCAAAAAGTAAAAAAAAAAAAAGAATTGGACAGCCAAAAGTTAATTATCCCACGAGACATCAGGAAACAATAAGACAAAGTCAAAAGAATGAAAAACTAGAAATGGGAAATATCACATATCAAAACAATTCACCTGGCAAACAGATCAAGGACAGGTAATTTAGGAATTATCAGATTACTTGAAAACCATGATATAAAAAAAGCCTAGATATCATATTTTGAAAAATTATTGAGGAAAACTGCCCTGATATTCTAGAACCAGAGGACAAAACAGAAATTGAAAGAATCCATTGATCACCTTCTGAAAGAAATCTCAAAAAGAAAACTCCCAGAAATACGGTAGCCAAATTCCAGAATTCTCAGGTCAAAAAGAAAATACCTCAAGGAGTCAGAAAGAAACCATTTGAATACCATGGAGTCACAGTCAGGATCACACAAGATATAGCAGCTACCACATTAAAGGAGTGGAGGGCTTTGAATGTGATTTTAGGGAAGACAAAAGACTTAGGATTACAACCAAGAAAAACTTACATAGCAAAACTAAGTATAATCCTTATAGTAAAAAATAAATATTTAACTAAATAGAAGACTTTAGAACATTTTTTGATGAAAAGACCAGAGTTGAATAGAAATTTCTGAAAATAAGACCCAAGGGAAGCAAAAAGAGAGAAATGTGAAAGAGAAATAATAAGGGATACAACAAGGTTAAATTTCTATGTGGGAAGATGATATATTCATCTTCAAATATCATTATTAGGGCAGTTAGAAAGATTTTACATAGAAAAAATATATGGGAGTGAGCTGATTATTTTGCAATTTGGTAAAAATGGATAGGCTAGAAAGAGGGGTGCACTAGAAAAACAGGAAAGGGAAAGGAAGAATGGGGGAAATTATCTCACATAAAAAACACACAAGGAAAAACTTTTAGAGGAAGGGAAAGGGGAAGTAATGCTTGAACCTCACTCATGTCTAAATTAGTTCAAGGAGGGAAATTATGTGAATGTATAAAATTATAAATATGCACACCTAATATAGATAGATATAGACATAGATATAGAGAGAGATATTCAATTGATAGTAGAAACCTATGTTGCCCAACAGAGAAGTAGGACAGGAAGGGCATATAAAGAAAGCAGTGGTCATAAGCAAAAAAGACTTTAGAGGAGGGACAAGACAGAGGGAGAGAGAGAGAGAGAGAGGATAGAGGGAAATGCACACTTAGTATTCATAACTGTGAATGTGAATGGGATGAACTCATCCATAAAATGGAAATGGATAGCAGAATGGATTAGAAACCAGAATTGAATAATATGTTCTTTACCAGAGACATATTTGAAACAGAGACACACAGAGAGAGAAAAAATAAAAGGTTGGAGCAAAATCAAAAGGCAGAAGTAGTCATCATGATCTCAGACAAAGCAAAAGCAAAAATAGACCTAATTAAAAGGGATAAGCAAGGAAGCTACATTTTGTTAAAAGGAACCACAGACAATGAAGTAATATCAATACTGAACATATATGCATCAAGTGCATAGCATCCAAATTCTAAAAGGAAAAGTTAAATGAATTACAGGAGGAAATTGAAAAGAAAACTATATTAGTGGGGGACCTCAACATTTCCCTCTCAGAGTTAGATGAAACTAGCCATAAGGTAAATAAGAAAGAAGTCAAGAAGATTAATAGAATGATAGAGTATGATAGACCTCTGGAGAAAACTGAAGGGAAAGAGAAAGGAGTATGCCCTTTTCTCTGCTTACACACAGCAGTTTCACAAAAAAATTGACCAGGGCATAGAAGCTTCACAAAACAAATGCAGAAAAACAGAAATATTAAATATATCCATTTCAGACCATAATGAGATTTAAAAATTAGTAAAGGGTTATGGAAGCAGAAATTAAAAATTAATTTGAAATCAAATCATCTAATCCTAAAGAATGAATGGGTCAAAGGACAAATCATAAAAATAATCAACAATTTCATTAACAAGAATGGCAACAATAAGACAATGTTCCAAAATTTGTGGGATGCAGCCACAGAGGTACTTAGGGAAAAATTTCTATCATTAAATGTGTACATCAGTAAAAGAAAGAGCAAATCAATGAGTTGGGCTTGCAACTAAAATAAAACTAGAAAAAGAACAAATTTAAAATGCACAATTAAACACAAAAATTAAAATAAAAGGAGATTAATATAATTAAAGTTTTTTAAATGAACTAGTACGTAAAGCTAGAATTGGATTTATGAAAAAACAATAAAACAGATAAACCATTGGTTAATTTGATTGTTTAAAAGGAAGAAAAACAAAGTACTATTATAAAATGAAAAGCATAAATGCATCACCAGTGAAGATGAAATTAAAGCAATTATTAGGAGTTATTTTGCCCAATTATATGCTAATAAAACTGACAGTCTAAGTTAAGTGGACGAATATTTACAAAAATATAAACTATCCAGATTAACAGGAGAGGAAACAGAATATTTAAATAACCCTATCTCAGAAAAAGAAATTGAACAAACCAACAATGAGCTCCCTAAGGAAAAATACACAGGACCAGATGGATTCACAAGTGAATTATACAAAACATTTAAGGAACAATTAATTCCAATATTATGTAAACTAGTTGGGGAAAAAAAGTAAAAAGGGGTCCCATAAAATTGTTTTTATGACACAAATATAATTTTGATGCCTAAACCAAGAAGAGGAAAAACAGAGAAAGAAAACAATAGATCAACTTTCTTAATGAATATCAATGCAAAAAATTTTCAAGAAAATACTAGCAAGGAGATTACAGTATATCAAAAGATAATACACTATGTCCAGGTGGGATTTATCCCAGGAATGTAGGGGTGGTTCAATATTAGGAAAACTGTAAGAATAATTGGCCATGTCAATAAAAAAAACAACAAAAATCATGTGATTATATAAATAGATGCAGAAAAAAGCCTTTGATAAAATACAACACACATTCCTTTTAAAAACATTAGGAAGCACTGGAATCAAAAGAGCCTTTCTTAAAATAAATATCTATCTAAAACTAAAAGCAAGCATTATCTATTATAGGGATAAAAACTTGAAACCTTCCCAATAAGATCAGGGGTGAAGTAAAGATGTTCATTATTACCACGATTGTTCAACATTATCCTAGAAATGCTATCTACAGCAATAAGATAAGAAAAAGTAATTAAGGGAATAAAAATATTCAACAAGCAAACAAAACTATCACTCTTGGCAGATGATTTTCTAGTATACTCAGAGCACCCTAGAGAAGCAAATAAAAAAACTAGTTGAAACAATTAGTAACTTCAGCAAATTTTCAGGATATAAAACAAATCCACATAAATCATCATAATTTCTACATACTGCCAACAAAACCCAGCAGGAAGACATAGAAAGAGAAATTCTAAAATAACTACAGGCAATACAAAATATTTTGGAGTCTACCTGCCAAGACAAATCCAGGAATTATATGAACACAATTACAAAATACCTTTCACATAAATAAAGAGAATTAAACAGTTAGAAAAATATTAATTTCTCATGGATAGACTGGGTCAATATAAATAAAAATGGCAACCCTACTTAAGTTAACTTACTCATTCAGTGCTATACCAATCGAACTATCAAAGAATTATCTTATAGAGCTAGAAAAAAATAGAAATAAAATTCATCTGTGAGAATATCAAGGCAATCAATGTTGGAGGAGGATGTCAAGAAAGGTGGCCTAGGAAGCCCAGATTCAAATTACATTACAAAGTGTTAATCAGCAAAAAACAATCTGGTACTGGTTAAGAAATAGAGTGCTAGATTACTGGAAAAGTTTAGGTACATAATACATAGTAGTAAATGACCATAATAATTTAGTGTTTTATAAACCCAAAGATATAAGTTTTGGGGGTAAGAACTCAATATTTGACAAAAATTGTTGGGAAAACTGGAAAGCAGTTGAAAGAAACTAGGCATAGACCAGTATCTCACACCAAATACCAAGATACAGTCAAAATGGATAATGACTTAGACATAAAGAGTGATATCATAAATAAATTGGGGGGACATGGAAAAATTTACCTCTCAGATGTATGGATAATAGAAGAGCTTATAAACAAACAACAGAGAGGGGGGTGGTTATGGGAAGTAAAATAGATAATTTTGATTACATGAAATTAAAAAGGGTTTGCACAAATAAAACTAATGCAGCCAAACTTAGAAAGAAAACAGGAAACTGGCAGCAGGCAGAGGGATTTACAGCAAGTTTCTCTAATAAAGTACTCATTTTTTAATTATATAGGGAGCTGATCCAAATTTACAAATATAAGTTATTCCTCAGTTGATAAATGATGAAAGGATACAGGTGGTTTTCAGAATAAGAAACCAATGCTATCAATTGCCATAAGAAAAAAATGCTCTAAATCACTACTGATTACAGAAATGCAAATTAAAACAACTCTGACCTCTCCAAGCTCCAGCCCTGGCACCGCTAACATGGCTAAAAGAACCAAGAAGGTCGGAATTGTTGGTAAATATGGAATATGTTATGGTGTGTCCCTCAGAAAAATGGTGAAGAAAACTGAAATTAGCCAGCATGCCAAGTATACCTGTTCCTTCTGTGGCAAGACCAAAATGAAGAGACGGGCTGTGGGTATCTGGCATTGTGGATCCTATATGAAAACAGTAGCTGGTGGTGCATGGACCTACAATACCACCTCTGCAGTCACAGTCAAATCTGCCATCAGAAGACTGAAGGTATTGAAAGACCAGTAAAAATCCTCTTAATCAAGTCTCTGTAGCCCGTAGTCCAACAATAAATGGGTTAATTTATGGAATTAAAAAAACTACTCTGAGATACTACTTCATGCTAACAGAATAGGAAAATGACAAATGCTGGAGAGGATGTGGAAAAATTGGGACATTAAAGGCACTGTTGGTGGAGTTTTGAACTAGTCCAACCATTCTGGAGAATAATTTGGAACTGTGGCCAAAATATAACATGGTGCATACCCTTTGACCCAGCATAGTCTATATTCCAAAGAGATCAAAGAAAAGGGAAAAGCATCTATTCGTACAGAACTTTTTTACATTGACTCTCTTTGTGGTGGCAAAGAATTGGTAATTGAGGGGATACTCATCGACAGCTGAACAAGTTGTGGTATATAGTTGTGATGAAATACTGTTATGCTATAAGAAATGATGAGTAGTATGGTTTTAGAAAAAACTTGGGAATCCTTATACTAACTCATGTAAAATTAAATGAACAAAACCAGGAAAATATCTTACATAGTAACAGCAATATTATAAGAATGACCAACTATGTAAGACTTAGCTACTCTGATTCAAGACAACTCCTAAGGATCCACTCCAGAGAGAGAACTGATGAACTCTGAATGGGTATTGAAGTACTTTTCAACTTTATTTTTGCTGTCTTATTTTGTTTATTTTCTTTTTCAACATGGCTAATATGGAAATAAGTTTTGAATGAACTCACACGTATAGTCAATATCAAATTGCTTACCTTTCAAGGAGCAGGGTTGGGGCAGGAGGAAGAGAATTTGGAACTCAAAAATTTTAAAAATAAATTGGGAAACAACAAAATAAATGAAAATAATGTTGTTATGTTTTTTTAATGAATAAGCTAGTCACTTGGCAATGAACATTTTGGCCATGAAACAAAGAAAAAATAGGCAGGCATGAATGGGTTACGGAAGCATTATGGAAGAGGCAGAATAATTAATAGATGATATCATAGATTCATTGGCTTATATTTGCTACAGTTGGTGCTGATGAGAACAAGGTCACAGATTCATTCAGAAATATTTGACATTTAACTTTCTTCTGTTCCAGGCTAAGATGACCCTAACTCTACCTTACAAATTGCATAGAATGTTGGACTTGGGGGTATGAAGAGGTAGGTCCAAACCTTGCCTCTAATGTCTGCTAGCAATGTGACCCTCAACTAAGTGACCAATCACTTTACCTCTCTGAGCCTCAGTTTCCTCTCCTTTAATATGAAGAGATCAGACCAAATGGCCTCTAAGGCCTCTTTCATCTCTAAAACTATGATCTATAATTATGAAATACAGGATGGGACTTGGTGAAAAATTATGGATGAGTCAGTGTACACATATCCCATAGGTAAAGTCCGCATTTTTTGAAATATGCCAAGTCAAATTTATAAAAATAAGAGCTATTCCTTAGATGATAAATGATAAAAGGATACAGGCTCTTACCATGACTTTTTTTTTAGTATTTTCATAACTGTATTTCAGTACAGTGGGTCTCCTTTATAATCCTATGCATTTTGTTTTATCTATATCCCCATGTACATTTTACATATATATGTATGTATATATATGTATATATATTCTTGTGTATTTTATTTGACCCATTTAAAAACATTTTTTTCTGAGAAGGGATCCATAGGTTTCATTAGATTTCCAGAGGATCCATGACACAAAAAATAAATGTTTAGAACTCTAGATTTCTTAAATGTATGTATGTGGGGGAAGAGAGGGAGAAGAGAGAAGAGCAGAGGAAAGGGGCGAGGGAAAGGAGGGCAGAGAAAAGGAGACAAGTTTTAAGACCTCTGGTGAGTTCTGCCATCTTTTTATATGAAAGATTTATGTTCTCATTAGGATCATTAGTTAGAATTATTGTTTAAATTATGCCAAAGGAAACAGGAAGTGCTATTATTTTTTTTCAATTGAATATTCAGTTAAGCTAGTAACAATTGAAGTTGAATACCTGTTCCTTTCCCTACCAACATGTTCTCCATAAAATTTCCTGTTAACTTACTCTCTAAGAGTAGAGAGGTGTAGTCTTTAATTTTAAAATGTCAAGCTGAAGTAATTAAGTTGCTATTCCAAACAGCTTTTTTAAGCTATTATATTTTTATGATATTTGTTATTATATTCTTCAATGGCATTTTCGCCTCATTATAATTGTATCCACTAAAAGGTTGTTTGTGTTGGCACTCAACTCTGCTAACAGTGTTACATTCATTCCATTTAAAATCATAATGCACTATAGTACACAAGTCTTAGGGGATGGGTAAGGAGAACAGGAAGCCTTATCCACTATGAATCTATATGATTAAGTAAATGGGCCTATAGTTCTTGTGAATTTGCTGATTCTGGGGACTGAATGGTCATCTTGCTATAGCATTATTGAAAAATTGGTTTCATTATCTCACACCCTGCCTTTCTTTGCACTGTGGCTTTGTACTTTTTAATTAGCTCATAGTAGGCATTCTTCTCACTAACAGAACTGGACAAAGGCAATACTAGTCCTGCTTTGGGAATATGATTTTAGAATTTTTTTTTCCCGATAAGAAACGTTAAATTGTTAAATTACACGTTTCAGGTACACATTAACTCGTGTTACAAGGGGAAGGAGACATGGACGCTTTGACAGGCATTGAACTTTCTGCTTCAATGCACAATTATAGTATTTTTTTTTTTGCAAAGCTACAAAGGAAGAAAAAGAGATGCTATATTTTCTCTCTTAAAGGAAATTTTCTCCAGCAAAAGCTCAAGCCTGTAATCTCAACGACCAAGAACTATTTCTGCTACCTGTTGATTTTTATTGTTGTGGGCATTCAGTCTAGGTGATCAACCAAAATGTGTTTGGACAAAAATAGCAATTTTCCTCCCCTCTCCCCCGCTTTTTTTCATCACTGCTCCAATTTGGCCGTAATTGTACAGTTCCCATAACAACAGCCAAATAACTGAATCTCTATGGAGGGGTTATAACAGGCCTGTCCACAAAGCCAACAGCTGGATTATACAGCTCCTGCTTCCCTCCCTCCTTTGAAAAAAGATAGCTACATGAAGGAGCAGACCTTTTTTATGCTCTTCTCTTCAATTCAAACATGTAGCTAATTACTGCCACCAGGTTTCCTAACTCAGAAGAAACAGGAAAAAAGTATCCTCAGACTCGAATTTCTCTTACATACTTCAAATTCTCTACCTACTCATATCGTCATTCCCTAGTGAGTTGCTGGAGACATTAAAAAAATACACACACCTACATATTTCACCCCAAAATCATAATAGAAAAGAAAGAAAAGAATTTTCCACTCTATCTTGAATGCACTTCAGATTCTATGGCATGACAACACCATCACTGAAAATCAGAAAACCTTTACTTTTTTTTTTTCATTTTGTTTTTTGATGAGCTGCTGTGTGATTTCAGGAAGCAAATTTGTTTATGAGGGAACAAGTGCTGCCAGGCTGGGAATCGTGGTTTCTGTTACAGCTTGCAAGTTATGTCAAGCTAAGTTAGATGTTGTCTACCAACAGCTGTTTTGATCTGCAGACAATAAAACAGACAAGCACATTCAGTAAACTTGATGCGGGATTCTGGGGTCCGTTTGAATTTAGAACTGGAATGAAGCAAATTGTCAGATTTCATACCCTCACTGGTGTGTTGACTGATTGGCTCCATCCTGAATATTTTTTGGAGGGATAAAGAATGGAAAGGAATGGAAGGGCTGAGAATCATGGGACTGTTTATTCCACTAGTGTTTGAAATGATTATAAGCTGCATTTTCACACCCAGAACTGTAGTGATAAAAAGCATCTGAACTACCTGTGGAAACAGACTATCATCTGAGGGGGAAAAATACATCCTATATAATCATGTATAAGATACCTGAGGGCTGGGCTAACCCAGTGGCATTGATTAGAGTGTGGAGAGTCTGGACCCAGGAAAGTTTAAGAAATTTAACTTACATTCATTAGAATAAGACATCAGGTTATTGCTAATGAAGTCATTAGACAATCATAATAATTCTCATTTGTATAAGGCTTTCAAATCTGAAAAATATTTAATATCCTTTCTCTCATTTGAATTTTACAACAGCCTTGTAAAGTTGGTGGTATATGTATGATTCTTACTACTTTACAAATAAGGCAACCAAAGCTCTCTGAGGTTAAGTGACTTGCCGAAAGTCATGTAGTATCAGAGGAAGGATTTGAACTCCGTTCTTCCCGACCTCGAATCCTATATTTTGTCTACAATATTGTACTGCCTCTGATGTAGAACTACCTGCTTTAAAAATTAACCCTAATGTTTGACATTTAATATTGAGAAATTGCTAAAAGGTATGAAGGTCTTGCATACTGTACCATTTTCTACTTCACTAAGAAGTCTTTCTGGTCTGAACCAAGTATGTTGTTTGGGTGGGGTTCAGTCCTGAGGTTGCCTGGCTTCTTGTGAGAGGAGTTGGGTTCCCTTTTATCATATTCTTCAACCGGATAGACCCCCATCTCCAAAAGCTGAGGAAATTTTTGGTTAAAACTGAGTTTATGGCAAGATTCTAGCATTTTCCCAAATGGAGAATAGAAAGATATTCACTATACAGTAGGAACCAGGTATAGGACAGGTATTTGTTTCCTAAGCACAAAAGGAACACTAAACACAAAGTAGTCTTAAGTGTTTGTTATTTAAAAATAAAACAAAGTACTGAAAGAGGATTCATTAATCTAACAGATAATTACTGTTACAATCTATTGGGACATTGATACTTAAGCCTCCTCAGAACACAAAGCTTTACTTAAAGCTCTAATTAGGCACTTTACATTTCACCTCAGCTTTATAGTCTCCGAACAACTCTCAGTATGTGTGGGTTAGTTAAATGGCCAGGTTGGGGCCAGTCTTCTCATCATCCTTGCCAAAGTAGTTACCAGGTACTCCTCCCCTGCTGCCATTTAGTTTGAGCCCACTGGGACTAAGGATCTCCAAACCTCACAAATTCACAGAATTACTTCCGAAGCTGGGACGTTTCTATCTTGGGATAGTTGTTTGTTTACCTAAGATCAAGAAAGAACAAATATAAAAGAGGCATCTCAAATCCAGGCTCAGTATTGCATAGATAGGACACATACCTTTAGATATCATATGCTTATGATTACACAGAAGCCAGGAGGGAAAAACGACCCCTTTAGTTATCCTATTCTAAGAAAGCTGCTGAAAGCAGTCAATGCAATTTGCAGCCAGAAAAGAGAAAAGATAGGGGTGGAGTCACCTTTGAAATATACATTAAGTCATCAGTTCTTCTGACTCCCCAAATAATAAGGGACCTCAGTCATTTTAAAGTAGAGGTCATTGACTCATACATAATCAAAAGCAAGTCCTAAAGTTACCACATTGTCAACCGGAACCAGAAATGGCAACTGAAAGCATGTTCCATGGGATAGCCATCATCACACACAAGGGGGGGAAAGGCAGTAAGAGAATTAAAACTGAGTTTTCAATATACCCAAAAATACCTCCAATATTTCAGACATATACATCTAAAGCTTTTCTATTTAAAAGTGGTGTGGAGTAGTAAAAAGAACACCGAATTTAAATTCTGGTTTTGATACTTGCTAGTCATATGACAATTAGCGAATCATTGGTTTCACAGGATTTAGAGGAAGTGGACGATATCAATAATTTTCGGTAGCCCCCCTATGCTTATTTTATAGGTGACCTAACTGAGTTCCAGAGAATACAGGAACTTGCTTAAATTCACAAAATAGTAAACAGAGTCAGGAGCTGAATCCACATTTTTTAATTTCAAAATCAATGATTCTCTGTCTACACCATCTGACTTTTCTGACCCTGTTTCCTCATCTGTGAAAGGAGAACATTAATCCTTACTTTGCCTATCTCAGAAGGCTGTTATGAGGCAAATGCTTTGTAACTTTAGAGTGCGATAGAAATGTTAGTTATTATTAATAGGTGATGGTGATGCGGTCTGGGATGCTTTTGTCTGTAACCTCAGTTTGTAAAATCTCACTTGTGTTTGGGTACCTATGTATGTAGCATCAGTTTGTAATAAGCCTGTGCAATTACGTTGTAAAAGTCACGCTTTCCCCCAGCCATAAAGGCATTAACTCTGCCTCTCCTCTTTCCCCAGCCTAAAAGTCTTTTCCCTGAGCCAGCAGTCTGCCTAGATATAGTACCTATGAATCCTTCAAAAGCATTGTATTGGGGGGGGGGGCAAGCCAAGATGGCGGCATAGAAGCAGCAAAGCACCGAAGCTTCCACACAAACATGCTAAACTCTAAACAGATTTTCAAGCTCCAAAACTCTCCAAAAGACAGCACATCTGTTGCTAGAGGCAGCTCAGCAGGTGGCGCTCCTGGCCGGGTCAGGCCCTGGGGCATCGGGCAGGGAGCTGCATCTATAGGAGAGCAGATCAGCTGCACTGGAGGCACAGTTACCACATTTATCAGGCCAGAAGAAAAAAAGGCTAAGAGAAAGGTCAGTGGATTTTGCTAACTGGGGAGGAGAAGAGCGGGTCCGGCCAAACTGCTCCCAGGGTAAGGAAGCAGTGGGAGGTGGCTGTAGCAGCAGGAACAGCTGAAAGCAGCGGCCCCCACTGGGCTGCTTCAGAGCCCTCGGCTTGCAGATAGCAGGGGGCTGAGGCGACCCATCAGGGCCAAGGGCTCTTGCGTTGAGCGGCCTGGATCTGGATCATGGTCTTGAGTGGTGGCCCTGGGGTGCGCTTTCAGTGGGCCAAAGTTGGGGGGGGGAGCTGCAGCATCCCACTAAGAGCTCCGGGCCCCAGCAATTTGGGACAGAGCTTTCCCCTTCCAGGAAGCAGAGTTCCACAGAGCTAAAAAACCAAGCAATTAATAGACTGGCCAACATGAGATAAAGAAAGCAAGGTAGGAATAGCAGTAAAACTCTAGAATCCTTTTTTATGGACAAAAAAGATCAAAGCATGGAGCAGGAGGAAGACAACTCAGTCAGAACTCCCTCACCAAATGCTTCCAAGACACTGGAAGAATGCCTACTAGCTATACATCAACTGAAAAAGGACTTTGAAAACCAAATAAGAGAA
>CM053599.1:189417788-189440434 GCA_028646575.1 Pseudocheirus occidentalis
GGCTCTGCCCCCCCCCCCCAGTAGAAGTTCTTAGAGGATAGGGATTGTATTTCTTTTGTCTTTTTCTCTTTTTTTGTCTTTGCAACCCCTACTTAACTTAAAGCCTAGCACATAGTAGATAATGAATGCTTATTGGCTAATTTTCCCTCTCTGATCTCCCACCACCTTCCTGAAAGGTGAGAAAGGCGATTCTTTATCTCTTTTCTCTAAGCAAATGGTTTATTAGAATTACTCAGCATTTAGCTCTATTTCACTGTAATTTTGTGATGTATATTATTATAGGCATACTCATTTTTTTTATTTTGTTTATTTTGTCAAGCATTAAAGACAGCAAGGTCATCCAATGCATTCTGGACCTTCTGCTCCTAGTCTTGACTTTTGTTTTGAAACTGGACTTTGAGGACTCAGGAAGAGAGTGAGGTTGATGACTTTGGGCACATCTGACTCATTAAATCCAGTTCGTGGGCAAGTTAAGATATAACCCATGATTATCATTGTTCCTTTTAGAAAACAAAGGTTGAATCACAAAATACTTTTATTGTCCATTCCTATCATTCTTCATTTTTTCTATTAATTCTTCATTTTCCAGTCCCCTTGTTATTGAAAATGTGAATATTGAGACCTCTAGAGAGTAAGCTATTTGTCCCAGGTCACAAAGTCATTAAGAAGCACAGAAAAATTTGAATTTGGGTCTTTTGACTTTTACCCCAGAAATTCTACATTCCTGTAAGCTAAGGACTCTTCCCAGTAGGTAAAAAATGGCTCTTGGCTACTTTCATATATAGTGAGTTGGGGAGAAAACCAAGGACTTTGCTAATGATTCTTTGCAATGTTCTCTGATGGGTGACTTTAAAAAAAAAGCTTTTTAAATAGGGAAGGCTGTGCATCTTTCCAAACCCTGTTGATTACCCTCATCTTATACATTTTATAAATGAAGAAATTAAAGTATATTATTGCTCCATTGGGACAATTTCTCAAATATCTCCTGTATTATTAACACCAGAGTCTCCTGTCTCTTTACCAGATGTGCTTTCCTAAAAAATCCAAATGGATTTCTAATACTCTACTATCACCTAAATCGCTCTGCATTCTATATTAACTTCAGCACTGCCACTCACCAAGGCCACAGTGATGATTGCTGAATATTATATTAGGCCATGTGCCTCTCCTTGCAACTTGCATTTGAATGTAATTGTTGCATGGGGAGATCCTACTCCCTAAAGGAGCAACCAGGATGATGCCTCTTAGTCCGTTTAGAAACCAACGATGAAGTCAGCACTTCATTTAGGCTCAGACCTGTATTATGGAGGAAAGAGTATTAAACTAGATAGTCAGAATACTTCAGTTCCAGTTCTGGTTCTGTGGCCACCTATCTTTGTGACCTTGTGCAAGTCATGACCTCAGTGGACCTTAGATTCTTCATTTGTAAAATGAGAATGATGGGGATGGGATAAAGATAGTTCATCTCTCCCAATACTATTTATTTCTGAAGATGATTTGGTCTCCAAAAAAGTGTTGAGGATACCATTGACTAACCATTTTAGCAAGTATTATTCACTTAAATTAAGAAGATGGAATAGGAGCTACCTTTTCCTAACTGAAAACTACAAGTTGTATTCCTGATAATAATTAGCTTGGACTTCTTTGCTACTGGTCTGCTGAAAATTTTTATCTATGCACATTTTTTTTAACAACCAAAAAGTCATTCTTTTTTACAAAATATTTTTCCCTTTTAAAAATATTAATGCATATCTTTGGAATAAAACAAGAATTTCCCTAACAGAGTACAATAAAAAAAACCCTGTAAATTAAAACAACAACAACAATGACCTGATTCTATATGGATTTAAAGTCTTAGGAGTGATCGCGTCCAACTCACTTTATTGATAAGGGTACTGAGGTCAGGCAGTGACTTGCCCAGGATCACACAAACAATGTGTCCAAGGTAGAATTCCAACCCATGTTCTCTGGTTTTAGGACTGCTGCTCTTTTCCTTGTATCACATACTTTTTTGGGGGAGCCAAGATAGCACAGTAAACTGAATGTTCAGGTTGGAATGAATGCATAGGTTCAAGTCCCTGCACTACCACTAACTACCTGTGTAGTCCCTGCACTACCACTAACTACCTGTGTGACCTTAGGCAAGTCACTTAACTTCTCTGGGCCTTGGTTTTTTTCATCTGTAAAATAAAGATCCTGGAATAAATGGTTTCTATGGTCCCTTCTAGCTCTGAATTTATAATCCCATTATCTTTGTACCTTTCTACTTTCAGCCTCATGTCCCCCTTTGTAGCTCCCAATAGCTACTACATTTCTTTTTTGGGTGGGAAATAGTATTTTATTTTTTCCAGTTACTTGTAAAGATGGTTTTCAACATTCATTTATTATAAAGTTTTGAGTTCCAATTTTTTTCTCCCTTTCTTTCTCCCAACTTTCTCCAAAATATGGCAAGAAATCTGATGCAGGTTCTACATTTGCAATCATGTTAAACATATTTTCACATTAGTCATGTTATGAAAGAAGAAACAAACAAAAGGGAAAAGCCACACAAAAACAAGAAAAGTGAAAATAGCATGCTTTTATATGTATTCAGGCTCCATAGTTCTTTCTCTGGATGCGGATAGCATTTTTTATCATGAGTCTTTTTGAATTGTCTTGGATCTTGTATTGTTGAGAAGAGCTAAGTCAATCATAGTTGATAGGCACACAGTTTTGCTGTTACTGTGCACAATGTTCTTCTGGTTCTGCTCACTTCACTCGCCATCAGTTCATATGTCTTTCCAAAGTTTTTCTGAAGTCTGTTTGCTAATCATTTCTCATAGCACAATATTGTTCATTAGATTCATATAGTACAATTTGTTTAGTAATTCCCCAGTTGAGGGGCATCCCCTCAATTTCCGATTCTTTGCTACCACCAAAAGACCTGCTATAAATGTTTTTTTACATGTGGGTCCTTTCCCCTCTTTTATGATAAGTTACTATGTTTCTTAAGAGAAATAGCTTGAATAGAAGAAATTTGCTATCTGACTGGCTTGAGGTAAACTAGTCTGGGTTGGGAACAAGATCTGTCAACTGCCTTCTAGTGCTGATACTCTATGACTCCTACAGTGACATGACTTCTAAAATTTTACATTTCTAGTGAATGTGTCTTTACAGAGTATGAAATTTTATGATCAAAGGGAAATCTTCCCAACATGACTTTGTTCCCAAGAATGTCTAAGCCCTCACCAAAGTCCCTTGTAACTAATCCCAGTGAAAGGACTTTGAGAGACGTGAACATGATATAATATAGGAGGTTTACAGAGAAACAAGAAGACTGTGTGAAATCATGCAGAAGAAATAGGAATATAGGTTCAGACTGTAAGCTCACTGGGAGGGATTCTTGGTTTTTGATTTCCTATAACTTTAATTTCTCATTTCTATATTATTTGGTATAATTTCTTACACCATTATCCACTATCTTTTAATAACTTGAGTGAATTTTATTTTATTGAGTTTTTTTTAGGCAAAAGAGGAAAGAAGAAATGGGGCAGTGGGGTCAGAGGGACTATTCATTCCTTTCAATTTAGTTTCAGGACCTATAGTGTGACAGATTAGCTCTTCAATATAAACAGTACTGAGATTGCTATGGGCAATATATCGCACAATAGACCATTTTACCAAGGTGCTATCATTCATAAAGAGAATTTAAATGTGAAAGTTCAGAAACAATTTAATGATTGTCTCCCAAAATAAGACATTCTATGTGGTTTCATATAGGAACAGCTTGGTGACACAGTTTCATATAGGAACAGCTTGGTGATATGTTGGGTCTGAAGTAAGGAAGACTCCTCTTCCTGAGTTCAAATCTAACCTTAGAAACTTACTAGTTGTGTTACCCTGGGCAAGTCACTTAACCCTATTTGTCTCTGTTTCCTCATCTGTAAAATAAGTTGGAGAAGACATGGCAAACCCCTCCAGCGTTTTCGTCAAGAAAACCCCAACTGGGGTCACCAAGAGTTGGATATGACTGAAATACACCTGAGCAACTTCCTGATTCCAAATGTACTACTTTATCCACTGTACTCCCTTGCATTGAGTATGAAATTAGAAGGCAGGAGTAGGCAGGTGTGGTGGCTCATGCCTATAATCTTAGCTACTGGGGAGGGGCAGGCTAGTAGATCTCTTGAGCTCAGGAATTCCTAGGTTCCTTGTTGCAATGAGCTATACCCGCAAAGTATCTACATTAAGTCCAGAACCACCAGTGTTACGAGCCCTCAGGAGTGAAGCAGGAAGGGGAGTGGTGCCCCCAGTTACCCAAAGAGGCACTTAGAGTGGATACAGAACTGGTGATGATCAATAATGTGATTAGATCCATGAGTAGCCCTGCATTTCCACCCTAGGCAGGATGGGGAAACCCAGACTTAAAAATTTTTTTCAAGAATATCTGGGTTCCCATAAATTAACTCTCATAAAGCTTATCTCTGTGCCCTTGTACAGTTCACTAGGGGTGTTAGCATAATTAGAATGGAATAGGGAGGCATTAGTATTATTTTTAGATCTGTGGAGAGCTGAAAGTCCAAGGATCACCTCTCTTAAGTGCCTTTCATTTGAGTTCTTCATTTACTTCCAGTCCACTTGGACTTAGATTGTTCTCACTTTCATGACTGTGTGTTGCTTTCATTAAAAAATTTTTGAATCATGAGAGGAAATGAGGGGAATTGTTAATGTAATGAGCAAAAGCCTGTGTGCGCACACATTGGTGGGTTTACTCAGCTGGAGCAAGGGGTTGCAAGTATTTAAAATGTTTCCTGCTAGCCTATTTTTCTTGTATACCTTATTCTGGTGTACTATGTCCTCTTACCCTGTCCCAGACATGTGGGTGTTCAAAGGCTTACCTGGGTCCTGTACCAGCTATGACATGAAGCCAAATTTCTTCCACCAGTTTCACGTGACTCACCAAAGCAAGTCCCTGAAATCAATGAGAGTTACAAGCCCATAACTGATAGCAGGATCTGGCCTTAAACACACACACATACACATCTAGAATTTAGTATATATTATCACGAGGCTCTATAATGAGCAACCACAAGGCTTTAAATTAGAATTATACTTTAAAGGATTCATTTTTAACTTCAATATTACCATTTTGTTTCATCTGCATCTGTGTGAAGCAATTGGAACATCCTGCAGCCAGTTAAAGTTAATAAGAACTGCATATATTCTCTGTTGCTTTCTCAGGGAAAAATGTATCTGAGTCCCTGTTTACTGCTGAAAGTTGACAGTCTGCATTTGAATCAAGCATGTCCTTCTAGGCCAATTTTACTGCCCATTTAAATCTCATCCCCAGCTTACCTGAAAAGTCATCCACTAATGGTCAGGCACTGTCTAAGAGGAGCACTATAATTAACGAGGTAAAACAGGGCCATATGAAAAACAGGAAGAAGTCCTGGAAGGAGTAGGTTTAAAAATTGCTTCCCTGAGTGGGAAATGCCTAATTGGGACACCAATGATGGTGAAGGACAGTATTTCTTGCTTTTCTGACTTCATGCACTTATTCATTTAACAAATATTTGTTAAACACTTAATACACATAAAAGCAGCATGATAGAACACTCAGGTAGGAAACAGGAGGTGAACTATTCATATGATGGAAGCGATGTGCAACCTGACTGGTAACTAGGTTTCTGGGGGGTTTTTTGGATCAAACTTGTCAACTACATTGGTATAGGGAATTCCCAGTAAGGAAAATTCCTCTGCCTATGGAGATGTGCACCTGCTTTGTAATTTATGGTGAACTGAGGGGTTAATTGACTTGCCAAGTGTCATATAGCCTATTTATGTCAGAAACAGGACTTGAATAGAGCACAGGCCCTAGAGTCAGGAGGACCTGAGTTCAAATCCAGCCTCAGACACACAACATTTATTAGCTTGGTGACCTTGGGTAAGTCACTTAACTCCAATTGCATTGCCTCCTGCCCCCTCCAAAAAGACAAACAAACAAAAAAGAAACAGGACATGAACCTTCCTGACTCTGAGACTAGCTTTCTATCCACCATGTCATATTACTTCTCTGACTTCTGATTTCTGTACACTATTTTTATTCCATAAAATATTCTATACAATTCTAGTACAATATTTCTATTCAATGTGTAACATAATAAACTTATTTCAACAAAGGTCAAAATAAAATATTTTAGAGTTCTTTATCCTTCCAGTTTAGGTGGAACTACACTCAAGGATCTATTTTATTTGCTTCTGATCATCTTCAATGAATAACTTCACAAGGAAGAAAGAATCACAGCCCTCAGAAAGGCAAGGATTGAAAAGCAGCGTGAGTTCTGATTAGATTCCAGCTGAATTATGGAGAGCCAGACTAGAGAAAGGTTGAGTTGGAGTACACAAGGATTCAGCCAAGGAGAACCGTGGCAACAAATAAATGATTTTGGTTGCTAAGGATATGAACCTGTGGGTGAGGAACCTTGGAAGCGAGTGACTGGGAGGGGGAAAATTTTTTTAAAAGGAGAAAAAGACTTAAATTTCATGCCAACATCTCAGAAGTTTCAAGAGACAGCTGGCAAGTGGACTGGTTCCTTTAATCCTCTGTCTTTAAGTCTCTGGAGCCACATGATGTAGTCCAGCTTTTGTCTTGGCCACCTGGAGATATTGAAAGAGGACAGCACACTGATGCAACTTGTAAACCACTTCTAAATTCATCAAATCTCAGAATCTGCAAATTTGTGCCCACATCAAAAATGAGTGAACCACAACACAGCCTTCAGAGACCTACGCTACTGTGAGAGAAGGGCTACTGGCTTTGCTTAAATCAGCAGACTGGCAAATTCCATTGGATTAAAATCTTCACCTAAATCACTACTAATTAATACCTTTTTCACATGCTACTGAAAGCAAAACAATTTACAGTTAAGTCAGGCAGTCTATGCATAATCACTTTAACACCCAGGATGTATGTTTTGAAACGTGCTCTCTCTCATTTCATGATCCGTTTGTTTTACAAGATGGGTAAACTGCAGACAATTATGGGGATAATACGGCTGAGGTGTTCGGTTTTTATCTCTTCACAGTAAATTGTGATTGTTCAAGCCCTCCTGGTAATTGTTTTCATCCCTCTTTCAATTTCTTTCTATCACCTGGCAGTAAATATGATTTTTAAAAAGAATGGTAGTTCATTATAATCATATCAACTAATTCAAACAGCAATGGAATTAAATGATTTGTTTGGAGGCACATTTCAATTAAATTAATTGCATTAACAAAGATATTTCTTATAGCATAGTCCCCTGAAAGTATGTTAAGGTATATTAGCTCAGTGGGGTTTTTTTTCCCCATTTTCCTTCAAAGATTAAAAGTAGTGGTATCTAGATAACTGAAGAGGCAATTGTCTTTGAGATACCAAAGGCACAGTGATTTAATATTAATATTACATTAATATTAAATAATTTAATGTTAATATTAAAAGTTTTGAATTCAACATTTTTCAAAAAATATTTTATTATTGTTTATTTTAACAATCATTGTTGTTTTCTCCAAACCTCCTCAATAAGATACTCCCATATGAGAAAGCAATATAGCTGAGCAAAAGAAGCATTCTACTGACCATGTGTGACAGTTTATGTTCCATTCTGTATTTGTAGAACACTATCTCTCCTCTGAGAAAAGGAAATTGTGTTTTACCAACAGTCTCATGGAGTCAAGATTCACTAAAGTTCTGATACTTTTAATGTTTGTTTTTACATTATTGTAGTCATTGTGGATACATATCTCTAACATTTCAGGTTTTTATTACATAGGATGTTTTATTAGTATTCCTTGTTTTTCTAGAAGAAAATTTCAAATTGTGATCTTGGGGTTGTGGTCACTGGGTATGTTGTTTTCTTGACTCTGCCTACTTCTGTTTGCGTCAATTTGATAAGTCTGCCCACATTTCTCTGTACTCTTCATACCTGTTCTTTTCCACTCCCTTATTGTACAATAATTTTCTATTGTTTTCAACATGTTCAATCATTTTTCATTTAAGGGTCACATAGCCTATTTCCAGTTTTTTGCTAATACAAAAAAATTCCTGCTATAAATATTTTAGTTTATATAGTGCCTTTGCCTTTATCTTTGACTGACTATGGGCATATGCTCAGTAGCACCATCCTTGTGTCAAAGGGAATAAACAGCTGATTCACTTTTTTTGAAAGTTCTAATGTTTTTCCCAGAAGTTAAATCAGTTCAACATTTCCATGACTTTCCACCACTTCCAAAGTTATTTCCATTTTTTCTTCCCTTTGCCAATTAGATGAAAATTTAGAATCGTTTTAATTTGCATTACTCTTATTTAAATTTAACTTTTATTATAATATTGACAGATTAAAAAATTCATACTCAGTGAAAAATTATTATTAGTAACAATACCATTTATATAGCATTGAACGCTTTGTAATGTGCTTTACATACGTTATAGCATTTGATCCTTATAGCTCTTGTTAGTAACAAGTAAAGTGACTTGCCTGGGGTTTTTGTTATTGTTGTTGTTCAGTGTTTTAGTGGTTTCTGACTGACTCTTCATGATCCCATTTGGGGTTTTCTTTGCAAATATACTGGAGGGGTTTGCCATTTCCTTATCTCCATTTTACAGATGATGAAACAGGTTATATGCATTGCCAGCGTTTCTCTTGTTCTTGTTCTTCTTTTCTCCTCCTCCTCTTCCTCCTTCTCCTCCTCCTCTTCTTCATCCTTCTCCTCCTCCTCCTTTTCCTCCTCCTCCTCCTCCTCTTCCTTCTGACATTTTAGTTATGTCCGTCTCTTCATGACTCCATTTGGGATTTTTTTTGACAAAGATACTGGAGTGGTTTAACATTTCCTTGTTCCCATTTTACAGATGAGGAAACATCTTAAATGACTTGCCCAGGGTTACACAGCTACAAAGTATATGAGGCAGGATTTGAATGCAGGGCTACTTGACACCAGGTTCAAAACTATGCCATCTATATATATCAAGGAGGTGACTGCAGTGGTCAAGAACTTAACAAAGGGTTACACTATTTTCAGCATATTTCACTTGCTTTCCTTATCATCTATTCTGGCTGGAGGAGCCTCAGGCCACTGTCATGAAAGGGTAGTCAGTATAGCTGATGGATGCAGGTCCAAATGGATTATTGTTTAAACTCATGCCCTGTTAAGATCAGCTCCCTTTACACCATATAAACCTGTATGCAATAGAGTTATTATAACCAATGTCTGTTGTTTCTCTCCTGGAGATTCTCAAATGTTTTCAAAGAATGAATTTCAAAAAAGGAAAAAAAAGTCAATCTGTTATCTCAATTTTTATATCATCTCTAAAATCTAAAAACTCCCTATGACCCAGCAGGACAATATGGTAAGGTCACAATAAACATCCTGAGAGCTGTGATCTCACATTAGATTAGGGCAATGCAAAATAAAAAGACTTTTATGACTAAGTAAAGTGATTTCGTCCAGTTCATTCTCTCTGCCTTTTGAATACTGTGAACGTGATCACATTAAAAACCACCCATTGAAACCTTTCTCTTCAACTTCTAAAGGCAAGGAAACCTGGAGTTGACCCTTTCCTAGAAGTAGCCCTTCATTCTTATTTCTGAGCAAAGGCAGTGAAGCTATCCAAGTCTACCTTTCGAGTCCATTAATACCCCAGTGACACAGTCAGATCAAGCACCATGGAGAAGGTCATCACTCCAGTTTTTCATGTGTGTGAATTTAAAATCAGACCTCAATGAGCAAAAGTTTTGTTAAATGTTCTCTCTTCTTTCTTTTTCTTTTTCTTCTTCCTACTCCTCCTTCTTTTAAGGAAATCATCAGAATTGATGGAGTCTGAATGCAGATCAAAGTATATTATATTTCACTTTTTTGTGGTAAATTTTTTTGGGGGAGGATCTGGTTTTTTTCCCACATCATGACCAATGTGAAAATATGTGATTCCACATATATAACCTATATCAAATTGCTTACCATGTCACAGACGGCAGAGAGAAGGGATGTAAAGAGTTTGGAAATCAAAATTTAGAAAAAGAAAGTTAAAATTTGTTTTTACATGTAATTGGGAAAATAAAATATTTAAAAAATGAAAGATAAAAAATAAGAAGACATTATAGAAAACAAAGTTTAAGAAAACAAAATCATTGATCTGTCCAGATTCTCTGTCTCTGCCCCATTCTCCCTTTCTTCATGTGAGCTCCGTGGCACCTGTAAAATTTTATTTGAAATATCAGTTATTCCTCTAGATAATATGATCTCCAAAGCAATAGTAAAACTCCCCCAGAAGTGCTCGGAGGTCACTCCTTACTGCTTCTCCTGGGACTTCCTGTTCTGAAACATAATATTGCTCCATTCTCGTCCAATCACTATTACTAATGTGGGAGCAGATTGACGCTGTGAAACTAGAACAGCTGTTTGTGACTCATGGGAATATCATATTTAGAATGTTTTCCCCAATGAAATGTATTTATTGGGATGACAAAGAACACTGTCTGGAAGGTAAGTAAGCTTTCCTGTCTGCTTTCCTCTTAAATGCAGTCTTGTACAAGGATAGAAAGGAAGGGAAAGGCAGTATAAGCTCTTTGGGGACAATCATCTGGTTAAGAAATCACCCCCTAGATGTCCAGATGATGTCCTAGAACCGTGATTTTGGACAAGAGGGAAACTGGAGCTTAGAACTAAAATGCAAATCATAGAAACTAGGCATCATGGCTAGCTTAGCCTAAACACTGGTGGTTCACATGGAGAAACACAAGAATAAAGGGTTGAGTCATATCATTCAAGGATTATGGGAGGGGGAGGAGGAAACACACAATAACATAATATTAGAACTTAAAAGAATCTTGGTAAGGGATAGGAGCATTTAGGCTTTTTATCCTTTCTATCTGTTAGCCTCTGGGGAGTAACATTGCTATTAACACTTGAGTAGGCCAGATGGCCTACCATTTAGAGCTCACTATTGCCCACACCCCTCATCTGGTCATTTTCAAACTGGGTATCATCACGCTCTACTGGGCTTGGTTACAGATGTAGTTACTACGACTTGAAGAATGAGGATAAAAAATGAAACAAAATCAGAAACTGACAAAGAGAAAAAAATATTCTTCCACCCTTCTCATCCCCTCTGTGTGTTTTACAGGCATGTTTGATACTATAATGATAAATTAAACTTTTTAAGCAAATATAGAAAAGGATAATTAGAGAGGATAGATTATGAAAAGTCCTGCCATTTTTCAAATTCTTCACCTTTGCTCTGTTTTAGATCCCTTTGTAAGTCTGGTGAAGTCTATGGAGGTAGCTAGTAGGCACGACCTCAGTTCAAATCTGATTTCATACATGTCCAAGCTGTGTGACCCTGGGCAAAGTCACTCAGTTGCCTCAGTTTCCTCAATCATAAAATGTGAATATTAAGAGTACCTTCTTGATAGGGTTATTATGAGGATCAGATTCGATAATATTTATAAAGCATTTAGCACGGTGCCTGGCATGCAGTAAGTGCAATATAAATGCAATATAGGTGCTTATTGCCTTCTTTTTCAATGTTTTAAAATAGATAGGAATACAAAATCAGCCAATTAAATTAAAATAGTTATCCATTGAAAAAGTTTATGGATACTAGGTTAAGAATCCCTCCATTATTTGAATTTCCCCCAAATATCTAATAGTTTCATAAAATCCAGTTGAGAACCTTTGGCTATCCCATAAAACCACAACGTACAGTAACCAATTCAACAAAACAAACATTTGTTGATTACTTGCTGCATGCAAGCACTGTACTGCCTCTGTGGGGCAAAGATTAAAAAATGACTATCCTTGTCCTCAAGAAATTTACAGTTTACTGGAGAGGGATAAGTCATATTCACAAAATATAATGCAAGAAGAAAGTGAAGGGGGAAAAGATACATTCAAAATACTCTAGGAAAATTTTACTACCCAATGTGTGAAAAATAGATTTGTCCTGACTTTACCTCACCCAATCTATTCAGAATACTCCTGTGGTGAAAAAGCAGCAATACTGGAATTGGCAGGAAAACCGCCAAGGTTTGACTCCTAGCTTCCATAATGATTTTTTGTGTGAAAGTGGACAAATCACCTTCCTTCCTTCTTTGAGTTTCGCCTTACCCATCTATGAAAGGTAATAATAATACCTAAACAACCAACCTCAAAAGGTTATTGTAAGGATTGAAAACCAGAAAGGACCTTAGAGATCATCTAAGGCAGCTTCTCTCCCCACCCTGTCCCCACCACTTCAGATGAGGGTCAGGTGACTTATCTAGCATCACATAGGTAATGATTGACAGAAACAGAATTTGAATGCAGTTTCTGATTCTAAAGGCTCTAAAACTCTTTCCATTGAATCACATCCATGCTTTTTCTACCCCAGTTATCTGTATGAATGTAACTTATTATAATATTTGGGGATTTGGTAAGCAAGGCCTTGTTTGCTGAAGCCATGCCTACACAGTCATAGCTTCAGAAGTAACTCCAGGGTTTTGTAACAATGGGATGATGCTTTCTGTTTTATTAATATCTTTCTTGATGGATCTCAACACTCAACAGTCCTTCTTGGCTGCAGCAGCACACAGAGCTGACATCCACAGGGAACAATCTACCGTCATTCCCATTTCCCTAAATGCATTACCTTGCACTTGCCCACATTAAAACTCATCTAGCACTTTTCTGCCCACTTGCACAGATAAGATCTTCCTGTTGTCAGTCTTTATCCACTTAGCTCTGCCTTCCTGGATGTCTTCAGTGTCACCTGAAAACAGGTAGATTTCACTATGTACTAACTCCATTGATCATTCATAAAGATATTAAGACCAGTCCTAGCATGGATTCCAAAACAATCCTGCTCTTTAAATGCCCACAGAAGGGTCTGTTTCCCACAACCTTGATTCTTAGTCTTTAAAAGTCATGACAAAGCAATCCTCCACCTTTCCCTGCCCCCAATCCCACACTGACTCATTTTTAAAAAATATCCTTTATTGTAGAATCCTGTCAAAGGTTTTTTTCTGAAAGTCTAAATAGATTATTTCCATCATTGCACTTTATCTACATAACCATTTACCCTCCCAAAAATATATTAAAAAGTCAATCTGTTATCTTGATTTTTATATTACTTCTCAGACTTGCAACTCCATAAACCCAGTAAAACAATATGGTACAGTCAGCATAAATTTCCTCAGACAGTGATATGGCATAATCTGGAGACAAAGTGCTTTAGCAGATAGAGCAGGTTAGAATTAGAAGACCTGGGTTCAAATCTCAGCCTCTGTGTGACCTTAGGCAGGTCTGTATCCCTTCTTCCCAGTCTCAGTTTCTTTATCTGAAAAATAAAAGAGATTGATCTAGACAATTTCCCAGGTCTCTTGCAATTCTATTTATGACTACATACATACATACATGTTTCATAGGTACAGGTTCCAGGCTGACCTTTTGGTTTCTCCTGCTTTCCCTATGGAGAAACTTATTGGAACTTCCCCTCCCAGACAGCTTCTTTGTGAAGACAAACAAGGCTGTCTTTTGCCTCTATTCTTCTAGCCTTTGATTACTGAGTGGGCATTGCCTCAGACAAACGGAGACCTGGGAAAGTAGATGAAAAAGGCCAAGGCCTCCCACTTGTAAAACTAACCATGGCAGCACAGCTGAGGACTGCTGCTGTGAATAATTTCAAGTGTCTAATCACATAGCATAATAAACTCTCTATTCATTCAACAATTAACTAGAGCATAACATTCACAGCAACATAATGTTGAAACTTATTACTAAGGTGGCCACATAGTATATCTTATATAGTATATATATATATATGGCCATCTAGTATATCTTATAGCATTCTTCAGAATCCCCACACAGCCTTTATTATTGCATTTAATAGCATTCCCCAAAACACTTCTTTGCACAAGCAGACCAGGGTCTTCCTTGCACAACATATCATCCTTAAGGAGTAGCAGAAAATACAAAAAAAACATCCACCCCAGGTCACAGTAAGTCACAATCTCCTCAATCAATACACAGTGTTCAAGTAAAGTCCTCTCTTATCTTGACTCAAGGCTGACTTCCAAACCCCATAGCTCCTCCTCCATGGGCCAAAATCTCCTAGCACTTGCCTAGGTTCGCATACAGGCAGCTCTCTGCTCCATGTCCCAGCTCATAGGGACTGCTCCATTCCAAGCTCTCCCTGCTTGACAGCAGGCTCTAGGGGCTCCTGCCTGCAGCTTCTGTTTCTAGGAAAACAAGGATTAACAGGGCTACAGTGATATTTATACACATTACCAGGGCTTCTATCTGAGAAATCAACACAGATCAACAGACAGGACTTCTGCCTGAGAAATCAACACTGATCAACAGATGGTGCTTTTGTCTGAGAACTTAACACAGTCAAACAGACAGGGATTTTGTCTGAAAAATTAACAGAGATCAACAAACAGAGCTTGTGTCTGAAAAATTATCACAGACAAACAGACAGGGTTTCTGTCTTAGAAGTTAACACAAATTGATAGAGAACTGACATCACAAACATTCTTTGTTAGTCTTCCCCACAAGCAAGTTCCCCTAACCCACTCATGCTCTCTTCTGTCTCTCAGCTCTTCTCCTCTCTCTACTCTGTCCTCTCCCTCCAAGCAATACAATACATACTGTTTCCAAGCAAAGACTCTTGGTACAATCAAAGGTGAGGCTCAATGGCACTTGATTGGCTAAAGATCAATGCAGAAAAGCAACAAAAAGTCCTACTTTGATTGCCATTACACCACTGCGTCTGGGGCCATTGCCAGTATTCTTGATTATGTCTCACCACTGGACTCTGATGACGGGAGGACAGAGTGATGCTGCTGACTACTCACCTCCACCTCACTTAACTCCCATTCACTTGCAAGTCATGGCATCACCCTTCTGATATTGGTGGTCCTCTTTAAGAATGAAAGACAAACAACAAAAATCTTTCCCTATGATGGTGGATCTATCCTTCTCAGGTTCCCTACCCCACTAGGCAACCAGATGCCTGAGCTTTTACCATTTTCCCTGATGTTGACATTGTGTTTCTATTCAATTGCCCATTGTGCTCTTTGAGAGCAGGGATTATCTTCTTTCTCTACCAGTATTCCCAGCACTCAGCACAGTGCTTTGCACATAACACCAATGATGTTTTTAAAAATGTTTTTTCATTCATTCATTCATTCAGCAGTCAATTCATCCATTCCCATTCAGTGATCTGATGGTTTATTATAGATTTCCTCAGATTGCTCAGTAGCTCACTGTTTTGTAATCTCCCAGATCCTCTCTGGAGTTCTTATGATCAGGGGCCACATTGACAGCCAAATAATCCTCTGGTACAGTGGTGAGCTGTAACAATAGGGTATACATTTTGGCCAATAGTTAGCTCATTTCTTCCTTGATCTCCTTCAAAACTCTAAGGTGGATACCATCTGGTCCTGGTGTTTTATGTTAATTTATTTTGTTAATTTGCTTTAGAGAATCCTGAATATCAACCACGATTTGATCTAGTTTCCTCAAATTTGTGCATTTCAGTGGATAATTTGTGAGAGAGAATCTTCCTGGTAACCTCCTCATTCCATGAGATGAAGAGACCATTAAGTCCTTCAGCTATTTCTTTTTTGTCTCTCAGTATTCTTTTGTTAGCATTCTTAGCAAGAAAGCTATTTGATATCTGTTTACGTATCTATGTATCTATCACACATTTTATTGGATTTTTCCCCCTTATACTCTTGCAAGGTGTTTTGAGAGCCTTTTTGGAATCTATCTAATTTTTGGCTAATGCCTAACATTTGAACTTAGCTTTCCTGTTTTCCCTTGGACTGGCATTCTATTTTTCAAATAATAATTTTTTTCCCGTACTAATCTCCTTGGCTCTGTCAGTACCATGTAGGGATTTTTTGAAAACCTATTACATTTGATCTTCAGCATAGATGTTTATTTCCTTTCTCTGAGCTTCTAAATAAGGTGTTTTTAAAAATAATTTTAAATTTTATTTTACACTTAAATACAAAATGAGAAAAGAACAAAAAAGTTGCCACGTATACAACAAAACATAATGGAGAATTCAATATAAAACAATAAATTTCTCTTCCAAGAAAGTCTATGTGATAAATAGTATATGTTGTTTTCGAAGCTGCCCAGCTTTTCTTTGCTTCCTTGCAGGTTTTCTTTTGTTCTCTGCTGTGCACTTAAATAAAGTGTTTTAAAATAGTCTCTGGGTCCATAGCAGGTTATTGACTTAAAAATTCTACCTTTCACTTTCTTCTCTACCTAATTCCTCCCTCCTGTCCATCAGGGTTCCCTTTTCAAACACTGAATCTATAGTGGACTTCTGGAGTGTCCCCCTTCCCACTGAGCTTAAACAGTTTGTACTGTGCTCTTCATTATTAAATGCCTCACTTACCATTGCATTCAGATCTAGCTCCTATTCAGTACTCAGGGCTAAGTTCAATACACAGAAACATGTTCATGGTTTCTTGAACCACTTTTTATAGGGAACAGTCCTTCATTCTACCTAAAAAAACCTCACCTTTATCTTTCATTCTAATGAGACATTCAGCTAATCTATGCTGGAGTTATTAAAGTTCCCTATTATTATTATCTGGTCTAATTTTGTTGCTTCCTTAATTGCATTTAATGTCTTTGTTTCCTCCTCCTCATCCTAGTCAGTCTCTACTACATTCCTATTGTTAACTTTTTATTATTATGAGTATGGAATTTCCATTCAGCTTCCACAGCATTTCCCTTTTCCAAAAATATTTTTATCCTCTAACTCTTTGTTGTTCTCCACGTACAACCTTATGCCCTCCCTCCCTAAGTTGATCCTTCCTGTAGTGCTTACATCCTGGAAGAAGTGCCTTTCATTGATTATCTTTCAGCCACAGGGTATCGGAGGTGCCATCTACCCAAAGACCTTTATTTGTGCCATGCCTCTGAGATCTCTGACACAGGCACACCTGAGAAAATGGTACAGAGTTCAGAAGGCATTATCAAGGACACACATTCATGGTAGAGTGGGAAGAAAACTGGCTTTGATGTCAGAACACCTGGCTTCAAATCCTGTCTATCATTTACAACCAGTTGACCTTGAGTAAATCATGTAAAATTTCTGGGCTCTAGTGTCCTCATCTGCAAAGTGAGGAAATTTTGCATGACCAGAAAGGTAACTTCTAGCTCTAAATCTATGAACTGAAATACACAGAATCATCATTGTCCTTATGACTGGCCAGTTTGAAGCACAGCCCATGTACAAATCTCTGGGGGAATATACAAAATTGGAGAACAGAGAGACATCTAGAAGAAATAACACATGACCAAATAGATCTCTTCATACCAACCTATCCTCATTTCCCCCTTTCCCAATCCAATGGTGGCTAAGACTTGAACACATGACACTTCATCAATTCCTGGAGTGAGGAGAGAGACACCCTTTTTCCTGCTTGCTGGAAGTCCAAGTGAGTGAGTCCAAGTGATATATCATGGATGATGATATCCCAAGAGAAGATGGTCCCGGAGAGATAGGGTGGAGACTTTCTACAGCGTTTCTAGCCTACCAAGGGAATGTTTCTTTCTGGCTCAGTTGTCAATCATGTTTGCCCCAACAGTCCAGTCACAAGAGAGCAAGAGATAAAATAGGAGACGCTGTGTCCATGCATATCCTTCAGCAAGGGGCCAGAATAGCACATATTTCACTGGAAAGAATCAGAGTGTATAGCCATCTCCAAGGGAAATGCCTCCTTTTAACAATCAGTAGACTTAAGTAACTATTAACAAAGGCATTTACAGAGATGACAAGGTAAAAACAACTGCTACAAAACACCACCTCTATAAAACTGGGGCTCATTCTGCCACAAACATACATATCTTTAATCCATCCTCAACACAGCTGCTAAACTGAAATTCCTAAAAAAAAAATTATAATTATTTCACTCCCCTGTTTAAGAAGCTTTGTTTGTTTCCTTTCGCTCTTAGGATAAAATGGAAACTCCTTTGCTCGACATTAAAACCTTTTACTATGCGATTACAATCCATTTTGCCAGACTTAGTGCACGTTATACACTCTGTTTCTGTCTCTGTCTTTCTATCTCTGTGTCTGTGTCTGTCTCTTTCTCTTCATCCCAGCTCAACTGGCTTACTCGCCTTTCCCCAGATACTACATTCCATTTCTGGTTTTAGTGCCTTTGAACAGCCTAGGATGCTTTCCTTCTTCACTACCACTCCCTGGAATCGCTGCCTCAGTTTAAGGTTCAAGTAAAGCCACACCTTTTACATGAAGTATTTCCTGATCTCTTATTGCTAGAGATTTCTCCCCCAAGTTACTTTGCATCTGCTTGCAGGGTAAGTGGGACAAGTCATTAGTCATCATACTTCCCCATTCCAAACAGCTGGAAGGCAACTCAGTTTCAGTTGAAAAATTACTATATTGCCAATGATGTATTAGTAAGATGATTCCTAATGCCTTTTTTATGTCTTCAATCCCTACTTTCTTTCCCCCATCTACCTACAAACATTCTTCCATTTCCCCAATGATTAGAAATTTTTTTCTTGAGCCCACTATCCTACCTGGCCACTATCTCATCCCTGCTAAATTTAGTGGGAAAAGTTACCTCTTCTAATTCACAATCCATCCTCTTCTCTTTGACTAATTCCTTTCCCTAACTTCTTATGATAATTGGTTACCCAGTCATTTTGATTCCATCTGTATAACGTCTATTATATTCATCTTCTCTTTTCCATACCCATGGCCCCCACTCAAGTACAAGCGCTCACCACCTCTTTTCTGGCTTATGGCAATAGCTTCTTTTTACTGTCTTCTTTTCTTTGGTATTTTTTGGTTCTTCTTTGGCAAGAAGACTCATTTATGATGATTTCTTTGCATCATTCTCATTTCTCTTCCCAATTTTTCTCTACTTCCTTTACTTGATTTTAAAAATCCTTTCTAAACTGTTCCATGGCCTGCAACCAATTCATATTTTTCTTGGAGATGTAGGAGTTTTGACTTTATTGTCTTCTTCTGGTCATATGTTTTGATCTTCTTTGTCACCAAAGTAAGATTCTATAGTCTGATTTTCCCTCACTATTTGCTCATTTCCCCAGTCAATTACTTGATTTTAAAAAACTGTTTCTTAAGGTTGAATTCTGCTTCCAGTGTGGAGGGTGCGCTGCCTCAAGCTTCAGGGGCTCTATGCAGCTGTTTTCAGAGATACTTCTAAGGACCTGTAAATTTTCATTTCTTCCAAGGTGGTATGATCAAAGGAGAGGTGTATACTCCTCTTCTGGCCTGTGCTCTGGTCTGTGAGTGACCACAAGCACTCTTTTCTGCCTTGAAATTGTGAGGAAGACTCCTTTTCTACCTCCACCACAAGCTCTGCCACACAAGGACTCCTCCTAGCTGCAGCACCATCATCTAGGACTGTGACCCAGGTCCAAGCATGGGTAAAGCAAGGGAATCCTGCCTCAGTGCCAGCAAACAGATCCCTACAATACCCCTCTGATCATCTGCTCAATCCTCCCACTGTCTGTGGGTTGAGGACTCCAGAAGTAGATTTTGCCATTATAGCCACTGCCCAGGGCTGGGGCTGGACAGTGGTCTTCTCTCATCCAGGTCCTATTCACCTTCTAAATTGTCTTTGTAGTTTATGGGTTGAGAAGTCTGGAAACCACCACAGCTTCCAGTGATTCAGTCCCCTGAAGCCTGCTCCAAGTTTGCAAGGCATGTCTGTGTTGAGATGGACCGTGCTGGACTGCACTCCTCTCCCAGCTCAGTGCAGCAGACCTCTCCTGTTGATATACCAGGTTGTCTTGGACTGGAAATTTGTTTAACTTTGTCATTTTGTGGGCTCTTCTGCTCTAGAATTTGTCGTCTTTTACAGGTATTTAGAAGGGGAGAGAGCTCAGGCAAATCCCTACTTTTACTCTGTTGCTTTATTGTCTTAAAAAAATAACCTTATTTAAAAATTTAAGTAAAATCTATTTTTTCCTCCTACCTTGCTTTCAACATTGAAAAAAAAGAAAAAAGCACATAACAAATGTGATAGTTAAACAAAACAAATGCCTGCATTGGCCATGTGGAAAAATGTACCAATATTCCTCAGTATGTCACCTCTTTTCTGGATGTTGGGTTAAGTGCTTCATCATCAGACCTCTGGGATCATGGTCAGATTAGAATTCTGATCAGAATTCCTAAGTCTTTTCAAAGTTAGTTGTCTTTACAATTAAAGTTATTGTATAAATTGTTCTTTTGGTCCTGCTCACTTAATTCATCAGTTCATATGGGTCTTTCTAGGTTTCTCTGAAACTGTTGTCTCTATCATTTCTTGCCACACAACAGTATTACATTACATTCATATCTACTTATTTGATTAGCTGGGTCTTAGATGATGGGCATCATTTTATTTTCCAATGACTTTTGTACCTATGGGTAATTTCCTTCTTTCTTCAATCTCTTTTGGACATAGGTTTATTGGTAGTATTATTGGATCAAAGGGTATTTACAACTTAGTAACTTTTGGGTCATAGTTTCAAATTGCTTTTCAGAATGGCTAGACCAATATGCAGGTCTACCAAGAGTGCCTTAATGTGCCTCTTTTTTCATAGGCCCTCCAGTATTTGTCATTTTCCTCTTTGCTCATTGGATAGTTGTGAGACAGAATCTCAGAGCTTTAATTTGCATTTCTCTATTATTAGTGATTTGGAATAGGCCTTTTTTCCATATGACTATTGATAGCTTGACCTTCTTCCTCAAGAAAACTGTCTGTTGCTATATTTTGACCATTTTTCAATTAGGGAATGGCTTTTATTTTCATAAATTTTAATTAGTTCTTTATATATCTTGGTAATGAGACCTTTACCAGAGAAGTTTGCTGCAAAAATTTCTGAATTAGTGTAATGGCAAGCAAATGAAATCTTAGCAACTTGTTTCTGTTATTTATTTAGCACCTTATTTCCATTCAAGTGTCTTTGAGCCTTGCACTGATTATATCAAGTCTTTGTTAAGAAGCAGAACCTGTGAATTCCACAGTGGGAGGGACTTGTCAAAAACAGGAACAGGAAGGATGTAAGAGGTGGACAGAACAGGGAGGAGCTAAAGATCATATAAAAAACAGAGCACAGTTGGGACAGAGCAGAGCTGAAAAGGGGAAAACTTGTAATGTCTGGCACTCTGTTTGTTCTGCCTGTGTTGATTTGTGTTTGTGATACTTTGTACAGAAACCCTGGGACCTTACCAGAAGTCCTGAAAGAGGATTTTCTTGTGGTTTGTTTACAAAAGTCCTGGAAGAGGTTTCAGATGTCCTGGGACTGTACTGATGATTTGTGTTGAGTTCTCAGACCCTTTTTGTAGGTCTGTGGGTCTGTGTTGATTTCACAGGCAGATAGGGAATTCGTGATGGGCCTGGCAATGTGTATGATTGTTATTTTGGCTCTGTTAAGTTTTGTCTTCCCAGAAACAGAAACTGTGAAGGGCTTGAGGTGAACTGGACACTGTGATCTTCAATATGGAATGGGAACTGGATGAGGAACTAGACAAAGAGCTGAAAGCTCCCTGCCTGTGAATCCAGGTGACAGCTGGGTAGATTCAGGCAAGAGCTAGATCCATGGAAGAGGAACCATGGAATCTGGGAGCCAGCCTCAAGCCCAGATGTAAAAACTTCTCCTTGAGTACTTAGTGCTGACTGAGAAGATCATGATTTACTGTGCCCTGGGGGTGGGAGAACTTTGTACTTTGTATCTTGTACCCCTTAAGGATGATTGGAAACTAACCTCCAATCAAGAAGAAAGAAGAATTTTTGACTGACAGATTAAGACAATGTGACCTAGGGGTGGAAAACTTCGACCTTTGTACTTTGTGTCCCTTAAGGAGACTTGTTCCTTTAGGATGACCGAGTTAAGGATTTCTGAATGCTACCTTTCATTTAAAACTATGTGGCCACTTTAGTGATAAGTTGTTATGTTATAACATTGTGAATGCCGTACTTTGGTTTCTGTGTTTTGTCTTAGTTTATTTCTGAATAAACAGAGAGTTCACTATACTATATGATTAAAAACCTTAAAGCTATTCACAGCAGCCATCTTATGGAGAGCTACTCATGCTTGGCTTTACACTTAGTTACCTGTTTCCCTTATAATCTTCCCAGTATTGGTTTTGTATGTGTGATGTAAAAAGAAAATTATGGGGTGGGGGGAAGAGCCAAGATGGTGGCGTGGAAGCAGCAAAGCCTCACAGCTCCCACAGAGCCACCCTAAATACCCATAAAATATGACTCTAAACAAATTTTAGGGATCCCAAACTGACAAAAAATGCAGAAAACACATCTCTCACTGAAGGCAGCTTGGCCAGAGGGTCTCCGTGGTGGTGGGGGAGCCAAGGCCAGCCAAACCTGAAACCAAAACCGTGGCCAGGTCCCAGGGCGGGAGGAGCTGCAGTGTGAGTCTACCTCAGAGAACAGATCTACAGCACCTGGGGCAATCTCCACATCTATCAAGGTGGGAAAAATAAGGATTAGAGAAAGGTCACTGAAAGTGAAGCTTTCAAGCTAAATCTGGGGAAGGAAAAGCAGTTTGAGCAATCTGCCCCAAGGGCAAAGAAGCAGAGGGGTAAGGGCAGGATCTGCTACAACCAGCAACTGCACCTACGGGGCTGCTTCAGA
>CM053599.1:189440934-189456256 GCA_028646575.1 Pseudocheirus occidentalis
TTTTGAATTCCAAATTCTATCCCTTTTTCAATGCCTCCCCTCTCCCCTTCCCAAGATAGTAAGTAATCTGATACAGGTTATACATACATGTATATACATATGTGTATAATCACATAAAACGTTACCATATTGTTCATTTCACACAGGAAGACTCAGAGAAAAAAAGAAAGGGAAAATAGTATGCTTCAATCTGCATTTAGGCTGTGACAGATTTTTTTCTGGAGGCAGGTAAAAAGTTTCATCATGAATCCTTTAGGATTGTCTTGTATCATTTTATTACTGAGAACAGCTAATTCATGCACAATTCTTCATTTATCAGTATTGCTCCTACTGGGTACAGTGTTCTTGTGGTTCTGCTCACTTCACTTTGCATCATCATGTAAGTCTTTCTAGGTTGTTCTGAAATCATCCTGCTTGTCATTTCCTATAGCACAATAATATTCCATTATAATCATATACCACAGCTTGTCCTTCCATTCTCCAGTTGATGGGCATGCCTTTGATTTCCAATTCTTAGTCACCACAAGAAGAGCTGCTGTAAATATTTTTGTATAAGTATTTCCTTTTCCCATTAGAAAAAAAATCTCTTTGGGATACAGACATAGCAATTGTTGGATCAAAGGGTATTCACAGTTTTATAGACTTTTGGGCATAATTCTAAATTGCTGTTCAGAATGGTTGGATTAGTTCATGACTCTACCAACAGGAATTAGTGCTGAGTTTTCCCATATCTCTTTCAGCATTTATCATTTTTGCTTTTTGTCACATTAGCCATTCTAAGAGCTGTGAGGTGATACCTCAGAGTTCTTTTAATTTGATTTTTTTTCTTTTGAAAACTGCTTTGACCATTTATCAGTTGGGAAATGAGTTGTATTCTTATAAATATGACTCAATTCTCCATGTATTTGTTACATGAGGCCTTTATCTGAGATGCTTGTTGCAAATGCCCTCCCCCTTCTGCTTTCTTTCTGATTTGTGTTGCATCAGTTTTATTTGTGCAAAAAACTTTAATCAAAAATATTTTACATTTTGTAATGCTGTCTACATCTTTCATAGTTCTAAATTCTTCCCCTATCCATAGATTTGTCAGGTAAACTATTCCATGATCTCCTGATTTGCTTATGGTATCACCCTTTAAGTTTAAATCATCTTACCCATTTTGACCTTAATATCAGAGAATTCTAACTGGAAGTTTGACATAAACACTATCATTTAAATAATACTAAGTCTATGGTTTCATAGCTCAGTCAAGTTTTTACTTTTTACTTTTTTCATTGTTGCTTTTAGTTCTATATATAATCTGTGAAGTTTCTTCTAAAGTTAGGTTGTTTGTAGCATCTGAAACTCCAGTATTAGGCCTATGAATAGTTTTAGAAATCAGAGCAGTGGTAAAATAGAAATATATTGCTGGGGAAAGAAATTTTCTTTACCTAAGAACATAGCTAGAGTATTCCCAAAGGGAATGCATTTCTTTGGATTGGAACTTTCCTATTTATATTGTGTATCCCCTTTTATTTTAAAAATCATCATTTATTCAGCTCATATAGTATGCTGTAATGTTTTGCAGAGCTTTGTGCATTTATTGATATGTTGAGATGTTGTGCATAGAGTTCTGAATTTAGCTTACTAGCTGTGTGAGCATGGGAAAGGCACTTTTACAGCCTTGGGTTCCTTAACTATAAAATGTGGCTGATAATATGCTATCTCACGGGCTTGTTGTGAAGAACATGTTTATACCCTAAAAAGCTATATAGATATGTTTTTATTCTAAAAAAAGATATGGTTGAGCATTATTGAGAATTATTAAAAAGTTTATTGCCCAAAACATGTTTCTATAAGCAAAATCTTTGCTCTGAATATTAGTTTTTCCATTTGTTAAGGCATGCCTAGATCGTCTAAAATTAAAACTACTGTAGTAAAATTTTAAGGTTCAGAAAAAAACTCTGGAGACACTGATTTAGTTGAGAGTTTGTACTCAATGATATCTACAAATATTGTCTTTTTAAGGTTATTTGTCTTTAAAAACAAACAGATAATTCAGAACTTTTATGTATGCTCTAGAGGTTGAATGAATGAATATCTAATTTGCCCAACTTGTCAGGTAGAGGAAATCACAGGTGACCTACACTACCTGTAGAAACCATAGTCAACTTCTACTTAACTTGAGGGAAGTGGTGTAGTGCGTGGAATGCAATGCATAGAGCCTGGGCTTGGAGTAGAGAAGAAGACCTGAGTTTGAATCCTGCCTCAGATACTTTAGCTATGTGTTCGTGGACAAGTCACTTTACTCTCTGTGCCTCAGTTTCCTCATCTATAAAATGATGATAATAACAATATCTACTTTGTAGACTTGTTCTGAGGATAAAGTAAGATGATATGTTACCTTTGCAAACCTTAAAGCCCTAGAAATGCCATCATCATTAATAATAACACCAAAGCAAGAGCATCTAATATGAATTAATGTGAACAACGGCAACATTCTTCATGAGATTCCAATGAAATATCTGTTTATAAAAATGCATGAAATGAAATTATTCAATTCAAAATTATGTTGACAGTCATACTAGAACCATTAATACCACTTGCAGACTGATGATTTAAAGACCAGACTTGAGAAGTAAAACTCCTATATTGTTTAATGGTTTCTCCTTACCTAAAAGCATCCTAAGTTGGTGAATATTGTTTTCCTGGAGCCTTTACTATCATGATATGAACATTTTGTATGATTTTAAAAATATTTTATAAAGTAAATTTTATTCAAAATAGTTAGGAAATGTACTATTTAATTGGGAGTTAGATCCAACTGAACAGTTATTTATTGACTGCAGTGTTTTAAACACTGTGCTTAGGCACTGAGTCTGCAATAATAGCTTGTGTGTGTGTGTGCATACACATACATTCATATATATATATATATATGCATATATACATATATATATGTCCATTTATCTATACACAATACTTTAAGGCTTGAAAAGTGCTTTACCCATATTATTTTGTCGTCACACAATTCTGGGAGGTAGCTGATGCTATCACCATTTTACAAATGAGGAAACTTAAAAAGTGGTTAAGTGATTTGTTTATGGTCACATCTACCAAGTGCCTGAGGCTAGATTTGAACTCAGGTCTTCCTCACTCCAGTTCTTTTCCACTGTGCCATCTAGCTATATTTAATGCTAAGATCATAATCACAGTCTTTTTGAGGGGACTAACAATTGACCCCATGGTCAATTAAGGAAGCTAGATTTCTCAGTTTCCGAAGGCAAATTCTCTTTGCTCAGATTGTTACTACTCCTTGTTTTTGTACTAAGGGAAACTATAATAGGAATCTCCTTTGGAAGCTTATGGCAGCTGGGTAGAGGAAGGGTGTCCTTGTTTCTACTTCCTGGCAAGTGGTGTGGGTGAGAAAGGAAAGGAACCCTCAGTCTTAGTGCTCTTCTTTTGGAGGGACTGGGACAGACAGGGGTGCACAGGGGAGATATGTTAGTATTATCCTAGATTTAGAAACTTTAGATGATATCTAAGCCAAAACTTTCATTTTGTAGATGACAAAACTGAGGCTTAAAAACATTAAACAATTTATTCAGAATCACTCAGGTAGTAAAGGACAGAGCCCGACATTTGAACCTGGATCTCCTGATTAAAAATCTAGGGTTCTTTATATTCAAAACTCACTCTTTTTCCGCACAGAAAAGTTGTTTGGACCAGTTGTTCCGTACTGCTTAGGTTCTGTGGTACTATTTGGTCTAGTCCGATATTTTGTGTGTATCCTGATTAAACTGACAATTTATGTGGTCTGGAATCCAACCATTACCAATAACTGTGCTTCTATAGGGAAACGTTTTGAAATCCAGAACATTTGGAATATGGAACATATGATACGAAGACTAGTTGAAGGTATCTTTAGCTTGGAGAAAAGAAAAGATTAGGGGAAGAATGGAAAAATAACTGGTATTAGTTATTTGAAGTGGCATCCTATGATAGGGCTTAGACTTGCTCTGCTGGGTATAGAAGGCAGACTCTGGAGAGGGGGCAGATTTAGGTTTTATTTGTCTGTTTTTGTCACCTTTAATGATAGTACTTTCCCATTTCTCGTTATCTCTCATTTTTCCTGTATATGTTTTTGTCCCTACATAGGTTTGCATGTTTGTCTCCTCCCCACTCCTCCATTAGACCGTGAATTCCTTGAGAACAGGACTGGTTTTTTCCCCCATGTTTTTGAATCTCCAGTGCTTAACACAGTGCTTGGCACAAAGTGAACACTTAATAAATGCCTTTTTTTTCCTAACTGAATGTGTTCTGGACCTGTGAGTCTTTACTATGAAGAAGTCCTGGTGCAGCAACTACTTCTGCTACTTTCTGAGAAAGTTGTCTGGGTCTTGCAGAAGTGGTGACTTGTGAATGGTCACTTGGCTAATATTATCAGTGTCAGGACTGAATCCATATTTCCCTATCTTTCCCTCTGTTTGCGACCTTGTGCTGTTTCTCAAAACTTGGAATATGAAAGGAAAAAACTCTTTAACAATTAAAACTGTCTAGTCAATCAATGAGAATTTATTATAGGCTGGTTCAGGAGGTAGTGGGTTTCTTTGATTATCACAAGGGGTCTCCAAGAAAATGTAAAGTCTTAAATAGGATGTGAGTTCCTTGAGGGCAGCAACTTTTTTCTTTTTCTGTCTTAAATCACCAGTACTGAGCAATACAGTGTCTTACACAGAGTAGCAACCAGCTTCACATCTTATATGACTTTGGTAGGAATATTGAGAGGAAACTTTAAATATTTCAATTGCCAGATATTGTTTTATGAGGTTTTTACCTTTTTAGCTTGTAGATTCAGACTTAGTTATCCAATATCTGGCTGATAATTTCTTTTTCTGAGTTTTTTTATTGGAGAAAGTTGTGGAAAGCAATGATTATTATTGTTATTATTATTATTTTCACTTTTTGGAGGGCAATTGGGGTTAAGTGACTTAGCCAGAGTCACAAAGCTAGTTAAGTGTGTCAAGTGTCTGAGGCCTGATTGCAATGTAGGTCCTGCTGACTTCAGGGCTGGTGTCCTATTCACTGCACCACCTAGCCACCTTGGAAAGCAATTATTTAGCCATATTTCTTATCACTTCTAATTAATTCATGACCTCTTAATGTCTTTTATCCTGTGTAGTTCTTGGCCATGCGGTTCCTCCAGCTATTTGAAAGAGATCCATGTAAGACTCTGGAAACCTTCTTCTTTTACTACTTTGTGGATACAAATAAATAATTTATGCTATCCATCCATTAGCCTTCATTCTTCTTAAGTGATTGGTTCTCTACTTTTTCCAGTGCAATGTGTCCTGGAGATGATTTTTACAACAGTTTTTGAGTACAGGTCACCATTAGAAATATAATTTAACCTACCATACGTCTTTCTTTCCATTCCTTGTTAGGTCAGCTGCAATTTTTAGTTTCCTGAGATTAAGGCATTCTGTGATTTGCAGCCATATAGCATTTCTTAGAGAATATTGGCATTAAAATATGGATATTTGTGACAGGGAACAACAGCTTGTAATAGTTGAAAGGACTGAAAAATATTTTTTTCTCTATCTGGAATACAGATTTTTATAGATGTATTTTGTTTATATGTAATTTAAATTTTCTGTTTAAAAATTCTGATCTTAACATAATCAAGATGAATTTTTCTATATTAAAAAATAACAGAAAAAGAGAATTGTACATGCTGCTATGAATCTCTATCTCCTACAGCTTCTCCCTCTAATTTTATGGTAAATAGTTATTTTCAAAGGTTCCCAGCTTATCTTTTTCCTAGTGACCTTCCTTTTGTTCTCTTTTTTATATTAAAAACATTACTTCAATTACCCTCTTCAATTTCCTTTACTCTTTCCTCATCCTAATTCCCTTGCTCCTTTAGTTTGTTTATGACGTGACTTTTGAGCTCATTTTGATATATGGCTTATAGGTATTATAGGTATCGGTTTATGCCTAACTTCCAGTGGATTGCTTTCCAGTTTTCTTAACAGTTTTTGTTGAATAATGAATGCTTGCCCCAGAAGGTGGAGTCTAAGTTTATTAAACATTAGGCTATCAAACTTCATTTTCTTCTATGTATTTTATACCAAGTCTGTTCTATTGAACCAGTACCTAACCATGATTACTGTTTTGTAATATAGTTTGAGATATGGTATTTCTATACCCTTTACCTCCTCTCCTTTTTCATGATTTTTGTTGATATTCTTGCCTTTGGGTTTCTTCAGATTGATTTCATTAACATTTTTTTCTAGTTCTATAAAATAATCTTTTGGTACTTTGATCGGATACTGAATAAGTGAAGCAATTTAGGTAATATTGTTTTTATTATGCTACCTATGAATAATTAATAGTTCTACAATTATTTATGTCTTTCTTTCTGAAAAGAGAATTTTTGCAGCTTATTCATATAGTTTCATTATGCATTTTGGCAAATAGCATCCCAAATCTTTTATAAATTCTGTAGTAATTTTGAATGGAATTTCTTTTTCTGTTCCTTTCAGCTGTGTTCCATTGATAACACACAAATTCCAACTACTTAGGGAGGATATCAGGGAAGGTCTTATTCTCATCATTCCACCCTTTTAATGAACAAGAGATAAGGCAACTGAAGCTGCTGGAAGTTAAGGGATTTGTTCAGTCACAAGACTAGTAAATGAAAGGGGTCAGAACAAGTAACCAGGTTTTGACTACTGGACATTTGCTTGCTATCTATGCTTTAGCCTTCACCTCTAACATAATACTCTAGCTCCCAGTGTGGTCCCTGGGCTTCTGACTTCATTTTTGGCCCAATCTAGGCCTTCCATGCTACTGTAATCCTCTCTCCCCATCTTCATGCTTTGGTGCTGGGAAAGTACCCCCCCCCCTTTCCAACTCTAGCCCTGAGAACAGTAATCAACATAGTAGGACTCCTAGAAAGGACATATTAACCAATTAAGGGGATGCTGGTATTTAATCTGAAAAAAATTAGGCACAAAATCTTTACAATAGAGTAAAATAAAACTTGACGTTTTATTCTATAGTGAAATATAAAAAAAAATCCTGTTTCTACGCCATCTTATTTTTAAAGTTAGCTTTTGAATAATTGACTTGCATTTTAAAAAATGTGTATGTTATACTTTAAAATCTAGCTGTATGCTCAAAAATTTTGGAACAAATTTTCATCCCAAACATATTTTGATCTCTGATGTTTAAAGGCAATGCAAAACAAGTTACTATTAGCTGCAGAGGACTTTATTTTTACTTCACATTAAGTGACAGATCGTGACTTTTTCAAAGACCTTATATATCATGTAATATAGGCAATGGAAATCACTATTGTCCTACCTTTTTGAAATGACAACCCTTCAAAAAATGAGCACAACAGTGGAGCCTCCTACTGTACTTTGATGATACTTGTAACTAGTGAGATACCCTCAGAGCATATCTGATCCCAGAATAAAATCAGATTCACAAATGAACTGAACCTTGGGAGCTGTCAAAAGGAAGAATTCTGCAGACACCCCTGGCTCCTCTGGTTCCTTGCCTAGACCACTCCCTCTAACCCCTATGCTTTGAAAGTTATCTAAACGAGATCATATGTTTAGCAAGATGGCAGAGCAGTTATTTTCCTCAAACCTTTCCAACTGGAAAACTTCAGAAAAAGAAATTATGAGCCATATATGGAGTAACTATAGTTGAATCCTATAATGCCAAGCATGAGCCGCTTCCCAGAGGATGGCTGCTGTGAACAGCTTTTAAGGTTCTGATTACACAGTATAGTGAACATTCTATTTATTCCATAACAAATCAAAGCAAAACATTCACAGTGAATCAAAGTACATCATTCATAATGTTACAACTTATCACAGAAAATCAAAATATAGCATTCACAACAACTTATCATAGAAAATGGCCACGTAGTTTTCACCTCAATGGTCACAAAGTTTTCAACTAAGGACGATCATTTAGCAGCTCAATCATTCAATTCATCCTCAAGGAACACAAAGTACAATAGTCAAAGTTCTCCACTTATGGGGCACACAAAGTTACAAATCAGTCACTTATTCAGTCATCAGTCACTAAGTACAATCATTTAGTCAATCAGTCCTTCAATCAATTCAATCATTCAATCACCCTTCATCATTCACTATTCAATCATCAGAAAACACACAGACCCTCCACCCCTAGGTCACTTTTTCAAAGACTTTATATATCATGTAAAACAGGCAGTGGAAATCACTTTTGTCCTACCTTTTTCAAATGACAAGCATTCAGAAAATGAGCACAGCAAAGGAGCCTCCAACGCAAAAAGGACAGAAACATCATGCAAGGTTTTTAAAAAAAGAAACCACACAAAATAACATGGAATCTTATCACATAATTTAACTAGTTAAAACTTCAACTCAGTAGCTTCCCCTTTCCTCTCAATCTACTGTAAATATTGAATGCGATGAATGAATGTAACCTCATGAACTGGAGGTTCAAGTTCTGGATATGTAGGAACCTTACCCAATTCCCACTATGGTAATGATGATGATAATAATAATAACAATAACAATAATAATAATAATAATAATGAATAAATAAATAAATAACAACACCTACCTCACAGGATTGTTATGAGGATCAAATGAAATAATATTTATAAAGCACTTTGCATATTTTAAAGCATTAAAAATGCTCTCTTCTTCCTCCTTTTTCTCCTCTTTCTCTTTCCTGTTCTCTTTCTGTCTGACCTCCCAATCATCTCAGAAGAGATGGCAGATACTTTTCCCAACCACAGGGGTGAGGTGAAAACAGAGGAAGGGGGTATCTCAGAGAACACTAGGCAGAGCAAAGGTCAGTGCTGTTTGGGAGGGAGGGCAAGAAGTCTTGTGCTTGAGGGATCAGGGCCTGGGAACTCTGGACACTGCAGGAAGCAAGATCGTTTAGCAGAGAGTGCGCTAGATTTGGAATTAACAATTTTAAAATGGATCTTTCTCAGCCTCAGTTTCCTCATCTACAAAATGAAGTAATACCAGAGACTCATAGCATGTTATAAAGGTTAGCTGCTAGCTGATTAGCCATTTCACGTTCAAAGTTTACTTGTGCAGGGACCTCCTTTTTTATCCCAATTCAAGGAAGATAATGTTACTCGATATCAAGGTGCTCTGCAGACAAGGAAAGGGAAGGTAAACCAGAATTAGATGACCAGGAGTACATGTAGGAGCCTGGAAGTCCAAAAGGCCTTGGGAGAAGGCCAGAATATAAGCCTAGCTTATAAGCACATAAACTAGTAGAGAGACTTATAAAGATAGAAGGGAGGCCGTCATACTATCAATAAAAATTATGCTATGAAGGAAAATGAACCCAAACTCCCTGATCAAAAAGAATTCTGTGGACAATAAGAAATTCTAGAATGCTTTAAAAAGGAAATAAAACTTTAAAAAGAACATATTAGCAATGAAACTCATCAATAGCAAGAGCTGGGGGAGAATAGTTATAACGCAATTGAGGGGAGAGACTGGAATGAGGAGAGACTCTCACTCTTTAAGGAGAAAGGATGTCACTAATAATTTTCATATGGGGGAGAGAGAAGGTATATGTCTGGTAGGAGACAGGGGTTTTATAATGCAGGAGCAATTTATACATTAGACATCGCCTTCTCTGAGAAAGACTTGTGCCTCTCAGGACTTAATTTCAGCTCAGAAAGTATGAGTCACTAAGCCAGAATCCAGGGTAGTAGGAGGGATATAAAATCAGAGATGAGATAACCTGGTTTAGGAATATGATCATGGGAAAGGAAAAGGGTAGGAATGGGCTTCCTGACATGTCACAGTATTATTCCCATCACATGCTACTGCTCTGTAACACTGATCTTTTATGGATTAGAATGTCTAAAAGTTAATGAATTAGACTGTCTAAAAAAAGGAAGAAAAAAGGAGAGGATAGCACCTGAAAATATAATAACAAGGAAAAGGGTTAGAGGAGAGAATTCTTCTTTGGGATTCTAGAAGCTCTAGTCTACACTCATGAAAGGCAATGAAGGAGTAAAAAATTAACAAGTGCATTTCAGAATCAAGGGAAAGAGAAATACGGTTGGAAAAGGGTACCACAACCAAATACTACATAAACTAACATACTGTTTGGAGGGGGAGGAAGGATGATCTTGAACTAACTACATATTTAAAGTGGAGAAAGTGAAGGATCAAAAAGGAGTAAAACAGAGAAATTAACTATTTCTCTAAAGTTAAGCAATTTGGGAGAGGGCATTGTCAAAGAAACAAATATTAATACCATGTTCTTGTTCTCATGTTTTTAGATATGCCTGCTGGGAACAATTTTATTAATTTATCATTATTCTGTTTTTTGGGGGGAAGAGAAAGAAAGAGAGAGGGGGAGGGAGTATGCCTGTTCAAAGTGGTAAATGCCTACTGACATGTCTCTACTCATTATGATTTTAGGTAACATCAAAGAAGAAAATCACTCAGAATATGTAAAATACAGTTTGGGGTTAACATTCTAAAACAATAGTCACTTCTGAATTCCTTCTCTGACCACTTACCTCAGTGTTCTCCTGTAGTAAATAATATGTGATCAATATCTTAATCTTTTCTCAGTGGATAAGGCAGGGTCATAGAGCCATTCACATCAGTGAAGGAGAAAGAGGTGTGCTGCCTTTCTGTGGGTCAATAGCCTAGTCATTTCAAAAGGAAAGACAATGATTTGAACAAGAGAAGAAAAACCTTTGGTTATTTCCTTTAATCCACTTCCTTAATAAAGGCCTTCCCTTTTTGGCTTTCTACATAGTTTCAAACAGGAAAAAGTATAGAAAGGTTTTTTTCAGACTAAAAGTATTTATTTCTTAATATTTCTAGAGAAATTGAAAAGAAGGTTGTTAATAAACTTACATAGGCAGGTAAAAGGTATGGCCAGAGATCAAGTGGGAATAGACTAGCAAAGTGAAAGTAATTGCAGAGGAAATGTGTGTCCCAGAAGAGGAATAAGATAAAAATCACTGCAGGAGGGGGAAATAAGAGGAAATCAAAAGCCCAACAGCTATAACCTTAATTGTGAATGTATTAAACAACCCATTTAAGTGAGAGTGGAAGAATGGATAAGCCTCCCCCCCCATTTACTTCATACAAAAGACACATCTAAAGATTAAAGACAGATTGGCAGAAATTAAATTTAGATAAATCTCATAACACAAATGAAAATAAACTCTAGATGATCACATAACCTAAATATTAAAAGGTCACATAATAAAATATTAGTGAAGAAGGAAATGAATTGCCTTTTGCAGCTGGCTAGGGTAAGAATTCTTAACTTTAACAGTGATAGAAGTTATTATAAAAGATAAAATGGACAATTTTGATTACATAAAATTGAAAAGATTTTGTGTAAGTAAAGTGAGTGCAGCTGGAGAAGTAGCTAATTGGGACAAAAAATTTGTAGGAAATATTTCTAATGAAGGTCTGATATCTAAGCTGTATAGGGAATTGGAACAAATGCACAAGAACTAAAGCCTTTCCCCAATAGGTGAGTCATTAAAGTTTGAAAATAGGTAATTTTCAAAAAATGAAATGCAGGCTATAAACATGAGAGGCTGGATTGCCTTAATTTCCCATTTCAATCTTTTCTTTTGCCACCTTACATATTTTCTTCTAAGCCCTTTTCTGCTTAAGAGACCACAGGGATTATTTTTGATTTATTGCCAACTATAGACTTGACAAATGTATATCACTTATTTCCTTGTATCTTCTTCCTTCATTGCCCCTTTTAAGCACCTTCTCATTCTGCAGTTTACTCTGCACCCGTAAAGGAAAATCAAAACAAAATATTGATTCACCTTAAGCAAGGGGAGGTTTATTCCATGGTGTTTTAATCCTTTTTTTCCCCACCATTATTTCTATTTAATTTTTGCTTCCACTTGTCTCCTTGTGTCCTTTTATAAATCTCTTAATGATTCCTCTGTTAGCAATTTGTTAGTTTTGATGATGTTACCTAGAAAGAGAAAGGATACCTATGAGGTTGATGACGTTAACTCTATAGGTGTCCTTTCTCTTTCTAGTCCCCTCCTCTCTTTTTTTTCTTCTGGGACAATTACCTATGCCTTCTTTGGTTGCTTGATTTGTTTACTTTTTAAATTTTTATTGTATAGTGGGTGTTTGCAGAGCAAGTAATATGCTCAGGTCTGGTTATCTTTGTAGTATTGTACTTTAAAAATTGGATAACAATCCCTTTTCACTGATGATTAGGTTCCATTTTCAGGGAATGTCACCTTGAGCTCCATTAACTATTCAGAACACATAATATTTCATTCCTTTCTTAAATTTCTGGTAGATATAGAATAGCCTTATGTAATTAGAGTTTCCTTTCCTTCTTATTTGAAGGTTTGTTTTGTTACTTATAGAATTTGTTATTTGTCATTGGAATTTTAAAATTTAACCACTTTGTTTCTTGAAATTTGCAGGTTAGGATTTCCCCTCCCCTAGAAACAATTTGTGGGTTCTTTTGATTGGCATTTTTTTTCTGAGTTCAAAAGTTCTGGACAACTTTCTTGTATTTTTTCTTGCATTATGCCATTCAGAGTTTTTTTTTTTATTTGTCCTGTTCAGTTGGGAGACCTACAATTTTTTTTTAAATTTGAAAAATTTTATTTCTAGTTCCTGTCTCCCTCACCCATTGAGAAGGCAGGAAATATATTCATTATATATACGAAGTCATTTAAAATATATTTCCACATTAACATATTGCAAAAGAGGTGAAAAATATGCTTCAATCTGTATTCAGAGCTCATTAGTTTTCTTTGGAGGTAACTAGCCTTTTAAATCATGAGTCCTTTGGAATTGTCAAGGATCATTGGACTGAACACAGTAACTAAGTCTTTCATAGTTGATTATTGTTATGGTATTGCTGTTACTGCGTACAACATTCTACTTTACTTTGCATCGTCCCATATGTGTCCTACAAGATTTTTCTGAAACTATCCCCTTTGTTGTTTCTTAAAGCAAAAATGATTCCATCGAGATCCTATACCACAACTTGTTCAGCCATTGCTCAATTTGTTCACTTTCTAATTCTATGCCTCAATAAAAAGATCTTCTATAAATAGTTTTGTCCATATACATCCTTGTTCTTTTCTTTTGTTATCTTTGGGATTTAGACATGGTAACAGTATTGCTAGGTCAAAGGGGTCATGGTTTTGTAAACCTTTGGGCATAGTTTCAAACTGTTGGGAGACTTATTATCTTTAAGTTGCTGCTATGTGTTTTATCTTCAAGATCAATATACTTTTCTTGCATAGAGATCATGTTTTCTTTTAGTGTTTGGGGTACTTTTTAAATTCCAGATTGTTCTTCTCTATATATTTGCAATTCTTGCAATAGATAGAAAGAACAGAAATATTGTACAATCAAGGATACAGAAAACCACGGGCTAGTACTTCAGTCTTCACTATCTCCTGCAGGAATTGATATTTTTGAGAGAGCGGCAGAGCAGAAAAAAAGGGCAACTTAAAAGGGATGCACTTAGTCAATAATCTCTGTTTAGAAGAAGGCACTCAAAACAGGTGGTACCTTAGAAGCTTTAATTCCATGAGGAATACAGAGGCTAAAGGAGAAGGGAATAATTATTGGGACCATTAATTTTAAAAAAGGACTAGAATAGACAGGAAAAAAAGATATAATATAGAAAGTGAAAGAAATCCTTTAAAAAGGTACAGAAAATAAAATGAAAAACTAAGAAACAAAACAAGTTGAATGGGAGAATTAGGATTTCACTTGATTAGACTGAGAAAAAAAGAATAATTGGACTAGCTGAAAAAAAGAAAGAAAAAGGAATGAATACATTAAGGAAAACTCTAAACCTAGGAAAAAGGGTGACAGATTAGAGGAAGGGTTAAAGATGAAAGAAAAACACCCAGTGAGAATAGGTTAAAAAAGATTAAAATAGCCTCAAAATAGATTAAACTAAAATAACTAGAGAAGTGCTGTCTTTACAGAGGAAGAGAAAAAAATAGTCTAATTAAGGGAAAAAAATACAATATTAGAGGCAAGTGGAGGAAAATATAAACCTTAAAATATCTTTAAATGTGAATGAATTAAACAATCACCTTTTCATTTTCTTTGTTATTTATATTTATTATTTACTAAAATTTCTCTGTATTTCCACATATGCCCAATGACCAACAACTGACATTGGGGAAATTTTGGAGACTTGAATTATTATAAATTATATCTAGACATTCAGTCTTCTTTTTGATGTAATTGATGTTTGCTACTATTTTCTAGATGTTGATTTATTTTAGGATGTGTACTCTTGTTGCCGTTTTTCAGAAACTCAACAATTCACCAATGATATCCTGTGAATAACTTTTGTATTATAGTATGTAGTTCAGTGGGTACAATTTAGGACTTGGGAGTCTGGTCCCAGGATTATTCTGTCTTTGCTCTTACCAAATTTACTCTCTGGAGAACTAATTTAATTTTTCTTTAACTTAGTTTTCTCAACTATACAAGAGATGTGGCAATCATGAGGTTATTATAGAGGCAAAAACATTTTGGAAATATGAATTGATAAATGCTTTATAATGCTATTTTCTATTATATCAATTTTTATTTGGTACAATTTAATCTCTTTTATGATTAATTAAATTTACTTTTTACTCTAATAACAAAAATTATTGCAGAATTAATATTTTGCACAAGAAATTTGAAGGATGCAATTAAAAATATAAATCCAAATTAGGACTACATACAGATATTACAAGATGAGTATTATTTACATCTTCAAAGGGGGGGACTAATAATGAGATTACAAATAATTTTTTAAGATAATCTAATTATGATATAGATGTTTTGTAGTGCTTAGAGAGAAATAAGACAGATAATTTGATCCATGGTCAATGAATGAGGATACTTTAATTTAGTGTATTTTTTGGTGGGGCCCGAACCAGTGATAGTTGTATCTTTTTTTTGTTCCTTCATTTTATTTTCTCTCTCTCATGGTTTGTTCGTGTTTTGCCACCCTAAAATTTTTGTACCTGCCCTTGGTAATTCTTCTTTATGTCAATATTTCTTGTTTGCTTGGTTCCTTTTTTCTCTTTTTCCATGAATCCATTTACTGGTTCCACTCACTGTCACTGTCATCTTTTTCACTGGATGCATTCTACTTTCTGGGTGCCTCTTTTAGGTCATGTTCTTGATTCACAATGAAGAACCAAATTTAGAACTGCCTTTGATAGGCCCACTACTTAAGCCATGCTTGTAGGAGCTGTTTGTGGGTGTAACGCACTTTGAAAAGATGTAGCATGGTTTTCCAGATGACTCATTTAGAA
>CM053599.1:189456756-189484200 GCA_028646575.1 Pseudocheirus occidentalis
CGGTTCGATGATCCTCTGTCCTCTGGTGAGACGGCTGCAAACCTCTCAGGCTGGGTGGGACTGCTGGCTGTGCTTTTTCTCAGTCTGATCTTCTCTACTCTCTGCTCCACGTTGGTGTGGCTTCCTTGTGGGTGCTGTGCTGTATGAGTAAAGCAGAACTGAAACAGCTCAAAAGAATGTGAGATATGCAAATTTACAGAATCTACCCCAAATGTTCTCATGAAGTATTTGCGCCCAAATTACGGTAGAGCATTCTGAACTTGTATTGATCTGAAAACCACAGCTGGATGCACTGTGACTTCAGTATGACATAGCAATGTCATTTTGGTCCTCTTTGAGAGTAAAGGACAAGAAACAACCTGCTCTTTGCTAACTACAAAAGGTACTGGTTTTTAAAAATTAAATTTATTTATTTTCTTGTTTATATCATTCATTTCCACGAGATTGTGAGTTAAAAATTTTTCCCCATCCTTCCCCTGCCCAATACCCCAAAACAGCCCTACCCTATTGTATAACCCCTCCCCCATACTTCTCTCTCTTATGTCTTCCCCCTCACCCTACTTTCCAGTAGGGCAGGATGAATCTCCCTACCACAGTGCCTGTTTATCTTAATTCCCAGTTGGATGTAGTTAATAATAATAATAATAAAATGTATACACACATATATTTTAAACATTTTCTTATGGAACTTTAAATTCTAGATTCTTTCCCTTCCTCCCTCATCACCCATCACCCTAGGTTCTTTTTTTGATCATAGATTTCAGGTAGTCCAATAATTTTTAAATTGTCTCTCTGGGATCTATCTTCCAGGTCAGTGTTTTTTTTAAAGGAGATATTTCACATTGCCTTCTATTTTTTCATTTGTTTGTATCTGTTTAATATTATCTTTATATCTTATAAAGTCATTAGCTTCCATTTTCTCCACTCTAATTCTGAAGAAATTATTCTCTTCAGAAAGCTTTTGAGATTCTTTTTCCATCTGGCAAATTCAACTTTTTAAGGCATCCTTCTGCTCAATGGCCTTTTGCCATTTGAGTTAATCTATTTTTTTAAGGTATTATTTTTTTCAGTCAGGCTGTTGACTCTCTTTTCGTGATTTTCTTGCATCATTCATTTTTTTTTCCCAGTTTTTCCTCCACTTGTCTTATTTGGTTTTTAAAATCCTTCTTAAACTGATCTATGGCTTGTAGGCAGTCTTCCTGTTTCTTGGAAGCTTTTGGTGTGGGAGTTCTGACTGTGTTGTCTTCCTCCCATTCCATACTTTCATCCTTTTTGTTCCCCAAAAAGGAATCTAAAGTTGGATTGCTATTCTTACTTTGCTTCCTTTGCCTGCTCATGTTTGCCAGTCAATTAATTACTTGACTTTTTACCTCTGTGGAACTCTACTTCCAGAGGGGAAAGCTCTATCCCAAATTACTGGGGTTTTCACAGCTTCCAGAGCTGTTGGGAGGCAGCCATTTATTTCGCCACCCCCACCAGCTTTATGGACCCCAGGACCACCAACCAAAACCGGGATCCATATCCAGGCTGCTCAACACAAGAACACTTAGCATCTGAACAATGGCTTTGTCCCCTGCAGTCTGCAACCACATGTAGGCATCTGAAGGGCCGCTGCTTCTGCCACTTCCTTGCCCTGGAGGCAATTTGGCCAGATCACTTTTCTCCCCCAAATTTAGCCGAGTTCCACTGACCTTTCACTTAGTCCTTGTTTCTTATGGCTTGATAATTCTAGAAACTGTCACAGGTGCCGCTGATCCACTCTCCTGAAGGCTCCAGCTGTGGCTCATCCTGGCTGTCCCCGGCCCAAGTCAAGGTTTCAGGCTGGGCTGTTTTCAGCTCCCAGCGTGCTGCAATGAGCCCTTTGTGCTGAGGTGCCTTCAGCGGGAGATGTGTTTTTCTGTATATTTGTATGAGGTTTGGAGCCCTAAAATTTCTTTAGATTCATATTTTATGGGTATTTGAGGTGGCTATGTGTGAGCTGCAGCATTTTTCTGCCTCTGTGCTGCCATCTTGGCTTTGCCCCCTGACTACAAAAGTACTGTTATAAATAGTTGTGTTATGTGGCATATTTCTTTTTTATCATTGACTCCCTTCAAGGTATATACGAAGCAGGGGAATCTCTGAGTCAGAGGTTTCTGATACATGCCACATAATATGTTTAGATGTGGCTCAATGAAATAAAGTAACATTGGCTTTCTGCAGGGTCAGAGTTGAGTATTAGAAAGTGATAGAGGAAAGATTTTTTTAAAAATAGATATTTGCCAAGAAATATTGATCATCAGAACTCAAACCAAATCCCTTTTTGAGGAAAATATGGCTGCTTGTGATTGGAAAATAATTTGTAATCCATTTTCCAGATATGTGGTTCATTTCACCAACTATTTTTAACTTAGTCTTATTTAGGAATAACTGATAACAGTATTATCTTGATTAATCAAATTGTATCTTTTGTATCAATTAATCAAATTGTATCTGTAACCATACTAAATATTGGGGATACAAATGTAAGAAAGCAAAATAACCCCTAATTTTAAGGAACTCATATTCTAAGAGAAGAAAACAAAATCTAAGTAGGAGGTGAGGGGTGTGTGTGTGTGTGTGTGTGTGTGTGTGTGTGTGTGTGTGTGTTTGTGAAGGATGCATTGGACAAGGTTACTAGTGAGGAGGGGTGCAGGCTGGGCACATAAAATGGTTCCTCATAAAATCATCCTTCTCTGTATACTTTGTTGATTGCCCCTATTATACCCAATAAGTAAGCTCTGTCTTGAGCTCTCTTTTCTCTCTACACTTTCCCCCTGAGTGACCATCTGATAAGTTACCATACATTTAAGAATTATCTCTATACAACTGGCTTCCCAAGTCTGTATTTCCAGCTCCAGTCTCTGTACAGTATACTACGCTACTAACTGCCCATTAGACATTTAAACTGGTTATCTCATAAGCATCTCAAACTCAACACATCCCCAAATAGAATCCATTCACTTTCCCTTCCAAAGCCTATCCCCTTCCAGACTTTTAAAAAAATTTTGTGGAGGGCACCGTCTTTTCTGTCAGGCGGGTCTCAGTCTTGGTGAAATCCTGGGACTCTCAGCCCTCTACCCCACATAACCAACCCTTGTTGGTTCTATCATCACAGCATTTCTTGCATCTGTCTGCTCTGTGCTCACACAACCACCGCACTGGTTCAGGCCATTCTTACCTCTTACCTGGGCAATTGCAATAATATGCTAATTGATCTCCCTACATCAAGTCTGTCTCCTTTCCATTCCATTCCCCCAATAGCTACCAGGATGATTTTTCCTAAAGCACAGGTCCCTCTAGTACTCAATAAGCCCCATTGGTTCCCTATTGGTTCTAGCACTAAATATAAACTCCGCTTTTTATTGTTTAAATTCTTTTACCACTTGGCTCCAACCTACCTTCTCAATCTTATTATACATTACATTTCTTCATCTACTCTATATTCTAGACAAGTTAGCATTCTCATTGTTTCTCTTGATTGATATACACTCCAATCTTCCCTGATATTGTACTAACTGTCACTATGCTCATAATCCACTGCCTTCTAATCTGCCACCTCTTTCTTTTTTTTGAAGGGGGGAGAGCAGGGCAATTGGGGTTAAGTGACTTGCCCAAGGTCACACAGCTAGTAAATGTGAAATGTCTCAGGCTGGATTTGAGCTCAGGTCCTCCTGATTCCAAGGCTGGTGCTCTATTCACTGCACTGTCTAGCTGCCCCACACTTGCTGCCTCTTAATGTGCTTCAAAACTCATATATCACATGTGTGAAGCTTTTTCTGATTAATTCCTTCACATCCTTACCCCTATGAAATTACATTGTATTAATTTCACATATATTTTGTATACTAATATGTACTTGTTGTTTCCTCTGGTGTTGTTAGGTGGTGGGTAGGGATTCTTTAATTTTTTTTCTTTTTGTTATATTTACTTATTTGTTATAGCCACTTATTTGTGAATGTGTTCCCCTAGTGGAATGTAAGTCTCATGAGGACAGGGATTCTTTCAACTTTTTAATTTGCATCTCCAGTACTTAGCACACAGTAGCATGTAGTAACTTTGTAATAAATGCTTGCTAATTGATTTTTTAAATAGATTAGGTTGGAGCTTCTATAATTGGAAATGGTGTAATTTAATATCTTTTTCCATTCTAATAATTTGGTATTTACTTTGATCCTTGCTCAAACCAGTAAATCTAATGAGCTTATACTATAAAGGCATGTTTTGCTGAAGCACAAGTTAGATCTGTTATATTTTTTCTGTCTGACAAAATTAAAATAAATTTTTAAATAATATTTGTTTTCCATGTCTAGTGCTACATCTTCCTCCCAAATTCCTATGTTAACTTTACTCTGTAGTGCTGTACTCTCTCCTCTCCTGCTATGTGGTTCCACACTTTGCAGCTTCCCATTCCCCAAACCCTCAAAAAGCTACCTCAACCCCCCAAACCCTAAGTGAAAGCAGAGACCTTTGCCTCACTCTGCCTACCAGCCTGCCCATCCTGTTCTTTGTGTGTCAGTCCACACTGGGTGCCACATGTCTTTCCCCAGGCTCTATGTATCACCCATCCTCTCCTGTCTGTGTCCATCTGGCCCCCATGTCTGCTCCCTTTATGTTCCTCCTCTCCATTCTGGCCAGGCTTCCACATGTCCTTGAATTCTGTGTCAGCCCCCTCCCTCGTCAGGCACTTGGTCCCCTTCCTGCCTCCCTCCTTTCATCCCTCCTCTCCCCATCTGTGTAGAAAATCACTTTATGTAGAGGAGTTTTTGAAAGGGCCACTCATTTAACATTAGAACTGTCTGTCACATTGGAGATACTCTGTGAATGTTTATTTTATTGAATTTGTTGACTTACAGCAAGCTCTATACACATTAAAGATGATATTATATAAAATATTGACACTGTCTGTAGGTCATACACAAAAAGTCTTTTGCCTTTATATTAAGTTTCAAGTCTTTTTCATATTGTTGCTAATTAAAATGTTCCATTTGCTTATAATTTAAAAACAAAAGGTACATTGATTATGGATGGAGCATATGATTTCCATCGTCAGCTTTTACCTTTGTCAACCTCTAAGAGAGATGAAGACTTCTGGTAAAAAGAAAATTGCTGTGGGTTTCTTTGGTGACCCTTGGGTCACCAAAATCCCTAAAACTAGCAGGAATAGGCGCTTGCCAGTAGAGGAGACAATAACCACCCATGATCCTGCAGTTTACATGCTTTGAAGGAATGTTGTTGCTACTATCTCACTAGTTGTAACATTATCTATATCCCCTCTACTTCCATTACTAGTGCTAGTTCAAAGAGGCAACCAGTTTAGTGTTGTGATAGTGGGTAAGATATGGTCATTTCCTTCCCAAGGGACTTTGCTCATGTTTCAACCACTGCTAAATTGTTCCTGATTCTTCCATTTATCTTATCTTCTAACCATTTTAGGGTCTTTAGTAAAGACCATACTCAGGACAAATAGTTAATAAATATTTATGCATGCTTTTCTTTTTCTCCTATTAGATAATGAAATATTTTTGTATCCATATTATAAATCTTTTTATCTATGTCAAATATCTCCCACTTCTTTTATTCTTTATTTCTGAGAAGACACAATTTACAAATACCATCATCCCCCATATTCAGAGTGCCCATGGTGGGTATGAATATGCTGGTATAGTTGTGAATCACAAAATGTAACAGACTCTCCACATGGAAGATAGAACCAAAACATTTATTCAAATACCAGAAAGCCAAATTCCGAAACCAGAAAGCCAAGTCCATCATAGTAAACAAGAAGTTGGCACTCATAACCAATGCAATGAACACCAATGTTCCCGAGACTTCCCCCTATCAGGCCTTCAAAACAAAACAGGCCCCCTTAAGCAAAAATGCCCCTCTTTCATTCATGCTACCTTTTCTGCCTCCATGCTGCTTGCTCCCAGCTGTTTTGGTTCTCTCTCCTGCTCCTTCTTGCTCCACCCTTCCTGTTCCACCTTTTCAGCAAACTCCAGCCCCCCCTCCCTTCCCATGGGCTCCATGTGATTACATTTGGCCTATAAGGGGCAAGGAAGATTTTCAGATTTCCACTACACCATATAAATTGAGTTACTGTCTGGATTGGAGTAGTCAGTTGACCTTTATTAAGCACCTGTTATATGCTAGGCACTTGCTAAGTGCTGGGGATATTCTTGTTGTTGAATTGTTTCACTTGTGTCTGACTCTTCATGGACCCTTTTGGGGTTTTCTTGATAAAGGTATTGGAGAGGTTTGCCATTTCCTTCTCCAGTTCATTTTACAGATGGGGAAACAAACAGGGGGAAGTGACTTGCCCAGGGTCACACAGCTAGTAAGTATCTGAGGCAAGGTTTGAACTCAGGAAGATGAGTCTCCCTGATTTTAGACTTGGCAGTCTATCCACTGTACCACCAAGTATTGGGGACACAAGCATGAAAAAGAAAGAGTTTCTGCCCTCAAGAGCTGATGACCCAGGCCAGCATGATATACATCCTGTGGAAGGATTTCATCATGTGACCAGTGGCAACCAACTATCATTAGTCTTTCTCTACTCAGACCATCACCCTATTCTACTCAGACTGAAGATGATTGCTTGCCATGGGTCACTTGACTGCCACCTGAAATCCTTTGGTGGACCATATGTTGTGCAGGCCTTTTATAAGCTAATGGGGGAAGACAAAAGTGAAAAGGGAGGAGGAAGGTAGAAAATGCAGAGAAGCCCCAATGTAGTATAGGTAGGTGGGAAATAAAGAAATGTCTGTTACAAACCCCTTACTTAAATGAAGGTTTTGAAGTTCGTGGCTCTTCCCTCCAATTGGAAGAGCAGGGGTAGTGATGAGATCTGAGTGCCAATGGTGATTGGAGTAAGCATGAAACAACTCCCAGAGGGTGTCTCTTAGGGATTCTGGCAAGCAAGCAAACAAACCAAAAGAAGACACTCTATTGTTTTCTCTTTGCTACCTAGAATTAGCAACTCATGGATTTGGATTCCTGTTTTAAGATATACCATCTGGTAATATCTCACTTGACTGAAACTCCTACCCCCTAAAAGAAATTGGGGGTTTGGGTATCCTGTTTGTTACTATGTTAATGGAAAACCAACCACAATGACAGCATAGATTCAGTGAATTTATTTAATTGAGAAGAAATTGAAATCTAAAACAGAATCATTCTCAGCATTGATTCTTCAAATGAATACTCTCTCTTCCTTGTCTCTCTAAGTAGTGTAGGAAGGAAGCTTCCACCCTCCAAGTTCTATGGACCAAGTTTTGAGCCTGGAGTAAGCTACTTGAAATTTTTTATTGTCATTTTACTCCCCGCTGAAGCATTACATGGCATTGACAGACCCCAGCTATGGCATTGGCCACAGTTCTGCTGGTTTATCTTTTTGTAGTTTGACTGGCAACTTGCTCATCTAGACCTTCCAGAAATCTGTTCCTGGGTGACTTTAGAACTTTAGGACTCCTTACCATTTCTCCCATGTGGCTCTGCTTCTGTCTACTCCCTTCTAGTTGGCATATATGTTGCCCTCCTGACACAGTTGCTTTATTTTGCAGCCACATGATCCCATGGTGGAATAAAAAGTCCAGGGAAGCTCTGTCAGGCATACTCCTAAGGCTCTGCACTCCAACGGAAATTTTCCCATCTCTCTTGGAAGAACTTCTATTATGTTCTTAGCAGCAGGAGACACACAAACAAATAACCACTTCCACCACATATCTGGGATTTTAGTCACAGAAAAGTATTTTTTCACACAAAGAAATAGTAGGCATTTATTTTTGCAGTTTCAATAAAAAAGGACCTGGAAGAATGCTATTTAGAAAGGGCATCCTAATGGGGACAATATCGGGTAGTAGCAAGTTTTTTCTTTTTAGTTTTATTAAGATTGATATTTCTGGTTTTTCCTCTTATGATTTTTTTAAAATGTAAACTCTGAACAGTTTTTAAGTGAAACTCAAGATTTCAAAACTATTATTTTTAAAAATCCTGATGGCTAGGTAGCCATCAGGAAGGAGACTGTTTTCTGTCTTTAACTCTTCTCTTTGGATAGAGAATAAACTTTGGGAAAATCATATTCAAGCCCTCTTTTCAAAGACAAATCATACTAATAATTGCTTCTGGTCTGGTGGTATCCACTGTTTCAACTTTGGAATCGCATTTATAGTTACCATCAACCAAAAGAGCTTATGTTGCCTTTGTTCTTTAGGTTTGGAGGTTGTGTAGTTGAGGGAGAAAATGAAAGGGAGGGGGTAGTCATTGCCTCCTGGACCCCTCACCCTTGGAATACGGGAATTACTGGCCTGGTCTAGACTATCCCTTTCTCCTACCACCTGATAGGACCAATTGTCTAGTCACCATCCTTGATTCCATCTCTTCAGAGAGATTTTTGTGTACCTGAGTGGGGAAAGAACAGGGGGGTGTCAGTGGAGATAGTATCATGACAATCCAGCCTCCAGCAGTGGTAACTAATTAGCTTTTGCCTAACTGCAAAAGCCCTGCATCTACCTTTATCCATTTGTGGACATTCGTTGAAATGAATAACTCAAAATCATTTTCTCATTTTGTTCTTGAGCCCTTAGTGTCCAGGTTTATTGATTATTCATTTATGACTATACTAAGATGAGTCACTGTTACTCTCACAGTTTCCTATTTACAAATAATGAAACATATAAAAATGGCTATGACTAATCATTTTATGTAGAGCAGAGGTTACTAACTGGACCATTTTGGTAGTCTGGTGAAATCTATCAGCTCCTTCTAAAATTTGTTTTAAATGTATGAAATAAATATATAGGGTTACAGAGGAAAACATTTAGCTAGCAACTTGCTTGTCTAGTCCATCCAGAACCCTGTTCCTTGTGGCTTTAGAACTATATCTCTTGAAATACACTTTTCAAAATATTATTTTTCTATTCATAAATAAGTCATATTTTATTTAAACAAATATTTATATGGGGGAAGATAACTCTACAAACAGCTGTTTTTGCAGTATTTCAATATAAACAGAATAAAAAGAATAAATTCATTACCTGAGATAACACATTTGTAGCCATCATAAAGTTAGAAACCATAGCCATGTGAGGTCAAAATATATTTTTTAAAAAATTACATGGATCCCAGGCTGAAGACTTCTGATCTAGAGTGGGAATTTGGAACATACTTAAAGACTGGAAAAAAACCCCTACCACATTTGTATTAAAGGTCTGCCATCATAGGCAAGAGTAAAGAGCACATTACTGGCTTTTATTTCTCTTGGAGAGAAGAATTTCCCAAGCCTTAGTCCATTGTAGCCACACACCAACTTTAGGGTTCGACTGGAGGACGTGATCTGCAAGGACTAGTAATCTCTATGCCATTCACTTTGCTCCTCCCTGCAATCTCTCTTGGCTGACAAGGAAAATGGAAAATGAAGCTCCCTGTTCTGCTGCCCAGCACTCAGTTCAAATTGCTGTGCTTTTTCCTAGCTCATCTCTCCCCCATTTTTCATGCATTATGTTTTTCTCTATCATGAAAAGGGGGTAGGATGAACATTTCTTTAAGATTAAAAGCCCTCATCTATTTGCATGACTTACCAAGCCAAAGTTTTTCATCCCTGCCAGCAGCAATTTGCCTCTTAGCATGTAGTTCTCTTGGTCTGATAGGTTATACTTACAAATATAGTATATTCTGATGACATAATAATGTAATACAGAACACAGAGGTTTATAAGAACTGTATATAGCATATGAAAAGAATCATCTTGCCATTCTAGACTTTTTGCCACTTTTATAATCTATTATGGATTTTTCGTTTCCTTTTTCCTCCTTTAACACCATGGGTCTTGTTCATACATAGCCTATTCACCCATGTTATCTCAATGTTGATGCCAGATTTCGAAGTTCCCTGTTCACTTTCAGCTAGTATTCCTGCTACAATTCTTTTAAAAGGAGAATTCTAGTAGTTAAGCTTCAAAATATATTCCCAGTGTTCTCTTGGGGGCTCTGGGGTTATAGCTTCCCTAACAAGCTTTGCCACCTCTGAACCTAATTTTCTTGACTTTCTTTAGTATTGTGATAAAGTTTGACTCTGGTCTCATCAATCTCTAGTACTTAGCTGGGACCCAAGAACTACATCTGGAGTGTTGAGTTCAGATCTTGATGCTACATCTTAAAAGTGACAGTGAGAAAGATGCCTATATCTTTAAGAAGGTGACGAAGAGGAAAAAGGGACTTAAGATTGTTATATGAAAAGTCATTGAAAGAATTGCCAATATTTAGCCTGGAGAATAATAATTATAATAACAATGAAACTAAGGAGGGACATAGTTGCCTTTAAATATTTGAAAGGTTGCCATGTGAAAGAGGAAATAGACATATTGTGTTATTCTGTAGCACAGAATGCATGTAATGAGAAAGTATAATGATGAATATTCTAACAATGAGAATTTTCAAATAATGAAACAATTTATATAATAAAAAAGTGAACCTTATTTCATGCTCCTTCAACTTTCAGCACTCATTTTTTATCCTTTCCTCTTCTGGCTCTGTTCATTCTGTCAACATGTCTTCCTCTATTTTTGATTTTCTGCCTCTGTCTATTGAAGTTCCTTTCCCTTCACAATTCAGTTTATTTCATTAGACTTTAAGCATTTTTAAAAATACTTAATATGTGCCACCCTTGAGGGGATGCAAAGCCAAAGCAGAATGAATCTCTACCCTCAAGAGATACAGCATGTATGTTGAGCTTAAATACCACTTTCTTCAGACCTTTGGGATAAGTCAGGAAATTGAAGTGGTGAAAAATCTCAGTTTTGTTCCTTCAGATTTCAATCACTTGACACATACAGTTCATGAATGGTAAGCAAAGTAATGAACTAAAGAATTTTGTCTGTATAAGCATGCATTTATTCAGGATTATCAACAAGACATCCATTTTCATAAAATTCAATATGAAATCTTGCTTATTATCTTTTTAATGATTTTGGCTTTCTACTTATTTAAGTTTGAGTACTTTTAAAAAACTTTTCTATGGAACACTTTAACTTACCCCTTCACAATGATTCTTTAGTACTTTTTGTGATCTAGAGACACTCTTCATAATCCATATTTCAGTGCATCATAAGCTTTGTTAGTACAGTGGTCTCTGTTCTAGCTTACTTCCCTAAGTCACCATTTTATCCCTCCTCCCCCATGCCTATAAAATACTTATCCCTCCTCACAGTGCTTTATATCTGTACATATACATATTGTAGCTCATGAGCAGAATATAAGTTCCTTGAGGTCACGTACCATTTCACATTTGTTTGACACTACATTATATAGCACAGAACTTTATACATAGCAGACATTTAATAGATGTTTATTTGAATTGACTGAAATTAATTGATATTTCCATTTTTAGATTAATGTGTACAGACAGTCCTCACTCACCTTAAGGAGATGGTTCTGATGACCTCTGCCTTCCCTCAGGAAGCTCAGCATAGCCTCACTCCATCCCCAAATCAATGCCCAACAGCCCAAGAGTCTTCAGTGTCTCTGGCCTTGCAGTTGGAGGGGTTTCAGTGCTTGGGATACCCCCATAGAAGCTTCAGCTCCTGGAGCAGAGGGCTGCTGGCTCACAGCTGCACTGGTGCTGTTGCTATTTCTTCAGTGCTGCAGCTTGTTGGGAGCCAGAGCCTAGTCAGTGGGGGTCCTGCTGCCCAACAGCATAGGAGTCAAATTTTCGAATTTGCCTGAAAGTTTATGGAAAGCAGAAGTGTCTGTAACGCTTTCTATCACTTGGATGTTTGGATTTGCAAGTGTAACATTTAGATGGTGTGATTAAGAAAAGCTTAGGTGGGAATTTGGTTATGGCCTCCTGGCACAAATAACTAGGCTTTCTAGTCTAAGAGCGGGTAACTGACAAAAAAACTGTACTCCCTTAACAGACTTTAAAGACAAAGAATGTAACTCTTAAAACAGTTCAGGGTAATTCTTAACTTAGTGTGTCTCTTAACCCAAAACATTAATTCAGATACAAACTACTTTTTCTTGAAGACTCTGTGTTTCTTTCTTCAGAAAACTTTTCATGGATAAAATTGGTTTTATAAAAAAGGAGTCATCATGGTGTAGTAGAAAGAGCGCTGGATTTGAAGTCAGAGTTTTGAATCCCAGTTTTGGTCTTTTCCTGCTCTTATGTGCTTAGGTAAATCTCTTAGCGTCTCTGGGCCTCCATTTCTTCATCTGTAAAAGGAGTGGGTGAAACAGATGATCCATAAGCTCCCTCTCAGCCTATGCTGTAAGATTATCTCAAGTTTTCAGATAAGAAAAAATTACCTCCTGGTTTAATTTTTGCTTCATTTTCAGGAATGTAGTTTTTCATATTTTTCATATTTTCTTTGGTTGTGGATCTATCACTGACAAATTGTATGGAGCAACCACACATTTCTTGAAAAGCAAAATTGTCACACCTGATGATTTCTGTCGCAATTCACTTTATTGAAAGCTTTAAATAGTTGAGTCTTTTTGATGCCACATCTAGGAGTCTTAGTATTTAGGCCAAAAAAAGTCTGTGGGAAAATGATTCTTGGCTACTGGACTGTGAGGGGCACATGTGGTTGAGTGTAAAGGGGGATCAATTTGGAGTCAGAGGGCCCTGGATTTCAATTCCATCCTTGACACTTGCTACTACATGACCTTGGGCAAGCTATTTTTCCTTTCTAGTCCTCAGATTCCTTAGATAATGTTCAATGTGTCCCTTCCTGTTCTAAATTTGTGATTCAATCAGTAGGTCAATAAACATTTATTAAGGACCTACCAAATACCAGGCGCTGTGTTAAGTTTTGGAGATACAAAAAGGCAAAAGATAGTCTTGTCTTCAAGGAACTTATAATCTAATGGGGAGACAAAAAGCAAAAAAATTAACACAAGCAAGGTATGTACAGGATAAACAGAAAGAAAGACAATAAAATTAAGAGTGATTCTGAAAGATTTCCTTTCGAAGATGGGATTTTAATTGGGACCTAAAGGAAACTGGGGAAGCCAGTGTGTAGAGATAAGGAGGAAGAGCATTCCAGGCATGGGAGACAGTCTTGTTTATGGAACAGCCAAGGTCAGCATCTTAGGACTAAAGATTGCAAAGTGGGGAGGAAGTTGTAAGAAGACTGGAAAGGTAAAAGGAGGCTAGGTTATAGGCTTTGAACATCAATGAAATGATTTTGTATTTCCTGCTGGATATGATAGGGAGCCACTGGAGTTTTAAAAGTAGGTATGGGTGTACTTGCACTTAAGGAACATCACTTTCGTGGCTGAATGGGTTGGAGTGGGGAAAGACTTGAGGCAGGCCAACCTACTGTCAGAGGAGAAAAGAGAGCATACATGGGAGAAATAGCAAAGGTGAAATCTACAGGCCTTGGCAACAGATTGGATGAGGGTGTGGGGGGAGAGATGTTGAGAAAGCAGAAGTGTCTGTAACGCTTTCTATCACTTGGATGTTTGGATTTGCAAGTGTAACATTTGAGACGGTATGATTAAAAAAAGCTTAGGTGGGGATTTGGTTATGGCCTCCTGGTACAAATAACTAGGCTTTCTAGTCTAAGAGCGGGTAACTGACAAAAAAACTGTACTCCCTTAACAGACTTTAAAGACAAAGAATGTAACTCTTAAAACAGTTTAGGGTAATTCTTAACTTAGTGTATAAGGACACTTAGTTTATGTGCCTGAGAGCCTGGAAGGATAGTGTCACCTTCTATACTTATAGGGAAATTAGGATGTTGGTAAAAGGAGGAGAGTTTAGGAGGAAACATAGTAAGTTCACTTTTGGACATGTGGGATTTAACATATCCACTCAACCTTCAGCTTTAGATGTCTGAAACACTGTTAGGAATTTAATATTGGAGGTCAGCAGAGAGGTTAGTGTAGGATAGGTAGATCTGAGAATCATCAGTAGAAATGGTACTTAAATCTGTGGGGGCAAATGAGATCACCAAGTGAAGTAATACAAAAGGAAAAAAAGAAGAAGACCCAGGACAGACCTGGGATAACTATGATTAGAAGGCATGATCTGCATGGGGAACTAACAAAGGAAACTGAGAAAGTGAACTCAGGTAGGAGGAGAACCAGGAGAGAATGGGGTTTTGAAAACCTAGAGAGAAGAGAGTATTCAGGGAGGAGAGAGGAATTAACAGTGTCAGAGACTGCAGAGTGGTTGAGGAGAATGAAAATTGAGACATTTATTCATCATTGGTAACTTTGGAGAGAACAGTTTTTGGTGGAATGATGAAGTCAGAAGCCAGGGGTTAAGAGAGTGAGCTTGACATCTATTGTAACCTCTACGTCTATTGTAGATGACCTTTTCAAGGAGTTTAGCCACAAATGCCAGAAGAGAAATAGGAGGATAGTGGGGTGCAAGGATCAAGGGAAGGGTTTTAAAGGAAGTAGGGAAGAAGCCAATTGGCAGGGGGATACTGAAGATAAGTGATAGAGTGATGATGAAAAGGGAAAGTACGTTGGAGGAGATAGGATGGAATGGGGTTGTTTGAGCAGGTAGAGGGGCTAACCTTGGTAAGGAGTAAGGCCATCTCATCACGTGAGACAAGAATGAAGTTAGACATAGTGACAGAAGGCATATGAGTGATATGAGATGAGGTAGCGGAGAGAAGAGGGAGCTCATGGAGAATGTTCTAATTTTTTCCTGTAAAATATGAGGCAAGTTTCTCAGCTGAGAGATGAGGGGAAAGGGTAGCCATAGGAAGCTTGAGGAGGGATGAATCAGTATGGAAGAGTTACTAAAGAGAGTGGGATAGTGAGTTGTTGAGGGAGTTATAATAAGATTGTTTATCAGCAGTGAGGGCCTAATTGAGGCTAACATAAATTTGTAGTGGGCCCAGTCAGAATAGTTGTATGGTTTTCTTCATCTTTGTGTAGAAGCAAAGCTAGTGGTAATGATCCAAGGGTGAGGCTTGGCAAGATGTGGTCAGCAAAATGATAAGGAGAACAGGGATTCAAGAGAAGAAGACAGTGTAGAGCTGAATTAGTGAATCACCAAGGGATCAAGATGGGTAAAAGAGAAGCACGTCACTAGTAGAGGGGAGGCAGCTTGGGAGAACATTGAAAGGGCAAGGGATTGGAGGTCACAATGTCGATAAAGAGTAAGATTTGCTAAGAGAAGGCAGAGGGAGAGGTAGAATAATTGACAATAATTATTGTCAGATAAGGGAATATTGGAATTCTTGAACATGGAGGTGTGGTACCTTTGTGGGTGTTGACAAGATCAAATATATGGCCATCTTTGTGTGTGGCTGAGGTGGGGTGAGATGAGTAGGTTGGGCTTGGGAAGTGAGGAGGTGGAAGACCTGAGTAGTTAGGGCATTTGAAGGAAAGTCTATATGTATGCCTAACTTTATAGAAGAGAAAATTGTGAGTCATGTACTGAGCTCATTGAAGAAGGAAGAGGAGTGACCTGGAGGTCTGTTGAAAACAGCAGGATTTTGATTAAGTGTTAGAGATGAATAGCATGAACCACGAAGGAGGAGAGGTTACTGACAGATAAAGGTTGAACAAATGGAAATGGAGCAATGGAACAAGGAACATTCCAACTCTCCTGCCTTGACCAATATGCTGAGGGGAATGAGTGAAGGTTCAGTAAGTACTGGAAAAGGGTGGTCAGGGACAGTGAGCCATCAGTGGGTAACCAGATTTCAGTAAAAGCTAGAAGACAGAATGAGAGGGAAAGGAAAAAAAATTAGGATGAAGGGAAGTTTGTTGCCTATAGAACAGAGGGCACAGTGGAAAGGGTAGATAGCATATGGCTGGATCTTTGGGGTGGCAAGGTTATGGGGAACAGAATAATGAATCAGTTGGTGGAGATGGGGAATGGGATTTGGATGATGACCTACAGGATGATCAGAATCACTGGGATATATAGGCTATGACCGGTAGTGAGAACTTCATCATTGAGCCAAAGGTGCTTCTCCTTTCCAAAGGAAGCAGAAGATAGAAATCTGATCTTCCGCATTTATGTTAAACATTTGTTAAAATTTATTTTGCAGGTATAAACAATTAATTTATCTGCTTTTGCTATTAAAGAATATAGCTTTCTCATGGTTTCCTTTATTTTGATTATTACAGAAATCTTTTTCATTAAAAAAGATACTGATTAGTTTATTCTGGTTTAAGATAAAACACAATGTAAAATATTACTTAAATTTTAAAAGTCTTTAATTTTTACGTGAATTCAGTTAAGTGATAACTTGGATTTTTAGAATTGAAGGCCGTTCTTCTTGGTAATTTTTAGAAACATTAAAATTATACTTTATTGTTCAGTTGCAGTTTTAAAGCTTTCAATTTTCCTGAAAGTTTAATGTACAAGGCAAGGTTTATTAATAAGCATTTCTGAAGTTATACAAATTAATCCCAGTAAGGATCCATTCTTTAATGTCAGTGTTGTAAATTATTATCACATTATTTCTGTGTCTCTGACATAATTTCTTGCACAGATATAAATCCTTATTTTGTGGGTGAAAAAGGATATGGTTCAATAGGATTCAAGAACTAAAACATTATTCTGCCTTTTCAAATTGGTAATATATAATACATCTTTCGAAGTGAAGAGTCAGAGTAATTATACAGGAATGATAATGGAATCTGTTATCTATTTGGAAAAACAGATTTTATTGCCATTTATAATAAAAGTAAATGGCTTGCCATTTATTTTAGAAAGAATTATTGGATTTAGGTCCTAAAGAAGCTTTAGATTTTTAAATTCAATTAAATTTGCTAGCAGCTGGAACAAACTGTTAGGAATTCCATAATGTGCTGTTGGAGGCAGTGATACTTTTAGAGGTTCTGATCTTAAACCAGTAAGGTACTGCCATTTCCAAATAACTTTTCTCCAGAAATAGATAGGAAGTTTTATTTTTGATAATAAATGTCCTAAGTTTTTAATGTGATTTTCCTTTCAAAATTTATTAAAATACTAAAAAATTAAAAGTTTAATTAGTCAAATATTTGATCTGTTTAAATGAAGCCTAATTAGTTAAAAATCACTACAGATTAGTGTTAAAAACTACGGTATTCCAGGGTGATCTCTTCTGTCATCTTTTATGGGAGTCTCTTGCATTCTTCGCTAGTAGAACCTACTAATTCTTTTACGAGGTCAGCACAATGTTGGGTAGAACCTGCTTCCTCATGCAGTTAATTTGATCTAAACTTTCAGTTGCACAATTTCATTGATTCACTTACAAGCAGTTAGTTGTTATGGACTACACTTCTAGCTTGTTATTTCATTACACCAGAATTCTGAATGAGGCCTACAATGCATATTGCTTTTAGGATCAAGGGTTAACAGAAATCGTAGGGTTTGAAAATTATTGCTGTAATATCTGCAATTCCTAACAGAAATTCCAGGAAGCTGGAGTCTTCTGGGCAACATATGCAAATCAAATGGGAAAGAAATATTTCACATTCTGGGAAAGTCTTAATTACCTAGAGCTGATCATATAACAAGGTCAGAGGAGTCTACCTTTATATGGAACTCTTATTTCTGATTATGTCTCTGGCTGTGCTCCTAAGAAAATGTGTGCGTGTGTGTGCACATGCACATGTGTGTGTTTAAGTGTGCATGTACCCAATACCCACATATAATACATGTACAAACATCTATTTTCATACCCTGTGGTTTCTGACTTGATAACTGTGACTAAATGTGATTAAAATCTGTTAAGTGTATATGACAAAGTTTTCCGCTTATTATATATATAACCAGAAAGCTGTAGGTATGATTGAATACTGTGGAATTTTAGAGCTGGAAGGGATCTTAGTGGGTATAGTGGGTTCCAAATTCCTGTTTTTTTACATGAGGAAACTGAGATCCAGAGATGTGTGACTTCCCCAAGGCAACACAGGCTGTAGTAGAATTGGAATTCAAATACACTTCCTTTGGTTTCAAAATTGGACTTCTTACCATTACACCATACTTATTCCCATAAAACATCTGGGCTACTCAAAATTTCAACTTCAGGTAAAGTTCAACGAGCATTTATTTTATTTTTTTCCTTTTTGCAATTGGATTAAGTGACTTGCCCAAGGTCACATGGCTAGTAAGTGTTAAGTGTCTGAGTCTGGATATGAACTCAGGTCCTCCTGACTCCAGGGCCAATGCTCTATGCACTGTGCTACCTAGCTGCCCCTCATAGTTGTAATCAGCTACTTTTAGTCAGAATTTTTGAGTTGAGAGTATCTGTAGAAATCTACTCCAACTGTTTCATTATATAGATAAATTAGACTAAAATAACAAGAAACTGAGACTTGCCCAAGGATGTACATTTGTACCAGATTTAAAATCCTGCTGGGGCAATTAGTTAGCACAATGTATAGAGTGCTTGGTCTAAAGTCAGGAAGACTCATCTTCCTGAGTCCAAATCTGACCTCAGGCACTTGCTAGCTGCGTGATTTTGGCCAAGTCACTTAAGCCTGTTTACCTTAGTTCCTCCTCTGTAAAATGTGAAGGACGTGGCAAACCACTCTAGTGTCTTTACCAAGAGAAACCCAAATGGTGTCATGGAGAATCGGACATGACTGAAATGATTGAGCAACAAAAAAGAATCCTACTTTTCTTTTCCTTTTACCTTTTTTTAAACTGTAATACTTGGCTTCCCTAAGTAGTGATATTGGAAATCATGGAATCTCCTCTGCTTAACTTGGTGGGTACAATCTTAATTTTAGCTGTGTTATAGGGAGCAGAGTGATAAATTCCATATACTTGCTCTTAATTTTTAATTCCAAAGTGCACTGAAATTTCTAGCACCAATATCATGGTGTGGGTTGGACACTATGATGTTCCTCAGCTCCAGCCTTGTTTACCCTTTCTTATAGCCTAGTGGTCATGAGGATGAAGAATGTGAATGTAATCACCAAGTCTGTTATCACTACTGTAAAAGGAATACAGTGCGGCTAACTTGCTCAGAATGAATTAGTATTGGGATCCGTAAGGGGAGATTTTGAAAAAAAAAAAAAGAAGAAAAATTATTCAGTAGAAGAGAACAAAAGATGTCAGAGAGTGATGTTTCTTAGATTATATTAGAAATTAAGTAATGCAAAAAAAGCAATTCAAGAACATAGTGATAGGGATTCCTAAGCCAGTAATAAGAGGGCCTTTAAGTAAATCAAAGGTAGAAACAAAGGCAGTGAGACCATAGAGGAAAGAAAAAGAGCAAGCAAGGAAACTGAATGAATAATGTATTTAAATCTTTTCTAATAGGTTGATTCTCACTTCAGATGTCAAATATACCTTATCCTATAACCAACAGATCTATTTGCTATTTCAGAGAGGGAGTGTGGAATAGTGGAAAGTATACTGACTGAGTTTGAATCCTGTTTCTGATTATTTGTGGTGTGATGTTTTGTGACCTTAAGAAAATTGCTTAACCTCTTAGCTTCATTTTCCTCACTGTAAAATAAGAATAACTTTTGTACTCCTTAACTCATAGGTTGTTAGGAAATTGCAACATCAGTCACACTGTGGGAAGTAGAGTGTTAATAAGTTCCATATACTGCCTCTTAATTTTTAATTCCAAATGACAGACATTTCTATCACTGGTGTCATGGATTTGAACCTTGTGTGCGTGGGGTATTATTATATTCCTTACATCTGTCATACATATGATACAGATGTCTTTTACAAGTTCTTGTCCTTATGCCCTTGCTTATGCCATTCCCTCCTTCTGAAATATGACCTATCCACCCATGCCTCCATTCCCATTTTGTCTACTTAAAATCCTTCTTCCTTTCTTTTAATACCCAGCTCAAATGCTAACCACCTCTATGAAGGCCTTTTCTGAACACTCCAGTTGAAAAGAAGTCCTTCCTCTGACTACTTAGAGTAATTTCTACTACTCTTAATTCACTTATCTATATTTCCTTGTGTAATAGGTTTTACATATGTTATTTCTTCTGTTGCATTATAAGCTCATTCAGAATAGGCACTCTACAGTAAACACACACACACACACACACACACACACAACCATGCTGTAATGGAGAGATCATTAGACTCAATTCAAAAGATGAGTCTTCTGGTTAGTTTAGTGACTGCCACTTTACTGGCAATGTAATCTTGGGAAAATTATTTATTCTCTTTGAAATTCATATCAGTTTTCTTATGTGTGTAAAGTGGATATAATGTGTGCTCTGCCTACCTCACCATGTTGTGAAAATAAAATCAAATATGTGGGTTGGCAATCAAAAAGTATAAAGTGCTATAAAAACTGGGATCTAGACTCATTTCATTGGCATAGAGGACTCCTGATGTGGAAATAACTTTCACTCATGCACATTGGCAACTCTCCTGCAACTTAGAGTCTTAAACAGTTGCATTTATCTTTGAGAAATTAAGTGATCCATCATCATGTAACTGGTATGTACCAAGTTCAGAACTTGAACCCAGATATTTCTGCCTCCAAGTCTGGACCACTTTACCATAATACTTCTTTGTAAAAATGTTAGGCATTATTTTAATACATCTTTGCTTCCCCTAGAGCACTTAATGTCATACTTCGCATTTAGTTAGTGCTTCATAAACACTCATTTAATGAATGGAATGTCTTTGGAATCCAGTAGCCAGAAGTATGGATCATAGAAGCTATTCCACCCCCTCCCCTTCTCTATACCTCAAATATCAATGACATTTTCCCCTATTCTCTTTTCCTTTACTCCAGTCTCTGATGAAGAAATGACTCTTCTACTTGCCCAAAGCAGCCTCTTTATCTATACTCTTGACCCCACCCACTTAATTCCTACAACAGATTGCCCCGTCAGTCATCTCCCTACTCATTAATCTTCAATTCCTCTTTAACTTATCTCTCCCTATATACTGTGCTTCCCTGCTGCCTATAGGTCTTAGGTCTTCTCCCATCCTTAAAAAAAACACAACCCACCTTTATTTGATTCTACCTCAAACTATTATGCTGTATACCTCCTTCTCTCCTACTTTGTTGCCTTCCAAGAAAAATAAAAGTATGTTTTATTTTTCAAATAACAACTTTTGATTTTCTTTGCCTCATGTCTCTATGGGAAACAACCCCTATAACAAATGTGCATAGTGAAGCAAAACAGATCCCTATATTAACCATGTCCAAAAGTGTTTGTCTCATTTAGCATTTTATTACCTCTTTTTTTCTAGCCAAACCCCTAGAAAAAGCTTTCTGCTTCACATTTTCTCTCACTTCTCAATCCTTTGCAGTCTGGTTTCTGACAGCAGTCAACTGGGACTGTTCTCTTCAAAATTATCAGTCTCTCTTAATTGCCAAAAGTGATAACTTGTTCACAGTCCTCATTTTTGTTTACCTCTCTTCAGCATTTGACATTGCTGAACCATATTCTTCTTGTGTATACTTTCTCCTTCCTGGGTTTTTGAAATGTTACTTTCTCTTGGCTCTCCTTCTAACTATCTGACCCCTCTTAAGTGTCATGTTGGATCATTCTTCAAAGAATATCCCCTAATCCTGGATCTTCCATTTTCTCTCTAAGCTCAATCATGTGGTGATTTTTATCAGTTCCCATGGCTTTAATTATCATCTTTATGCTGTTGATTCCCTGATCTATATGCTAAATGCTAGTTAATATCTAGCTATATGTCTATGTAGCTATGTGTTTTTCTCAAGCTCAAGTCCCAAGTTTCCAACAGCCTATTAGACATTTGAAACTAGATGTATTATGCCATCTCAAACTCAATATATCCGAAACAGAATTCATTACCTGCCCTTGCTGAAACTCACTCTTATTTCAGAGCTTGTTTCTTTTGAGGACACTGCCATCCTTCCAGTCTTTGGAGTTTGCAACTTTGGAGTTTCTTTGACTTCTCATTCTCCTTTATCCTGGATATCCAATTAGTTGTCAGATCTTGTTGACTATGCCTCTATAATATTTCTCATATTTATCACATCTCTTAGAGCAAGTACTCTATATCAAGCTCTCTTCTGCTTGGATTATTGGAACTGTCTCCTAATTGGTTGTTTAGTCTCATGTAACTCCCTTTCCTATTTCATTCACTATAGACCTGCAAGTAAGATATTCCTAAAGCACAGGTCTGATCATGTCACTTCTCCTACTCAGTGGTTCCCCTATTTATCCTCTAGAATGAATGAATTGCCCACCAGTCATTCAGTTAGTGAGCATTTATTAAATACTTATTATGTGCCAGGCACCGTGGACAAAATCATAAAGATAGTCCTGCCCTCAAGGAGCAATACTCACAGAATGTTGAACAAAGTTAGAGCGACATTAGAGAAACATTACTAAGCTCTATCTGACAGCAAACATGTATTGAGGACTTATTATGTTCCAGACACATTACAAATGTCCTCTGTGCCACTTAACTGAACTGTTTCTCATCTAAAATATGTGTTCTGGGTAGAAACCTGAAGCAAATGTAGATTTGAGACTTATTTTTAAATTTAGCAAATTGATGATTCTGTTAGTATTTAATAACTTTTAGGAAAAGGAAAGTTGTTTTTTTCTAGGAGAAACAAATCTCAAATGGTTCTCTAGATCAGTTTTCACCAAAGTAGGTGCAAAGTCCCCGGGGAGGCTGTGACAAGACCCAAGGGGATTGTGTCTTAATCTCAATGTTTGTGTGATCTGTTAGTTGAACAGTGGGAAGTTGGGCTACATTCCTTCCTTGCTACCGTAGCTATTCGTGGGGCTTGTCACTAGTATATTTATGATTTCTTATTACCCCAAATTCCTCCACTGCAACACTTCCTATCAACATGCAAGTTCCTATCCTTCCCCCTTCTGAGTCAGGAAATTGTACCCCTCGGATAGTTATAAACTCCCTTCTCAGGCACCAACAGGAACAGCTGCTGAAGTGCCATTGGGAAAATCCCTCTTTACCTCCTGCACCCACCAAGGGGGTGGTGGTGCTAGGATTCTTTACAGGGGTTCATAGTCAAACATTTGGAGACTATAACACTAGAATTCTTTGAGGAAAAAAGTGTGTGTGTGTGTGTGTGTGTGTGTGTGTGTGTGTGTGTGAAAAAGAGAGAGAGAGAGAGAGAGAGAGAGAGAGAGAGAGAGAGTCATATGTATATTTTATGACGCATTTGGGGTTGGAAGGAGTTTAGGAAGCAAAAATAAAAATCACGTGTTTTCTATTTGTTTTCATATTATGCTCCAAACATTCATTTGTCACTTTTCACTGAAAATTATTTTCCCCAATGAATTCTGTAAAATTTTAATTTAGAATTAGAAAAACTTTCTCAAACAAATTATTTTGTTCACCTTTAGCCTTGTTTAGGTTTTCTGCTGTAACAATTTACAAATTAGAAAACATTCTTTAATTTCATACATCATGGGCCTATTTGTCATTTTTACTGGACAAAGAACATTTGTTAAGAGTTTTAAAAAATGGTTTTCAATTACTTTGCTGCTTCTTTTGGTTGTAACACTTCTAGTTTCTAAAGAAGCAATGTTAGCTTTTTGTTTTCATAATACTTTCCCAGGATTTTTTACCTTTAGATTGTTTCAGGAAAATAAACCTTTAAGTTCCATCTACACTGTACTGGTGGAATTATTACAATATATAACCATAATGATGACAGTTTGCAGCAGTTGTTGATATTACAACTCTGGACACCTTTGTAGATGCACCTGCAATTCTGAAAATGTTTTAAAATGTTCAGAAATTTACCTGGTTGGTTATAATTCTATTGGAGCAGAAAGCTTCTAGGTGTAGTACTTTTTCTTATCTACTCCCCAACAGAGTACACAAAGGTTTTCAGGTGGGATCTCCAGTGTTGGACTCCCCATGTTATGAGGTTCAGAAGTGCATAATTTATGGGTCTATATTCCTACTACCATAGCTTACAAGCTTCCACTTGTGTGTTTCCCATTAATTCTCAGTGTACACATCTAACTCACAGCAAAGCCATAGCAAAGCCATGGTATAGTAAGAATGTTAAATGTAAAAAAAATTCCTCCCATAAACCTGGGATACACTTACCCTCAAAAACTGTGGTTTGTGGGAAAGTGAGGCACAAATTTAGAGTGAAATGATGCACACACAGGGAATGCATGTGACTAGGACCACTTGTTGGGTTCTGCCAGCCCTTGACATCTTTCCTTGTGCAATTCTTGGAGAAGAGCCCAACTCTTGATTGCTAGGACTAGTTCACTAGAGTTCATAGCCATCTCTCTGCTCTTTTGCCAGAGGTCCCAGTCCTGCAAGATGCTTTTTCCCTCAAGTGCATCTCTATTCCATCAAAGATACATTGAAGTCTCTGGGACAGACACTTCAACTATTAGATGGGAGTTGTTCTTCTGCTAGACACTGACTATTTGTGTGTGGTGGGGAGCAAGGATAGGAGAGAAAGCCTCGCCTTCCCCAAAGTGGTGAAGAACTGGGTTGTTTCCAGTCTGCTGTTACTGCCTGGATTCTTTCAAACTGGCTGCATTGTTGTTGTTTTTTTCAGGGTCACCTGAGAGTGCACTTATTCATCCAGTAGCGTTTATTCCCTTCTCACCCAGACGGGGCTTATAGTAAAGGATAACAGCTTGTTAACACCTTGTTAACACATTAATTTTTCATTTTATTGTGACTATTCAACAAAGCAGAGAATGGGAAAAGGCAGATAAGAATTTGGAGTAAGGAATATGGTAGTTTGAATAATACTACCACTAATATGTTGTTAGCAGCACTAAGCTGGATGAAATGGAATCTTAGAGTATCATGCCTGGAAGGACACTTAGAAATCATTGAGCCCAACTTCTCTGTTTTTCAGATAAGGAAACAGGTTCTGAAGGGAAGTGACTTTCCCAAGGCTACACAACTACTGTGTTGTAGAGCCTGGTTTTTAACCTAGGTCCCTGTGATTTGAAATCTAGCATTCTTTCTTCTGTATTTGTCAGACTCATTCTGTTACTTAAACTGTAACCTGTCCCTGAGTCAGTTTATGTCACTTAATGGCCAGTAGCCATGCTTCCTGATCTCCTAGGTAAGCTCCTTGGGAACAACTGACCTCCCACCCTTATATACATTATTGTGACTGATGTACAATGTGTGGAGAGAGAAGCCTCTTGTTAATTCATATGACCTGATAATTTATACACACTAGCTCTAACAGTGATTTCGAGAGGGAGAAAAATTGCTAGGAAGGAGAATAATAGAGAGGACAGGTTCACAAGCTAATGACCCTTAAAAGGAAGAGAGGAACAGAGTGGCTAGTGTCAGCAAAAGGGGTAATAAATAGTGTAAGTTCCTACCTTCCTACTACTTTTATCCTCCTATGAATCACGAGATACTTTCTTAGTCTTCTTCACAGTTATCATTTCCCATTGTATAACTATCATGTGACTCTTCCAGGAGTTTTCACTTTCTGTTACTGGCAGAAATATTGAAGGTAGGACCAAAGTTGTACTTTTTCTATTCTCACCTATGTGTTGCCCCTCAAAAAGCCCAATAGGTCCACCCTCTCTACAAGTTCCTAATTTACTAGAAGAGTAACTGTTGTCCAGTTAGTGTCTTGTTTTTGTGTTATGAATTAAATTTATATTCTGAAATGGTCAGACCCTTTTCCCTTCCTTCCTCTTTACCTCCATTGTCCCTTCCAACCTCCCTCCTTCCTTCCTTCCTTCCTTCCTTCCTTCCTTCCTTCCTTCCTTCCTTCCTTCCTTCTTTCCTTCCATAGCCAGGGAAGATATATATTGTACTTTTGTACCCTAAGTAGGCCATTTAGTAAATTGCTAACTCCAGAATGGTACCCTAGTGGCCTGAATTAATGCAAATTCTTTAAGTGCCTAATTTATTCCTATGGATTGAAGTATGTATTGGCCAGTAGCTTAGTATCTATCTGGTTAAATAGAGCTGAAGGATGAAGATTTTTTATTGTAAAATAATTTTCAATAGTTGTAAACAGTTGCAGATTGGTCTTAAATGTTATGCTGTGTAAAGGTTACTTTATAATATTTGTAATAAAAATTCAACTACCACTATAATTCCCATTAAATTTGATACACAGACAATGCTCTTGTGAGCACCTTTAATTTGCTATGTATGGCTGGATCTAGAACCTTTTCAGGTTTATATACCGTGGAGCTACCCCTGTTGCTTCAGGAGGGGAGATGAAGGACTAGAAAGATAAATAAGTTTTGTTTCACCCCAGGGAATAAGAAAGTTAAAAGAGACTAGCCCTAGGCAAAATCTCAAAATAATTCATAAGATCATAGGACTTTTGAAATGAAAGGTAATCTAGAGATCATCTGAGACAACCTCTTTCATACTATGAATGAGAAACTGAAATCCCAGAGGAAGCAAGTGGTGTACCCAATATCACGTGGCTAGATTTTGATACTCTCCTACTTACTCTCCTTTCTATTACCTTATGTCTTTTTGTTTTCTGGCCCTCCTCTCTCCGGGAGCCTTTTACTGCCTACCTTGTGTCCAAAGTCATCTGACTTTGGAAAATGCTTGGAGACTGCTGGTAAGCATTTAGAAAAAGGCAGTAAAGATGGTGAAGGCACTCAAAATTGTGCAATAGAGAAGTGAGTGAATGACCTGGGAATGTTTAGTCAGAGAAGAAAAAATTTAGGTTGGGACATGATAGCCATCAGATGTTAAATTGAAGACAGCTATCATATGCTTATTGCAATTTTCTTTTCTCTAGGCTGTGTAACTTTCTCTTCTCCAGGGCATATAACCTTAATCAAGTTATTTCCCTACTCTGGACCACTTTTCCCTCTATAAAAATACAGGAGCTGGACTAAGGTGATTTCTCTTTCTCTCTGTGTCTCTCTTTCTGTGTGTACACAGACACACACACATTTATATACACACATGTACACATGTATAAATTTTATTTTATTTTTTTCAATTCCAGATTCCCTCCTTCCACCCTCTCCTCTGTTTATGGCAAAGACAAAATATATAGTATTCATAAGAAATCATGCAAAACATATTTCTGCATTGGTTATGTTCCAGAAAAAAAGTGTTCTTCAATGTGTACCAAGTCCATCAATTCTCTCTCTGGAGGCGGATAGCATTTTACATTATGAGTCCCTTAGAGTTATGATGGATCATTGTCTTGGTCAGTTACCGAGTCCATTGCACTTGATTATCCTTACAATATGGCTATTACTATGTACAGTCTTCTTTTGATTCTGCTCACTTCGCTTTGCATATGTTCATAAAGTCTTCCTAAGGTTTTCTGGAACCATCCCCTTCGTCATTTCATATAGTACAATAGTATTCCATCTTTCTCCAAATGTTGGGCATCTGTATCAGCTGCAAGCACTCTAGCATACCCAGGATGGCTGCCAGCACAGGTTCTTAGATCTGCTTTACTAAAGGAAAGCAACTCAAAATGGGTTAACAATCTTTCTTTAATCAAACAAACATATCATTTATCTAGTTAAGGGGGAAAAGTCAGCACCCTGAACTCCAGAGAATACAAACCCAAGTTACAAGCACAAG
>CM053599.1:189484700-189531487 GCA_028646575.1 Pseudocheirus occidentalis
TAAGTGTTAGTGGCTACCTTTACTTGTAGGTTCAAATATAAACTCCTTTGTCATTCAATGCTCTCTACAATCTGACCCTTTCTACCTTTTCAGTCTTCTTGCTCATGCCTCCCCACCCCCCAAGATCCCTACGGTTCAGCTATGTTTGCCTAGTCCTTTGTTTTCTTTATAAGAAATAGACCTATTCTCATCTATATACTACCATCAATGACAATTTTACCAGAAGTCTGTAAATAAAAATGCAATTTAATTACTTAAAAAGCTAAAAAAAACATGTTGATTCTCTAGTAGGACTAAAAATAAATTTAAGGTCCATTTAGGAATATCTTTTATTTACTGATGTGTGATTTCATTTAAAAGTCTCTGAAACCCTCTGTGGGATGACTTCCAGTTAGTATTAATTTTAAAAATCAATAGCGGTAGCCAGAAATGCTACCACATTCAGTCACACACAATGTTCTCTTTTTAGAGTAGTTCCAGGGAGCATTTAATTCTTTCTATTTTAGCACCACTTTTAAAGAAAACTCTTTTAAAGTGGGTCACATCTCAACTTATATATCTAAAAGCACATTTCAGTGATTAGAAGGGCTAATTGTTCTGAGTACCCTTCTTTAGTTAAAGTACTCTGTTCAAGAGTTTAATTGTCAGAAATGATCACTTTTAGTACAAAAATATAGAATAGAACATCTTATATATCAGGAATATCAATCTATAAATATCATTACGTGGTTTAACATTTTATAATACCAAATAACTAGTCAGTAAACAACATAATAAGGATCATTAAATGCTTATTGTGTATGGTCACTTTGCTAAGTGTTGAGAGTACAAAAACAAAACAAAACAAAAAGAGCCCCTGTCTTCTGGAAGCTTCTATTCTTTTGGAGGAGATAAAGTGTAAGCAACTAAGAACATGAAAGATATGCGTATGTGGTTGTATACACAGTCTAAATGGGAGGTAATTGCAGAGGGAATGCACTAGCAGTGGGAAGACCAGAAAAAGTTTCTTATAGTGGGTGGGACTGAAGCCTGCAATGGTGTCATTTTCCTGTAATCCCTGCTACTGGAGGAAAAGGAGGATGGTGATTCCTTGAGTTAAGGAATTCTGAGCTGCATTAAGAGCTAAATCCTATTTTTTTATTTTTAGGGTACTTAATTGGTGAGCCCCAGAGAGCAATTGACTAGGGGAGACCGCACTATCAGAATAAATGGTATAAAGCATTTATGTCTTCAGTGTTTAAAATTTCTGGAATCCTTATGGCTGTCTAGGGAATAGATGCCAATAATGTACTGACTCTGCTCCTTAGCTGGAAGGATCAGTATTATATATCCCTGAGATTATTGACACTTTATCAGAAGGAATATGGAGAATCTCATTAAAATTCTGTGAGTGTGCCGCAATTCCGTGGCTCATTTTAATCTGAGGCATCACCTGGGAATATCTAGGACCACGTCGGGTCAGTGTGGTCTCTAGAATGATTCTAAAGTAGAATAGGTCAATTGGGGCTTGAGTCTAACCTCATTACTTTAGGATTCCAGGGGTTTTCTCTTGACTTTATAATATTTCTCCAGCAGCTTCTATCCACATATATTTTGTTGTTTATTCTCAGATGTTGAAATATTGAAAAATTCAGCCATGGAGATTGAAAAGGAAATTGGAGTTGTGTATATGAAAAGCTATCAATGACATTTCTATTTCCCAATACCCCCTGTACTCCGTCATTCACCTTTTGTACTTACTTTGGGTTGTGCATTAAATTAAAGATCACACAATGATACTGTAGAGTGTTTATGTCATTTCAATTTAACTATTACTGTTTAGGAGAGAGATAGGAAGTAGTTGATGGTATATCATGTGTACTAAAGACAAAAGGAAAGATTTCTGGAGCACTGTTTATTCATCTTATCAGAAAAGAAAATAGAGAAGATACCCATATTTATTCCAGAAATATTTCATTAAGAAAACTTTCATGAGTGTTTCATTTAAAACACCTAGCAAGCCTCAGTTTTAGTCATTGATTAAAAAAAATTCTTACTTGAAACCAACCTAGCATTTACATCTTGTCATCTCTTACTCATTTCTCCATTCTGCCTTCTGTATCCTTCCTTATTTGTTTCATTTCAAGTACTTTTTTCTTTTTATTTTTCTGTCTGTGACTCTCACTGTTTTCTCTATTTTCTTTCTTTTCCCTTTTCCTTTATACCTTATTCTTCCCTTCTCTGTTCTCCCTTCTCTTTTTTCTACCTTGTGGGAGAAGGTTGTTAGTTTTAATTGACTTCAAAGACCCTTATTTTCCTTCTCTTTGTCCCTGCCCCATCTCTCCTGCCTTCCTGAGTCTTCTCTTATCTTACTATACATTTTAGCCTTTTCCTGATTGAAAAAAACCAAACAAATTACTTACCTGATTCTTTTGAAGGGCCATTATTTGGGCTTGGTATTTAACCATGCTGTATATATAAACCCTTTAACAGAACATTTCCTCCTCAGACACAACTGAATTATTATAATTGTGTTGTGAAGAATTAATTTGGCCATATGATATTCTAATCTTAAGTAATAAAAATAACCACTATAATTTTGCATTTATGTAAATATTCACCAGGAGTATGCTGATCTTATTATTTGGGCAGTATGTAAATTGTATACCTTGCCTCCTCTAAATACTGTAGATCTACAACTTGGGAACAGATTAATTTTTCAATGGCATTCCTCATTTTCTTTACAGTGAATTATGACTTTGTACCAAGCTTTATTGCAAACCTCTCAAACCTAAAGGATTTAAAGTTTATTATTGAGTTTTTAGAGCAGCATGGAAAGGAAAGGAAAGAAAAATAATTTTCCTGAGTGAAGGAACCTAGTTCTGGTAATAGCATTTTGATCTGAGACTATGCTGTGATAAATAACTCTTTCTGTGGAATCTAGAAGAAATTAACCCTGGAAGAACCTTGTATATCCCCTAGGTATTAGGTAGTCCATTACGACTTTGTGTAATCTATTTCTACACAGTGTAATACATAGCTGTGAGCAGAACACAAGCCTGTCCTAAACTCCTTTTAAAATTTTCTTAGACTTACCAGTTTTCAGTGGAGAGGATCCATATCAACCCTGCCTAGCTTCTATTTATTCCTTCCTCTTCTGTTATTCTATGGTCTTTTCCCCCTGTTCTGTCTGAGTGGGATCTTAAAAATTATGTATTTGAACATTTATACATAGCAGCAGAAAGTTAAAAAACCCATTGAAATACCGGTTTTTCTTAGGATTACTGTAGTTGACAAATGACAAATTGTATTTATCTAATTTGTAGTGTCAATAAAAGTTTTAAGTTAGCACCATGCTTTAGTAAATGCTAGATTCTTTTTAAGCTTTGAAGAGCAAATTAGAGGCAACAAGGTGTGTGTAGCAGATAAAGTGCTGGGCTTAGACTCAGGAAGACCTGGGTTAAGATCCCTGCCTTGGTTCTCCTTAGTAGTAGTTGTGCGACCTTGGGTAAGTCATTAAACATACTTCAATGTATGTTGCCCTAGTACTTACCTCAAATACGTTTTTATCTCTGGATTTTTCTGACATGGTTCTCTCTTGGTACTCTTTCTATCTATATGACCACTCCTCAGTCTCCTTTGGAGAACCATAATTTAGGGATCATCATTCATGTCATGTCCACTAACTATAGGTATATCCATAACTGTGGTGACATTTGGGCCACCTTCCCTTTCCCCTCCGTATTATCTCACTTGGTAATCTCATCGACTTCCATGGGTTCAATTAAAGTCTCTATGCATGTATCACCTAAATCTCTGTTTCTAGCACAGCTTTACTTCTGATTTTTAGTACCCCATCACAAACTTCATATTATACATTTTGAATGTCCCTTAGATAACTCAAATGTGTCCAAAACAGACTTCATCTTGGTCTTGCCTTCTTTCACAGTTCCCTATTACCTTTGAAGGCACCACAATCCTTCCAGACCTGTTCTCTTTAGCAGAGTCAAAGTGATACCGTTTGCAACCTTGGTGCTGTCCTTGGCTCCTTATTCTCATTTACTCCACATAACTGATAAGGTGCTAAATCTCACATATTCTGTTTCCAGAATTTCTTTTAGATATGTTTCCTTTTTAATCACAAAGCCACCATCTTAGTTTGGTCACTTATTGCTTCTTCCCTGAACTATTGCACTGTTCTCCTACTTGGTTTTTTTGCCTGAATTTTTTTCTCCACTTTCGTGTATTTTCTACAGCTCTGTAAAAGTGATTTTCCTACCATATCCTTCCTCTTCCTTTTTCCTCCTCCATAAAATCTACAGGTTACCTATTACTTCTAGGATAAAATAAAAACTCCTGTTTTATTTTTCCCTCTAGGATTTAAACTTCTTCAAAACAGGTCCCATGCCTACATTTCTGAGCTATTAATTTTTTTATTGTGAACTTGACAATGAACACATAAAATGAATATTTCCATAATAAAAGTGGAACAGAAAAGATCATTCATAAAACTGTGAATATTTTACATAGCTTGATTTTCATTTTAAAGTATATGATAAATTCAGCATTCAAGTTTCAAAGCTAACTTGCTTTGTCATATTTCCTTTTGGCATTACTTTTTCTCTTCTGTGCATTTAAAAAAAACTTTAGTGACATCCCCCTTTCTTTCTTTTCTTCTTTGGTAACTGTCACCACTCTCCTTCTTCCCCTCAAATATATGCTGTAGAATTTAGACTATCAGAGCTGGAAGGCTTTTTAAGAGATATCTTATCTGGTTCTCACAAATGTGAGCTCTTACATTTATTTTTGCCAAGGATACTTTGATAGAGGTGATGATATTAGAGTTGTAACAAATCCTTTCAGGAATGTAAAAGAGTTAGAACTTGTGATTATTCTTGTCTTAACTTAGAATCTAATTGGTGAGGCATATGAACAGCTTATGATACAAGTATGATATGTTAGGTAGGTCACTATAATAAACAGAGGTAGGGTGAATCATGTGAGTCTTCCTGGAGGTGACCTTTAACTGAGCAGGAAAAATAGACTAATGAAAGGGAGAGCACGTAGGCCTAGTTGATTATTTAAATTCTCTCTCTTTTTTAAAAATATCATCTACTTTTTAAACTGAAAGCAAGTTAGGATTGCAATACAAATAGAGAAGAGAGGTATTTCAGAAGGATATAAAAACTTAGAACTGCCTTTTATATTAATTTACATGCATTTTGGGAGTATGCAAGTTATTATACCTGGTCAAATATAATTCAAAATGAAAACAATGAATTTTAATGAAAACAGAATGAATATTCTAATAAAACTATTCTACAAACTTCTAATGTTTTATATACCTTCTTACCTTCTCAACACCAAACACTTTTTGGGTGATTCCCGCCTCCCCAAGATAAAATGTGATTAGAACAAGGGAAAAACCTTTGGATTTAAATTTTTTTGTGGTAGCTCATTCCAGCAGAAGTAGATCTTATTTTTACTTCATTGGTCTCTTTCATAGACCTATTCTGTTTAGCAGAGTCAAAAGAGTCAAAGTGATATAGTGGAAATACCACTGACCTTGGAGTTAAAGACCCTGGCTCTCCCTAGAATCTTTGTGACCCTGGCCAAGTTGCTTAGCCTTCCTAAGCCTCAGTTTCCTCTCTTATAAAATGGGGACAATAGGATTTCTTTTCTTTTTACTATTTGCCTCATAGGGTCGTTATAAAGGAAGAGCTTTATAAACTTAAAAATAAGACTGTCAGAGCTGGAAGTAGTTCTTAGAGATACATAATCCAGCCTCTTCACAAATGTGAGCTATTCTATTTTTAGACAAGGATATTTTGACAGAGATGAGGGGTGTTACATTGGGATCGGTCATTTGACACACATTTATTAAGTTCCAGCTATGGCTAGGCATTGTGCTGGGTATACGTTTACAAAAAGCAAACAGTTCTTAAGTTTGAGGAGGATGGTACCAAAGAAAAGCAGAGATTGTCATAGTTATGTCAGCTACTAATTGATAACCTCTTTAATCCTCTTTATAGCTTTTAGGCCGTCCCTTCGCCTCCCATGTAACCTGAAGCTTTTCATTAAGGTTTTTAAGAAAAGTAATAATTAGTTACCCTTCAGTTAGTTTTATTTTCATCCCTAATTGGTATTACAAAACTTCATTAAGAAATGAATGGGTGATTTTTAACAAAAATTAAGATTTGCGAAGAGATTACATTCATAATTCTTGTTTGTGTGGCAAGAAAACATTGCTGACAATGTCACATCTTATATGCATAAGCATTACTGAGAAGACCATTGAGTAGTTATCTCCTAAGCTTATTTATGATATAATTGTAGACTCATTTTCGGATGTTCATAATCATAATAAAAATTCTGTTAAGACAAAAAATGAACATTAAGGTGAAGGATTTTTGCTTTTATTCTGCAAATATTGCTTTCCTCTAAGTAAAATTCAGTTTGATGACAAGACTTCTGTGAGTATGAATCTAGAAAGATAAAATATGTAAGATTGGGTTAAAAGGTTGTTCAGTCAGTAGGAAAAGACATGATCACTTTTAGTTACTAATGTTAGAAAATAGAGTTTTCATATTTCTGCTATTCTAAAAGACAAAAACTTATACATGCTAGCTGCTAGCTGTCAAAGATATTAGTACTTTTTCAGGCTTCTGTGTAAGTAAAAAGGTTCAGATTCACTTAGCTGCATAATTCATCTTTGTTTCACACATAATTACAACTTATTTTTAAACTGGCCGTGGGATTTCATCAGTATAGGGAGTTCCTCATAAGGCACTTGTTCCACCAGTGCAGTTTTAGCATCTGCTCAGCAATTTATAATCTTTGATTTGGGCAATCAGAGGTTAAGTGTTTCAGTATGTTTCAGACACAGGACTTGAGTCCAGTCTTCCTGACTTTGCAGCCTGCTTTCTGTACACTATGCTGTACTGCTTCTCATGAATGAAAAATCAAACATTTAACTTATTATATATTATATAATGTATCATATATAACAAATTACATTAATTAAAAATCTTACATGTAAATTTATTCTTCTGAATTCAGTTTTTATGGCATTGAGTTATTGCACTTGTGATGGGCAAAGGATATTGATTGAATGTAGAATGTTTTACCAGGGGGTGGATTTGGAAATGGGAATAACAGAGTTAGGAGTATGTTGATTACAAAAGTGATAACCCTGCCACTGGAAAGCCTGTAGAAGTTTGGGATGGTGAATAAATAAAAAACATCATTTATTAAATGCTTATTATGTGTTAAACACTGTGGCTACAAAGAGGAGACCAAGAAAGAGCCCTGTTCTCAAGAAGACCACTTTCTGATGAGGGAAGACAACACAAATAGGAGTATCACCTGAAAGTTTGATGGGAAGGCCTCATAGTCTTTAGAATGTGTGGTAATGTGTCTTCTTTAATGTCATTTCCACTGATGAAACCATATCTGTTTCTGATATCAAACCATTTTGATCTTGCCAAGGACTTGGTATCCAGAATCTTCTTTTCTCATTCTTTATCCTCTCTGTTCTTCACCTGAAGGTGCAGTTCCAGGCCACTTTTCCACAAGGGTTTAGTTCTGAGATGTTTGGAGTAGGAGATGGAATGGGGACAGGTCTGAAAGTGGGGCTAATTATTTGATAGTTTAGGAGTTCTGCTGTTTCTGAGGCTCTTTGGCTTAGAATTTTGGGCTGCTTCCATCCATGTTTGAAGAGGAAGTAGTAGTTGAGGTGGCTGACTGGTTTAATTTGCCCAGCACAAGCTTCCTTCTATTTCTTATTCTTATATGGTTTACTGCTCCATTTAGACTGGTTTGCATGCTAGTTGGAAGGCAAATGACTGATAAATCTTGGAGATGATGATGCTTTCTCCATAGGAGTTTCTTCTTTGGATGAGGACTGGGATGAAAGCAGGACCAGTGGTCTGGGATTACTATTCCTAAGGTTCTTGGGCTTACTTGCATATTGATGGCAGTTGGTCAGTGGCTGGTTTTGATGGTGGTTAGTGTGGCGAGTCCGTTCTCGGAAGTGGTTTCTGCTCTTGATAGTGGCTGCAAGGGAACATACTAAATAAGTCTGAACTGTACTTGTCTTTCTTCAAGCCAGAAATATCACAGTAGTACTGTACAGTAAACTGGTGGTAGTATAAGGTCTTGAAGTGTCAATGTCAAGATTATTTTGTTTACAAACCTATTTGCAACACTAAGACAATTAATATTTTATTGCTTCTAGATAATTTAAGTAGCATGAATATATTTCTTTATGCTGTATATAAAAGAAGTTTATTTTTGTAATTCCTATCATAATCCCAAATTTGAGTTACTCTCTAAGTGATGGAGTATGGAAAAAGGAGGGTTGATTGCTAAGAAGCATGCACTTCATTTAGACAATTTATAACATTAGCTTCACTGATGGCATGCTAAATGTATAGCGACTGATGCATTTTTGGAGATCTGAACATTGATATTGAGAGTTTCAGAATGTTGGATGAACCCCTGTGTAAGATTTATAAGAGGACATGGATAAGAGAACTTTTTTTTTTGTTTTTTGCTTTCTTTCCCAGTAGGGTACAAATTTCTGGAACTCAGAAACCTCAAGTGGATAATATTTTGGACATATTTCTGTATTCTTTTTTAAATGCTTTATTTAAAATTGTTTAATTGATATTAATTCATTAATATTAGTCTGCTCTTTTTCTTTGCCTTGTCCTTCCTTGGTTTAGGTATTTCTGTCTCATGAAAATAGTAGGGTGAAGTGTTTTCTTTATCAATTTTTGAGAACAATTTGTTTGCAATAAATATTAATTATTCCTTCAAGAATTTACCTATTTGGTCCAAGTTTACCCCACCCTTGATAGTTCCTTTACAGAGGAATTTTTTTTGCAGTTCTTTCTTTTACTGAATGTATTTGTTTACTTTTAGTTTATAACGTTCAGTTCCACAGTCCCTTGACTTTCAAATTTTCTTTCCTTCACTTTCCACCTCCCTTCCCTCCCTCATGGTGCCATGCAATCAAATATAGGTTCCACAAATACCTTCACATTAAACATTAGTGAAGTTGTAAAGAAGGATTATAACTAATGGAGTGAACAATGAGAAAGAAGAAACAAAACAAAACACAAAAGAGAGAGAGCAAGTAGTTTGTTCCAGTCTACATTCAGATGCTGTAGTTCTTTCTCCTGATGTGGATTTCCCTTTCCATTATGAGTCTTTTGGAGTTGTCTTCTAACCTTATATTGCTGAGAGAAGCCTGGTCCATCAAAGTTAGTCATCATATATATATGATGTATCTGTAATTGTGTACAAAGTTCTCCTGGTTCTGCTCTCCTCACTCAGCATCAGTTTATATAAGTCTCTTCAGGTTATTATGAAGTCTGTCTGCCCCTCATTTCTCATAGCACAATAGTATTTCATTACATTAATATATCACAACTTCTTTAACCATTCCCCAATTGATGGGTATCCCCTTGATTTCCAATTCTTTGCCACCACAAAAAGAATTACTATAAATATTTTTGTACTTACAGGTCTTCTTCCTATTTCTATAATTTCTTTGGGATACATCCCTAGAAATGGTATTGCTGGGTCAAAGGGTATGCACTTTTAAAAATAGCCTTTTGGACATAGTTACAGATTGCTCTACAGATGGTTAGATCAGTTCACAACTCCACCAACAATGCATTAGTGTTCTAATTTTTCCACATCCACTCCAGCATTTATCATTTTCCTGTTTTGTCATCTTAGCCAATCTGACCGGTGAAATGTGGTACCTCAGCGTTGTTTTGATTTGCATTTCTTGACTTGCATTTCTTTGATTTAGAGCATTTTTCATGTGCTTGTAGATATCTTTAATTTCTTCCTCAGAGAACTGCCTGTTCATATCCTTTGACCATTTATCAATTGGGGAATGACTTATAGATTTGACTCGGTTCTCTGTATATTTTAGAAATGAGGCCTTTTTTAGAGACACTGGTTGTAAAAATTCTTTCCCAGTTTTCCATTTCCCTCCTCACCTTGGTTGTGTTGGCTTTATTTGTACAAAAACTTTTCAATTTAATGTAATCAAAATGATAGATTTCTTTTTATGTTTTGTTAATCTATGTTCCCAAGGCTATGTTTTTTCCTCTGAAGATCACTTTAGCTGCATCCCAGAAGTTTCAGTATAGGATTCTTTGTGATTTTCATTCACATAGTTATTATTCTCTGAATTATATTACTTGACCTACTAATTATTCAGAAAGTTATTATTAAATATCTGTTTTAGAGGCTGTATCTGTCATTTCTGTCCCCTGTATTAATCACTAATTTCATTGTTATAGTTTGTGAGAGAGGTAACATTTCATAGTGGACAGTAGTTTTAATCAGGAAGACCTGGGTTCAAGTTTATCTTTGACCCTGGATAAGTAACAAGCTCTCTATTCTAGGCAACTCTCTTAAGTTGCAAAGCTGAGTGAAGATGGTGGGGAATTCCATGTATCAGTGAAATCACTGATCTGTTCCCCCCTTCATTACCTATTCTTCTAATTCATAACATTCCTACCAGTGTGTGCTCTGTATTCTCATCTTGAGGATTTAGCTCTAATTATTCTACATCTGGCCTTAATTATTTTTATTGGAGGTTGGAGGTCTGGAGAGATTTACAGGGAACAACTAATTACCATCTTGCTGGTCACTAGTGTATCGAGAGTATCCTTGATGAAAATGTGAGAAGGGGACAGGTAGATTTTCGTGAATTATTTTCCGTAACAGACCATGTCTTTCAGCCTCACACTTAATTAAAAACTACAGAGAAATTAAGACAATATTATGTTTATTATCTGTTGATTGAAAAAATCATTTAACTTAATAGAGCAAAACAATATTAAAGAAAGGAAGAAAATTAAAGGAAGAAAAATTAAAGAAGGAGACTCCACTTGGAATCTCTCATGAATATGTTAAAATCTTACAACATTCTGTGTTAAGTGCAACCATAGAAATAACTTGAATAACTGTGCTTATTAATTGCAAATGCAGTATAAAACATAAAAACCAAAACAAAAACCAAAACAAACCAAACGTACTTACCAAATATGATGATCACCAATATTGTGGAGTTTGTCTTGTGTAGCAGAGGTCAAAGGAAAAGGATTTCACTATGTAAAGGTATTTCAGATGCTCTTGGTAATGATCAGCCATGAGTGTGATAGAGTCTCCTGATAAAATTCATTAGTCAATAAATGAAGATTTGTGAAGTGCCTACTATGTTCCAGGTACTATGCTAAGCATTAGGGATTCAAAGACAAAAATGAATTAGCAGCTGGGAGATAATACGTACAGATATAAGTTTATGCCAACTATATACAGCATAAGTTTAAGGTACTTTTGGTGGACAATAATGAGCCACCAAAGGTTTCTGAGCATGGATTGAAGAAAAAGAACCATCAATAGAGACTAAGGTGTAGCATATGGAAAGAATAATTTCCTTTACAACTCCAAATGAAAAGTCCCAAAGATGAAAAAGTTCAGAGTTCGTAAATGTAGAGGAACTTCTTTACATTGAATTTGTACTTCCATATTCTTAATATTATTTTAGTCACATTGACTTAAAGCCATGAAATAATAAATAGTATGAACACATAACAAAGGTAAATTTAGGCTTTAATACTGTAAGACTTCAAAACGTATAGCATGCCATTTTGATTGTTAAAATGTCATAAAAGTAAATCAGTTTCCTGAGTATATAGGTTTGCTGAATTGCTTCCTTTCTAACATGGGAATTACCAGGCAAGAGCTGTTTTTCCGACAGCTAGGCAGATGGTTCTTTCTCTTCATTATGGGGTATGCCAACAAAAAGAGACAGCTACACAAATGTTAACCCCTGAGGAATAGAGAGAACAATCACTGTCAATTGTTTTCTTTCAGACTTCAACCTGATGTCAAAATAATATTTTAGGGGCTAATTATTGGAAAAATGTTGCTTATAAAATGAGTGAATAGAAATCTTACAAATAAAGCTCCAAGTAAAATAGTTGAAGATAAAGTACCTTAAAAAAACTGATATGTAACTTGGCAGATAATGAAGTGTGAGAAATTTGTAGTTTGCATTAGGTCAAATGTATAGCAATTTCAACATTATGAAGATGCTTATGTACACTTAATGGAAGTAGTTTGCAATTTGTAGCAGAATTGACTTCTGCAGTTGGAGAAAATGATTTTGTGCTTGCTTAAGAAATCTGGCAGTTTTCTGATGCCTAAGTTCTTTGTCTGTTAAATGGTTTATGGAGATCAAAGGCTTTAAATCTCTTCATTCCTATATGTGTTTCCTTTCATACATGATGTTCAAAGAGTTGTATTAAAAATTATGATCGGTTGAGCCTGTATTGCACAACATTTACTAAAAGGAAGTCTGTTGTTTTGAGGTTTTGGAGGAAGTTTTATTTCATTCACTATTGGGTTATTCTGAGCATGTTTATGGTTTTTATATTTTCCTGAGTAACAAGTATAAAAGAAGAGAGCTATGGTATTAGTTTAAGATATTGGAGATGCTAATATTATAATAAGTAGAAGAAATAATTTATGGTTACTTATTTTATGTCAATAGTGAGTTTCCCAGATTCTAAGGGCTAATGCTTACAAAACAAATTGTCTGACAAACTTAAAGAAAAGCTGCTGTTCTAGGTAGGTTAATATTCTTCAAAGGAAAGAACAAAGATGTTCTCTCAGAAGATCATCTCTTTTCTTTTTCTTCTTAATAGCTATTTGTTATTAATTTGAAACCTTCTAGCCATTGGTCCCTAATTTTTTGTTCGCAAAATAATAATTACTTTGACATTTTTTTATTTTATAAGAACATGTTTTTATTTGAGTGAGATTATAATCTTTAACATTTGAGGGGTATTTAATTTGGAAAGCAATATGGTATGAGAACAGATCTTAATCTCGAGTCTAACCCTTGCTGGCTGTGTAACACTGAACAAATAAGGCATTTAACTTCCCTAATCTGCATTTTGTCACCTTTAAAGTGTGCATAATTATATTTCATAAAGGCGATATCTCATAGTGGGCAGACTATTAGACTTGGAGTCAGAAAGACCTGGATTCCTATCCCCTTTTTGATAGTTGCTAGCTGTGTATGTTGAATAAGTCACCAGAATTCTGTGTGCCTCAGAATAAACTCCTCTGGGCCTGTCTGCCTCGTCATAGACAGGTTGTGAATCTGAATTTGTTGAGGAAGTTCACCCGCCTAATGACATTTGGATACTGCTCATATAATAGTATTTTATTTTGCGTGATAGTTTTAAGGAAATTGCTTCCTACACCTTAAAGCAACTGTTGAAACGTGAGCTCTTATTACTACCTAAATGTAAAGTTTGATAGTTACCTTGTCTTTGAAAATATCCCAAAATGCCATGTCTCAAACTGTGATACTAGTGAACAGTGTCATAAGGAGGTTACTGTATTCTGTTATACCATTGGACAGGTTATAAGATTAAATTCTGCTCCTTAGAGAATCATGTTATTGCAGAGTTTTAGTATATTTATCTGCGTCAGCAGAAGAAAGACAGTGTGATGTAGTGGAAAGAGCCCTGACCTCTGAGCCAGGAGAGAACCTGGCTTCACACCATCGGCTGTGGACCTTCCCAGCAGGGCGACCTTAAGGTCACTTAAACCTTTCTGAGCCTCAATTTCCTTATCAATAAAATGTGGATAACACTTGCATTATTTACCAAGTAGGGTTGTTATGACCAAAGCACATTGTAAGACTTAGAGACTTATGAAATGAAATGAAAAACTAAAAATACTCATACAAATCTATTTTTAAAAGATAATTGCTTGGTAGACAGTGCCAGATTATAGTTTGATTTTTACTCAGTAGAAAATAGGGAGTCACTGAAGACTTTTAAGCAAGATGTAAAATAACTACCCCTAAACATATGAAAAAGTGGGTAGGGGACGACAAGCATTTGTTAAGTACCTGTGTACCTGTCACTCTGCTAAGTACTTTGCTAGTACTATTAATTTGTTTGATCCTGGCAACAGACTTGTGAGGTATATGCTGATTTTACAGATGAGAAAACTGAGGCAGAGAGCAGTTAAATGACTTGCCCAGAGTCACATAGCTACTAGGTGTCTAAGGTTGGATTTGAACTCAGGTCTTCCTGACTCCAGGCCTAGCATTCTATCTAGTGCACCATACAGCTGCCACTAAAAGCAGTCTAGGGGCAGCTAGGTGGTGCCGTAAACATAGCACTGACCCTGGAGTCAGGAGGACCTGAGTTCAAATGTGGCCTCAGACACTTGACACACTTGGTAGTTGTATGACCTTGGACAGGTCAATTAACACCAATTGCCCTGCCTTCCCCCCTCCAAAAAAATAGTATAGTAGCTACATCAAGGAGGCATGGGTAATTCTACCTTAGTAACATTTCTCATATGAGCGCCCTTCTCTGACTTTGCCACCACCCTGGTGTGGACCTTTATCACCTCAAGCCTGGACCGTGGCAATAGCTTTCTGGTTGATCTTTCAATCTGAAGTCCCTCCCCACTCCAGTCCATCCTCCTCTTGATTTTTAAAGGAATCTTCCTAAAGTGCAGGTCTGACCACATCACCCCCCTATTCAATAAACCATTTCTTCCTTGTTACCTCCAGGATCAAATATAAAGTCCTTTGTTTGACTTTTAAACCCTTTACAACTTATCCTCTTCTGCCTTTCCAGGCTTCTTACAGCTTATGTACCTTCCATACACTCTACAATCTCCTGGTCCTTGCTGGTCCTCCCTGTGCCTTGCGCTAGACCCTCATCTCTGGGCCCTGAGTCTTCACTGGCTGTCCCTCTGTCCTCTGCCTCCTGGCTGCATTCAACTCTCAGCTGAAGTCTCACCTTCTACAGGAAGATTTTCCCAATCTCCCTTAATTCTTGTGCCTTCTTTCTGAGATGATCTCCAGTTTATCTTGTATGTAATTTGTTTGTTTATTGTTATTTGCCCATTGTCTCTCCAGTTAGACTAAAAACTTCTTGAGGGTAGGGACTTAAAAAAAAATCTTTCTTTGTGTCCCTGATTCTTAGCACAGTACCTTACACACAGTACCTGCTTACTGAATGTTTCTTGACTTGATTTGACTTATTATTATCCAGAGCCTAGGCTTAGTGTATTTTCCTAAAAGCTCCAGAAACCAAGATTTCTGATCCATGCACTGCTCATGACTGGTCTTTGTTCCTTTGGCCTCCTTCTATAGTCAGCTTCCTTCTTTTCTCCCTATAACCATAACGATAATGTGGCAACTGCAAGTATGAGGCCAGGGCAAGAGGCTACTAGTTAGTGTTAAAATAGATAATAAATTGAAAAGCACTTAGCACAGTATGTGGAATGTGGGAAGCACTATATAAATGTTAGTTATTATTATTTCTTACTATTTAGGATTCAGTAGTGAGTACTCCGTTACTAGGGCTAGAAGCAAGGTAGGAAATAAACTGAGCTGGATAATTAGGATTTTTACCCATTCAGATTGGTCCTGGTACTGCATGATCCTAATAAGTAACTTTCAGCCATCACTGCTGTTAGATGCACACACGTAACAGTATTAAATACACACATGTAACTGTAGGATTAAGGAAAATTATCCCTTGCCTTAGTTTTAATACTATTGTATAAATAAGTTAAAAAAACACACAACTCACTCACCAGGCTGTTTTGAGTTATAATAGTCACAGAACTTGATACTTTATTTTTATTTGCATTTAAAACTTACAGTTTATTACATATTTCAAATTTTAAAATAAATTATCTTAAAAAATTGTATAAGATAAATGTTTGAACTATAATCTTGATTTAATGCAATTCGATCTATATGAATCCATATCACCAGAAACTTATGGTAGTTTGGGCACATGGCATCATATGCCATTTCTTTTCAATACTGATATTTTTGGGGTTTTTGACAAGAAAATCTTACTTTTGGTAAGTGGTTAAGTGTATTTGCAGTAAGAGAGGAGTTAAAATTACAAATCTAGCATTATGCAATATAAGCAAAGAATTTGTAAGTTAAATAAAAATAGAAAAATTAGTAAAGTTGAAGTATTGTAGTCCTTCTTACTTACTGTTTCTCTGTTATCCTTTATGTCACCTTCACTCAGCCCTAGGCACCTTTGTTTAATAAATCTTTATTGAATGTCTACAGTGTAGATGGCAGTGAGGTGTAGGCATTTGAAACCAATTACCTCATTATAAACTCATTTCTTTCAACTTAGGGAGATTGTGGCTTCATATTATTTTGGGGGAAATTATTTTTTCCCTTCCCACCTCAGATTGTGAAAGAATACCTATATGCATACCCCATCACATTTAAGAAAAGAAGGGCATGTGAAAATGAATTATTCTTTCTCTGTTTTGACTATAAGGAAATTAGTCTTTAAAATATATAAATGTGTTTAACTATAAGCAAGCCTACTGTTTGAAAATTTCAACTTGTAACACAAATTATTCATAATAAACATCTTTTAATTCATGTAATTTTTGTGTAGTACAACAATTATTTACCTTGGAAGTTTGGGTGCTTTACTTACTATCCCTCAGTTTGCTGTGTTACAAAGGCTTTTTAGATGCCTGTTTTATTTTTATGCCTGACTGAGGCACACATGGAGTGTCTGGCTAATTGCCTAAATACTCCTCTTTGCTTGGACTTTAGAGACCTGTCCTTAAAGTACAGAATATTATTATTTGTGTGTGACTTTTAGTTCTAGAAAGCATCTTGTAAACCAGTTCTTTAAAACTCCATGGACAATTAATTATGTGACCAAGAAAAATAATTTCCCCTAGGCTAATTGCACAAATTAGTGTAGCCCTAAAAGGTTAATGACTGTCAAGCATCTTTGATGCATAGAGTCCATTAAAAGCTAGTACTATTTGAATAATTTTAACAACTAGATTAGTCCTTATTGGACAAATTGGTCTGACCTGAAGGATAAACAATAAAAGTGCCCTTTTTATGTTTCAGATAAATATTTTTAGCTGGGAGGTAAATTAAATAAGTCATTATTATAAGCCAAAATATGTCCTCATATTTATTTCGTACCATAAATGTGACCTTTGGATCTTTTATTATGTTTAGTTTGCTTTACTGGCTACAAATAATAATTAGGAGGTTATAAAGAAAGTTGAATTTATTTGATATGGACTTTAAAAAGTAAGTCAAACTAAACCCACCATTTTGGGGATAAGAGCATGGTGGGAGAACTGAATTGCTTGGTAATTGTGACTTCCTAGACTTCTTTTGGAGACTGTAAAGCAATAAAAGCTTATTAGAATAGAGAGAAGATATCTTCATGCTTCCACTTCCTCCCCTCCCCTTATCCGTGCCTCCTTGATTCAGCTGTTAGACTACTTCCAGAGGCAGCTATATGGTGCGGTAGATAGCAAACTGAACCCGGAGCCAGGCAGACGGGAGTTCAAGTCCAGCCTTAGACACTTAGCGGCTCTGTGACTCTGGGCAAGTCCTTTAACTGCTCTCTGCCTTCAAAATGGGTATGTTTATTTGTTATGAGGATCAAAAAAAGTAATAGTATTTGTAAAGTGCCACAGTGACAGGCACATAGCTACTTAAAAAATGTTTGTCTCCTACCCATTTTTATTAATTTATTTATTTTCTTGTTTACATCACTCAGTTCCACAAGATTTTGAGTTACAAGTATTCTCCCCATCTTTCCCCTACCCACCACCCCAAAACAGTGATCCCATTGTAAAGCCCCTGCTCCAGTCTGCTCTCTCCTATGTCCTCACCCATCGCCCCTCTGACTTTCTGGTAGGACAGGATGGGTATCCCTACCCTAGTGCCTATATATCTTAATTCCCAGTTGCATGCAGTTACTTATATATTATATATATTTTAACATTTGATTATAGAACTTTAAATTGTAGATTCTTTCCCTTCCTCCCTTGTCACCCACCACCACTGGAAGGACAAGCAATTTAATACAGGCTGTGCATGTGTGATTACACAGAACATCTCCACAGTGGATATATTGTGAGAGAGTGATTGTATGTCTCTCCTTCCTTGCCCATCCCCCGCTTTGTTCTGTTTTCTACCCTGTCCTGTCTACCCTATTCTCTGTCCTGTCTACTACCTTTACAGAATTGTGTACTTCCAGCAATCCTTCCGTTACCCTGCCCTCCCCTCCATCATGTCACCTTTCATCCCCATCCCCCCTACTCTCCTGTGTGGCAAGATACCCAGTTTAGAGTTTACGTCATTCCTTCCCTAAGCCAAATTCAATGAGAGTAAAGTTGACCCAATTCCATTTTGCCTTCCTGTTCTTCCCTTCCATTATAACAGTTATCCTTTGCCTCTTCTATATGAGATGATTAACCCCATTTTGTCTCTCCCTGTCTCCTCTCATTCGAGTCCTCTGCCGCCTCAGTTGACCTTCCTATTCAGTTGATCCTGCGCCCTCTATGTACACATATATACACATACTCAGATATGTGTTCATAACGCATACATAAACCTTCCTAGATAGACATAAGTGTATGTATGTGTATCTATCTATCTATCTATCTATCTATCTATCTATCTATCTATCTATCTATCTATAGATACACACACACACATTTGTATTCCCTTCACCTATCCTCATACTGAGAATAGTTTCATAAGTTACAATTATCGTTTTTCCATGTTGGCATGTAAATAGCTCAACTTTGAAAAATTCCTTATGATTTCTTTTCCATGTTTATCTTCTCATGCTTCTTATATTTGAATGTCAGATTTTCTTTGCAGTTCTGGTTTTTTCAGCAAGAATGTTTGAAAGTCCTCCACCTCACTGAATGACCGTTTTTCCCCTGGACCATTATACTCAATTTTGCTGGGTAGGTGATTCTTGCATGTAATCCTAGCTCCCTCATCACTGGGATATCATATTCCAGGCCTTTTGATCCCTCAATGTAGAAGCTGCCAGATCCTGGGTTATCCTAATTGTGTTTCCACAGTATTCAAATTTTTTCTTCTTGGCAATCTGTAATCCTTGATCTGGGGACTCTGGAACCTGGCAATAACATTCCTAGGAGTTTTCTTTTGAGGACCTTTTTCAAGAGGTGATTGGTGAATTCTTTCAAGTTCTATTTTCTCCTTTGGTTCTAAAATATCAGGGCAATTTTCCTTGAGAATTTCTTGGAGGATGCTTTCTAGATTCTTATTTTTTATCATGGCTTTCAGGTAGTCCAATAATTTTTGACTTGTCTCTCTCTTGGATCTATTTTCCAGGTCAGTGTTTTTTTTCAAGGAGATATTTCACATTGCCTTCTGTTTTTTCATTTGTTTGGATCTGTTTAATAATATCTTCATTTCTCATTAAGTCATTTGCTTCCATTTTCTCCACTCTAATTCTGAAGGAATTATTCTCTTCAGAAAGCTTTTGAGATTCTTTTTCCATCTGGGAAGTTCGACTTTTTAAGGCATTCTTCTACTCATTGGCTTTTTGGGCCTCTTTTGCCATTTGATTCAATCTATTTTTTACAGTGTTATATTCTTCAGTCAGATTGTTGACTCTCTTTTCATGATTTTCTTGCATCATTTTCATTTCTCTTCCCAATTTTTCCTCCACTTCTCTTCTTTGGTTTTTAGAAATCCTTCTTAAGCTTCTCTATGGGATGTAATCAGTTGATATTTTTCTTGGAAGCTTTTGGTGCAGGAGTTCTGAGTATGTTGTCTTCCTCCTGTTCCATGCTTTAATCCTTTTTGTCTCCCAAAAATGAATCTAAAGTTGGATTGCCATGCTTGCTTTGCTTCTTCCGTTTGCCCTTCTTGCCACACAGTGGCAAGACTTTTGAGGTCTTTGCCACAGTAGAACTCTGCTTCCAGAGGAGAGAGCTTTGTTGCAGATCTCTGGGGTTTTCACAGTTGCTGGAGCTATTAGTTGGGTGCCATCTCTATAGCCCCCACCAACTTTGGCTAACTGGTGACATACCTCAGGACCACCACCCAAAACTGTGATCCTGATCCAAGCAGGTTAAGGAAAGAGCACTTAGCCTCTGAATGGTGACTTGGTCCCCCTGCAATATGCAGGCTGGGAGCTCTGAAGCAGCCATGTGGTTGGGGGTGCAGGGTCGCTGCTTCCCATGCTTCTGGCTCTGGGGTTAGAAGACCGGACTTTCTCCTCCATCCCCCCTAAATTTAGCCAAGTTCCACTGACCTTTTACTTTGTCTTTAGTATTTATGGGTAGATAATTCTCGAAAACACCACAGCTGCTTGTGATCCACTCTCCTGATTACTCCAGCCCACTGATCTGGGCAGCCCTGGGGCTAAAACCTTGGGCCTGGGCTTGGCTCTCATGAATCTGAGATGAACTGTTCCTGTCTGCCTGCTGGGCTGCCTTCAGTGGGAGATTCATTTCTCTGTTTCTTTGTGGTTTCTGACACTTTGAAATTTGTTTAGAGTCATATTTTTAGGTATTTGAGGTGGTTTTGGGGGGAGCCATGGAATTTTCCTGCTTATATTCCACCATCTTGACTTTGCCCTAAGCATTATCTTTAAAAAAAAAAGTGATTTTTGTCAGTATTTTTAGTTTTTCATTTCATTTCATTCAGAATCTTCCCATTCTCTTTTACAAGACAACCTTTCATTATAGGAAGAACCTCTTTTGGAAGGTCCTTGACTAGGGCTGTAGGAAACCCTGTGAGTTGGCAGGGCAGTCTCTCTTTTGCATTCACCATCAGTGGGTGGACTCAGTGCCACGATGCAGATTTTCGTGAAGACTTTGACGTGGAAGACAATCACCCTTGAGGTCCAACCATCTGATACTATTGAAAATGGCAAGGCCAAGATACAAGATAAGGAAGGTATTCCACCTGATCAACAAAGATTGATTTTTGCAGGCAAGCCACTGGAAGATGAACGTACTTTGTCTGACTACACCATTCAGAAGGAATCCACCCTTCATCTTGTTCTGAGGCTTGGTGGTGGCGCCAGGAAGAGAAGAAAGAAGTCACCCCACTCCCAAAAAGAACAAGCATAAGAGAAAGAAGGTTAAGCTTGCTGTTCTGAAGTACTACAAGGTTGATGAGAATGGCAAGATTTGCCGCCTACGACAAGCGTGCCCTCTGATTAATGTGGTGCTGGAGTCTTTATGGCTAGCCATTTTGACAGGCATTATTGTGACAAGTGTTGTCTAATCTACTGCTTCAACAAGCCAGAAGACAAGTAAATGCATATGTGTTAATAAAAAAGTCAACTATTAAAAAAAACCTTTTAAAAAGAAGAAAAAATTCAGTGAAACCAACCAATACATTAAAAAAAATTCTAACATATGGAATTACCCTCACCCATAGACCCCAATCACTGTACAGGAATGGGAAGAAGTTATCTTCCCTAACATTTTATTTTCTTTTCTCTAATCTCATCTTCTCTAATCTTTTCTTTCAGTCTTTATAAATTTGCAACATTTAGTTTCTGTAGTTTTGTGGTGGTTGTTCTTTGCATTCATATAAATTTAGTTGTATTTATCCATTTCCTGCTTCTGTTTACTTCACTTTGGATCTCTGTATTTGTCATATTTGTCATTTCTAACAGCACAGTATTATTTGTATATATATTTTGTTTCTCTGTTCCCTAATCAGTGACCATCTGCTTTGCTTTTTTTCCAGTTCCTGGCTACTGTGAAAAGTGCTGCTATATATATTTTGGTCTGTTTGGAGCCCGTGTTGGTCTGTCAACAAGCATTTGTTAAATGCTTACTATATGTGTGTGTGTATATGTGTGTGTGTGTGTGTATGTATAGCACAACCAGGTATTGTGCTGATGTGCTGAGGGTCTTAATGAAAGGCAAAAAATCTGTGTTTGCTCTCAAAGAAGGTTCATTCAAATGATGATGACAACTTGTAAATGTCTAGGTACATAGTAGATATATGCAGCATAGATGAAAGTAATCAGAAAGGCTTTGGAAGGCATTAATTAGCACCCTGTGGGGGAAAGGTTGCTTAGAGAATGTGGGAGTTGAGCTGAGTCTTGAAGGAAGGCAGAGAGGCAAGAGGCAAAGTACTTGAGACATGGGGGACAGTCAGTATAAAGACAGGGAGTCAATAGATGGTGTCATGTATTTGAGGAACTTCAAGTAAAGCAGTAAAACTAGATTGTAGAATGCATGAAGGGGAGCATGGTATAAGAAAGTTGGAGAGGCTGGAAGGAACTGGATCACAATAACGCTTTAAGATGTGAAACAAAGAAGTTTATATTTCACACTGGAAATACCAGGGCGCCAGTGGAGTTCACTGAGCAGGCAAGACATAGACCCACACTTTAGGAAAAAAAAAACAGCATGAGGGTTTTATGGAGGATGGATTGGGGTACAGAGAGGCTTGAGGCAGGTGTATAGTGATAAGGGCTTGTATCAGGGATGTGTCTTTATGAGTGGACAGGAGACTTATAAAAGAGATGACGAGAAAGTAGAAATGACAGTATTTGGCGATTGGATTTGTGGTATGAATGAGAATAAAGAGTCAAGGGTGATCCTGAAATTTTGGACCTGGGTGACTGGGAGAATAGTGGTATTCTGAACAGGGAAATTCAGAAGTAGGAGGATTTAGGGCAGGAAGGGAAAGGTGGTTTGGATAGGTTCAGTTTAAGATGCCTGTGGAACCTCTAGTTTGAGATGTATAAAAAGCAATTGGTAACAAAGAATTATATCTCAGGAAAGAGTCTACGTTTGGATATGTAGATCTGGAATCATCTGCATAGATATGGTAATTGCACTGATGAATTAATGGGATCACCAAGTGACATGAATTGAGTGAAAAGAAAAAAAAAGCTCAGAACAGAGACTTGGGGGAACACCCATGGTTAGTAGGCCATGCCATCCATGAAGAACCAGTAAAGGAAATTGTTAAGAAACAGTTGGTTAGGAGGAGAATGAAGAGAAAGCAATGTGCCAAAAGCCTAAATAAAAAACAGTGACCAACAATATCAAATGCTGCAGAAAAGTCCAAGAGGATTTGGACTGAGAAGTGACCATTAGATTTGTTCTTTAAGAGACCATTGGTAATTTTAGAGAGGACAGTTGCACTCAAATTATGATGTTGGAAGCCAGATCACAAAGGATTTTGACAACAACAAGAAGAGAGGGAGATGCCAATTGTAGATGCTTTCTTAAGGAATTTAACCATGAAGGGGAAGAAAGATATAGGACAGTAGCTAGTAATAATGGTCAGATCCAGTGAGAGTTTTTTTTAAGGATGTGGAAGACATAAGTGTGTTTGTAGGAAGCAAGAAAGGGGATAATAGATAAAAAGAGACTGAAGTTCAGAGTCCAGTGGGGCGGGTTTTGGGAGGAGTGCACAGGAGATGGGATCAGATGCACTTGCAAGGAGATGGGCAAAGTCATCATTTGCGATGGGAATGAAGGAGATAATAGAGGAAGATGTCTGAGTGATGTGAAATAAGGAAGAGTTAAATAGGGGAGAGGTCAGTAAATGGTCCCAGTCAGGGTCCTCAACTAAGAGGTTAGGGGTGTGTGATGCCATTAGAAGTTTGAGGAGAGAAAGAGGTTAGGATTTCCTTTTTATCAGTGACCTTTTTGGTACATATGCTTAATCTTCATCAAAGTTTATGGGCATTTTATTATTTGCATTATTCCAAATTGCTTTTCAGACTAGTTGTATTATTTCACAGCTCCATCATCAAAGCATTATCTCTTATTAGTTTCCTTTATGTATTCTCTATTTTAGCCAAATGGAAAGACTAATCATCTCTTTTAGAATTTCTCTCCTACTTTTTTTTGGAGGGCAATTGAGGTTAAGCCACTTGCCCAAGGTCACCCGGCAAGTAAGTATTAAGTGTCTGAAGCCGGCTTTGAATTCAGGTCCTCCTGACTTCAGGGCCAGTGTTCTATTCACTGTGCCACCTAGCCACTCCTCTCTTTTACTCCTTAGTAATGATTCTCCCTCTTCTCTGACATAATAAAATTATTTTGTACCTGCTAAACTGTGTATTATAGTTCACTGCATTTGTGACTTACCACTCTACTAGGTTGTAATATCTGTGTGATTGGGCATTGCATATAACCTCAACTTTCTATTGACTTAAAAAACTTCCCACAATGTACTGGATTTCAAGTCTTAAAGACTTAGGTTCAAAACCTACCTGAGTCACTTCATACCTAAGTAGTAATGAGATTTGGGAAAGTCCCTTTGGACCTTAGTTTTGTGTAACACGCAGTCTTGGTTTAGATGACTTCCAATGTCTTTTTTTTTCAGTTTTTGGAGGGGGGAAGGTAGGGCAGTTGGTGTTAAGTGACTTGCCTGAGGTCACAGGGCTTGTGTGTGTGTGTGTGTGTGTGTGTGTGTGTGTGTGTGTGTCTGTGTGTATGAAGTGTCTGAGGCTGAATTTGAACTCGGGTCCTCCTGATTTCAGGCCCAGTGCTCTATTCACTGTGCCACCTAGCACACCCCTTCCCCACCAATGTCATTTTTAACTCCAATACTTTGTGAATTAAAAGGTTTAACATTTCAATTATTTACTGGTAACTTTATGAGTCTGTAAAATTGGAACTCATACATTTTTAGGGCAATATTTTGCAATATTTAAACCATTTTATCTGGATGATAAATTCATTATAGGTAGAGACACTGTCTTTTATGAATTGGAGAAAGTAGATAGCAATTAAGAGTCTATTGCAGAAGGTTAGAGGTGATTTGAGCCTGAACGTGGGTGACGGTTGTATGCATAGAGAGAAGAGGACAGATTTAAGACATGCTGTGGAGCTAGAAGTGACAAGTTTTAGGAACTGATTGGGAATGTGGGGTGAGGGTAGAGTTATTTGGACAAATTAATTGAGGCTCATTTTCCTTTATCTTTAAAATGGGGCCATTTGATGTTTTTATTATAAGAGTCTCTTTAAACCTCACAATTCAATAAATTTTTTTGGAGTCTGTAATTTAGAGACACTGTTACAAGTCCACAGCTTGGAATTGTAAGAGACCATGACAATCAAAACTCTCGAGCACAAATTTTCCATTTTTAGAATCATAGAATTTTGAAGGTAGAATGGTCTTCAGAGATATTTTACAAATGAGGGAACCAAGGGTCAAGAGTATTTAAATAATTGAACTCAACAACCACCAAACTTGGCCTATTTGAGAAATAAATTTTCTTGCCTTAATTTAACTTTCTTACCTTACCCTGAAATTTAGATTTGGGTGCCCAACTTTTAGTCCAGTTCATTGTCTGAGTGTTCTGGATGTTTTTTATTGGCCAGCATTTTTTTTGTCTCAGTTGCAGAAAGTCTATTCAGTCTGTTTAGGCTCTTTGAGTATAAGTAAGGGGAAGGTTTCACTTTTGGCATCCCTGACCTTGGTCATTGCTTCTTTTTACCTAGCCACAGCAGGAGAAAAGTAAGTTTAAGAGTAATATGATGTCTCTAGAAGTTTAAAAACATTTGCACACCTTTCTTTCAGTCATAAGAAGCTACTTTTCCTATCATTCAAAGAGAGAAGTAAAATCCTCTCCTTTTTCTTTCTCATTTCAGGAGCAGGCTTCAATTATTTTACATACCACAGCAAGTCTTGTTAATAGCATTAAATTGCTTTTATTGCTCTATCTCCTCTCTTCCTTCCTTTTGCTCCCCTCTCCTCCTATTCCTTAAGATGATAGCATAGTTGTTGAGGAAAAATCAAGGTTACCAGAAATATTTAGGTAAAGAAGCATATAGTATATTCCTTGTGCCTTTGAAAGACACCAGACAGTGAAGTGGGGCAGAGATCCTATCTTGTCTTGTAACTTCCCTTAGTCATCGAGCAAGTGTATACAGCTGGTGTCCTTAGTTCCAAACTTCTCTGAGATGACTGAAGGCTGGTGGCTTTCCTCAGTATCTCTCCTCTATCACAGAAGGGAAGGAAACCACATTTAGAAAGAACATACTATATGTCAGGCTCCATGCTAAGCAATTTACCAATATCTCATTGATCCTCACAACAACCTTGGGACGTCGGTTGTATTATTATTCCCATATTATAGTTGAGGGAACTGAGGTGGACAGAGTTTAAGTAACTTACTCAAGATCATGCACTAGTAAGTGTCTAAAGCCAGGTTTGAACTGTCAAACCTTCAGTCAATCTTTGTCTCTGACCCTGTTTTTGTCTGTCTGTCTGTATCTCTTCTGAAACTCTCTCTTCTGGTTTGCACAAGTATTTTAAAGAAGACTTGCAGTGCGCGAGTAAGTATTCTCTGCTGATCAGAATACTTTCCTTGTCAGTGTCACTCCCTTTCATCCAAAGATTTTTTCTGACAATCTGAAGTCTTTGAGTGGTTAATTGAGACTTGTTTTCACCTCCTTAATACCTTAATAAGGTATCATTCTATCACTTACTTTAAGTAAGTAATTGAGTGGTTTGACTTGATTTACCTAATCAACACCTGGCTTGACGGGATCTGGCAGGGTCACTACCTACTTAACAGAAAATAATTTCCAATTAGATAATGTGAAGAGGTTCCTTCAGCCTCAGAGAGACTTTTGAAATTTCATTTAAATCTAAGTTGTCAGCTGATGGGTTTGTTAGCTTCAGTAGGAACAAGAAACTATGGGAAAGCATGTTAATTCCTTTTGTACCCCATACCAGGAGCTGAGATAGAAATCTCTTTCCCTATCAGATCACTTTTTGGAGGAGTTGTTCTTGTTTATATCTGTGATAAAACCCTTTAAGAACTGAAGTCTTGTCTAAGGTGATTGGTAAGAACAAGGCAAGACTCTGTACTGGAATGACTGGGGTGCACAGTAGGGTGTCATAGAAGGGTATTAAGCATTGGGAACAAGACATAAATCTGCTTACTAGTATGGAATTTGATGATTGGTTACCAGAGACTACCTATTTCTGAAAACTGGAGTATAAGACCAAAGAAGGATCAACAATACAGTATCCTTGATGCCAAGCTCCTCAAGCTATGTTTCTTAACCTGGCTATGCTTTACTGGCAGTGTGTACCTGCTGGGTTTTTACTTTGTCATGGTTAAAGTTATGGTGTGACCTTTAGCACCCACCTAACCCACTCATTTGTATACTTTAGGAATATCATCATTCATTCATTCAACAAATATTTTTTAGGTGTTTAGTGTGTTCCAGACACTGTGATAAATTCTGGTGATACAAAGGGAAGAATGATATAGTCCCTGTTCTTGGAAAGGTTGACTGAAGCTTGATTGTAAAGATTTTACATGTTGTATATTTGCTATACATGTGTATATCTTTATTAGAACATAAGCCTCTTGAGGACAGGGACTGTTTTGCTTTTCTTTCTGTTTCCTTGTTGCTTTATGCAGTGCCTAGCATGTACAAAGTGATTCATTTCATCTTGATATCTCATGGAGCTTCCTAAGCAGTATAGTGACTGTCAGACCTATATTTTTAGGAATATTCATTTAGCTACTATGTGCAGTATGGGTCAGAGAGTAGAGATTTGATTCTTTTGAAACACACCGGAGTTTGCAGAATCCTATATAGTCAGATCCAACTCCAAAGCCTAGATATGGAATTCCCACTAAGCAGCAAGTTGTTATTGCAGTTGGAGGAGTTGGTCTTGTTTATAGATACAGGGCTATGAAAGTACTTGCTCATCTTTCCTATATAATGAGCTACTTACTCCTGAATGGAACTGCCAGATGCATACATATTGTAATTTACAGCAATAGTTCAGATGGAGACATATGTGAACTTTATAAATCAGTTCTGGCTTACAGAGATACTAGACCCCTAAGAAATTCCATGCTACCTTTGTGGAAATTGACCAAATTGACAGGTGCTTATTTTGGTCTGGACCAGAGACTTGAGGAATCAAGCTCCAATGAGTTCTCTGGGGAAATGTTATAAAATACTCAAACAAATATGACATGTTTCCTCTTTTTTCTCAGTACTTCTGGGTTTTGATTGACTACTGTTACATAATAAAGTTATATAAATCTTGGGAAAGGTTATTTGTGCTCCTAGCACTTCTAGAAGTATTGGTTATAAGAGATGTTTGCCATATTTGGCCCTGCCCCTCAGTGAAATTCCTAAGCTGAGGCACTTTCCTTAGCATTAGGACTTTCAAGAAGAGTATATATCTCCATAGTGGCCATACAATTCAGTGATGAAGCTTGTTCTGGGAGTCACAGTTCAGATCAGTCAAATTGGGCTAAAGATGGAGCCCTTGACAAAGTTCTTAGAAAAGAGCTGGAAAAAAGGATTTATCTGGCAGGGGGAATAATGTTCAAAAATTGAATCTCCAGATGAATATGTTTCATGGTCTGCATATAGAAAGATGGTCAAGGGAAATTCTCTTTCTAGAAGTTGTATAGCCTATTTAAATTCTGGCCTATACAATGCCTCCCATATGTGTGATAAAGTAGTTATTGCAGCAAGGACAAAACTTGTGGGGTTTTTTCGGGTTAAAAATTGGTCAGGATCTCCAGGACCTGTTTTCATATGTACCATTAGAAGTTTCAGTTGTAGTGGGATCTTATACCAGAAGACTGCCACCCAGTTAGTCTATTAACTCTGGGTTAGGTTTTTGAGTACCCCAGTATCTCCCAAATATGGAACTGATGGAAGATAATTTGTAATCTATTACATCAAGGCTTTTCTAAATAAAATCTCAATATTCTATAAATGAATGAATCATCAAAGCAGTATCCACTATATACTCAACTTCATGGACATTATTCTGAAAACCACAGGATTTCAAAGTTGAAATGGGCCCATACATACCAAAAAAGCATTCCAAATATAACTTATCTGCCCAATGGTTATTTTACCTTTGCTTGAAGATGTTTGATGAGGAGTAATTCAATTAAATTCTACAAGTATTCATTAAACACTTATTATGTACCAGGTGCTGTTCTAGTTACTACTGGTAAAAGACAAAAATGAAAATGGTTCCTGCCCTCAAAGGACTTAGATTCTGCTGGGGGAGAACAACATTCACAGAGAAGTAAATATAAATTGTATCCAAAGTAAAGGCATAGTTATGACGAAACTGGGGGTACATGTCATGGAAGTTCCTCATGTAGGAGATGGCATTTGGAGAGACCCTTGAAGGAAGTTAGTTCTAAGAAGCAGAGCAGAAGAGGAAGGACTGTAGATGTGTGGAATAGACATGGAGTTGAGAGATGGACTTTAGAGTTGCCTTCTAACTCTATGATTCTTATAACATTTTCAAACATTAATCTAGCAATAGATTGAAAATTTGATAAATGTTTGCTTAACTTATATTGAGAACTAATCGATATTCTCTAATTAACAGTGCTTTTCAAAATAAGACACATTTATATTGTATACTGAGCATTTTGATAAATTAATATAGTCTATATTGGAGTGATTTCTGTAGAGGTGTACAGAGCAGTACAGATTAAAAGAGGCTTCAGAGATAGAGCTTGTGGTATAGGGGCATCCTTTTACTGGTAAGTTAATCCCATAGAGGCAGAACAATAATATAAATGTATCTAGGATTGAGTAAGCACTGAAAATATAGTGAGATGTTAGTGTTCATGTTGAGTTAGAGAGCATCTATAAGAATTTTAGTTCACTGAGAGTTTATCATAACAAGTATTTATGTATAACAAGCATATGGTACCTTATTCCTGGCATTACATTTGCAATTGACTTATCACAAGTATTGGTCTAAACCAGTGGTTCTCAACCTTCCTAATGCTGCGACCCTTTAATACTTGTATGTGGGTGTATCTGCATGTGGGCGGACCTGCCTGGAGATAGATCGAGGAGCAGTGTCTCGATTCCTAAAACCACTGGAAATATTTGTTTTCCAATAGTCTTAGGTGACCCCTGTGACCCCTGTGAAAGGATCATTAGACCCTCAAAGGGGTTGGGACCCACAGTTTGAGAATTGCTGGTCTAAACTGAATCTTCTCCATGGAAAAGAGGCAGTTGGGCCAATAGGAAAGAGTCCTGGACCTGGGTTTAAACGGTATGGTTTCATTTATTAACTCCAGTACTTAGTACTTATATGAAGCTGACCCATTCATTCATTCATTCATTCATTCATTCGTTCATTCACTAATCATTTATTAAATTCCTCCTTTGTGCCAGGTAATGGGTAAAAAAAAAATTGCAATACAAAATCTATGCAGAGTAATAGGTGCTGAGTTTTGGGGGGAAGGGTTAGAATAGGATTCCTGTAAGGAATGGTGCCTGAGTTAAACTTAGAAAAAAACTAGGGATTTGACAAGGGAAGGAGTATATTTCAAACACTGAGGATAGCCTATCAGGGGATTTGTTCTATAAAACTTGGACTTAGTCGAAAGATAACATCCAAGGACCTAGAAGGCCCTATGTGGCCTTGAGGCCACAGGTTCCCTGCCCCTGGCCCATACAATGTCAAGGAGACAGGAGGTAGAATGTGATTTCTTGAGACTACAACAAGTAGTTCAGTTTGGCTTGAATGTGGAATGTGTGAAGGAAAAGTAGTGTATAGTATTTTAAGCCGAGAAGAAGGAGTTTGGAACCAGGTCCTCCAGGACATTTAAATGCCAAACAGGGGCATTTGTGTATGATTCTAGAAGTAATCAGGGAAGCATTTGAGTTTTTTGAACAGGGGAATATCATAGACTTGTACTTTAGAAATTTTACCTTTGCGACTGTACAGACAGAAGACAGATTGAATGTAGAAGACATTGTGAACTAAACAAGCCTTTTGGCAGCTATTGAAGTAATTAAATAAGAGGTTTGGAAAACTTAAAGTAGAATGTTGTCTGTATGAGTAGAGAGAACAGAATGGAAGAAGGAGATGTAGAGGTAGAAATGACAAGATTTGTTCATTTATTGGGTATATGGGATTAGGCAGAGTGAAAAGTCAAGGATTACTCTGATGTTGCAAACCTGGGTAACCAACCATAAGCACGCTGTTGCCCTTAACTAGGAAAGTTTTGGACGATGGGAGGGTTTGGTGGAAAAATAATTAATTCGGTTTTGGACAAGTTAAGTTTGAGATTTAGACAGTATGCATTCAAAATCTAATAGGCAATTGGTGATTTGGGGTTGGAACTCAAGAGAAATGCTAGGATTTCATCTGATTGTCATTTTTTTTTAGAGATAACTATTGACTCCATGGGAGCTGAGATTCCTGCTATACAGTGCAGACAGAGAAGATAAAAGGACCTAGGACAATCCTCTAGGGAACACCTGAATATGGGGATGGTACAAGGCTGAAGATCCAGCAAAGGAGACAGAAAAGGAATAGCCAGATGGTTAGGAGGACAATGAGAAGAGAAGAATGTAATGAAATTCTAAGGAGAAGATGCCTAGAAAGAAGCAGTCAGCAGTGTTGCATAGAGGTCAAGAACGTTAAGAACTGAGTAATAGATACCAGATTTGTCAATTAAGAAATCATCGGTAACTTTGGAGAGAGGTTTCAGTTGAGTGATGTGACTAGAAGTCAAATTGCAAGGGTTTGAGTGAGGCAAAAAGTGAATATAGACAACCTTTTCTGACATTTGGAGCACAAAAGGAGGAAAGAAAACGTATTGTAGCTTGTGGGGGATGGTAGGTTCAAGACAAAGATCTGTGTAGTTAAGGAATGCCCAGTTGAGAATATATAAAATGTTTGTTGAGGATTAGTCTACATGGTTATATGACTTTCTCCCTCTGTTATCAATAGCATAGACATAGGAATGAAGAATGCAGAAGGTAAGAGTATTTTAGACTTGGAGTTTAGAAAGGGATGCATAGTGATAGGACAGTGGGGCAAGGGAGTCATTGATTAACTATCAAGTCAGATTTTGAAGGGAGGAAAGTGGGGGCAGAATAGAAGTAATGGTTTGGGAGAGCAGTGAGTGTCTAGAGCAGTGGTTCTCAACGTGTGGGTCGCGACCCCTTTGGGGGTTGAATGACCCTTTCACATAGGTCATCTAAGACCATCAGAAAACACATATTTCCCATGGTCTTAGGAACCAAGACACCTCTCTCCATCTCCAGGCGGGTCTGCCCACATGCAGATATACCTACGTATGAGTATTAAAGGGTCACAGCATTAGGAGGATTGAGAACCATTGGTCTGGAGGTTTAGTAAACGATGGAGAATAATAGATATAGCTGGCAGGAAGTGCAGAGAGAGATTGAGGGATAGTGAGAGCTAGTCATGGATATCAGAATTATATAGTTGAAGTAGAAACTTATGAATGATGAACAAAGGAAAGACATGACCATCTTTGTATGTGACTGAGTTGGAGTGAAGATGGAGATCATGGAAGCTGAGGAGGATGAACTGGGAAGCAAGGGTATTAGAAGGGACATCAACATATAAATTAAGGTCTTTGAGTGTAATTTTTGAGGTTGGGGCAGAGAGAAAGACTGAACAAGGTACTGAAAAGACGGTGTTAAGGTGTGTTTGTGTGTGTGTATGTGTATACATTTAAATATATACCTATATGTGTGTAAATGTAACTATATATTTTGATGTTGTAATGGTAATAGGATTTAAAGATCCCTCTGCATTGGCTTGGTTTGTTGGTTGAGTGTTAAAACCCAGAGCTTGTGAATCCCACTTATGGGATGGACTTGTTGACACGAAGAAGGCTGAAGTGGGAGGAGCTGGTGCTGTGGATTTAGAGAGAAGCCCAAGTATAGAGAAGGCCCAAGCAGAGGAGGCCAGAAGGACTGCTGGGGAGCAGTATCGTGTATGCAGAGAGGAGAATTGCTGGGGGCCAGAGTTGCTGAGAGAAAGACTGCTAAGGGCCAGTTGGAGCTGCCCGGGACTTTTGAGAACTGAGGAAGCATAGCTATGATGCTGGTATTTTGTCTGTCTGTTTTGATGTTGTTTTGCCAGATTCATCTGCTGGTAAAAGACAGTCTTGGTATTGTAGAGATCCTGGAACCTTGCTGTTGGTTCAGAAGCCCTGAAGGAGGATTTTCTTGTAATATGTTTACAGAAATCCTGGAAGAGGGTGTTGCTGATGTTTTCAGGGGTTCTGGGACTGTTCTGCAGGCAGAGAGTGAATTAATGAGGACACTAGCAATGTATTTTGTGGCTTTGTTAAGCTTTGTCTCCCCAGGAACAAAGATTGCTGAGAACTTACCTCATGTCAAGATGAAGGAAGGACCTCTCCTTGGGTTTTCAATGCTGTGACGATATCTTAACCTTGTAGCTTAAGGGTAGATAGCATTTTGTGCTCTTCTGCCCCTTTTGAGTAAGTGCTTGGCATTAATGGATGGTATTATAATTCAGTTGTGATCCAGGGGTGGGAAACTTTTGACTTTTTGTGCTCTTTGACCGAATGAACATACTTTGTTTATGATTGGAAATTCTCCAATTTGAGAAGAGAGACTTTGACTAAATGAATGTCCTGTCCAGGGGTGGAGTAGTATTTGGATTGAATTAAGAACTTACTTGGCTAAATGAATGAGTTACACTCTTTTGATTTTCTCCTTTCTGTGAATGTTTTGCCTTAATCTGTTACCGAATGAATGGAGTTTGCTAAGCTGGTGTTCTGAACCATGGAAGTTGCCTTTGCTTGGCATTACAGATGTAGATATAGATATATGGATATATGTGTGTATCTCTTCATATATATATATATATATATATATATATATATATATATATATACCTATATATTTATGTATTTTGGATAGGGAATGCATCCAGAGGTCACTTAAAAAAGAGGTGCCAAACACCAATTATGGGGGAACCAGATTAAATTGTAATTGGGAAAGATTTAATAAAATAAGTAGAAATATGATAGGACATAGGTAATATTAGAATGTAATTTGCTAAGTCAATATGACTGCAAAGAGGTTTTTATGTAAGATTTAGTGGCCCACTTTTCTCACTGAGTTTGACACCATTTAAAGCATGGTGCAGTTTCCCAAATACAATTTTCCCTTTTCTTATTCAATTCTATTCCCAAGTTACTGTCTTTCTGCAGTGCCAACCAAGATTGATTTGCTAGTGAATTCAGCTTAGTGGACTCTCAATTTAGCTGTGTGTCAAAGTTTGGGCAATAAGGCCTTTATTTGCTTGACTTTTCTTTTAAGTATTGTTTAGATGAATGAATGAATAAATGAATGAAAAGAAAATACATTTATTATGGATTTCCTTGAGAAGGTCTATAGAATCCTGGGTTTAACAGATGCTTTCATAAGGATAACTTTATTTTGTAGTAACCATCATTAGCACTTGAGGCATAAAACAGGGAAAGGCATGGTTGTCCTCTGACATTGATCATATACAGCACATGGTCCTAGTATAAGAGGGATGCCTTATAAATAATGATATTCTCTAGAGCCTTCTATTTGGAGATGATATTATAGTGCTGATTTCATTAAGCCCCAGAATGTTATAAGGCTTCTAGTGCATAAACAACAAATTGAATAGGGAGAATGCCCTTTGAAGTGAACATTAAGATTTATAAGTGTGATTTTTATATCTTTATTCAAAAAGATTTTCTGTGGGAATGAATTTCAGAAATTATTATAGAAGAAAAAGGAAAAATATAATTTGATGTACAGTTTTTCTTTTTGTATTTGGCCTATTTGTGCCCATCACAGGCTTTTTTACTAACCTTTGGGTGACCCTCAACTTTAATACTTCGGACACTAGGGTATTTCATGACTCATAGGCATAGATCATTGTGAAAAGCATATTGTTATAAAGATTGAGTTTTGCTTCAAGGAGAAGTATGGAGTCATTAAAAGCACAGTACAGTTTTCCAAAGGTTAATTTTTTCCTTTCCCCCCCACTTTTCTACCCTGCTTATTGTTCATGTACAGCTTCTGTCAAAATACAAATGGTTTATCCATTTAGTTGCATATGGCTAATACTCATCTTTTATACACTTGTTTCCTTTGCGTGTATAGTTTGGGTAGTCTGTTTTGAATAATATACATTCTATGGACTGTGAAAAGATCTGGAGCTTCATACCATCAATGCTATGTCCTTTCGAAAGAGTAGCATGTAGAGGGAATTCCTTTTTCATTTGGATTTTGTGTTGGCCATTTTCCATGAGAGTGACAAATACTTGTTTTTGTCTTGGTTTTAACAATCAGAGAAATGTGTGGATGGAAAAGAAGGTGGGGCCAGTCATGTGATAAGAACAGAGGATAACAGATAGAAAAAGCATTTATACTCTATTGGTATCCACACAATGTCAAGAAAACTACGTGAAGTCTCCCAAGGCTTTGTTCAGACCCCCTTTACAATATTTGAGATTTTTATGAGATATTTATGAGTTGGCCAGCACAAGAGTAGCCCAGGTTGAGAGGGCTTAAATCTTCATCATTGGAGGTAGTAACCGCATTGATGAAATCACAGGTCTGCATCAAAGAATTTTAATGTGTGAAGGAAAGCCAAGTTCTAATACCTTTTAATAGCATCTTTGCAGCAAGTTCATTGTGATAGTACTATAGAATTTTCATGCATTCCTAATAGATGTCTTCTGAAGAAAGTTTGTTTATATTATATATTTTAAAAATTGAATCACATTTTGAATGTCTCAAAGGGAACTTGAAGAATTCAGTGGTGAATTCTTGTGAAAAAGAAACATTTCATAATTATGAATAACCAACTCATTATTTGTATTGTAATTTTGGATTTTTATATGTCGTATTTTATTAAAGTAAATTAATCTTTGAATTTGACTATGAGCAGCTTTTAGGTAGGAGCAATAGCTTATAATGAAGTTCTTCTTTCATTGATGGTGATCAAAAAACCCAGATCAACAAGCCCTTCTTAAGCCCCTGCACTGTATCTGGGGATGCAAAGAAAAGCAAAAATAGTTTCTGCTCTCAAAGAACTAATGGGGAAGACAACTGGAAAACAATTATGAACAAACAAGATAGAGACAGGATAAATTGTAGATAATTCTGGAGGGAATGAAGAAGCCTAGAGGAGGATTGGTAAAGGCTTCTTGCAGAAGGTGAGTCTTCAGCTGAGACTTGAAGCAAGCAAGGGGAGCCAGGAGTAGAGATGAAGAGGGAGACAGTCCCAGGGAGAAGAGACAGTCAGTAGAAAATACAAAGCCTGGAGAGGGAGTGTCTTTCCTGAGGAAAAGAAATTAGGTCAATGTCACTGAGGAGTAGAGTAGGTGGAGGGGAGTAAAGTGTAAAAAAGATTAAAAAGATAGGGAGGGGACAGGTTATACGGGTTTTAAAAACCAAAGATAGAATTTTATATTTCGTCCTGGAAGTAATAGGTAGTCAATAGAATTTATTGTATTTTGGTGGTGGCAGCATAGGTCTTATTAAAGTGAGATCACTTTGTAAGCTGAGCAGGATATACTGAAGTGGGGAGAGATTTTAAGATTTTAAGAACAACCAAAAGGCTATTATGGTGGTGTTGCTTTAATGTTATTTGTACTCTTATGTGTCTACAATTTATTTTTTAAACCTAAGTCAGCATTTCATGTGGGGGAGAGTGTAGGTGGTAATAGTGGATAGAGTGCCAGCCCTGGAGTCAGGAAGATCCATCGTCCTGAGTTCAAATCCAGCTTCATGCACTTAGGAGTTGTGTGACCTTGAGCAAGTTGCTTAACCCTGTTTGCCTCAGTTTCCTCATCTGTAAAATGAGCTACAGACAGAAAGGGAGAACCACTCTAGTATCTTTGTCAAGAAAGCCCCAAATGGGATCATGAAGAGCTGCACACTACTGAAAAAATGACTGCAGAACAACATTTATAGCAAAAAATACTTTCAGTTCTCATGCTCACTTATGTCTGAAGTTCTATTGCTGTGTGTCAGTTTAAACTGACTCGAGGCTTTTAATTTGTACTTCTTTATTTTAAGAGGAAATGACATCTTGTAGTTGTTTTGTCAAGATCTTTATCTTCTCTTGCAGTCTTGTGATACCTGTTGCCTTTCCTAAGAGTCTACTAAGATCTTTATACTTTCTTGTTTTTTCTTCTTATACATTTTTAACACCTAATTGCAGGAATCTGGTCTGCGGTCTAATCTGTGATCTGTTAAGAATTCTATAGATATATTTCCCTTTTGGTTTTTCTGAGGGTCATTCAGAAAATTCGATAAAAATTTTGAAATACATTTTAATATATATGAATGATTTGAATCATTTCACATGACATGCAATACCCTGGAGACAGAACCTTGGTATTATATGTTTCCCTATCCTCGGAAATAAGGAATTCCAGCAGGAATCACTAGATAGAAAACTTGTTTCTATCCATTTGTAATGTCTGATAATATTTCTGGCAATATTTATTTTGGCATATAATTCTGGATCTACCAGGGAAGGGAGGATGGATGGAAAGAGGAGGAAAGAAATGACCTAGATAATTGGGGCGAAAGTATTTTTCACATAATAAAATGTATTCATTTCCACCTGCACATAAAAATGTGAAGATTTGTAAAAGAGCTATTTTATTAGTATTTAGGAAAGACTTTGTAAATAGACCATCACAACCTCAATAGGACTACCATTATATCAATCAGTTGAAGTTTTAATAGTCTTTTACATATATATATATATATATATATATATGCTTCTAATATATTTAAACTTAAATAAGTTTAATGAGGTTAAGGTAGATCATTTCTTGATTTTTTTTGTTATGATTTCATATCTTTTCACTCTTAATCTTCTAGCTTTTCAAGCACATGAAAGGAGAATGGGAGTCCAGAAATGGTAGAAAGCATGTCACCAGAAGAGCCAGGGCATGCTGTGAGAGGGGAAGATAATTATTGAAAACCTTGTATTAGTTAACTTAATCAGCAGTCAGTTAGCAAGCATTTCTTGCATGGCGTCAGTGTGCCAGAAACTACTGATTACCTAGTTGGTATAGATATAAAAGTGAGATAATCAATGCCATCAAGGGGCTTACACTTTACTGAGGGATTGCTACATGTTTGCACATACATAGATAACAAATATAGATCCCACTCAAAACGCACAATGATTGACAAGGGGGAGCAGTAGCAAAAAGCAGTGATGATTGTCTACTTTTCTCCTATTTACGCTATCTTCTTCCTTTTGACTACATTAGAAGTAGTGCCTTTAATTTGAAGTTTGGGAGGTAGCTGGAATGAGGTACCTTAGTGTCTTGGGCAGATCTTTTGTAGCAGGTGCCGCCTCTTCCTCTTCATGGCTAGGCTGAAGGGGAGGGCATTTTTAGGTGAAATGAAGAGAGTTTGCATCTGAGAGGACAAGCAGGGAAGGAGGCCTCATAAAGATGTGTTTGTATATTGTGGCCTTTTTAATTTTTTTTTGAGCTCTTAGTTGTTTGGAAAAATAACTGGGAGTGTCTGTAGAAGTCAGTTATATGATGTGGTTCTTCTCCAGACTGTTCTTTCTTAACTTTTGTTCTCATTGTGCCTTTCTGCGCCCTTTTGATATTCAGGACTTTGGAAGACTTCCACTGTGGGCTTGGCACAAAAATGACACAAGGGGAGAGTTTTAAAAAATAAATCCATCAATTCAGTCCTTTAAAATTGTGAAAAGACAGTGTAGCACAGTGATATAAATACTAGATTCAGTGCCAGTAAACCTGTGTTCTGGGCTGCCACTTATTGACTCTGATCTTGGGAAGACTACTTACTCTCACTGGACCTCAATTTCTTCATATGTGAAATAGGGAGGCAGGAGTGGGGTGGGGTGGTGGTGGTAGGTGATCTCCCAGCTTTAAAAATATGATCTCTAATCTTGGGCAAGTCTCTTCAGTTTTCTGGACTGCTGTTTTCTTATTTGTAAAATGTGAGGTTTCTGTGGTTTCTAGTCATTTCCAGCTCTAAATCCTTGATTTTTATCACAAGGCTTCCCAAAGCATGAGAAGCTTTTCAAGAAGACATGGGGAATATTTGGTAAATAGGAATATTATGTTACTAAAATAGATCTTTTATTTCTTATGTTTATGTTATGTGCATGGTAAACTCTAAAATGTATATCCTTTTGTCAGGTTTCCCCAGTAATGATAAATACAACTCATAATATATTGTTTTAGAGATTTGCTTAAACCACTATATTAGAATGGTTATGTATGTTGATCCATTTAGATTTATACCAGTATTTCAGGGTAGGTTTAAAATATGGAAGAGTATAAATGTAAAAACTTATATTAATAATATAAATAATTAGAACATTATACAATAGATGCTAAAAATGGCTTTTGACAAAATACATTTCTATTAAAAACTTTAGAAATCACAGGAATAAATGAAACTTTCCTTAATATGGTAAATAATATCTGAGTCCAAGAACAAGCAGTATGTAATGGAAAAATGTTAGAGACCGTTACAATAAGATCAGGAGTAAAGCGAGGATGTCCATTATTACCACTAGTCTTTAACAGTGTCAATGATGATATCTGTAGCAACAGGACCAGAAAAATAAATTGAGAGATCACACATATATAAAAAGGAAACAGAATTATTACTTTTTGCAAACTATTCTCTATCATTAGAGAATCAACTAAAATTAATTGAAACATTAAATTTAGTAAAGTTTCAGGATGTAAAATAAATCACATTAAATAATCATATAAAAATAAATATAATAATAATATAAATTATAATAATAAATTAAATAAATCATAATAAATAAAAATAAATCATAATAAATACATAATAAAAATAATCATATAAAATAAATACATATTAATAAGAAAACCCAGCATGAAGAACTACAAAGAGAGGTTCCATATAGAAGATTTAAATATAGTATTTGTGAGTTTATCTACCAGAATTCACCCAGGAACTATGTGTGAATACATGTGAATCTAGAAAACATTCTGGACAGATTAAAAACAGGCCAGAATAACTGAAGAAACAAGAGTTGCTCATAAATAGGTCACGCCAATATGATAAAATGACAATAAATTTGACATTTTTTAAAATTTATTTATTTAGTGACATATCAATTGAACTAACAAAGGAGTATTTTAGAGACCTGAAAAAATAATAACAAAATTTATATGGAAGAATAAAAAGGTCAAGAATCTAAAGGATATTACTTTTTAGAAAGTGAGAATCAGGTCTAACAATACCAGATTTTGAACTGTCCTACAAAGCAATAATTATATTATCCTGAAAATATATTACTTTTAAAAAACATATGAATGAGGCACCTAGGTGGCACAGTAAATAGAACAACAGCTCCTGAGTCAGGAGGACCTGAGTTCAAATGTAAGTATGTCAGAAACCTGACATACTTACTAGCAGTGTGATCTTGGGCAAATCACTTAACCCTTGGGCAAGTCACTTAACCCCAATTGCCTTGCTTTCCCCCCTCCACAAAAATACCACTAAAAACATATGATTTCATTTTTTCTTTGCTGATGTTCATTTTCCCAGTTACTTTGTCATGAATAATATCAAATAATAGTGGCAGTAATAGGTATCTTAGCTCATCCAATGGACCTCTATTTTATCTTCAGTTTATGTAATGGTGGCTTGTGCTTTAGACAGATGGTGTTCACCATATTAAGGAGATAACTACTTATTCACATGCTTTTGGTGCTTTTAAAAATATAGATAATTATTACATTTTTGGGAAAGTTTTCTTCATCTATTGACATAAACATGCTTTTTGTTATTTTTATTCTTGACGTATCAATTTTGTTAGTAATTGTCCTAATGCTTAAACTAGACCTATATTCTTTTTATATAGATTTATATGATGTGATCAGAGTGTATATACTTTTAAAAATATATTGCTGTGTTTTTTGTTCCATCATTTTAGTTGCGTTCAACTCTTCAAGATCCGGTTTTGGGTTTTCTTGGCAAAGATACTGGAGTGGTTTATCATTTCCTTCTCCTCATTTTACAAATGGAGAAACAGAGGTCAACATGATTAAGTGAATTGCCTGTGGTCACACAGCTAGTTTCTGAGGCCAGGTTTGAACTCGCACAGCTAATAAGTATCTGAGGCCAAATTAGAGTCTTTCTGACTCTAGACCTCGTGCTCTATCCACTGCCCCACCTAGTCTGATATAGCCTCTTTTGTTAATATTTTATTCAATGTATGCTACATTGATATTCATTAGAGATATTGGTCATTTTTTCTCCCTCTTCTTAATCTTCAGCTTGGTTCCAGTAGCAAGGCCATATTTGTTTCATAGAAGGGCTTGGAAGAATGCCTTCTTTCTGTATTTTTTCAAATAATATATGTAATAATTGATTGTTTTTTAAAAAAATTAATACAATTCACTTGTGAATCCATGTGGGGCCTGAATTTTTCTTCCTCTTTTGGAACTTAGTTTCTGGATTATTTCATTTCTTTTTCAAAAATCGTGTCATTCAAATTCCTTATTGCTAGGCCTGTTAATCTGAATTTTAAAATATCTTTGAATCTTCTTTCATGTCATCTATCAGTTTCTTTCATTTCCTCTTTTTGTTGTGCATTCTGCTCTTTTTATTTATTTTTGGTATCAATTTTTTTGGATCAAATTAACTGATTTGTTTGTCAATTTTTTTCCAAAAATTTAGCAAATTAATAGATTTATATGTCAATTTAGTGGCTTTTTTTGCTTTGGTTTTGTTTATATCTGCTCCTCAGATTGTCTCTTGTGCTTACAATGCACTCCTCTTTCATCTTTGACTCTCAGAATCCTTTTTTTCCCTTCAGCTCAACATAGGTTCTATTCTCCTGAGAATCTTCTTTGATATCTTACCACTACCTTAATTTTTATGTTTTTTTCTTTCCTCAAATTGGGTTGTATTATCCTTTTGTATATCCACACACACACACACACACGTATATGTATATGCACATACACACATATGCATTTACATATATACATATAACACATGAGTTAAAATAAAATGTGATAACATATATAAAGTGGTCTGCTATTTTTATTTGCTTTTTTTGGGGGAAAGGGCAGTTGGGGATAAGTGATTTGCCCAAGGTCACACAGTTAGTGAGTGTTAAGTGTCTGAGAACAGATTTGAACTCATTTCCTCCTAACTCCAGGGCTGGTGCTCTATTCCCTGTGCCACCTAGCTGTCCCAGTGTTTTGCTACATTAAAGTTAGGTGTTATTACTGTTGTTTTATCTTCCCAGTAAATTATAAGGTCCTTATTTCTATTTTGCATCAGAAGTACCTAACAAAGTGCCATGAATTGAGTTCATTTGTGTATAGTATCCCTTTCAAGAAGATGCAGTGCAAAACTATTTTTTTAAACTCTTAAGCAGACTTCCGTTAGTTAGAAATGAGATTCTGATAAGGAAATGCTTCCTTTTTTGCTTTCACAGTTAAGAACTGGAAAGAAATTATTGAACAATATAGGTATACTTTTTGTCAGAAAGCTCTTTTTTTTAGTGTTATACAAACTACATTGCTGCTTAGTCTTATTAAGTAGTTTCTACTCCTAAAACAAATTCTACTTTAGAAATCTTGCTTAGGTAAAACTTCAAATATTCAAACTATTTTCTAAATAATCATTATTCTCATTAGCAGATTGTTCTCTTAAAATATAGCTAGTTTATAATTCTCATCCCTCCCCTTTTTAAACTTGTTACATATTTTTTGCATGCAAAAGTTTCAAGTCTACTTCTTATGATTTGGACAAATGGTTTATTTTAACCCTTTAAATTTTATGGTAAAAGAAATTGTCTTACAGATGATGCTAGCTGGCTTATTTCCATCCAAATCTGTAAAAGCTCGTATTATCTAGACAAACCAAGAAATGACTTGAAGGTTTTTTTTTAAGTAAGTTGGAATTTTGTGATTCATTCATTCAGTCTGTGTGAACACTTAGAGATTTAGAATCTGAATCTCAGAAGGGAAGGAATCTCAATGATCATTTAGGCCAAACCAGAACTTAGCTGTCGTTCAACCTCTGCTTGAAAACCTATAGTGACAGGTAGCTTTCTACCTTCTGGGACAACTCATTCAACTCTTGGGGCGGTTAGAATTATTAGGAAGTTGTCCTGTATGTTTAATGGAAATCTGTTATTTTTAAACTTCCATTCATGGTTTCTAGTTTTGTCTTTTGAGGGAAAGCAGAATAAACATAATTCTTCTTTTAAGTAATAAAGTATTACGAGTATCTCAAGACAATTATCTTATTCACCAACTATGCCTTCTCTCCATAATAAATATCTCTAGATCCTTTTGTGAATTCTCATGTGGCATGGCTTCAGTCACCCCTTTTCTTATTGTACTCCAATTTGCCAATAAGAATGTTAAGATCATTATGATTCAGGCCTTCTACCAGTATGACTTGGACATTTTTAGTAAAGGCTGTACCTCAGAGATATTGTGCCTTCAATTCCAGACCACCACCAGTAAAGTGAATATCATAACAAAGAATCACATGGGTTTTTTTGGTTTGTTTCTCAGTGCACATAAAAATTATGTTTACACTATACTGCAGTCTATTAAATATGCAATAGTATTATGGCTAAAATTATGTACATACTTTAATTTAAAATACTTTATTGCTAAAAAGTACTAAACATCACCTGAGCCTGCACCATGGTGTAATCTTTTGGCAGGTGGATGGTCTTGCCTCTATGTTGATGACTGCTGACTGATCATGGTGGTGGTTGCTAAAGGTTGGGGTAGCTGCTTCATGTACTTGAAACTAGACAACAATGAAGTTTGCCACATTGATTGAACGTTCTTTTCATTTGAACACTTGGAAGTCATTATAGGGATTTTAATTGGCCTAATTTTTAAAAAATTTTTTTTCTTTTTGCTTTTTGTAGGGCAGTTGGGGTTAAGTGACTTGCCCAAGGTCACATGGCTAGTTTTTGTGTTAAGTGTCTGAGGCCGGATTTGAACTCAGGTCCTCCTGACTCCCGGGCTGGTGCTTTATTCACTGCACCACCTAGCCGTCCCAAATTGGCCTAATTTTAATATTATTTTGTCTGGGGAAATATGGAGGTGTGAAGAGCAATCGAGAGAGGGAGAGAGAGACAGAGAGAGACAGAGACAGAGAGAGAGAGAGAGAGAGAGGGAGAGAGAGAGAGAGAGAGAGAGAGAGAGAGGAACAACTGCTAAGTAGAATAGTCAGAACTCACACAACATTTATTAAGTTCACTGTCTTATATGCGTACCAAACTGTTAAAATAGTTATGCCAAATATAACTGATCACAAATCACCAAAACAGAGATAATAATAATGAAAAAAGTTTGAAGTATTGTGAGAATTACCACAATGAGATACAGAGACAGAAATGAGCATGTGCTATTGGAAAAAATGGTATAAACAGACTTGCTTAAGGTGAGGTTGCCACAAACCTTCAGTTTCTTTAAAAAAAAAAAAGGAGGGGCGGCTAGGTGGCACAGGGAATAGAGCACCAGCCCTGGAGTCAGGAGTACCTGAGTTCAAATCCGACCTCAGACACTTAACACAAAAACTAGCTGTGAGACCTTGGGCAAGTCACTTAACCCCAACTGCCCTCCAAAAAGCAAAATTTAAAAAAAATTTAAAAAAGGATTATCTGTGAAGTACAATAAAACAAAGTGTGCGATCAAGTAAGATGTGCCTGCAATAACAGCCAAGTTAAAGTCTAAATGCTAGGTGATTCTTAACAGCTTTTTCCTTATTAATCACCATTCTGTTCCCATCCCTGTAGATGTAAAAGGGGGCAATCCAGGACTGCAGGGCATTTTGTTTTCTTCATTGTTATTCATTGTGACTGTGGTTTTAAGTTTGGTGAGCCAGTGATAGAATCTAATGATCATTTATAATATTTCAATGGAAAATTGTGTCAAAAACTCCAGAGTAGACTCACAAATTAATTTGTGGGACACCGTTTATTTAAGAAGCTAAAATTGTATATACTTAAAAGAGACCTAGCATAGCAGTCGCAAAGCAACCTCGTGCTTCATTACATAAAATGAAACATCAACTGCTATTGAAAATACAAAAAAATTTCTAATTTAGTATTCGCATAATGCCTACAGGATGTCTGGCACATTAACTTGGAAGAGATGGAACTTGAGTTTGGTGTTGCATTTAAGAGGTGGAATTTGGATGAGGACAGAGGAATGAGAAGGATATTTAAGGTTTCTTTAAGCCTTCAAAAACCTACACTCAAGAAAATTGAACAACAGTCACCTTAAATACCCATAAGATATGCCTCTAAACAAATTTTAGGGCCCTAAAACTCACAAAAATGCAAAAACCACATTTCTCGCTGAAGGCAGCTCTGAAGGTGGGGCTCATTGCAGCAGGCTGGGAGCTGAGGCCAGCCCAGCCCAAAACAATAGCCTGGCCTGCGGGGGCTCAGGAGGAGCCACAGCTGCAGTCTACAGGAGAGTGGTTTGGAGGCACTTGGGGCAGTTTCCACATTTATTAAGCCAGGAGAAATAAGGCTAAGAGAAAAGTCAGAAGAATTCAAGCTAAATTGGGGGGAAAAAAGAGGTCCTGCCAAACTGCCCCCAGGGCAAGGAAGCAGCCCAACCTGGCTGCTTCAGAGCTCACAGCCTGAAGACCACAGGGGGGCCAAAGTGATTGACTGATTGACCAAAGGCAAAGGGCTCTTGCACTGAGCGGCCTGGATACAGATCGTGAGCTTGTGTGGTGGTCCTGGGGTGAGCTTTCAGCAAGTGAAAGCTGGTGGGGGCTGCAGCACCTCCCTAATAGCTCCAGCAGCTGTGAAAACCCCTGCAATTTTGGACAGAGCTTTCCCCCCTGGAAGCAGAGTTCTACAGAGCTAAAAAATCAAGCAATCGATTGACTGGCCAACATGAGGAAAAGGAACCAAAGAACAGTAATCAAACTCTAGAATCCTTTTTTTGGGGACAAAAAGAATCAAAGCATGGAGCAGGACGAAGACAACACAGAACTCCCACACCAAATGCTTTCAAGAAACATGAAGACTGTCTACAAGCTATAGATCAACTTAAAAAGGACTTTGAAAACCAAATAAGAGAAGTGGAGGAAAAATTGGAAAAAGAAATGAGAATCATGCAAGATAATTGTGAAAAGAGAGTCAACAACCTGACTGAAGAAAATAACACCTTAAACAACAAATTAACTCAAATGGCAAAAGAGGCCCAAAAAGCCAAAGAGGAGAAGAATGCCCTAAAAAGTTCAATTTGCCAGATGGAAAAAGAATCTCAAAAGCATTCTGAAGAGAACAATTCCTTCAAAATTAGAGTGGAGCAAATGGAAGCAAATGACTTTATGAGAAATCAAGATACTATTAAACAGATACAAACAAATGAAAAAATAGAAGGTAATGTGAAATATCTCCTTGAAAAAAACCACTGACCTGGAAAATAGATCCAGGAGAGACAAGTTAAAAATTACTGGATTACCTGAAAGCCGTGATCAAAAAAAGAACTTAGAAAGCATCCTTCAAGAAATTCTCAAGGAAAATTGCTCTGATATTTTAGAATCAGAGGACAAAATAGAACTTGCAAAAATTCACTGATCACCTCTTGAAAAAGATCCCCAAAAGAAAACTAGAAATATTATAGCAAGGTTCCAGAATCCCCACACCAAGGAAAAAATATTACAGGCTGCCACGAGGAAACAATTTGAATACTGTGGTAACACAATTAGGATAAGCCAAGATCTGGCAGCTTCTACACTGAGGGATGGAAGGGCCTGGAATATAATATTTCAGAGATCAAGGAAGCTAGTATGAAAACCAAGAATCACCTACCCAGCAAAATTGAGTATAATGTTCCAGGGGAAAATATGGTCATTCAGTGAGGTGGAGAACTTTCACGCATTCTTGCTGAAAAACCAGACCTGAACAGAAAATTTGACATTCAAACACAAGAAGAATGAGAAGGTAAACATGGGGAAAAAAATCATAAGGAACTTATCAAAGTTGAACTATTTACATGCCAATATGGAAAAATGATAGTAGTATATTATGAAACTTTTCTTAATATGAGGATAGGTGAAGGGAATACAAATGTGTGTGTGTGTATACACACACACACACA